>OX387922.1:16579466-17779466 GCA_947578465.1 Thera obeliscata | reverse complement strand
CGTAGAAACTAAAAAGTTCGAAAATATGGGTCAAGTTCACGAAAGGAGCCTCTTTGAGGCGCCCTTCAAATCCTTTTACCACACTTGGTTCGAAAGAATCAGTGACACGATAAGTAGAAGAATTAGACATAGATATTTATTTATTTACTACTTATACACACATAAACCAGTAAAAACAAGGACACTAAAAGAACAAAGATACAAATAGATACATCGATACTGGAGAAATGCGTCGTGTTTCTGTGTACTACTGCAGCAAAAGAGCTTTGACTCAGCATGATAGCTACTGCATTACGAATTTTTTTTTTAACTTTTCGCCTTTCTCTACAAGAAATTATTAGATTTTACTCACTGGGATTAAGCTCGCGAAATAGCAAGCTGAATTGGTTTTGAGGCATTGCTAAAAGTTAGCATACTGTTTAATTGCCCATTGGTAAGATATTAAAGCATCTGTTACTCTGAGTAACTTTCGGAAGACTGACCATATATCGAGAATAACCGTTGTAGAATTGAATAGAATCTACGAACCGAAAGATGAAGTGTAGGGATCTTCCCACCCGAAGGATAGCTGGTATTACAAAGTTCTCGGAAACTCAGTGTATGGGGAGGGAATGGAACTGAAACAGAATCATTTTCCCCAAAGTGTATAGGTTCAAGCCTATCAGTAGACTTATAGATTGACGACGATGACTCACATAGGTACATTTCTAATTGTCTAATGTCTAATGTATTTGAAACTAGTGGCCGCCCGCGGCTTCGCTCGCCCGTTCCCGTACACCCCGTTCCCGTTGCTTTTTCGGGATAAAAAGTATCCTATGTCCTTCTCCCGGTTGTAAGCTACCTTCCCACTTATTTTCTGCCAAATCGGTTCAGCCGTTCTTGAGTTATAAATAGTGTAACTAACACGACTTTCTTTTATAAATATAGATGTCTACGATATTTTTGGGAATGGAACGACTACTTTATGTTTTTACCGTTGCACTGTTTATAAATCTGAACGTTCACATGCGATGGGTACCGAGGGCGTTCCTATTTATAAACTAAAGTGCATAAACGTTTTACTTCATGCAATCATAAACAATGACGGCATGGCACTATGTCGAGCCAATTTTATTTGCCATCGGTGTGTTGTATGGCGGCCTTTCAAATTGAACCGCATTGAAGTTTTTGAGCAAAATTTAAAGCATAATATATTTTTACTAGCGCTTGGGGCTTTTAGCGTTGCAGTTCGATTTATGTCGTGAATTTAACGTATTTTGCAGTGTTGGTGATAAAACTCTTAAACTAAAGTAAATACACACACCAACATTGCCATTTCGCATTGCTCTTCAGGATTTTCGATATTTTGTTACTAATTAAATGTTTATTAATTTTTAATATCAAGCAGTTGTATTTTGTTATCAGTAATAAACAACACAAAATAAAGATTCTGGTCATACCTAGTTTTCTATACGAATTATTATCAGTTTTTGTAAAATCAACTAAATGTTGAATATCCCTAGACAATTTTGATGAGTGTATAATATTATAGTCTATAAGCAGGTTCGTATATTTATAAGTGTTTAATAACAAACCAGCTCGAGTGCATCTCACTCACTTTAAATTAATGACTACTTATGTTAAACCAATACAATTTTATGCGAACACTAACATAGTGACCCACTTGCCTTTTCAATCAGCACGTAGTACAAAAAAATATGATTAATAAACAAAACAAACACATAAATAAACCATAAAGATTTTAGAGTTCCCGGGTTGATGTAGGCACACATACCTACGGAACGAATGATCCTCGTTGCATCAAATTGAATGTTTATTCATGATAGCGCGAGTCAATAAACAATTATTGGTTTTCTAAAAGCTGTAACCATTTCTGAATGCCGAAATACCTTGGTACAGTCAGGTAGGTACAGTACAGTACAGTGGAGTCGCAACCAACCAAATAATGTATTGGCTTCTACATTTGGTATTAGCTTTTACCAATTTCAATGCTACGATTGTAGTGCCCCTACCTGTAAAACAAACACTCTCATCTAGTACCAATTAACAGAATTTTCGCACTCGATTAAGTGGTGCATGTAATGCCTGTTCGGACCAAATTGCGATAAAATTAATATTCCGCTGTTTTACACAACAATACATGAGTGACATGAATAGATAGAAAGATAGACATAGGTTATGTTATTAATATCTGTTGTTTTTTCGCCATTTTAACAAGGTGCGAATAACAAACATATCATTTAAAAATCCGTTTTCGGAGTCGGTTTATATTTAATTCGCCGGTTTATATTTTTTTTTTGCTTCTCCTGTTTTGTCTTTGACTGGTCTCTCAGCTCAGCTAGTAGTAAGCTAGAGCTTGTAATGTGAGCTGTTCACCACACCAATCGAACCCACGATGTAGAGGTCGTAGGTTCGATTTATGTGGTGATCACAGATGTTTGTTCTCTGTCTACTCAGAAGTCCGGTTGACTTAACTGTAACCGGACTACTGAGACTACACCAAATAATTATTAATTTAAGTACATGTAACATGTCTAAAGAGAAATAAAACTTATGATGATTATAAAAAAATGCATTTTAAGTAAGTATATATCGACATGAAAGTGGCATTGACAACAATATACTCGTAATAGAGTCACTTTCCAGTTTCAGTTTATTATGGAACAGGCTAACAAGCTTGTAAACCTTTGTAAACCCTCGGAAAGTTCTTAGAACAAGAAAATCCATGGCTTTAATAGAGCACTTTTCCGTGCTTTCTACAAATTATGCATACGTCACGACAAGGCATCGATTTGTAAATGGAATAAAATGAAATTATAGAAAATGTCAGAAATAATGACGTCGAAGAATTGACATTTCTATCCTATGCATTTTAAAACAACTACGAGTATTAATTTTCCAATGTAAAGATTTTACATTTTAGCTTAGCCTTGCTATTTTTTGAAAAACGTTCAGCGTTTTCTCCAAAGGCAAAGAAAATGGGGACCCCTTAAGGTCATAAATAAGGAGCCCTTCCATCCTTTGAAGGACCATCAAGGAGGCGTTTCTGGTAACTGATAGGGTTTTAAGCGGAGAAGGTCTCGTCGTCATATTTCTTCGTAATATTCTGTATTTTAAAAACTATATTACGTTGACTTAAATATTTCAGATTTTAGATAGACAAAACAATTCATTATTGTACACCTTACAAACTAACAAAAAGAGAATTTAACACATAAATACTATTCAATAAATGTACAATGGGCGGTCTTATCGCTATAGAGCGATTTCTTCCAGACAACCTTTGGATGGAGAGGAACTAAAAACTATGGAAGATTGGTTGGGTGCACTTGAAAACATAATTTTAAGTAAATTTTAAGTAAAAGCATTTTAGTTGATTTTTGAAGCCATATCGCTTAGATGTTACCGTACCTTAACTAATTTAAATAAAGATATAAATACCTAATAACAACAAAAACAAAATGCAAGTGTAATACCAAAGAGATGTGATATTGGTTTGTAAGGGATGAAAGACATTTTTCATAACTTTGGTTGACTGGCTTGCAATAACAACTCCTCTACCACAAAGCGCTTGGAGTCCCGCTTGGGAGAACTGTAAGTAATCATACTAATATTATACGGAGGAATGGAATAAACTAAAAACTAAAGGACTAAATTATCCCTGCGTAACTATATTTAAAACTTATTTCTCCGTGAGCTGTGACTGTAGATTTTAAAACGATTCTCAAAAAAGGAAAAATATTTTGGGGGTTTTCTCTTACGTACGAGGCGTTAGAATGATAAAAAATAATATGTATTATATCAGTTATAACCAGATGGACCAACGACATTGTAAAGATCGCAGGAAGTCGATGGATGGAAAGGGCTCAGAATCGTTCTTCCTGGAAATATGTAGGGGAAGCCCACACTCATCAACATTGCCAAGGGATATTCAACATTTTGTTGACTTTTACAAAAACAGAAAATAATTTCTTTAGAAACTAGATATGGCAATTTTTTTATTTTGTGTTTTTTATTAATAATAATAGAATATAACTGTTTTATATGATTAAATAATAAAAATTAAAGTAGGAACCAAATTTCGAGAAATCAGAAAATCTATTCGAAATTGAATATCCCTAGATAATGTTGATGTGTGTATGTCCAGCAGTGGACTTCTTCAGACTGATAATGGTGATGATATCAGTTATCTATTTCTCAGTTCAAACTTTGCTTACATACGGCAATATTTGGCAATGTATGCCAAGCGCATTTGAAAGCCTTCCCCTCCCCTCCCTAATGAATAGAGCCCAAACACTGATCTAATCGAGATGTTACATTGTACTCCAATCTGTATGCAGCATCCAATCAGGGTTCTGTCAAGACCAATATGATTATAATATCAGTTATCGGAGGAAAGCATAACTATACTGACAATGAATTTAATCTAGCTATGGAAACTGTAAGCCTACCACAAGCTTATAGTGCTCACCAGTGTATTATACTGTGTGTGTAACGTTTCGACGTAGGATTTATTTAATCAACACTCACACAGACTCCAAACCAGAGCCAGAGCCAGATAATATTACTAAACTGATGTAAAACTAAACTTATGCAATAAACAATTTCACATTTAATTTTCAAACCAGCAGTGCTCTCTGTGACTCGGATATTACGTAGTTCAAATAAGACTTACTAACGATGAGAAATATAAACTTTGTCCGTGCAGACTTTACTGAAACTTGTTTTTCGGCAGAGCCGCTTATCTCTCTAGTTAGCGCCGAGATTTACATTGCCCCCATCCAAAACACGACTTTGTCATTTTAATCTGCATGAAAAGCTCCTTTTCACTCTTTTACCTTTTAACAACGTCCATCGCTCGTTCTCTCCGTTGTCGAAAATCTTTTTGCCCCAGCAGTTGTCAATTACAGCAGGATAACACAATAAATGGTTTATGAGATCGAGTTATTTTCAATAGCATCGAAATAGCATGACAGAACTAGGAAAAGCACTTATTCAGGTATACGATTCAAAGTTTGTTTCGCCTTTCATGGTTCACAAATTGGCAATAACAAGCGCGCGCCATTCGCAAACCGATTTATTATAAAATGACAGGTCATATTAAAAGTGTCTGCACACTGCACGAACTAAAATCACAAACGGGATTATATACTGGCGTATGGAATTTAAATCTAGACGGTTACCTCTGTAGAGCAATCATATATTATCGAAGGCTGACCGATTTTAAAATATAGCTGGATGGAAAAAGCGCGCTTAGTGACGCGTTTTGGAAGAGACACTGCGTGCAGCAGTAGACCACTGCTCAATCACAATCATGTCTAAAGAAGAAGTGGCAATATTTTGATGTGACGGAAAGCATTAATAATAAGAGCGTTAATAAGAGGTGTAAGTAATAATATAAATTCTTCAACCACGGTATTAATGTATTTGTTTCACGTGTGCGCCTTTATGTCAAATAAATACCACCAAAATAATTTTATATACACAATTATGTACAGGAGTATATAATATACGTAGTTTGAGTAGATAATATGGACAGTTGTCTGTCTGATTACGTTAGGTAATCGGATATTTATGTGCTAACTAATATGTATGAAATCTAGTTTCATTATCCTTTTAGTTTTATCTGTATTTTTTGCTTATACTGCGCAAAATAATAAGAATCAAGTTCAAGCTACGGCAACTGGCTCCGTGCGAGGAAGACGCGTACACCCTCCGAGATACAGTTTTTTAAACTAGTTCGGAGTGTATTGCAAATCGGAATCAAACACATACCACCTTTCGATTCATATTTTAGATTGCTACTACACCTACTAGCATATAATATTATATGTAGGTACCTACCTAATAGCCCTAATGTTTTCAAAACTAGACTAACCAGTATGTTGTTGAAAGGGTGTTTCTACAGCATTAATGAATTCTTGACATGTGATAATTTAGAATAGTATAAGTATATTAATTTGTTAAATGCAATTTCAATTCTTCATATTTAATTTTAAATTTATTTGTGTCATTGTTATTATTATAAGTTGAATTAAGTGTTTAGTTTTAAGTCATATTCGAATACGATTTTAATTGTTTAATGAATAAATAAACTGAAACTGAAACTAATATTAAACATTCACTTACAAAATCTAAAATGTTAGCTAGTGTAATTAGTAAATAAATAGTTATTAGATTAAGTATTTTAAGTTTGAGTTAAGTTTCAAAGTGGTTCTGAAATAAATAAATTGAAATTGAAATGTATTTTTTTTCTTTCTAGTCCCGTAATCCACTTCGAAATTTCCATTGGAGTTATGTGCACAAAAGAACTTATAATCCTTTCACAGCACTGCACGGGCTAAATAAAGCTAGTGACAGAACAAAAAAAAGCTAGACGGAACAAAAACGGATCTGAAAATCTATACTCGTAGTTCATTTTCCACTCTTCATTCATGAATCATGGAGACAACAATACGGGGTTCGAATATTCAATAGGCACTATCCGTGCAGGTTTCAATTGATTAAAAATGTAAGCTCGTTGATACCTTCGAAATATTCCCCGTCTGGGAAATTTATTATTTTATTCAGACACACTGTCATTCACGTGTAATGGCAACCACCATAAACCCATGCCAATAAAGAAATAAATAATAAATATGGCGGACAATCCACACAACACTACCTAGCCCTAAACTAAGCAGAACTTGTACTATGGGAACCAGATAGCTGATATAATACTTCAATACTTTTTTTTGTAAATACATACATACAACACAATATAACACCCAAACAGAGAACAAACATCTACGTTAACCACACAAATATTTGTTCTCGGTGGGAATCGAACCCACGACCTACGGCGCAGAAGGCAGAGCTACTGCCAACTGAGCTGAGAGGACAGTCAACGACAAGCTAATGACCTACGCCTCACGAGTACTTCTTCTTGGTCAATTTCCTTATTACTATAGGTCGTGCCCGAAAGTGGGGGAAGGCCTTTGCCCAGCAGTAGACACTAAGGGTGTTATTTATAATCCTGGCGTAGCGTTGGACTAGTTAATCCGTGTTTTGTCACATTTGCTCGAGTTGACAATTGCATGTCAATGCAAGAGACAAAACACGGATCAACTAGTCCAACGCTACGCCAGGATTATTAATGAGACCCTAAGGGTGTTATTAATAATCCTGGCGTAGCGTTGGACTAGTTAATCCGTGTTTTGTCACATTTGCTCGAGTTGACAATTGCATGTCAATGCAAGAGACAAAACACGGATTAACTAGTCCAACGCTACGCCAGGATTATTAATAAGACCCTAAGGGCCTTATTAATAATCCTGGCGTAGCGTTGGACTAGTTAATCCGTGTTGTGTCACATTTGTTCGAGTTGACAATTGCATGTCAATGCAAGAGACAAAACACGGATTAACTAGTCCAACGCTACGCCAGGATTATTAATAAGGCCCTAAAGGCTTATAGTAATTATAAAAATAATGAATATTACGAGTAAAACATACTTTTGTAAACAGAATTGTATCTGTGACATTGCAGTGCCCTACAGGATGTTTGTACCTACATGACGTAAGCTATATACTTATTAAGATAAATTTATTCGACTGGCCTCTAGCTCAGTTGGTAGTAGCTCTGCCTTCTGTGCCGTAGGTCGTGGGTTCGATCCCCACCGAGAACAAATATTTGTGTGGTGAACATAAATGTTTGTTCTCTGTCTGGGTGTTATATTGTATTCTAAGTATGTATTTACAAAAAAAAAAAAAATGTATTCAAGTACTATATCAGCTATCTGGTTCCCATATTACAAGCTCTGCTTAGTTTGGGGCTGGGTAGTGTTGTGTGAATTGTCCAGAATATTTATTATTTATTTATTTATTTATTTGTTGTATGTACAATGTACATACCAGGAACGAATAAATTAATTTTGAAATATTGCAGTAGTTTCCTGTCTCAAGAACCATCCGTGGGTCGTCGTTCTTTACTTGTTCTACTCAACGGCCGTTTTACAATTTGCTTGGCAATTTTCGTAAAAAAAGTTACATCGCATGCGCATTTCTTCTCTAACTGTTTTTAGTGATAGCATAAACGTTCATTGAAAACAACTTGGAAGTTCACCGTAACTTTTTTACCAGAAAAGTCATTGATCTTCAGAATTGTTCTTAGGACAAAGTTATTCTAAGATTTGAGAGAACGTACCTTGTTCATTGTTTGCCGTCCATTTTTTTTAGTTTCACTGATGGCTAACAAATTCCCCAAAATAAGAGACCGAGACGTATTGTTGAAAATCAATTGTACAGCAAAACTTATATAAATAGATTTGTAGTCATTCGAATCTAGAACTCGTGTAGATTTTCATTGTTCGTATTCATGTGTGTTAGTATTAACAAAGAGCATTTGAAAACTACCAGAATCTATTAAGATCCTTACAGTGAATTCTCATTGTTGAACAAGGAAAAGATTAATAAAAACTTTTGTGCAAGAATAAACCCTAGGTTTATTTCTTTATGATGCTGGCCTATTTATTTAAATTATTTATATAACAAAAATTATACAGTTTAAGTTTAATATTGTTCCCATAAACTATCTTGGGTTAGTGTATGGGTACTCACACTCGAATGTTCACATTACATAATATAATAAGTACACGAGCACTTTTTAATAGCACTTTTTATTTACTTATCGACACATTTACAAAGTGACTGGAACAAACATGAAGTAAAACCTAATTGGGAAAAAGTTTACACCAGCCACGCAAGAAAATGATAAGGAAACGTTTGCAAAGTCAAAAGCACCAATTTGGTTGAATATAATGTATAGTGGCGGTATGAAAATGTTCGTCGATTTTCAACTTGATTTGTTCAACGTATCACGATCACATACTACCTTTTGAAACTGAATAGACAGATATACACCGATACGTTAACGTCACAAATTATGTCAAAATGTGCTCATGATCAAGGCACTGCAACTGGTGCAAGCGAAAACCGACTCTAAGGTAACGAACATTTTCATACCACGACTGTACCTACCAAGCTTCATACTCATCTCCCTGCCGATTACGCGCACTTGGATGTCTATATGTGTTTATGTATACACAGACATAGCCAGATGTAGGTACACTCTCATCGTGATCGAGGCTAATCGAATTATAACACCAGTGTCAGATCATCTGGCGGCTGTTGTCAGTCCCTTCAGAGAAGGGTCACTTTATATTCATATCGCTATGAAAACGTCATCATCATCTTCCTACCCATAGCCCACTTTATCCTGAAACATAGTTTTCACTAGTTCGGAAACCAACGGATTCAATCATATGTATTTTACCTTGCTTATGTCAATAAAGTTATTTTGTATTTGTTATAAGAGGTCGGCACATCATGTTCTCCTCTTTCATTCCCCCATTGTTTATATCAGCTGTCATTTCTGTATTTAGTTCTTTCTTATCCGTGTCATCTACGCATAATTAATCCATCTTCTTTATCTATTTATTCATATTCATCGCTCTCCTGTTCTCATGCCATATCGCTATGAAATCGTAAAGTTTAATAAATGGGATCCATGTTATTCCTTTTTGTTTTATCGTGAGTTTGTTTCACGGTACTATTGCATGCGGCATGACCGCTCCCAATTAGCGCAAGGATGAAGGTAGGAAATTTAAGTTAATTTGAAACAACACTTATCTACCAGGCACTAACTTTATCAGCCTTTCATTATACCCAAACCAACTTGGACGTTGGGTTTGAACCGAAAACTTTACCTTGCTCCTGTAATTGATTGTGGTTTGATGTTACAAGTTAATTGTTTATATTTTATTTAGTATTTAGACTAAAAGTTGATAACTTTATGTTTTGGTCATCGAATTATTCTGTAGTACGTTCATTTTCATTAAACATTTTTAATCTAAACTAGACAAACAAGTTTTTGTTAAAACTAAACTACAATTTTTTACAGCTACTTATGTTCAAACTGTAAAATTAAACGAATTACGTGAAAAGGTTCAAGAGGATTGTGGATGTGAAAAGATGATACTGTACGGAGTTTATTTATTTGGACCAAAAAGCGGTATAAACACGGAACTGCTGGCCGCAGCAGAGCGGACCATCGCATTCACCACGCCAGCTCCGGCTTAGAGCTTAGGAACGATATAGAAACTTTTAGAGCTGGCTTATAGTGAAAAATCACATCCTACAATGAAAATAAAGACAAAGAATCTTGAGTGGATCCTTAGTTCGTGGATATATCATCTGTGATTGGAGATTAGAGTTGTGAGTAGAGATGGGCAGAGGATTTAAATCCAATTGGGCGAAAAGGCCATAAACTGGACAAATAGGGAAAAAACAAAAGCAGGGCGGAAACTATAATTACTCAAAATCCGACTTTATCATTGAGAATTGGTAAGATATACCTGTTTAAACTATTTTATTATTAGATAAAAAGGTAATTGTTACTAGTAACCTCACGAGTCGTGAGGGTACTAGTCAATGTACGTCAACGCCAGGCTATCGCCTAGATGTAACCGTACCATAAGACAAATACCTAGGTCTCGTCATAAATTCACCTCACATAAATCTGCGTGTTACGAAATGACAGAGCTATATTTCAAGATTGTATAAGCCTTTATTAGCAATTCAGAGGCACAAATGCGTGAACCTTGAATCTGCTTTGAAATTCAATTCTTGTGAATTTACCTTGAGAACACAATAGATGAATACACAAGGATTTCTATCAGATTTGTAGCTGGCAGTCTCAGTCCGTAGGCACTCTGAGCTGACCTTGATTTTTCATTTTTCTACCTTACTCATATTATGTATGTTGTGAACTGAGGCACGGAACATCCGAAAGGCTTTTGATGACATACTCGTAGGATTTTTTTTTTGCCAGCCATTATGCTGCTTATGAAGCAATGCAATTCTGGCATGAACTGTTCGTACGTCCATGAATGCTGCTCGCTATGCTACCAGTACCTTAAGAGAACTCTGGTTGACATTTCAGCAACTGATCATGGATGTATACACGATCGTGAATCGTAATCCCTCAAGCGGCTCCGAGCATACTGTAGCGATAGTTGTAATTATTTTATCAGTGCTGTGATGATTGGCCACGGCTGAGACTGTTGCGACAAAGTATCAGCAGCGGTGGGATCTTTTACAGCTCTGGGCTTTTGGTACGTTGTTTTTCTCTCGTTGGTCAAGAAAATTTCTATGCACAAGTAAACAAAGTAAAATTACAGAAAAATAACAATTTTAACCAGAATACTATATTGCTAAGCTGTATTTATGATTGATGTACACAGATCTAGCCCAGGCTCTATAGCTTCATGAAACATTTCATTTCTAAGAAGAAGGCTCCGAGCCTTCTCCACCGGCACATTTTTCCAGGCTGATAAAGTCGACGATGCCCACTGCACAGAAAGTCACAACGGCAGAAAATTGTACGGAGATGATGCGTGTATACATATAACAAAGGTAATAATTCATTTAATCAGTTATTTATGCATGCCATGAGGCCGTTTACATGGTTTTATGTTAGAACGCAATGCTGTCTTGGGCTTTCATGCGTGTGAACATACTGGCGGTATACTATTCTTGAGTGATAGCGTTGCAACACTGCTTTGATATAGGCCATGGTGATCAGATGCGTCATATGCTTGTTCCAAGTTTCAACAGCAAGTGGAAGTCACCTCGGTATTTAGAGATACATCTATTACAGATTTATCAAGCGTCAGGTGGTCATATCCCATGTCATCTTGGTACAAGAGGTATCTACTTAGCACTAGGGTAAGTACTTCTCGTAAGCCTAGGCTTATGCTACATATTCTTAAATAAAAACCAAATAAATATAATAAGGCTTTCATACACCGAGCTTAAAAAAGAATTGCTTACTAAACTTACTTACTCAAACTAACTAAGCAAAAGTTTTTTCCTAATATGACACCGGCGTATTGGTTCATAGTGCGGGTTGTCTTTGGACAAAGGGCTCCTCCAGGGTTTGCCATTTAGTGTGACAGACATGATCTGCGCCACTCCTTGGGGAGCTCATCTTTCATTAATATCTATTAGGTTCCAATTAAGTCTACGTTTTTTTTAGACATTTATGGGGATGCCTATTTCGTAGACACTATGTCTGCGTTAAGGCTGACGATGATGATAAGTATATAGATACCTAAGTATCTACATATATAAGTCTAATATCTACGAAGTTATATGTGAGATCACCTATCACGTCAATATTCAAAAATTCTCCAATAAATGCCACCCTCCTAATCCTTCCTTATAGAGATGAAATGGCAAAATCTCTATAGGTATCAGCAGCATATATTTTCACTATGGAGTCAATAAGCACCTTCATATCTGTCAATCTTTCAACTTGATCCTTTCAGTGATTTAATCTCCATACGCCTATACTTTTATACAACAGCTATGCCGTGTTTCTCATTAAGTTTTTTATCATGGAGGCTAAAAACTAGAAGAAGTTAAATAAGTGATATATTTTGCGCCTCTCTTTTTGTTTCTGGCACTAAAAATCTTAGTTACTATTTAATTTGTATAAATCAACACAACATAATATAATAATAGAGTAGAATAGAGCGATTCAACCAGTTCATTATTTGTTCTCTTATTCAAACTTAAACGATAACCCTAAAATATAATAACAAGCTCAGGAACATGAATTTATTCTCACATTCATAATAAATCTTAAATAAATGCTTCCGAATTCTGAAGCACGGAACGGGGATCTCCTTTGATACGCTAAATGCAAATATTCTTAATAAAGTTCGCGTTTCTACGTTTTCGCTGAGAGTTTCTCGTGTAAACACTGGGAACCATTGTGCCAACAGCCGAGCACGGAAAGGACTTTTATTAAGAAAGCATTTTAAAGTTTGCCTTGCGCACATATATTAGAACGCTATGGCGATCAGCGCTGTCAAATATCACATTGTCAAAGTTCGCGGCGGTGTGTGTGGTTGTATATAGGAATGTTGAAATTATTTGTGATATTTGTTCTCTGTCTTAATCTAAGTATATATTTACAAAAAAGGTTTGTATGAGTATTATATCAGCCTTCTGGTTCCCAAATTAAAAGCTCTGCTTAATTTGGGGCTAGATAGTGTTGAACTAGCTACAAACTAAGCAATGAACACATATTTTACCAGCACCATAATTATCGTTCTGAATTTGATTAAAACGCAACCGATTAAAATGGTCCTTGCAACGTCACCGTCCGACGCGACGCCTGCCTACACGTCAACGCTAAACTAGTTAGGGTGAGTAATTTTATTAGGGAACGCTTCGGCTACAGAGGATACTAAAGCCTCGCGTACATACTGAATCTGCAAATAATATTTTGATAAGATAAATCGAAAATTGCGAAAATTTATCAAATGGCTTGGACGAACGCCTATACTGCTTTGTTCTCGTATGTTTGTACGAGTCCGCGTCGAACATAGCTATCGGTCGAATCGTTTATCCAATTTGCATGGAATGTAGTGACTCGGTTGAAACGTACGCATTTTTAAACGGTTTTATTAAACGGTTTCATTTAGCTTGCTCTGTTTTTTTATGTAGTTTTTTTTATTTGTTAGTGTAGGTTGGGTCAAATCTTGCGAGCTGAATTAGAACTTTATGAGAAACGTTATTCTATGGAGTTGAAATTTTACAAGTTGGTTCCATAAATAATTTTACTAGTTGGACATCCGGGATAAAACACACAGGATAAAAGCATCACAGGCTCTAAATTTTGTGAACTCATTTTGTTAGAACACAAGGTTATAAATTTGACCATGACATGGCTACTGCTCTCAAGATTTGCTCCTCATGAGGGAATTCAACTTTTATTTTATTTTATTTATTTAATCCAATGTATTTCTTAGGTATTAGGCTAAAAGACTGTGATCATAGTGGTCCAGCCTATGCTCAAACTAAAATTCTTTCCCTGACGCTACAGAGTCTTGTAAAGAGGGCTATAAAAGTTGCTCCTGACTAAAACTCATCTAAAATAGCAAAAGCCTTTCATTTCAAAATGAACTAAGAACTGCTTTAGAATAAAAATTGCCGTTAAAAATCCTGTTGGAAAATAATGTCTAGTATAGTGGCTATAAGGTACTTGTTTGTTCGTTCACAGGACCCCATCATTGGCACCAACGACCCATTGATCCCAACGTTTTTTATGCTTTTATGAAATGTTTGCTAAAAAGAAAATGTGGCGATATTTTTTACTGAATATGCTCGCTTTTTCAGTGAACAGGCCGATGCATTTTGGGTCTACGATAAAGTAAGCTACCTTGATAGCACAAATATTTGCATAAAACTTTAGGCACTTAATCCTGGCAAAAACAAACCGGTTGTCTCAAATAACACAAAACATTATTTTAATCCTAATTTTTTTAGGTATCAGGAACATTACTTTTTTATGTATTCCTGTACTTTTTACCCATTGAAAAAGAAAATCTATCGTGGATACCTAAATACCAAAACTACGATTTAATTTTTTCTACTAAAACGACAATAGACGATTCCTGGCGACCAGAAATCCGTAGTGAGAAACATGTTCCATGCTTCGCAGGCACCTGAAGCACATACGATTTAAAGAAAGTGTCTCTCATTCCCGATGGCTCTAGCCGCTGCAGATGTAGCTGTACCTGTTACCTCATCGCCTGAAGTATTCGGGTCTAATCTCGAGAGGCAAAGGAGGATGGTCGGGTCCACAGCAAATCAAATCAAATTTCAATTGATTCAACTGGCCATAGTTGAAATCCGTAACTGTAGTTGAATATACCTGTTCACAGTGACATTTAGCCCCAAACTAAGTTTATATTACGTTAAGTATTCCTTGACGTAATATAAACTTAAAACCTAAAATCATGTATGTATAATAAAATCCATGGATTTTAAGGGCATATGAATGAATTCAAGCAATACCTAAGTATTGCGGAGCTACGGTAGTAGGTACTACCGTTACAACTCTACAAACTACGAAACTCAAGGGTTCTAATGGGTACTTGGTACGAGTACATAGGGGTCGAGAATCCGTCGGTATGTACAAGCATTCTTCCACGAAAACTAATTAGCCGCGGGGAAATAACGTCCTTAGCAAACTTGTAATGTAAATATTGTGAACAAACACACTATCTTCATATTTCATAGAAAATACAATGTAACACCCAGATAGAGAACAAACGTCTGCGTTCACCACACAAATATGTTCTCAATGGAGATCGAACTCACGACCGGTGCAGAAGGCACTACTAACTGTGCTGAGAAGCCAGTAAAAAGTTATATTGTAACTTTCTTCTTTTCGTCGATAGTTCTTCGTTGAACTCGTGCAGTGAAACTATTTTAAGTGCGCCTAAGAGGCTCCTGTCGTGCACTTGACAGATGTTTTCGATTTTATACGTTCTACGTTTACGACATGCCAGCTTCCCAACGATTATTTTCCTTCACCGTTTTGAGCGTACGTGCAGGCATAATGCACATACATGTTTAATATTTATGTCCTCTAGACGGTGCTATAATTCAATTTAATGTGAGGTCACTAGCCTATAACCGGCGGACAATCAAGACGCTCCTCACGATACTCTATTATTTTGTCGAATGCCATGAGGGAACAGATGACCCTCCCTCTTGCATCGCCGTAGTCGGGTAAATAGTGCCTGTGCGAAAAGGCCGAATCTTTACTCAGCCATCGGGGTGAAAATTAATACTTTAAATCAATTTATTTGATGACATCGAACATAATTGGTTTTACAATATTTGCGAGAGTCGCTTACTCTCACTTCATCGAACTTATAAAATAAGTTAGAACTGCATTTAAAGTTGTGGAACTTCGAGCTCAAAAGATAGCTGAAGCCGAGTTGCTGAAGCGCGATTTATCTTCGCGAATAAAGCTACAACTCAAGTATGCTCAGATGTAGTTTATAATTAGTTTGCATGAGTGAGCATACTGATATTTTATTGCAAAATATTGTGTCAATATTTCCGTTTCTTATTGAAAATGGACATGCAAACAATACGCAAGTTCAGATTTGTATTTTATGTTTGGAACAGCTGCTACATAAGTGTAATAAGTTCTTAATATTGTTATTTATGAAAAGAGAAGAGTAGAAGAGTGCAACAGAAGGGCCTACGAAAATAAATAAGTAATGTATGGGCATTCCAAGCATCGTATTATGGTCTAAGCACACATCACTATTATGCAAAGCGTGTTTATCTACTATATACGGGAACCGGATAGATTAATTAAATACTTACCATAATTTATTACATAGATATCTCTCTACATTTTTGTGTCACCGTATTGATGATAATTATGTTGTTGTTCTTTTTACTTTAACTTAGTAAAACATTTTGAAAACACATTATTATCGCGAACATAGACTCCATTAAGTAACATTAATTTGACTTTGTAATGTTTGTGTTGTTTGGCAAAGTTGTCAATACCCAGCTCAAATTGTTATCTTTAACAGTGCGGTCTGGTTCGTTATACTTTTTATATAGAAGCAATGCAGCAGGTAAATAAATAAATAAATATTGTGGACAATTCACACAACACTACCCAGCCCCAAACTAAGCAGAGCTTGTAATATGGGAACCGGATAGCTGATATAGTACTTGAAAACATTTTTTTTGTAAATACATACTTGGAATACAATAAAACACCCAAACAGAGAACAAACATTTATTAATCACACAAATATTTGTTCTCGGTGGGGATCGAACCCACGACCTACGGCGCAGAAGGTAGAGCTACTACCAACTGAGCTAGAGGCCAGTCCAAAAAATAATTTTTATGAGCTCTGTAGGCCTACCAAGCTCTCTGTCTCTGGCTCTGGTTCAGAGACTGTGTGAGTACTCATCAGCGTATTACACTGTGTGTGTGACAGACTCAAAACCAGAGACAGAGCTTGTGGTAGACCTACTGAACAAATCTATACTCCCGTGATGGTTACAGTAATAAACATCATGATGTTTTAGGCGTTGAGCATGGTGAGCAGGATAAACGTCGCATGTCGTGACTCGTGCACAAAGTAATTATACTTTCTTCTGACATTATTTTATTCACTCACTGTGCAGCGTTTTAGTCAACAGAACACGGCAAAGATGCGAGACAGGTAATTTCCAGAAGAGTAATTTGCAATTGGGTACACAATTATTCGCATTCTGAGATTATAAAGATAAACACGACGTGTAATTAGAATGCGACCTTTCTGTCCTTGAGTTTCGCTAAAATTTCGATAATGAAGTGCTGATAAACCACCATGCCTTTTTTTGTCGTGAAGCAGCATTGATGTGTTTCGGTTGAAGGGTGTGGGTGCCGGTGAAATTACTGGCACGTGAGGCTGAACATCTGTGTGCCTAAAGTTGATGGACGCCGGGCACTGACGAGCGTGACCTACGTAGCAATGCTTTGCTATAACTTATAAGTTATGGTAATTTGCTTGTTCCATCTGCTATTGGATTTAAAAAAAAATGTTGCATGTAGCCTACCATATATTTTATTTTTCTTTGACAATTACCTACAGGCAGATTACAAAGTGAAAGAATATTAAATCTTCATTTGTACTTCATAAATTCGAAACAATAACTTGATTCACAATTAAGTATTCGGAGAAACTAATATCCATTGTTTTAATGGCTTGTTTATATTTTTTGTTTGGATTGTTCAATTCTGTGGGAATTATTTTTTGCGCAACTGTTGTTCTCACTTCCATGGATTGTGTAATGAACACTCACTGCTTATAATGCTGAATTCAAACCTCACGAGCTAAAGAAAAACGACACAAGTTGTTAGCAGTGGTTTCATTGCATGCACGCAAACAAAAAAGCTAGGGAGAGCTCTCTGCACCATCTCAACTGCGTCCATCATCTGTATACAGTGCAAATTCAGCAGTGCGGAGTTCTGTTCTAGACTCGACAAAAGATGAAAAGTCTACCACGTCGAACGGCAGATTCTTAGGCCTGTATTCAGAAACAGTGCTTGAGTTTTGAGCCTCAAACACTCTCAAGCATACATTTACTGACAGTTCTCCATTGAAAAATTACAAAAAACTATGCTTTTGGCCCGACTCAGACTGGAGCACTGTTTCTGAATACGAGCCTTAGACCTATGACTCTGTTTGTATACGTGGCTATACAATTGTACATGCAAATACACATTACTCATTTGAGTCATACACTCTACAGATGAAACAAGTATCGAAATTATTAAATTAAATTTTGTACAGTGCGGTTTTCCCGATAAACAATGTACTAATGAAATAGCGCAAACCCAGACACCCCAACTGATTTATTATGCTGAGTGATTTATAGCAGATTAATTAAAATAATATTGACTTTAGTTAGTTATTGTAAAATATATTTGTGTTAACGTTGTCCTAGAAAGTTTTTCTCTTGGCGAGGCGATGTCGTCGGGCTGTTATTAAACGAACTTATCTCTAAAGATGTGGTAATTTGATTTTTCATTGGAGATCTGGTCTTTTGAAGATATCATTTTATAGACTTGCGCACATCTAGGCGATGACGATGACGATCAATGAAACGCTGTCAAATATCGCTGTCATATTTGACAGCGTTTCACTGATCGCCATCGCAGATCGCTTTTATGAAATAAACTTAGATAGTTATGAAATAAACTTATGCATAAAAAAATGGTTGTCAAGTCGTTCTTGCCACTTCATCATCATCATCAGCCTGAAGAAGTCCACTGCTGAACATAGGCCTCCCCTACACACCCTTCCCTTCCCGCGATCTTAACAATGTCGTCGGTCCATCTGGTGGGTGGGCGACCTGCGTTTCGTCTTCCGGTTCGTGGTCGCCATTCGAGAACCTTTATTCCCCAACGGTTGTCGGTTCTTCGAGCTATTATGGCTTGCCCATTGCTCCTTCAACTTACTAACTCTACGAGCTATGTCGATGACCTTGGTTTTTCTACGGATTCTTGCCACTTAATGTAACTTAAACTCAGGTCTCTGAGCCTTCCGAAAGTATTCGAATGTATGTGCGGAAGAGTTAATTGATTCACGGACAGTAGTTGTAGTTATAGGTACCTAACTACTTGCGAACAATCTTGCAATGAGCATAGATCATGACCCTTGCCTCGAGCCCGTGTGGGTGGAGACTCCACTGAGTCAAGATCTTGTGAACATTCATGTTTTTTTATTTCACATCGTTTTAGTTAGTGTTTTATACTGGACGGAGTTTATATCTAAGGTTTCAAAGCTCATTTGAGCAACACCGTAGACTAAGGCTGAGATTCATAGACCGAACTTTGAATATTTTGAATAAAGAAGAGCTTGACAGAACTATGAAATATAATTTTGGTTGAAAGTTGAACTTTCCATCAAAGTAAAGTCAAAGTTCGGTCTATGAATCTCGGCCTAACTAACAACTACAAAGCAAAGAAAAAATATCAAAGTTAAAATTACCACATAGGAAATCTACAGTCCGTTGAATATTATAACTATAGAGTTTTTTATAAATCACTCATATAAAAACTGTCCTATATAATAATAATAAATAAATATTTTAGACAATCCACTCAGCACTACCTAGCTCCCAACTAAGCAGAGCTTTTACTATGAGAACCAGATAGCTGATATAATACTTATATACATTTTTTTCTTGCGTAAATACATAATTAGAATACAATATAACACCAAGACAGAAAACAAACATCAGCGTTCACCACACAAATATTTGTTCTCGGTGGGGATCGAACCCACGACCTACTGCGCAGAAGGCAGAGCGTCTACCAACCGAGCTGATAGTCAAGTCACATAAATACCAAACTTTGAACGGTATAAGTCACGTGGTGTTCTATAAAGTACCAAAACGCTTCAATTATATTCGGCACAACAACGGTCCGTCAATTTCTGTATTTTAATAGCGCGGTTGTTTAATTAACATTTTCAGGCGTGAATCAACGTATGGCTTCCTTTGTGGTTGGAACACTTGGAACACGGCTTTTGTATGTTGCACTTTGTTTTAACTCCGCTAGTAATTTTGTACGAAAATGTTCGCAATTCGGGATTATTTTCTGCATTCCCCGAAACATTCTTATATTTCACTCGTGTTTATAAGGGATTATCTTTTTCCATGTTATGATTATACGAACTTGTTTTTCTTTTTTTCAAATTAAAGCGTAATACGTAAAGACACCAAACAATAAAGCAATGTGGGGCGCAACCACAATATGTTCGTGTCGTAAGATGCGATTACATTGTTTTTCCTCCTACCAGTGTTTCTTCCTGCTAGCAAAGACCCAGAATACCTTAGTGTTGTAGTCACTATAAACTATTTAAGGCCTCGTCCGGCCAACTTTGTAGGTAGGAATATTTGGTTGTATCGCTCTTGGTATTTGTAGTTCACTTTGACGGGCGCGGAAGAAAATAAGAATTGGTGTTTTATGATTTATGCTATCTGTAGTTTTTATCCGGTCAAAAAGTTATGAAGGTGGAAGTTAGCAAAATAACCAGAAGTATTAGGTATTTGCTGAACATAATGCATTATAAGTATGCCAAAACAAATATCACCTGCATGCAGTGTACAGGAAAATTTGTTATATTATTTGTCAGGTTATTGAATCACGTAGTTGTTTTTAGAGAAATGTAATAACCTATACCACATATAAGATTATGTCATAATACTACATTATTTTATTATGTTATGCTGGCTGCTTTAGAGTTGCTTGAGCAAAAAGTCTAGTATGCTAATTAGGAAACTGAAGTTAGAAAAAATCTTATTTTTTGAAGTGAAAACTTCTTTAGCGGCGTTGAGCACTTTCTGTAATGGGTATAAAATCTTAAACTCGCGTCAGGATCACGTGACCCTGATCGAAAAAGCGTAAGACGGATGTTTTTGTAGAAATGTACCCTAAGACTACAACGTAGAGTTCATAATAAAAATCGAAAAAGCGTAAGACGGATGTTTTTGTAGAAATGCACCCTAAGACTACAACGTAGAGTTCATAATAAAAAAACATTAAACTGCACGAGAATTGCCCACCCCCTAAGCCCCCCAGAACCCCCTCCTCCGAAACCCGGGGGGAGCGTCGCGGCGAGCGAAGCGAGCCGCCACGCGATCACGGGGAACAGCGTGGCAAGTGAAGCGAGCCGTGCTGTTACCCCCCTAAGCCCCCCAGAACCCCCTCTTCCTGAACCCGGGGGGAGCGTCGCGGCGAGCGAAGCGAGCCGCCACGCGACCACGGGGAACAGCGCGGCGAGCGAAGCGAGCCGTGCTGTGACCCCTCTTAGCCCCCCAGAACCCCCTCCTCCTATGTCTGCCGTTTGACTTCATTTAGGACCTACTTGTAGGTCGCGCGACAAGGTCCCTTCTAGCGGTTCCGACCCGTTGAGGATTTGGCTTTACGTAAAATTTAGGGTTCCGTATAGGGTTTTGATTGGGGTTATACTATATTGAGGAATTTGATTAAATGGTCGACTTTTAGGGTTCCTTAGGACTTTGATTGGAGTTTCAACTACACTTAGAAGCTTGATAATGTTAAAATTTTTAGGGTTCCTTAGGACTTTGATTGGGGTTTTACTACATTGAGGAATTTGATTAAGTGGTTAACTTTTAGGGTTCCTTAGGACTTTGATTGGAGTTTCAACTACACTTAGGAGCTTGATAATGCTAACATTTTTAGGGTTCCTTAGGACTTTGATTGGAATTTCAACTACACTTAGGAGCTTGATAATGCTAAAATTTTTAGGGTTCCTTAGGACTTTGATTGGGGTTTTACTACATTGAGGAACTTGATAAAATAAACAACTTTTAGGGTTCCTACGTTAATAATCAAGTTTTCAGTTCTGCCGGCACTCACGGAGTGCAACCCGTATTTTTTTTTATAATTGGCCTGGTTTTGGTGCCTCCTATACTGGGTCATCTTCAAACCCCAAAATATGAAATCCTACAATATTAACAAATAAAATTCAAAAAATTGTTCTTTCCAACTCGCAATGGTTCGTGCAACTCGTGGTGTTATGTAAAATCAAAATAACAAGATAATGGCGATGATGAAGGAGTCAAGATCACTCAATTTGTCGGCAATTGCATCGAAATACATTTAAAAAGAAGCTTTGGCTAATTGAGAAAAGTTTTTATAATATTAATGATTTTTTAAATACCGTGTTACTTTCAAATTTGAACCTGACTTGCTTTGTTTATTTTAATTTTATTTTATATCTTAATTATGGACCACGAATTATAATTATACTTATTGAATTGTTAATTGAATTTAGTATAAGAAAATGTTTTAATTGTAAAAAAAAAGTCCCTTAAAATTTGCATGCCAATACTTTGGTGAAATATGTGAAACTGATAAAATAAGCTAACAACTAACTTCTAACCATATTTCAAGCAAATAAACATTTCATTTCATTTCATTTGTCAAAATTGGCGGAACGCTTGAATTGCCTCGCTATGGCAGTTTAACCGGCTTTCTGACTTTCCGGCTACCAACAACCATACGGTACACAGACACACACACGCCACGGTATCAGATTACGAGCTACGAATTTATTACGTAGCTGCGCGGTTTAGAATCGTTTCCTTCTTCATTATGTAACATGGCATAGTTTTTTGGAGCTAGACTATACTACTTATTTATGACAAGCTATAGAAAGAAATTTATAACATACTCCAGTATTGGAAAGATTTCAGAATGTAAAAAAATATTTGATATAATTACAGTAGAAGAGTTTAAAAGATAATTTTGATTTTGTAACTTTTATCGTGGTTTGTTATTTTTCCCAAAACTGGGCCCAATTGTAAGGACACAGTATTAGAAAATATTTACTTGTCTAGTATTTTGGGGGGCCAATTTTTGTAAAATTTGTTCAGAAACTTTGAGGTAGAGAATTTTCCAGTAAATAACGTAGACGTAACATTTGTTTTTTATTTTGGTTTAAGAGCATCGATGTATTATGTCTAAGAGAGATAAGCTAAAACTAAGCTTACAAAACATTAAAACAAAAACAGACTTTGCACATTTTGAGTAGAGTTTAAACTTTGAGACGTTTAGATGATAAATAATGAAATTGACCTACCTACTATGACATTGTAGTGCACGGTGCATGACCTAAGCTACAACTAGCACTAAGCTATTTATAGATGGACTTTGTTAGCAATGATTAAATGAATTGAATTGAATGAATAGATGTAGGGTTCATAATAATGTTGTATGTTTCGTACGGTACAAAGGAAAGAGGCGTGTTCCTATTTCTCTTTGCGTCAATCAACCGGTAGGTCCGTCTCGTCGCAGACCCATAGTGCGTCGCTACTCGTTTGCCGTCTACCAATTCCTTGTAATTCCTGACTCGTTTGACAAGTTATAGCGTCACAAACCAGTGGCAGCGGCGCCGGCCCACGAACGGAACATCAAGGTCGAACCGATGAACTTAGCATTCGACTTCTCGCAGAGTAACCTCGACATTGAAAGCTATTACACTACATCCTATCGAGATATACCTAGCTCTTGAATGGGGAGTTCTAATGGAAGGGGAACGTAGGCATAGATAAATACTAGTAATAAGATCGCGCTACTGGTTTCACTGAGTTTCCAGTCGACGTATATTCGCTTTCATAAGTTTTACTTTCGACGAAGACAATCGATTTTCTTGACCTTTACAATGTTACGACTTCCGAAACAAAAGACATTTATGAAAACCTTCTGATTTAATCTTTTGTTTGGTTAATTGTTAATTTCAGCAGCCTACGTTTCGGCAGTCAAGCTTTTTCATAATTTCGCATTGTCCATACCAAATGTATGCAACAATTTTTTTAATAGAAAATGGAATGAAAATATTTGGATTGGTTGAATTATGGTAGTACTTTTTTTAATAAGCTTATGTAATGAATTGTGAAACGCTGCCGAATATCGCTGTCATATTTGATATTTAACTGATTGCCACCGCAGAACGCTTAAGGCTTGCGCACAACTAGGCGATGGCGATGGCGATCAGTGAAACGCTGTCAAATATCGGTGTCAAAAGTCGCTGTCATATTTGACAGCGTTTCACTGATCACCATCGCAGATCGCTTGATGTGAGCATCAAGACTTTACCTAACGGCTGAGTTCGTGAGACAAAATAAAAATTGCAATATTGAATGATGTTAATTCAGTAGACACTATTTTGAGGTCAATTAATATTTGCTTACTATTATTATCCTACTAGCTGCCTGTCCCGGCTTCGCACGGGTGGACATTTATTTTTTAAACACATAAATATAGCCTATGTTACTCAAGGTGAACCTACGTCCAGCAGTGGACTGATATCAATTGATGATGATGATGAAAGAACATTCTATAACGTTTAGGAGCACTATTTTCTAGAACATTTTGTCCAAATCTAGAATTCAGAACCGTTTGCATGGGTATATTTGAGTATTCTAGATAATTCTGGATTACTAAGGTTTGGGTGGGAGCATTCCGGATGCTAACCGACTTTAAATTTGATTATTCCAGATCATTATAGAGCGTCTATGTGCATTCTGTTCTAGTCGAGGTCGTGAATTTTCTGAAAAATCCCTAAGCTATAGAAAGGGATAGACATATATAAGTCCCTCCGTGATAGAAAGGGATAGACATAGATTTCGAAACTTTTGCCCCTTATAAATTAATAACACTTAAATATTGAATATAAACTATCCTATCTTTTAAGTTGGATCATATTATAGACGGTTACAAAATTTTATCAAAATCCGTTCAGTAGTTTCGGAGTTTATCGCGTTCCAAATAAGGACAGGATTTTTTTATAGATATAGATAGATGTATAGGTATATGTAGATAGATATTAGTGTATAGATAATACTATTATCCTCATCAGACAGCAAGGTCATGATTATTATCCGACCAAATACCGCAAAGGTTTTATTACTTTTTATTATGTCTTCAATCAAAGATCAAAGTTTTCAATGTTAATCGTAAAAAATTATAAGTTTAAAAACTTGAGAAACCGACTTCATTGCCAAACGGCTAAACCGATTTTAATGAAATTTGTTTGGGACAGTCTGGACGTAAAAATAACCTTCCAAATAAAAAAATAATTTTCTAAATCGGCTCACAAATGACGAAGTTATACGGTAACAAACATTAAAAAAAAAAAAAAAAAAAAAACATACAACCGAATTGAGAACCTCCTCCTTTTTGATTGGAAGTCGGTTAAAAAAGTAAACAGTCCTTTGCATCTATTGTAGATGATTTATATAACGTCAGGGGCAACTGGTGATTTCACAAGCTTTAATCGCGGGACGCTATAGTGCCTGGGACAGGATTTTTTAGATGGAATAGGCTTGCTCAGCACTTATACCATCCTGACAGCTTAGTTGGCCGAATTGGAAAGAATTGGTCAATACGTGTGGAGCTGACTAAGCCGCGGGTTTCCTCACGATGTTTTCTTTCACCGCTTGAGAGCACTAGCATTGTGAACACAAAGTTTTCTGCTAAAACTCATTGGTACATGACTGGATTTGAACCCACGACCTTAGGATTGGAAAACCGTAATCTTAATGTTAATCGTAGATTGGTGGAAATTAATGCTTGCTTTTTATCAATATAGGTAGGTTTTTTCAGTATAATTTTAAGCTAAGTAATATTCGAATAAAAATACACAATGAACTTAATTTTATGCCGCGGGCAAGCTTGCAATAAAATGAGATTTTCGTCATCAGCAAAATGTAGTGGAAAAACTAGTAAATAGCCAATCTGCCATTTTCTATCAAAGCTGTCATTTTTTGACAATCTGACATACGCTGTCAACTCAGTCATATTTTCAAAGCTTTCATTTTCTAGATTATCTGTCATTTGCTGTCAATCTGACATTTTCTGTAAAATTTGTCAATCTGGTAGATAGGTAATTAATTAATAATAGAGTGGCGGTAGTAGTTATAGTGGAAATGTGTACCGGTGGTATTAAACCTACAAACACGTACACTTATCCCCGCTGGTTGGGATAGCTCGGTGGAATAAGTGTACCAGCCAGATAAAACGACGTGTAGGGTGCTCGCTCATGCTAAGTAATGAGGTGCTCACGGTCACCATTAATTGAAATGAAACATTATTTTGTCCCCTTCGCTCCTTGACATGTCAAATGATTCAGCGTAGCGTCCTGACGTCACGACGGGCTACGTTTGCGTACTCTAGCACGCGCATTGTGTTTGATAGGTAACTATAATCGGCCCAGACAAAGAAGTGCCATGGCGCTGTGCTAGGACTGTGAAGTAATACAACGCAATGAATGGAAGGAGCTTTGCTTGAAGAAGCAAACAAATTAATTTACCGTGGCTTGACGTCTCTTAAGTTCCGGCTCAGCGTCTGTTAGGCAAATAATCAACTCTTGAAATGCACGCGAGCCAGAACAAACAGTCGCTTGCCAGAGCAAATAGAAAAAAACTGTTATAAAATCTCTCAGAAATATGAAATCTAGAATTGCTTTGCGTACCTTAAAGTTCACATAATTTTCTTTATTTTTCCTATTTATAATTCGTTTATAAATATAATAATTGTCTATAATATGCAATATATCAGCTTTCGAGTCAATAAGGAACAGTTTCACCATCTCAAACTAAGGTTATTATAAAAAATATTTGAAAGGCCTTTCATACGACATTGATATTTTTATGCGACAGTGTCGGTAATCGAGAATTGGTGAAACTGACACTAAATCGTTAAAACTGATAAATCTATATAACCTACCTAATAGTGTATGAAGCGTAAATTTTTGAAATGGTGGCCAGTAGTTTCTGTGATTTAACACAGAAACTGACCCTGATTTCAAAAATTCTTTCACCAGAAAGCTACATTATGCCTAAGTAACATAGGCTATATTAATTTCTAGCGACCAGCAGGGCTACCACGAGCTCCATATGGTTATGGCTATGGCTGTCAAATTGTGTATAAATAGGCTGACCCACACATTCATTTTCGTCTTGGGTTTGAATGTGTTGACACTGACACAATTTTGACAGCCATATGGAGCTCGTGGTAGGCCAGCAGCTCCAACGCTCGTGTGTAGTTAAGAAAAAAGAAGGCGGTCACCGCCTTTGAAAATTTCCACCCTTGTGAAACCGGGGCTGGTCGCTAGTCTTCTATAAAGAGTTTTTGACAGGCGAGTGACTTCAAGAGAAATAGTATTACAAAAAATATAAGTAAAATTTTTATAGCTGACTAAAACCGATTTAAGACTTGCGCACATCAAGGCGATGGGGATGGCAATCTTTGTAACGCTGTCAAATATCGCTGTCATATTGGACAGCGTTTCACTGATCGCCATCGCCATCGTCTAGATGTGTTTGTACCCTTAATCCTACAACGTATACATTTGTACAAAAACTGTGTGTAGCAAAACCCAATCCAATTAACAATCAAATTGACTCCACAATCAAACTGGCACTAAAAAGGAATTGTTTGACTTTATAACTAACAGCGGCTGTGCTAAAAGTAATTGGATTTTGCCTCATTATAGTCTCTATATCATCGATCTCACAAGTCAATCATGAAGATTAAGTTTCGCATGTTCAGTAGAGCTATCAAAAGTCTTACGACCGACGTAGTCGAAACGGCAGCAAAGAATGGACCAAGAAAGCAAGGATAATGAACAAATGGAAACTGCTGGAGGATACACAAGTTCACACGGTGAGGGACCTGAGTTAGTTTTAGATTTAAGTATCTAGTTTATGAGGATATCCGTAAAAAAACCAAGGTCAGGACGTAGCTCGTGGAATTAGTAAGTTGAAGTGGCAATGGGCTCGTCGTATAGCTCGAAGAACCGACAACTGTACAGTTGGGGAATAGAAAAAAGCTTCTCGAATGGCGACCACGAACCGGAAGACGAAACGTTGGGCGCCTACTCAACAGATGGACCGACGACATTGTTATGATCGCGGAAAGTAGATGGATAGAAAGGGCTCAGAATCGTTCTTCTTGGAAATGTGTAGGGAAAGCCTAGGTATGTCCAATAGTGGACTTCTTCAGGCTGATTATGACGATGAGATTTAATTTAAAAAATAGTTTAATTAGAAGACTTATGTTGGGCCAAGGTCAGTACAGAATGGGTCCCTGCAGACGGAAGTCGCTGCCGAAGGAGACCGAGGAAGCGTTGGCCGGTTGAGCTGGACGCGTGAAAAGGGGGTAGGACTTTGCCCAGCAACGGGACAGACCAGGCTGAATAAAAAAAAAGTAGAAGATGAAAGCCGCCACTCAATTTTCCAGCCACTCGTTCTAAAAATCCGTTTGTAAGCCCGCATAAAATGGAAAATATTACTGAAAAGCAATGTACTGGAATTGATTAAGTTACGTCGGACCGACGCACGTCGCACAGTTGTCCGTCGCTGTACTGCACAGTCGGACTCAGCCAGCTGTTAAACCGTGTAGGACACTGAAAAGCAGGATTTCATTACTGTCATGCCTCTAAACTGTAACTCTACTAAGCCGTAAATTGTCCTCAACTATCTAACTAATGGATCTCAATTATCTTATGGAGCATACTAACCTAATATGTGTCCGATATGCTGTATGGAATTAACTCGACGCTAACGAAGTCGAGAACGGGATTCCAAAAGTATTATAATAATCGCATTTGCCTTCGTAATTTGCCAAGCAATGTCAGAAACAATTAATTATTTAAACTTTGCATGCTACCGGTCTGCAAATTTCTGAAAAGCTATGTTCACACGAGCTTCGTAGATATTTGACATTAGCATACGCGCTAGTCTCTAATAAGTAGCGATAAGTGAGAAGGATTCCCTAGCACACTTTTTAATAGAAAGGTAAAATTAATACTCGTAAAAGGTAAATTACGTGAGCCAGATAAAAGAAAAAGTCGCTGTCATATAGAAGCCAAGGAGGCGGCGGCATTCGAAAGACTTAATTGGAAAAACCCCAAACGACGGGGTTTTGGCATCAAAACCCCGTCAAGAGCTAAGCTCTTCTGTTTAAGAAGAAGAAAATAAGCTTGAATTTTCCGGTCACATGGTCCTTCTATGTTGTTCTGTGGTTCACGCTGACTCAACAAACGGCAAATGCTTAGTATTTATGGAGAAGAAAGTCACTTATTGTCTGCTCGTTGTAAATAGAGCCTTTTATTCACTTCCGCCTGCCGGTTTTTTCAATATTAAGCTAGGTAAGTATCAAGTATACAGGGTTATTCATAATTAGCTGCAAATACTCAGGAATTAGGTTCAACAAATAAAATAAAAAATATTTATGATATGGTTTTATTTAAGTTTTGTTATGAAAATCCCGAGAAAATCGATAAAGGAATCATTGGCGCCTGACCTGTTTTGACCTTTGATCCGCGCCCGCGCGCCGTGAGTGACACTCTGCGTTCAGTCACCGCCTGGGTGGGTCATCGTCCTGTTCTCCATGGCAATCATTATGCAATAGCCGTAAAGAAATTAATAAAAATAAAATTTTGATACAAAAACTTGAAAAATTTTTTGATCAAAATTTTAAAAAAATAATATCATAAATATTTTTTATTTTATTTGTTGAACCTTATTCCTGAGTATTTGCAGCTAATAATGAATAACCCTGTATAATAGGTACTTGCTGAACAACACGTTTTCATGCCTACTAGTGTAAGTGATGCAAGTACTAAGCATTAGCTGCTAAACTCGTGTAAGCTAGCCATTTTTAAGCTCCACTTCGTCAGTTAAAAAGTGGTCGCGTTGAAAAAAGGAAATGGAGCATTTTTGCACGACTGCATGGATTAATTTTTTTAATAACTAGGAGCTTGTTTTTTGCGTACTCTGTTAAGTGATGATTAAATTATGGTGAGGTAAGCCTAATCGGCGTTTTACAAAATGGTTCATACTGGCATAATAGTATGTAAATTAAGATTATGAGTACTTCGGAGTAGTTTAGGTAGAAAACTGAAGAAGGTAGAAGCGTCTACTGTTTTACCTAGTGAAGTGTTTTTCATAAATTACCTATCAAATACAGGTAACACTAAAAACTTAAATTACCCCGAAGATAGCCTCCCAAATTGTCAAAGTCCTAGGTGGACTTTGACAATTTGGGATCTAAAACCTATTTAGGAAAATGCTTAGGGTCCTTAAAATAGTTAACCCCTCCATCAAATCACTTAGCAAATCTTTTGTCAAACGTAATAATGTACTTTTTCTACGTAAAGGACGCTAATCGAGTGCGAGTGTAAGTAACGGCCGGATTTTGAAAGCTCGATCAAACCTATTGTTAGCTTCTTCTTCTTCTTATGGTGTCACTGATTCTTTCGAACCAAGTGTGGTGAAAGGATTTTAAGTGCGCCTCAAAGAGGCTTCTTTCGTGCACTTGATAAATATTTTCGAACTTTTTAGGTTCTACGATATGCCGGTTTCCTCACGATGTTTTCCTTCGCAGTTTGAGAGTACTGGCATAGTGTAAATACATTTTTGGGCAAAAAACTCATTGGTACATACACGACTGGATTTGAACCCACGGCCTTAGAATCGGAAGGCGGGGCCGCTACCTCTATAGGCTACCAGCGCTCTCCTATTGTTAGCTGACAGGTTGTTTATATTAGCAGGATTGTCAAATTTAATTAAGTCTCTTAAATTAATAATTGGGTCTTGGTATCTTAGGTTACGTGTCAACCAATCAAGGAACAGAATATCCAATATGGCAACGATGGCAACTAGTGATTTGACATGAAACTTACCTTGAAATGCTAGCTGATCATGATCAGAGATTCAATTGACAAGCGTTCCTGCAACCCATTTTCCTGTTACCAAGAGATTGTACATATTGGGTGGAATGTTATTCTAACTAAGCAAGCAAGTAGTATCAAGTTCTGTAAACTATCCTAATTAGCCAACAATTAGAGCTGCTGTCTTATTACGTAATCGAGACGTTTGTTTACCGATATTGAACCGCCTTAAGCAGATTGCGTATAGTATAACAAAATAAAATAAAAATAAATCTTACCGATACTTCGTAGGTTTGAATTTTATACAGCACGTCCCATGGATATGCCACGTGGAGATAAAGTACCTTGGATATTATAGATGGAACATTTTACTGAAAGAAGACATTATTTGAATTTAAAAAACAATTTAAGCTGCATTCATAGATATTAAAAAATTGAGCGTTTGATAAATATTTGATTAATTTTGTATTAAAAATATTAAAGTTCTTAGCTATGTTATTTAGCAAAAAATAATCCTTATGATGAAGCCTTCGATGGGTATAATAAAGCTACAGGATCATTATTATTCTCGTAGAACGGGTTCGATTCGCGGTTTAACCATGTCACTATTTAAATATCTATGAATGCAGTTTTAATTATTTATTAAATTTAAATAATGTCTTATTTCAGTAAAATATTCTATCTACAATATCCAAGGAACTTTCTCTCCACGTGGCATATCCGTGGGACGCCCTGTATATGCTCGGTCAATCGTGTCAACAACGCGAAAAGAGCTTCTTTATATTTCACATTGTTTTGAAAGAACTATTGATACAACACGAAAAGATGACCAGCACAAAAAGTCAATAGTCAAAGAAAAAAAAACAAACTTTGACTATATTATGTGTATGTTTGTGTAAGTTTTTGAAGATGGATGTAGCTTCCGAATTCACTAACCAGATATCCGATGTTCGCTAAGGCAATTATACGACACAAGTTCGGGGCTAGGCTTGATTAAGTTAATCTACGTCCATCTAGTTAGACTAGACTTGTGCTCACCAAATTTGCTCAGAATAAGATTAAATTCTATGTGTGACTGAGATTCAATTCTGGCAAAGCGCTGGCCTCTCAGCTTGTTCGTACTAGTTTAGTTTTATTCACTGTAGGTTTTTCGGTGCATGTTTTTTATTCTCAATTATGACAAATATTCTTAACGAAATGTTGTATGGACAAAAATAATGTGTTTTATCTATTTCGTGGTTTCCATAGCACAAACTTTTGTTAGTTTGAGACTACTTCGCACTGTGTGTTTGATAATTCATAAATATATATTGTCCATCGGATGTTAAGTGGTAACCATCGCCTATATCAATGCAATGCCTCGCAGGTCACGCACGTCAGGAACATGCCGACCGATGCACTGCTTTCATAGCAGTGCATCGGACGGCAGCAGAGGCATAGATGTTCAGCTACACGTGTCATTAATTTCACTGGCACCCACAACCTTCAAATCGAAACATAGCAATGCCTCTTCACGGCAGAAATAGGCATGGTGGTAGAACTTTCTCGGACGAGCAACACACAAAGAGCTCTACTGCCACAAAAATATTTTAATGAAGACGCTACAAAATTTCAGCTGAGAAGCAATAACTTGAGTCGCGTTCTTCGTAGCCTTTATTTTGTATGCTCTTGAACCGAGCGCAAAATAAATAAAAACTGCGCCTTTACCAAGACGCAGCAACCAACATTGAACCAACACTGCAACCAACTGCCTTAAGTTCGGAGAGCGGCAGATTTGAGTGTTCTGTCAGCAACTTATCTCTACGAGAGGGGCTGAATTACAGAATTGTGAAACATAGCAAACTGGCAACTAAATAAAATTATGATATCATATAACTCGGTGATCATAAGCACTGTACTTGGATGTGGCAAAAATATCAAACGAACGTCAAATGCCGGCCGCAATTTCTAGAAAGCCAGGCCTTCACATGAACTTTTGAATTGAGGCACTGACTTTTATTGGTTTCCTAGCAAACGTTCTACATTATGAACACTTTTAGGCGTGAAGTTACTTTAAACACTTTTTGGATAAAATCTTTATTAAAATCCAAGTTTATGTGCAAAATATGACAAAAAAGCTTTTTTGTTTATTAATAAATATTGGTACACATTCTACGAAACACTATCAAACCCCAAAAGCAAAGCTACTTTAACAATTTTTTCAAGTTAAAACATCATTTATTGTATTGGTAATAATAACGTATTTATATGTTTTTAGATTTCCATACACCCAGATTTTTACTCTTTATGGACGATTAGAGCATAATGTGTGAAATATAATTGTGGTTGGCTTTTTTATTGGTATTTATTTAAGACAAACTAATTGAAGAAAACTATGTAGCGTTTATTTATTTATTTAACCCACGACCTAAGGATTGGAAAGGTACCTACTAATACCACGATACATACTTAATTATATAGCTAATTAAAACAGAAGATATGATTAATCTTACTTTTCTCTTCTTCAATTTAAGAGCTTAGCTCTTGTCGGGATTTGATGCAGTTTTCTCCAATTAAGTCTTTCGAATGCGGCCTCCTTGACTTCCTTTTCAGACAGCGACATCATCTACATACCGTTTCGATAATCGGTGAAGCAGTTGCGTCTCTACTGGAAAATAGTTATGTTGTTAGCCGCATGAGGTAGTATTTTGTCGACCCCTAAATTGAAAAAACGTAGGTTTCACCCCAACTACCTAGTGATAAGCTGCGCGAGTTCTTTTCATACCATTTTAAACCCCCTGCACTCTTTTAGGGGTGAATTCCAGGAATTATTTTCTTAGTAGGTAGGTACCTTTTTGAACGTGTATGTGCATCCATTAGTTTGTTGAAGGTACAATCTACCACGACCCTTATTATTTACGCCCGAGTATCTCGTCAACTCGCGTCTTACCTCAAGAATGGAAAATATTTTCCGTGTTTGCATAAAACCATATCCGTTTTCCACATGTTGAAAATAAGCAGAAGGCTTTGAGCGGAAATCGACTCGAGGACAGAACTGTTTCACCTCTAAGCACAAAGAAATGTTACAAAGTTTGTTTATATTGTAACCACCGGATATAAGACCCCATCTTCAGTAGTATCTGAGGAGTACCTGACGAGAAACAGAACTAAATCGGAAATTACATCAAACGACGACTAAAGAAATATTATTTATTACTACTCAGAAATAGCGAATCTATCTAAAGAGGTAAAGCAAAAATAAAATTATTACTATATTATTACTTTTGAGAGCACTCTAAAATAGGGTAATCCGTTGCTTGGCTCACCCTTCGGGTTTTGATAAATTATTCAATGAAAGATGAGGGCAATCAAATCTTTTTATTATTTACATACTTTTAATATATTTTAAGTTTCATCTAGTTTTGGCTTTGATGGAAGCTTTTTAGTGTTTAACAGTAAAGAAGTCGGTCGGTCATCGTTGATACGAGTCATGTTTCTGACATGGCGACCGAGGGCGCCTGTTACCGTAAAGTAGCACCAATAACTCATGCCATTAAAGTTGTGGTAGTACTCTATCGTTAGCCGTTTCGGTTGAAACATCAAACATCAAAGTCTCATCAAACTTCACTTCGGTGAGTAGTCATAGGATAGGCAAAGTTAGCAGAAGGCGCCCCGGGTGGTACGCAGGTAAGACCCTGAATATTGTAGCGAACTACGACATTTGAATCCGTCTTGGTAGAAAATAGATTTTTTATTCCGCTAAAGCCGAACGGCGCGACTTTTGTCCGGCTCAAAAGCTGATTTATTCAAATACCGACTTAGCTGTAGTACTAAGGTAGGTTTAGGCACTACATTTATTGGATTCTCTTTGCGCGCGCCGGATGGATAGAACCGTGTAGTACAATCATTTGTTTCTAAGCAAAACAACGCAGCGAAGTTTTACGATGTTTTGCTATTGGATGGATAAGTGGAGATGGTTACCACTGAGGTGGGTCAAAAGCTTGTTGCATCAGCAAGTTAAACAAAAAAACCGGAAAATGTCAAATAGTGGTAAAATAAATGAGAAACCAACCCGTGTGTTTTATTGTTGCCAGCTTGAAATCTAAACTTTTGGTATAAAAAAACTATCTAGGTACTCGTAGTAACTACCAACAGTCTTCTTCGTTTTATTTGTAGAGAATTATCTATTAAAATAGGTAATTTCACCGAAGTTAAACGAATTCTAAAAACTTATTCTCTAATAGTTTAACTACTCGGTACAAAATTGGTTTGAAAACGAAATACAATCATGTATGTAAATGATCGTTTCCCCATAATTTATGCGTGATCGACGCGCACCCTTCTCTCTACACGAGTATTTATTTTGCGTGTATCGTACCCACAGACCACAGAATCGTTAGAACTGACATGTGGCCGGAAAAATAATGAGCACGTGCCCCACAAATATTCGATAACCAACAAATTAAAAATGCCTTCTTGCACAAGAAGTCAAGCGATATGTTAGAATAAAGAAAGAAAAAAAGAAAAAAGAAAGACTTTCTTTCTTTGTCTTGGAATCCTTCTATTTAACGATATTTTTTAGAAAATATACAAACGGTCTTGCTATCAAACGATTTATAAACAAGTGCATTCAGCAACTTAACCGTATGATCGCCTTACTTTTCTTTTCTAGGTATTCTATGAGTAGGTATGTATTTATCGTATAACGTTTATACGATAAATACATACCGTTTATACGTTAATATGGAATTAATACCAATCGCCGATCCTCGTGTAGACGTCGCCGTCGTGTTGACCATGGATTAGATGGATTATATGGATTAGACCAACTAAACTGTCAGGATGGTATACTCGTAGATGCTTGGCAGGCCTACTCCATCCAAAAATTCTGTTCCAGGCATTTTATCGCCCCGCAAGTTAAGACATGAGCAAAAATCAGTTGCCCCTGATGATATATAAATTATACTCGTAGAATAGATGCATAGGCCAATAATAATAGAGTAAGAAAAAAACAAATTCAATATATTCTTCGAATATATTTCAATATATTTTGTACATCTTGTAAATACTTTTTTTTTTGACATTATTATTAAATACTTGTAATATACTACTAATTTGTTTTTTATTGATATCATGTTCATATTTTCAGTAATCATAGCTAAAAATAAACATTTTTATGTACACAAAGAAACTAACAATTAAACAAATATTTATAAAATGTACAAAATACACAAGAAACAGTTGAGCTATTTGTAATTTTCGTTGAAAATAAAAAATAAAATAATAATAACAAATTAAATAAATATCTCTCTCTTTCTTCTCAACTGCTCTGAATCTGTTTGATATTCGGTCGGCGCAATATCGTGCCTCGTTCACCACTATACATAGTATTGTAATTTTTTCATTTACCCCATTTAGCGCTGTTTGTTTTATTTGTTTTTCATTACCACATTGTACCTTAATGGTTCTTTAGTTCCTTTTTTATGAGATATTCGGACAGATTTTTATAGGTAAGGTCAGTTTGTATTGATAAATACTACGTACTAATAAAATCCGTACCGATAAATTATTGTTGTCACTAAGAAAACCTTGTCCTGTATTACGTTATACTAATAGCACACAGGACTGGGACAACCAAGGGGCCTTACATAATTGACAAGCAAGCGTAGGGTATTTATTACGTACGTCCCGCAATATATGAAAGAGGGGTGTTGTCATGAGTCATAGCACTTAGGAGCGATGTAAAAGAATCAAGTTACTATCACCTTTGAGGGGCGCCAAGATTGGAAAATAAAAAAATAATACAGATTGCAGTAACAGGTGGGAAACTGGGAAACGAAGCATACTTTCATTTCTTTTATTCGGTGTCTGATAGACAAGCAATGCAGAGTTCATTGAACTTGCAGTACAATGGCGTACGTTCCCTAACCCGCGACTCAGAACTCTGTCCAACATTTTGTTTTGCAACTGAACAGTTTAATGTTCTCAAGTCTCAATGTCAGTCCTCAATGTATGTCGGTCGATGACAATGTTACAACACGAGGGACTGCGTAAACATAAAAATAAACATCATAAACATGGAGTCGGTTGAATCAACATCCCGTGCAGACAAAATCCTTTAACTATTTGGTTGTGTTGTATTTTTGGCACTGACTCCCATCTGATCATCAACTGATCATCGTTTGGATTGTTTCGGGCTTAGTTTAAGACTACTAATATTATAAAGCGGAAAGATTTGTATTTTTGTGTGTATGTTTATAATAAATAAACTGAAAAACTATTACGCCGATTTCAAAAATTCTTTCTCCATTGGAAAGCTACATTCACCCTGAGTAGCAAAGGCTATATTTACCTATGTGTTCAAAAATAAATGTCCACCCGTGCAATGCCTGGAAAGGCCGCTAGTATTATATATTTATTTGTATTATATTATTCTTTTCAATCTTAAATAAGTCATATATTAGTAGCTAGTGTATGTGCATGAATAAATAACTACATAAATACTTTGTTTTTAAAACTCCTTATCTTTTGGTAACTGTTCAGTATACTCAATACATTTGCTTAAACAAGTATCCACATAGTATATAATATAGTTAGTACACATACAGTTAATAGTTAGTAGTATAACAAAGACCATACAATAGGGCATAGCAACATGGAAGTTGGCCGAGATTTTAAAGAAAAACATAATACATAATGATCATAAAATTACAATATCTGAGTAAAGATATTGTAATTTTATTCAAGGATGGTTTTCGCCTAAGCCTTAGCAACAAACGATATTATGAAAACCCCATGAAGTAAAATTAATAAATAATTTTCCCGCAAAAAGTATTTAGAATATGAAAACATAAATTCTGTTTCATTTCAAAGACCTTTTCGTGGAATCGAAAATCCTTAGCCTTTGACAAGAAAAACACTTATTATATTGGCATAATCTGATTAGACTGATCATCTACTAACGACTGTTGTTTTAGTTTTCGTAGAAATAAAGGTTGTTTTTGAATAAACTACGACAGGTTGCTCGGACTAACAGTGCTGTGTTGATCAAGGGTTTTATATTCTCTTTTGCCTAGGTATTAACCCTGTCTGGTTTCCATAGCACTTACACGCAGTACAGAAGTTTTGCTTAGTTTATGACAAGATAACGCTTATTTAAAAGTCCATTCATTACTATTATTACTTAATTTTTCCAAACCCCCAGACTTCAAAAGTTTCAGACTTACGGACACTGGAGCAGCGCATAAATATTTAAGACGCGGAACACCGTTGAAAACTTTTCGCTCGCACACTTTAAAAATATTAAAAGCACTGCCTATATAGCCTGATATCTACCTTGAACGGATTGTACAGAGTTTAGCAAAGAAATAATTTTCATCCCAACTCGTTTTCTTATTTAAAAGTTTACCCAAGTACGAAAACCAGTCAGGCCAACTTTTAAGTAGGAAAACGTGTATCAAAATTGTTTGTTAAACTGTATGCAATTGGATTGCACTTAAGATAGTCTCGCAATTTTGATAAATAAGTAATGGACAAAATTAGCGGACGAGAAGTCTCACGATGGTTGTTTTCACCGTAATTTAGCATTTTAGCAGACGAGAATTTAGTGGAACCGCTTAACTCCTGATGGCTTTCCTAACGCCATTAACGACCGTACCTTCTAATCCTGAGCAACTTAAGGCCTGCGCACACCTAGGTCGCTGGTAATGGCGATCAATGAAACGCTATCAAATATCGCTGGCAATTTTGACAGCTTTTCACTGATCGCCATCGCCAGCGACCTAGGTGTGCGCAGGCTTTTAGGTATGGTGAGCACTTTGTGGACGCATGGTCAATTTATCAGACGTTGTTTGGCAGCTGCCTATTAGTTTATGATAGTTAGAACTTTGAAAACGGATAAGTTAAGCGTCTGATGTCCATAATCTAGTTCCAATATTCAGGCATCAGAAACAAGCAGCTAAACTCGATTATTTGAGATCGGTAGCAGGGGTTTTATCTATGGTATATACTCAAATTTTATTACATAAGGTCAATTAGACCTTATTTCAATAGACCGAGTGAGCTAAGCGTCTAATTTTATTTTTTCATTGGAGCGGTCTGTTCTTTCCTAGGGGTCACATTTTTTATTTTTTGGACTAAACTTACTTTACTTTTTTTGTTGATTATTTTGTCGTTGGTGATTTTTGAATGGAGGGGTACTTACTCCAAAAAGGGTAACAAAGAGAGTTACTGGTACTAGATATCTCCGACGCATGAGATTAGATTTAATGTATTCGTATTTTATTTGAAAGGTTACTTTTAGTTGATCTTATAAAAATTTGAAGAAGATTTGATTAGGATCTTCGGCATTATGAGCAGAATAAGTCTTTTATATGCACTAAATTTCTCAGTCTTAGTATGCTCGCGAGGTCTACAGCTCACAGAGCCACTAGTAGGTATTTATAAAATGAACTAATCCAAACATTTTGCTTTCGTTTTTTTACCTGGTTCCGTAATGTAATTTGTATCTTTTAGTACCGAACGACCCAGTCGTTCGTTTGTTTAAAATAACAAGGTACCTGCCTGCATTGTTCACTTTTTACGCGGACGGACCTATTTCGACCATTGAATATCTTGTATAAAAGGATTTGCTCTTCCGCTTGAGTTACATTTCGTCGTTTATTGTTATTGAATAGGTATTCACCGTGCTGGTGACGAGAATTATTTATTAAAATTTTAAAAGTATAAGCTGTTACACATTCCATATTGCCTTCTTATTTAGGGCTAAATTCAAACGGTGGGCTATTCCCAATTCGTACACTCTATTGTTATGCAAATTGTAAAGATTTTGAGAGTACAAACGAATTAAAAAAACTATAGCTTCATACTGCCCTAGCAGCTTTTAATTTTTATGGTTTTATAACAGGTGATAGGCATATTTCGGGGAAGTCGGTGGATGGAAAGAGCTCGGAATCGTTCTTCCAGGAAATATGTAGGGGAGGCCTACTTGCTTGATTACTTGATGATGAGGCATACTTCCTTGGAGCAAGTTATTTTTGTAGAACATAGTGAAAAAGCTAGTATTTTGCTCGGTTATAAAAAAATTCAGCCTGGGATGATTAAATACATATTTTCACTTTAAATCATAATAGTAAAATTACCCTTTGGATTTGTTGTCTCATTGTGCCTCATCTACAATTCCAAGAAAAAAGGTATTGTCTTATCCCTCGTAAGCAAAGTTTTAATAGAAATGGCAGCCAACACGGTCGCATTGTAAGAAATAACTCCAGTCAACTAACTTTACTAAATATAATATGCATTATGCTTATCACCTACCTACTTTAGTTTAGAGTTATATCTTAATTTTACAAAGGTGTAGATTTTGTTGTTCTATAACTTTGACCGGCACTAAGGTCCGAATCTGTCCAGTTGCACCTGAGGCCAACATTTTAAGTGCGGTTAAAATTTAGACTTTATTGCCACCGTTTTATAAACAAACCTCGCAAAACACAAATTTTGTGAATTTCAGCCGGAGCCTGAGCTAACTACGTACCTTTATTTACTATGTGCTAATACAGACCACGACGGGCAAAGATCGAAATAAACAAGCAAACTAGATAGGTACGAATGCTCTCCAACTGATTATTAGACGGAGCGAGCCAGCGGAGAGGAAGACCCTCCGTACCTTCGCTTTGCTTTTGTCCATTTTGTCTGAAATGCACAATCTGGATAAATTTCGACGAAACAGAATACTACTAGGTATTCCCTTTCAATGGCAACGTTTAATTTTACGGTATATTCTGAATGAAAGCGGTAGTTTAATTTGTTCGTTACGAACTTTTTAATAGAGTAATATCATAAATTGCTGAAAAATTTATAAATCTCTTTTCCGAAACTCTGTTCTACATTATAATCGATCATTTTGTTATTTAAATCACATTTTTTGCCCCTTTGACTTTTAACTTTCTGTGCCGTGTTATCGCTTGTTTAAGTTACAAAGTAAGTGCTTCTATGAAATACATACATTGTAGGTATACGTTTGCATTTGCACACAATCTCTACCTAACTAACCTAACTTGTTTTCGTATGTAGGTACTTGGGTAAACTTTTAAGTAGGAAAACGTGTTAAAATCCAAAAAAATATTTATCAACTGTGCGCTTTCAGATTGCCCACAAGATAGTCGCAATTTTTAAGATTAGTGTTTTTAAATCTTTGAAAAGTTTAAAGTGTGGGGTTCTTATGTTAATGGAAGGTAAAATATAGAAACATATTGAAAGCTAAATAAAAGCAAAATTGTTAAACATGGTGGAATTAGGAGCGACACGTGAAAGACGTGTTGCTAAAAAAGAGCCACGAACACAGATGAACGAGACCACCGCTGCGAGGTCCCTAACACACACAAAGAATAAAAACAACAAAACCATCCCTTCAGCATTTTTACTGATTAAATTTAAAACCGCCAATATTGCAGGCACTTTACTTATAGTTAAAAACTCTTTTCTGTGATACCCGGAAGAAAAGGTTGTATGTAATCTTGTCCTTAGAGTAACTCTTCTAATGGGTACCTAATGGATGATGTCAATTCTGTAAAATGAGATTTCAATGTGCGAGAGAAAGAATGCATTTGAACTATGTCGTACGAACACAAAGGCTTTGTCGTTTGACAATGTGGCACCACCGGCGTTATTTCTTTACCTTTATTACTCGATCGAAATTGGAGAATGCTAGAAAGCTAGAAAGATAGAATTCCCATTGCATTTCTGGAACTCGTAAGAGCGGCGTTTATCTGTACAGACCGGAACTTTTACTAAAGAATGTTTAAACATACTCCAGTTTGCGTGAGTTAAACTAAGTATGTTTTTCTGAAAAAGCTACTTGACTAGCCAGTAGCGGCCAGATGTGACCAGTAGTCAGTAGCGCCGTAGCCAGTAGTCAGTAGCGGCAGGCGGAGTGTTCTCGTCAGATACAGAACTTTATGTTCTTCTATAACCCAGCGTAACCGATATCATATCCACTATATCCATAGGACCTTCGCGAAATGAAGAACATTTTGTCACACTGAAGCTCTCCATAAAATACCCTAAGTTTTCTGAAAAACTTACAACTGCAACTGCTGCATCGTCAGCTACATCTCCTCATCCGCTTGTCTGGGAGACCTGGAATCTTAACATACCTGGCTTAGGGTTCGGGTTCGGGTTCGGCGTGCTGTAGTAGTAGCAGCAAGCTAGGAAACCCAGGAAGAGAAGCACGAAGGCCAGTATCTTGGTGGATATGGGCCGGAAACGAGGCAGCCGCGGCCTCATCTTGAACTGTGGACAAAAGACACCAGTTTCAGATCTTTTTGGCTTATTGCGTAGCGTTGTCAAGGAAAGGTTATGCATTTTTTTTATATTTTGCTTAATTATTTACTGCGTCGTATATTATTATATACAACAAAAATTATTAGGTGCATAAGTACAACAAAAACAATAGCTAATTAAAAAAAGTTAACAGGCCTTTGCATCTATTGAAGAAGATTTATAACGTCAGGAGCAAGTGGTGGTAATATTTACTTCATCATCATCATCTTCCTGCCCTTATCCCACGCTAAGTTCGGTCGGCATAACAGGTTTTCTTCTTCCACTCACCTCTATCATTCGTCATCTCAGTGCTCACTCCTTTCCTGCTCATGTCATCCCTGACGCATTCCATCCATCTTTTCTTTGGTCTACCTCTTCTTCTATAACCATGACCCACATCCATTTCCAACACTTTCCTCGTAATATGACCCTCGTCCCTCCTAATATTTACTTATGTCCATTTATGGGACGCTATAGCGCTTTGGGACAAGGTTTTAGCTTTAATAAGCTATAAAATCTTGCCATTTGTTAAGTGGTAACTATCGCCTATAACAAATCATTGCGTTCAGAAGCATTGTCATGCACGTCAGGAATGTGTCCTACGATGTATTGCCCTGCGTTCATCAACTTGAGGCATATATAGATTGTTCAGCTTCACGTGCCAGTCATTTTAACCAGCAGCCCTTCAAACCGAAACTCAGCAATGCTGCTTCACGGCGGAATTAGGTATGGTGGTAGTACTTCCCCGGACAAGCCCTTAACAAAGAGGTCTCCTACTGGTAAAAAGATACTACCACTAGAACGGTGCTCTACCTGCCTACCTACTTAATAACCTATTTTCTAAGTGTCTATAGGTACCTACTTAACTTAATAATAACTTATAGATAATCAAAAACAATATTTGATTGCTATTAGATGGATACCTACATCACCATCATCATCACCACCAGTCTGAAGAATTCCACTGCTGGACATAGGCCTCCCCTACACATTTCCAGGAAGAACGATTCTGAGCCATCCGATCTCCGCGATATATACCCTCGTTACATACTAAAGCAGTTTTATTAAAACTAGCAGCTGTCCGCGGCTTTGCTTGCGAGTTAGTAGTGATTTAAAGCAATATTTTGTTAGGCATTTTTCCATTTTTAGACAATAAGTAGCTTGTGAATTTATAAATTTACTAGCTGCCTGTCCCGGCTTCGCACGGGTGGACATTTATTTTTTAAACACATTGGACTGATATCAATTGATGATGATGATGAAAGAACATTCTATAACGTTTAGGAGCACTATTTTCTAGAACACTTTGTCCAAATCTAGAATTCGGAACCGTTTGCATGGGTATATTTGAGTATTCTAGATAATTCTGGATTACTAACGTTTGGGTGGGAGCATTCCGGATGCTAACCGACTTTAAATTTGACTATTCCAGATCATTCTAGAGCGTCTATGTGCATTCTGTTCTCGTCAAAGTCGAGAATTTTCTGAAAAATCCCTAAGCGATAGAAAGGGATAGACATATATAAGTCCCTGCGTGATAGAAAGGGATAGACATAGATTTCGAAAGTTTTGCCCTTTATAAATTAATAACACCTAAATATTGAATATAAACTATCCTATCTTTTAAGTCCGACCATATTTTAGGCAGTTGCAAAATTTTATCGAAATCCGTTCAGTAGTTTCGGAGTTTATCGCGTTCCAAATTGTGACACGAAAGATTTATATACATATATATACTAGCTGCCTGTCCCGGCTTCGCACGGGTGGACATTTATTATTTAAACACACAAATATAGCCTTTGTTACTCAAGGTGAACCTACGTCCAGCAGTGGACTGATATCAATTGATGATGATGATGAAAGAACATTCTATAACGTTTAGGGGCACTATTTTCTAGAACATTTTGACCAAATCTAGAATTCAAAACCGTTTGCATGGGTATATTTGAGTATTCTAGATAATTCTGGATTACTAACGTTTGGATGCATTCCGGATGCTAGCCGAATAATTTCAGTATTCGAATTAAATTTGATCATTCCAGAACCTCAAAGACATTCTAGAGCGTTCTTTCCTCGTCAAAGTCGAGAATTTTCAGAAAAATCCCTAAGCGATAGAAAGGGATAGACATATATAAGTCCCTACGTGATAGAAAGGGATAGACATAGATTTCGAAACTTTTGCCCCTTATAAATTAATAACACCTAAATATTGAATATAAACTATCCTATATTTTAAGTCCGACCATATTTTAGGCAGTTGCAAAATTTTATCGAAATCCGTTCAGTAGTTTCGGAGTTTATCGCGTTCCAAATTGTGACACGAAAGATTTATATATATAGATAACTTCAACTTAAAAGCCTTTGGGAGAACACTATAAAATTATTTTTATAAACTATATAATAAAATTTGGCGTATCCTAATCTAGGATACCTAGGAAAAACTGGGCTCAACGTACAATAAGTAAAGTCTACATATTCTACGTTTAACCCAGTTTTTACCCATAAACTGATACTGGTACTCATAGTAATTAAAGGTTCTCATATATCAGCTTTAATAAATTCCTGCACTGCAGAGAAATATTTTATTCATCACGTACTCTCAAATAGACACATTGTCAATAACTTTAGAGTGCATATTGGCAGTTTGATACGTCCCCCCAATTCTAATCCCTTAAGCTCAGGTGATGTAAGCATACGATTACTCTTGCGTTTGAATTCACCCACTAATAACCGGCAGAATTTAATTGTACGATGGTTTTGAGCATGGCATTAATTACTTGTAGAAAATTTGCAGAAAACGCTTTTTATTTTTGAATACAAGGGAACTGGAGCCTTTCGATCGGTATGATAAAGCTACAAGGTGATTATTTTTCTTGTGAAGCGGGTTCGATTCCCAGTTCAACCATGTAATTATTTAACTATAGAATTCAGTTTAAATAGTTTTTTAAATTCAAATAAAGTCTTCTTCTGATGGCTCTAAACAAAAAGTAGGAGCGGGCTGTGGTTTCTACTGCCCCGAAACAGGGCTATCACGCGTACAACCTCTTAGCAAGGCAACAACTGCGTTCCAGGCCAGAAATACTCGGGCTTTTCCTGGCCCCTGCAGAGATGCTTTCATGCTTAGAGTCTAAAACGAGCGCGGATACAGCAATCGCAAGGACACTACTAATCTTCACAACAGACAGCGCAGCACTCCAGATCTGACACAAGATTAGAACAGTTGCACAATGCCACATTGCGCTTCAAGAACTATCGAAAATGCATACAGTCAAAATAAAATGGACAAAAAGTCACGGCTCGTGTTCAGGAAATAATGAAGACGACTCCCTAGCAAGAGCGGGTGCGAAACAGACACCTACCACGAACGACCTAGGTCTCTGCAAGCCCCCATCAGCAGAAATAAAAAATAGACTAGAGAAGATGAAAAGGGAAGACTTAAAAGATGGTGGGAATCATCACGGGCCATTGCGACCTAAATTACCACTTACTGAAGACTGAAGCAACGCACAGCGACTTATGTCGCGGCTGCCTGCAGGAAAAAGAAACTGTGGAGCATGTAGTACTGCACTGTTCCGCAACAGAAAAAGCGAGGTCACATCCACATCTGAGTCATCATTGGGTCAACTAGAACATTGCTGCCACCAACCCAAAGTCCTACTCCGCTGTTTTAAAGAGTTGGGCTGGCTGGGGTAAGGTTTAGCAGGGGGACAATGGAAAATACACCCCATCGCGGGACGTCAGTGCAGATCTTATTCCCCCAACACAATTTGAATTTTAGAAAGTGTTCTTTTAGAAAATGTTCCATCTACAATATTCAAGGTCCTTTCCTACCATGTGGCATATCTTCGGGACGTCCTGTTTGTCCCAGAAATTACCCATCTACGGAATAACGCTATTTGTCGAATAAAAATGTCAGTCCTTGCCATGTTTTTAAGTAAAAGAGATGGATATATTTATGCCTGACGGATAAAATCTCTAGATATTCTTCTTATCGGCAGGTTCGTTTGAACCAGTGTGGTGAAAGGATTTTAAGTGCGTCTCAAATAGGCTCTTTTCGTGCACTTACACATGTTTTCGAACTTATTAGGTTCTACGACATGCCGGTTTCCTCACGATGTTTCCTTCATGGTTTGAGAGCACAGTATAGTGCCCAAACACTTTTGGACCGAAAAACTCATTGGTACATGACTGGATTTGAACCCACGACCACGACTTTAGAGCCGTAAGGCACTACCACTTGGCCACCTTTGCTCTTAAAATATCTGTGCTTAGTTGGAAATTTAGGATAGGTTGGGTTTTAAAACAGATAAATCAGCTATATTTATAAAAGAAAGTCGTGTTAGTTACACTATTTATTACTCAAGAACGGCGGAACCGATTTGGCAGAAAATTAGTGGGGAGGTAGCTTAGAACCGGGAGAAGGACATAGGATACTTTTTATCCCGAAAAAGCAACGGGAACGGGGAATTACGGGAACGGGGGAGCGAATCCGCGGGCGGCCACTAGTCTTTCATATAAAAAGAAAGTCGTGTTAGTTATATTATTTATAACTCAAGAACGGCTGAACCGATTTGGCTGAAAATTGGATGGGAGGTAGCTTAAAACCAGGAGACGGACATTGGATACTTTTTTACCCGAAAAGTAACGGAAACTGGGGGAGCAAAGACGCCGGCGGTTGCTAGCTATAAATATAAAACGCAAGAAAAACGTAGAGAAGTAGAAGGGCTCCAGCAGTGGACTTCTTCATGCTGATGATGATGATGATGCTGATCTTAGCTAGCCATTCCTACCTCTAAGGTTGGCAGGTAGAAAATGCTTAAAGCATTGAGCCCACCTTTTGTACATTAATTGACGTTTTTGTGCAATAAAGAGTTAAATAAATAAATGATGAATATAGTAAGAGCTAAAAAATGTAAATTGTGTTATTTCTGCTTCAAATTACAACAGTTGGTTTAGTCCTTATTTTAGCTAGCATTAAATGACTAACATAAATTGAATTTTAAATTTTAGCTGGCACAGTTCGGCTTGGGATTCGCGTGTGTACCTACTTTTTTGTACCTTTTTTCTCACCGCATTGTTGCTACCCATACAGGAACTCGCAACCGCGCTTCGAGCGTCTTAAAAAGCCTATTCCTACTTGTTTTGATTTTTTTACGATACCCTACGTAAGTATCATTCTGTACGTAATTAAATAAAAAAAACTAAAAATTACTAGCATGGCTCCTAACGCGATAGAATAGAATGCACCAAACCAAGAAAAATAAACAAAATAAAATCAATAATATTCCTTCTTAGCCACCCCTTATGCAAGCATTATTTTCATAAGCCCGCATTTTACAAGGAGGTACAATAAAATGCCGTTGCCAGAAAAATAAAGACGATGACAAGCAAGACACAAAGTAAAAAAATAATTCACAAAAATAAACAAAACAAAAAACCTCGCCTTAAAAAATACGACGCTCATCTTACAAAAGTTCGGCTAAAGATTGATTGATGTCTTATAAATTAAACTTACCGTTAAAAAGTTGCACTATTTAAACAGGAAATATCACCATTTTTTTAGTCCCGTAAATAACACGATTTTAATATTTTTCACAGTTCAAAAGTATAACACCTCAAAAAGTCGGACGAAACGATCTGAAGCCGCGCGACGCACACGGCACCGCTACGAGCAACCGATTGACATTGGGTGGGCTATGTTGGGGGGCCAAGCCTCGGCTACTCAAGCTAAGATTAGGGCTGCCAGCTTCTGACACTTCTGCCGCCAGATTCAGCTAATCTGTGACGGGTTAATTTGAAACAACCGCGTTTGATGTAAAAATTCATATTTTCTGGTAGGAATAGGCATGAAGACAGTAATCAAGTATCGCCAAAATATTTATCTGATCTAATGAAAAAGGATTCAAAGATTTTGATAAATGTATTTATACTCATAATAATGTCGAGATTGACAATTTATTTGATAATATAAATCTACAAAATACAACAATCCGCCATGATAGCTTAAACACCGGTCAGAGCGAATTACGTCACGTTTACGTAAACGTCATTCTGATTTAGTACAAAAGCACCAATGTTTACTGTTGATATACAGAAACGTGACGTAGGTAATAACAGACGCCATTACACCAGCGAGCGTTTTGGCGTGAATTTGAAAATTTCAATTTAAATGTACTTTTATTGCACAAAAACCTAAATTTTCTACAGAAATATGATATATTTTAGACATAACAGATACTTCTGAATACGATAGAAGAGATTTTGAAAATTAGTCGTCAGGCCTATTAACAATTTTGGCGTAAAAGCTATATATATAGTTTTCTAACTTCCGGGATTTGGGCGGGTTGTTACTAGATAAATGTTTATTGGTAACAATACAATAAAATATTTTTATTTACAGAGTAAATCCATAAGGATAATAAGCAGAAAAAAGAAAATGTATCCCATGGCCATACTAGTCATGTGTAAGAAGTTTATCATCTCAAAATATTGAAGTTAAGACATCTTAATTGATTGAGCCTGTTTTTTTAAATCAGCTTAGTTCATCTATTTTTTTTTCAAAATGGTTTGTCCAAGTTTGTAATGAGCAAAAAATGCAAAATACAGAGTAAATCAAGAATATCAATTACTTTCTAATAATTTAGTATATTATCAAATTTAAAATACACACCCTGATAAACTAGGAATGCCCAACTATATTTATCGTTTAAAATTATAAGCGACGCTGCTGGCTTCCAAAACTATAATATCATCAATTGACTGATAGTTCGGATGCAAATAAAACAGTAATAGCTAGCTGCAATCTATCTGTAAAGTCTGGCGCACACCGCTTGCGATGGCAGTCAGTGTATTGCTCAAATATCGCACAGTCAATGTTCGCGGCAGTGTGCGGATGTACAGTGGAATACAGCTCAAGTTACCTAAAAACAAAGAAAAATGACGCTTACTGCAAGGACATAAGAGCTAGCAGTGTATAGTCTGATGCGTAGCCTTGTGTACTCAAAACCTATGCTGAAACTGATCGCTATCACCATCGCCATGGCAGATTGCCTAGATGTGTGCAAGGCTTCAGAACGCTCGATTTATTACCTACCTACTCAGGATCTTTAGATCCTAGTCACAAGTAAAATAATATAATTGTCGATAGGTACCAATCTATTTATGTCGATTATGTAGGTTAGGCAAAGAGCAAAGCTTCCAGCTTGGAGGAATTAGAAATGGAGGCGTCAACGTTTAAATCCACGAACAATATTTTCTGCCAAAATTGACGGGGGACGAGGTAAACACGCATGGCACACGCGCATGGCAAAATCCTATTCATGTAAACACACACATTGACAATCCCGCACACGATCTTAAAATTTGCACACAGATAAAAAATATAACGTAGTTACGCAGTGTCAAGACTCACATTAGGATAACCTCTAGTGATGGGCATTCAGTAAGACCGGTAAATTGAACGATGAATAAAATAATGAATGAAATGGGTTTTTAGGTACAGGTAATAGTGATTGTTGTGAATAAGTTATGCACAACAGTTTCACATTTTCTAACAGTCAGAAAATAGAACTGAATTTAGTTGTTATGTTTTATTAATGGTTATAAGTTTGAATCAATAGTTCTTAACATGTTATAGCATAGTACACATAAGTTTAGTCTTTTACTGAATAATTGAAAAATATATATAAAGTGAAATCACATTACATCATCATCAGCCTTCACACCACAGCGAAGTTTGTAGTTCTGCCTTCTGCGCCGGAGGCGTTGGTTCGATTCCCACCGAGAACAAATATTTGTGTGGTGAACGCAGATGTTTTTTTTTTTTTTTAGACAATTCACACAACCACTACCCAGCCCCAAACTAAGCAGAGCTTGTAATATGGGAACCGGATAGCTGATATAATACTAGAATACATTTTTTTTTTAAAACATAATTAGAATACAATATAACACTCAGACTGAGAACAAACATTTATGTTAACCACACAAATATTTGGACCCTGTTAAGCAGAAAAGATCCAACCAACGTTTCATTACTTTTGAGTAAATGCAGTTTAAAGTTGGGCAGAGAATAAAAAAATCGTATGATACTGTACCTACTTGAAAGTTAGTAGTGTAGTAGGCCATTACGTATACATTATTTTGAAAGTAGTATATAAATATTTATTTACACAAAGAAACTAGTAGTATATTGTACATTTTCATATGAAGAATATCTGTAATTCCTGGAAAAACTATGGGTGGATCTTTTATGCAAAATACAATATTAAAATAATAAACATTGGTTTAATGTGTGGTTCATTTTAGAAGGAAGGAAATTAAAATCTGTACTTATATAAAAACAGTTTGATGAGAAAAACTAATTCAAATTGTTGCTTTGAGATGAAAAAAATATATATAAAAAATAAATCGGCAATCACTGGTTGGTTTTCCAATTTATTTAAGCAATATCGCTTTCCTCAGCTTCAAACTCTACCTCAAAATCAGGTTCGACACCAAATCCATCAATGTCGTCTTCTACATTATTGTCGACCGTTAGATTTTTGTAGAAGGTGTGAGCATCTCATGGAATTAAATGCATAAGGCTTTTGATATCGCTCTCGGTATGAAAAGTATACAACAATTATTGAGACTTTTAAAAGTTTTAAATAGATCCATGCAACATGGTACTTTTTGCATTTTTCGAAATTGGTGATTGGGGATGGTATCTTTGACACAATATAACTTTTGTTAGGTTAAAGTGATCAAACTGCTTGGATCTTTTGTGCATATATGAAACTTGATGAGTACTTTATGAATACTTAGATAACTCGATTTTACAAAATTGTGGGTTGTCTCTTATCTGCTTAACAGGGTCCATTTGTTCTCGGTGGGGATCGAACCCACGACCTATGGCGCAGAAGGCAGAGCTACTACCAACTGAGCTAGAGGCCAGTCAAGTTTGCCCGAGTTTGAGAACTTTCTGTAAAATGTTCCGAGCAAATCAAACTCGTTCTTGTTGCATGCCAAGTTGTTTTTTGGCCAAAAAATTATGTCCACTCTTCAAGCAACAGGGTTTTTTGGAAACCTGCATAGGACGTAAAATAAATATAAAATAGGCAATAAAAATATTTTCACTACGCCCACGACTTTATTTTTGAGTATGATGTCATGTCCTATTTTATACAATGATGAGTAGAGGGTTTGATGACTGGTACCTAGGATACCCATATTGTGGGATTTGTGAATAAATGTAATCCGATATTTCGTGGCGGCAGCCATTTTGGACCGATTTTCATCAAAAATAGCTAAGAACACTCCCGACTATTCACCTTTCAAACAAACAAAAAACTAAATTAAAATCGGTTGATTCGTTCGGGAACTACGATGGGACAGACAGACACACACACACACAGACACCGCAAACTCATAACATCCCGTCATTTTTACGTCGGGGGTTTAAAAAAACACCAAATACGTAATTAGACAACACATTATGTGATAATAATTTAACGTTTATTTTATCATTCATTCATTCATCAATTTCATTCAACATTTCCCAACACTATGCCTTCTACCAAGGTATAATCTTTGACAATACTGTCGTAATACTGTCGCTAATCTGTCGCAACCGGTATTTCTTTTGAACTAAAATTCTACAAAATTAGAAACACAATTGACAAAATAATACTCCCTTGTGGTAGGAAATACCATGTTCCCGGAAGTTTGATGTCTCTGATCGTCTTTTACAAGAAACTACCATGCAATTCACCATTTTCGCGGAGCTCCACTTCGCGACATGAAACGACACGCAATGGCTGCAGTTGCGAGTAAAACACTTTTATAAAAAGGATATGATCGAGATCGGTATATGACCGGCAGAGGGGAAAGCCGTGTCTTGACATCTCCATTTCTAATTCCTCCAAGGCTTCCAGTGATAATGACATAAAATTATCCCCAGGTAACCATAATGTTATGTAATAAACACTGGAAAAATAAATTTAATAAACTTATTTAGTACGACGTACTTAAGTTTGCTTTAAACACGAAGGTGCCTAAGAACCTTACTACTACTTATGAACCAGACAAAATATAAAGTATTCCGCGCAGTATTTTTTTCTACATCTGGCAACACTCTTAGCGAAATGCGTTCGGAACGCTGGTTCAGCGTTTGAAGAACAATACCATTGTTGTACAGCAGTCCAGTACATACTTATTTCTATTCTGTGAATTCCTGCCACTGTCACAGAACAAATAGTAGTTACTATGTACTATTCCAGGGGTGATGCAGAGGTAAATTTATATTGTATGCTGTGGCTATATATTGTGTAGCTTTATATTGTATGTACGTGCTACTATAATTGAAAACCCGACTCTCTAACCAAACTACTGAACCAACCGTTTGCCTATTTAGTTCGGATTGACAAATAGTTTATCCGCTACGCATAACATGACTACGATAAAGAACATAATATAAGTACTTATTGTGCATAAACTTAAAAAAAGCCGGCCAAGTGCGAGACTCCCGCACCATGAGTTTCGTCCTATTAGATCTAAATTCCTAAAAAAAATCGTGTCTGTTTATTTTAATAAAATGTTTATAAGAGTGAATATAGGAGTAACTATTGATATAAGTATGAATTTATGTTAATTTAATGTACCTACCTAGTAAGTCAAGTAAGGATTGAACCGTCTGAAATAAAATAATTAATTATAATAACTAAATGTTCTGTGAATATTTCAAGCGTCTATACCTGTTGCTGTTATCAAAATAGAGCAAATAAAATACATTTGATGTATGGGAGCCCCTTTATTAATTATTTTATTGTGTTTTGTAGCGCGAATAGAAATACATCATCTGTGAAAATGTCAACTGATAGAGAGATACAGCCTGGTGACAGATGGATAGACAGCCTGACAGACGGACGTTAGGCGGAGTCTTAGTAATAAGGTCCTGTTTCTCTTTGGGTACGGAACCCTAAAAACTACCGCCGCGTACTTAAGAGCTATAGTACTGGAAGTACATAGTAGTCTCTTATCTGTAGCAAAATTAACATTTAGAAATGTAAGGATTTTTTTATACGATTAAACCCATCACATTATATAATATTTGCTTAATATTTGTGAAAAATATACAATAAGCGACAGTTGCTTAGAAGTTCAAAGGAATATTAGGTAAATGAACTTTTCGCTTATAGGATCGACCACATCAAGGCAAGGATAACACAGCGATCTTCGAAAACACCGCGATAAAGTGAAAGCGATACAAGCATCGCTGAAAACATGTTATGCGGTGTTATTGAAAATTGCTGTGCTATCACCTCGATGTGGCCGAGCCTTAACTATAACCATCTACTACACTGTAATTGTACAGGTATTAGGTACCTATTGTATATTATATTTTCCCATTTATAATAAAATTATGTAAGGATAATAATATTAATACAGAGGTAAGCTTTCAAAAGTGAAACTATAATTAAACTTGACCCAAGCCTGACCGAATGTCATTAACAACGTCCATAAGGGGGTTAATGCTGCTTAATTAGAATCTTGACGTCCCGCCCTCCCTCAATTTCTATCACACGCAAAAACGCCGAAATATTAGTTCAAATTAACAACATTACTGCGGCTTGGGTGGCTCTAAGTTAAATATGTGTAAGAAAAAAAATCTTCTACGTAGCTGGTTACGTACAATCAATAAAGCGTAAAGTTTACGACCGATCATAATAAGACTGCTTTTGTTTACGCCGTAAACAAAAGCAGTCTTATTACGATCGGTGATCAGCTGCGATTTGCGCTGGCGTTCTGTGTATCGCTGCGACATATTATTAATTTGTTTCTTAGTTGTATTAGTTTTATTTCTCTCGTGTCTTGCCTTGTTTCTGTGTTGTCTGCTTTTGTTTCACATTTTAGAAATCTTATTCTAGTACTTTGGCCTCCCGCGATACAGGCTTGTCCTAGTGCGGGGACCACCAGTAAATAAGACTGTAATATTATGTTCTTTGGTAAATAAATGATTTTGTATTTTTGTATTTTGTACATAAATCATAATAAATGTAAATATTTTTAACTGATAACTCGCTTAAAATTTTTTTTTTTTTTTTTTTTTTAATGCAAATTATAGACAAACTAGCTTACGGCCCACCTGATGATAAGTGGTTTATACATACTCTGATATTACCATATCTGGATACCTTGTTCTAAAGCTTTGTTTAAAAAAATAAATGCATTTTTTTAATTTTTATTAGTACATAATATTATTGTTGGGGAATAAAGGTTCTCGAATGGCGACCACGAACCGGAAGACGAAAAGTAGGGCGCCCCGCCCACCCACCAGATGGACAGACGACATTGTTAAGATCGCAGGAAGTCGGTGGATGGAAAAGGCTCAGAATCGTTCTTCATGTAAATGTGTAGGGGAGGCCTTAGTCCAGCAGTGGACTTCTTCAGGATGATGATGATGATGATGATTATTGTTAATCAAAAGTTTTCTGCAAATTATTAGAATTTTGCGCAAATCAAGACTATTTTAGAAGAAAACCACAGTTATTTCAGTGTACAATTATACTCTCGTTGCCCATAAATGTCAAAAAACTATTTGCATGGAAATCAAACGCGTCCTTTCCATGTAACACTTATACAGATAGCGGACTAGCTTCGTTCGATAAAATCCTGTTTAACAATCATTATATTTTATTTTATAACTGCACGTAGAAAAACAAACTGAGGCTTATCAAGTTGGTATGTACCTATGTATGTATATAAGTAAGTAGGTATAACAAGGCCGGTATAACAAGTCACTTGGCGAGACTGACTATAGCTCACAGTGCTCACTGGTGCTCACTTAATCTTTGCACTCGAACCGAGTCAGACCGTGATTGTGCCATAACCTAAATAAAAAAAATCAAGAATGAAGTTCAACGAACTTGGAACTACTGGACTCAAGATATCCCACGTCAGTCTCGGGGGAGCATCTTTTAGCAATATTTACGGGTTCGCTTAGACATTTTATTTTTAACATCATTGCAGCGAAATGAGTGGTTATTGTGTGTCGCACGCCGCGCCGCGCCGAGACGGGTTGAATGCCAAACATAAATTGAAGCTAGAATTTTGTTTGGCTATTCTAGTCCAGTTGCTCGACGTGAATTTTCAAATACCATACGTAACTCGGTAGACATAAAGTTCAAAATACGCTGGGCTTACCGAGGCTTACAACAGCCGCGAAGCCCAAAATGTGAAAAAACATGCATGCATTTACGCGTGGTTAAAAAAAATTGTGATTACAGGTCTCCCCTATGCATTTCCAGGTAGATCGATTCTGAGCCTTCTCCACCGACTTCCCTCGATTTTGGCAATGTCGTCGGTGCATTTAAAATACGCAAAAAAATCATAGCCATAACGTTTTGTAATTTTATCAATTGCGATTTTTTTTAATGTACGTTATATCTTTAGATTGTTGAAAGGTGCGAGCGAGGAGTTTTTTGTTGGTTATCAGCGCCGTTTTTGACGCCCACAGGAGTTTTGACGAGGAAAGGAGTTTGCAGCTTATCAGGGAGACTCTGCGATGCGGTGTCAACTACATGGAGACCTCGCCGTGGTACGGACAAGGGAGCTCCGAACGGATTATGGGGAAGGTATGTTTTTATATGTATGTATGTATGTATGTATGTAACCGACCCCTTTGAGCTCGATTTTGTCCTACTTTGAACGATCCGATTTGATTCAAACTTTGCACACCTGTCAAAGGTCGATGACAATGCAATAATATGAAAAAAAAAATAAAAAAAATGAAAAGAAATAAAAAAGATAAAAAAAAACACACTTTGAACGATCAGATTTAATTCAAACTTTGCACACCTGTCAAAGCTCGTTGACAATGCAATAATATGAAAAAAAAAATAAAAAAAATGAAAATAAATAAAAAAAAACCTACTTTGAATGATCAGATTTGATTCAAACAATGCACACCTGTCAAAGGTCGATGACAATGCAATAACATGAAAAAAAATAAATGAAAAAAAAATAAAAAAAATAAAAAGTAAAAAATAAATTATAGTTCAAAAAACTAAAAAAAAACGCTTTTATAACAAATTGAACTAAAAAGTATTTATTTATTGAATAAAACTGTAATAATCAATTGAAAATTTATATTATTGTACAAAAAGCGTGGGGGGCTTGATTTTGATTGTTGTAAATATTTTATCAATAGTTTATTATATCTGAAGTTATTATAAAAAGCACCCCACGCTTTTTGTACAATAATATAAATTTTCAATTGATTATTACAGTTTTATTTTTAACTTTTTAGTTCAATTTGTTATAAAAGCGTTTTTTTTTAGTTTTTTAAACTATAATTTATTTTATAAGAAAAAGATCGCATAAATAAAACGTTTATTCCCGATGGGAATCAAACCCATGGCCTATAAGCTATAAGATTACATAATATTAATAGCATTAATTATTGAATTAATTTATTGATAATTTAACATAATATTTGTGTTAAATTCTCTTTTTGTTAGTTTGTAAGGTGTACAATAAAGAATTTTCTATCTATCTATCTAACAACGGCAATAGGTAATGGATTAATGTCTTTGAAAGATCGTTGTCTAGTTTCCCTTTGTTGTGATTTCTACTTACATACCTGTTTGCCTTGCGCGCATCTAGGTGATCTGCGATGGCGATCTGTTCCATGCATACATCCGCACACACTGCCACGAACTTTGACAGGGCGATATTTGACAAGCGATACGCTGATAGCTATCGCAGTTGATCGAGATATGCGAAGTGTGAAATCCGTGCGCTTTACTGTGGTGTAAAACAGACAGCTTACCTAGCGTGAGCGTTGTAATGTTCATATACTTTGTTTCATGAAATGAAATGAAATGTATTTATTCGCTTGAAGTATGGTCAATTTCGAAAAACTTCTTATTAATAACAGTAGTTAGTAGTTCATAATCTACTGTTGAATGACAACATAGCTAAGCCTGTGTTCTGTAACTAGTTTTAAGGTCAATCGATGTACTTCTCCTTCGCACATTTTGTCCCTTTAAAAGATTTAAAATCATTGAACATAATAAAATTAACTATCCAAAATCGTGAGAGACTATCGAGTGTGCAATCCAATTTCACACAGTTTAGCAAAATCACGTTTTCTTGGCTTAAAGTTGGCATAGCTTGATTTCGAACTGGAGTAAATTTTTAAGTAGGAAATTGTGCTGGGATTTTCGCTAACAATTGAATTGCATACAAGATAGTGTTCACGATTTTGAATGATTTATTATATTTAACTGGTTTTTTTATATAATTTTATTTATTTAAGATTAAAGTATTGTATTTCACGGTTTTCAGCGGCTAAAATATTTATTTCCAGGCATTAAAAGGCGTCCCGAGGGAGTCATATTACATCGGTAGCAAAGTGGGCCGTTTCGACCTCGCCGTGGATAAAATGTTTGATTTTTCAGCAGAAAGGACTGAAGCGGCTGTTGACAATACATTGCAACTTCTTGGAGTGGACTACGTCGATTTAATCCAGGTATTTAAGTACGCCGTGGTGATTCTTGTATTTCGTATTTTCATTTCTTTATTTTGTATTTAACTTTGTTATTATTTTATTTTTGTATTTTCGATTGGTATTTATTACGTACCTACTACCTTACACTAATTATTTTGCTTTGTCTAGTTGTACATTTTGCGCGCGCTGTGGTGTCCTGTAATTAGAGAGACACAACACACTGATGATTACCTACTTTACTCTGTTGAATGCCCTAAATAAATAAAAAAAATCGGTTGTCTGTAAAGTCGGTTTACTGACGATAGTTGAACGTGATAACGTCATATGAAAATACTGATGGAATGGTTGCATTTTTCAAAAGAAAATCTTAGTTTTACTGAATTGAATTGAATGTGAATGAAACTGAATGATACTGAATGAAACTGAATGAAACTGAATGAAACTGAATGAAACTGAATGGAACTGAATGACACTGAATGAAAATCCGGACCCGGACCCGGACCCGGACCCAGACTGAACCCTTACCCTTACCCTCATTTACCCTTACCCTCATTTACCCTTACCCATTACCGGACCCGGGCTCGGGCTCAGGTAAATGGAAGGACGAAATGACGTAACGACGCATGAGTCATGTTTTTTCGTGCGTGCAGCCGGCTCCATCGATTTATAAGACGTTATCACGTCAATAAATCTCGGTATAGAATAAAAAGTCATTACGTGTCAAGATCAAATAAAAATGCAAGAACTACTTTGAAACCGTCTTTATAAAGCTAAGTGAGTCTAGGTACCAGTTCCACGCGACCAGGAGCCTAATTCTCGGCTCTTCTCGGATCATTTTGCAATTTTATTTTATTGCTTCTTTTCGAAGAGAGAATGGATGATTTCCATGAGTAATTCATCGACGACCTCATCGTAGAAGCCTCGACAGCTACGATATACGGAAAACGTAGAAAAAGTGCGCAGTGCAAAGTGTCTTTGGGCACAGACTCCCTAATACATTGTTATAATATTTGAGACTGAATCAACTGATTGATTCTTCATAACGCTTGGCGTGGCGGATGTGACCGTAGTGTAGGTGTTATGAACTTAGGCCTGGAGCCTAATTCTCGGGCCGACCGAGATTTTCAATGTCCTCTAAATACACATTGGCATTACAAAACCCCGCACCTTTTCTACGTTTTCCGTTCAGCTTATTTGTATAACAAATCAGTAGAATATTTTCTCTATGCACTGGTTTATCGGTAGGCGTCATCTCCCCCTATATTTTCTCGGTCTCGGTCGCCCGTAGCTCATCAAATCTGATTGATATCGCCCCACGTGCCATGGTCAATAGCAACCGTTTAGCTCGTTGACAACCAGCAGTATGAAACCAATTTAAACTAATTCAGCGAGTCTAAAATAGCAATAGTTTTGACACATAGCATGTTTAAATAACGTGACTGACAATGTTTTTTATCACAAATCATTTACAATACACAGTCAATTCTTATTGGTGATAGAAAAACAGGCCTGGGAGAAGATTTTAGATGGAATTGGTTAAATGGTGATAAGTTCTTTCATAACACCATTTAAGTTATTTTATTTTATTTTTTTATAAAGGCAACATATTTAATCTTGAGCCAGTTCCGCGTGGATTATTTTTTGCATTATTTTAGTTCAAACTATTTGGCTGAGAAAGCTAATTAGGTACAGTCGCGGTATGAAAATGTTTGTCACTTTCGGTCGGTTTTCGCTTGCACCAGTGCCTTGATCATGAACCACAGATCACCCCCCTGTGTCATAAACACATTTTGAAATAATTTGTGACGTTAACTTATCGGTGTATTCTGTCTATTCAGTTTCAAAAGGTATGCGATCGTGATACCTTGAACAAATCAAGTTGAAAATCGACGAACATTTTCATACCGCCACTACTACATTTATGAAATAAACCCCATGAGGGCAAATGTCAAATGCCTGAGCTTGGTTAAGCCAGCACAAAACAATTATGTTAAATTATTACGGGCATGAAACATTGACCTTGCATCCCAGCCAGACAATATCTCTAGAGAGGTAAGTAAGTGTGCATGCATACCTACATATATACCAGCTTTTTGTAGGCTTGGTCATGTCTTGTACTCTCTTGGTCTTAAGGAGCTGTTGATACGAGTACTTGTGATTGTCAATTATTGTCATTTGTTATTAATTCTCACAGGGCCTTATTAATAATCCTGGCGTAGCGTTGGACTAGTTAATCCGTGTTTTGTCTCTTGCATTGACATGCAATTGTCAACTCGAACAAATGTGACAAAACACGGATTAACTAGTCCAACGCTACGCCAGGATTATTAATAAGGCCCTAAAAATCTAAGCATAATTAACAAAATATTTTTCTAAAATTAAACTTCTTACCGACTACGAACAAATATCCATTAATCTAAGAATCCATGTTAAGGTGCTGGGCAAGCTTACTTCATCTAAAATCCTGTCTTAGGCACTATAGCGTCCCCCAAATAGGGCTTGAATAATCACCAACCCCTGACGGTATACAAATAATCTACAATTAACCTTTTTAGATAAGGAGGTATTAAAAAGGATGACTGCCAAACTTCAGTTGTTGAGAGGCACCCAAGAAGATAGGTACTAGTAGAGGCAAGCAGAGTGCGTGATCGACAAAAACTTTCACTGATCCAACGCAACGTTTGAATAGGCATGAAGACCGTAATCAAGTATCGCCAAAATATTTATCTGATCTAATGAAAAAGGATTCAAAGATTTTGAAATATGTATTTATTCTCTTAGGGGGCGTCCACAAATTACCTGAGATGTTTAAGGGGGGGGAGGGGTCGAGTCAAATCTCATCTAATCTTACGTTGGAGAGAGGGGGGGTCTCGGCAAATATCACGCAATTTTTTTCTGATTGAAATAAAAAAAATATACTATTTTGGCCCCGTTTTAAGTAATCTATTGTTAAATTTTTATTACACTCATATCTCTCAGCAATATTGATTATAGTCTTAACTAGTCGTAAATAAAAGCACGAAATCTTTTTTTCTTTTTACAATAACAATCCAACGCCTTTACGTATCTCACGTGAGATTGGGGAATGGGGGAGGGGGTTGAATAAAATCTCACGACATCTCACCAGGGGGGGAGGGAGGGACAGAAAATTAAAAATTCACCTCACGTAGTTTATGGACGCCCCCTTATTAATGTCGAGATTAATAATTTATTTGTTAAAATAAATCTACAAAATACAGCAATCCGCCATGATGGCTCAAACACCGGTCAGAGCGAATTACGTCACGTCTACGTAAACGTCATTCCGATTTAGTACAAAATCACCAATGTTTACTGTTGATATACATACCCGTGACGTAATAACAGACGCCATGACACCAACGAGCGTTTTGGCGTGAATTTGAAAATTTAAATTTTAATGTACTTTTATTGCACAAAAACCTTAATTTTCTACAGAAATATGATATATTTTAGACATAATAGATACTTCTGAATATGATAGAAGAGATTTTGAAAATTAGTCGTCATGCCTATTCCAGATTCATGACTGCACATTCGCTCCTGACTCCGTAGTCCTCAAAGAGACGCTACCAGCTCTGCAGCGGGCAGTGAAAGACGGTAAAGCGCGGTACATTGGCCTGGCAGACTACGACATCGGCCTCATGCAAGAGCTGGTGGAAGAATCCGAGATCAAAGTGTCTACTGTCCTCTCCTACTCCAAGTCTACTCTCTTTGATAACAGGCTACAGAACTACACGAGGTTTTTCAAGGTAAGTCTAGCAGTAGCTATAAGTCTCATGAATTTGTAACACTTTAAAAAGAACCGGAAGCTTATTACCAACCAACAACATACATACATATACATAAAATCACGCCTCATTCCCATGGGGGCAGACAGAGATCACGGATTTCCACTTTTTAGGGTTCCGTAGCCAAATGGCAAAAACGGAACCCTTATAGATTCGTCATGTCTGTCTGTCTGTCTGTCTGTCTGTCCGACCGTGTCACAGCCATTTTTCTCCGAAACCATAAAAGCTAGACTGATGAAACTTGGTGAGTAGATGTATTCTGTGAACCGCATTAAGGTTTTTACATAAAAATAGAAAAAAAACTATAAATTTTGGGGGTCCCCGTACTTGAAACTGAAACTCAAAAAATTTTTTTTCATCGAACCCATACGTGTGGGGTATTTATGGATAGGTCTTTAAAAATGATGTTGAAGTTTCTAATATCGTTTTTTTCTAAACTGAATAGTTTGCGCGAGAGACACTTCCAAAGTGGAAAAAAGTTGGTCCCCCCCCCTCTAACTTCTAAAATAAGAGAATGATAAATCCAAAAAAAATATATGTTGTACATTACTATGCAAACTTTCAACGATATTTGGTTTGAACGAGATCTAGTCAGTAGTTTTTTTTTTATACGTCATAAATCGTAAACCACAATTTACCTTTCGACGAACTACAAAAACCTTTATATTATGTTAATTGATGCTACGGAACCCTTCATGGGCGAGTCCGACTCGCACTTGGCTGCTTTTTTTTCGAGCTTTGTAAAGATAGCACAGTTGAAGGATATTATTTGAGAGTCAGGCTGCTTATTATTTTTACAAATGGATGGAAGATCAGCTGGTAACACATAAGGCCTGCGCACATTTAGGCGATGGCGATGGCGATCAGCTGAGACGCTGTCAAAAATGACAGCGTTTCAGCTGATAGCCATCGCCTAGATGTGCGCAGGCCTTTATAAAGACTAGCTGATTAAATACGTCATATAATTTTTTTGCAATTTTTATTTGTGTAATGTTTCTACTTTAGCAGTTTTTCTAATTAAAAGCTATGGTTTTGCATTTATAAACCGTACTGCCAAGACTAAAAATAATTAAATCAAGGTATTTCGAAGCGGTTGGTGCTACACTGCAAACAGCAGCGTCGAATCTGCTAAATCAACATTACTAACGAAGAGCCATTTCAGTTGCGTTGCGAATCAGACTGGACAGATACGATATTGATATTATAAATTATTAACTAAAAATGCAGAAGACTTGTCTGTCTCTTATATTTTCAAGGCTGATTTTGTAGTCCTGGAATAGAACCTAAAGGTATCGTCACAAGAAAGACTTGACTTATAATTTCCACAACAATAAGATGTTAAGAGAGTCAGATAGTCAGAGATAGTCCTTTATTCGTACAGTTTTGCACAAGTCAATTAACAGTTGTATCATAATATTATAATAATAAATAAAAATAATAAATATTGTGGACAATTCACACAACACTACCCAGCCCCAAACTAAGCAGAGCTTGTACTATGGGAACCGGATAGCTGATATAATACTTGAATACCTTTTTTTTTTAAATACATAGGTACTTAGAATACAATATAACACCCAGACAGAGAACAAACATTTATGTTCACCACACAAATATTTGTTCTCGGTGGGGATCGAACCCACGACCTACGGCGCAGAAGGCAGAGCTACTACCAACTGAGCTAGAGGCCAGTCAAATGATACCTTATTAAACATAAAAATAAAAACAATAATATCACTAGGTATCTAACCTACCTACTGGCGTTTCTACCTATTGCAGATAGCCCTGTCTTACACGGTTTTAGGCTCGTGAACTCATTGAACGTGTAGAAGGTCTGCTCGATTAGCCATGATGTTCTCTGAAAGGAGTCCACAAAATAAGAAAAACACCATGTTATTATTGGATACCCCTGAAACTTTTGTATGATTTCGTAAAGTGGTTAAAGCTAGAAATCACCTTCGAAGAAAATTCGCAATAACCTGCTCTCATAGAAAAAATCTTGTCAACCCGTATACTTACTATTTTCTCACGAGAGCAAGTTTAATAATCCACGTGAAGTAGCGGGCGAAGGCTAGTTATTAAACATATCGAATGCCACGGCCACACGGTGCGATGCGGCGCCGCATGCAAACGAATTTAATACACGACTTTCAATCACGCACATATTGCGGTATTGCACATGCAGGAACAACGGCGATTCTAATGTTGCCAATTTTAAACTATAATGCTACACCCAAGCTCTAAATAAATACTATCAGAGGTCCAGTGCATTAATAGTATAAGACGCTTCTCTTTTCGATTCAATATTTTTTGCTTGTTATACTCTGGACTATTCGAAAGACTAACATCGAATGAATTATATTCGAATTAATGAAAGATGCATTCAAAAAGACGGATTTAACCGTCTGAGATCACTTTTTATATTTCTTAGGTTGGTTACATGAACCATTTGAAAATAGTACAATTGGAACTAGCCATTAACGACATTGATGCTGTGAGTGGCGGCCAATATTATTCGATTTAGAAGCGTAGTGCCGACTTTCGCACTTTGCCAACTTTTTCAATATTCAATACAGGTAATAGCGGAGTGCCGACTTTAAAAAAATACTATGTCATTAATCACTTATCGACTTTTTCACTGGTCTTTTCATGCTCCGTGTAAAATGTGGAATAACAAAATGTTTTTTGATGCCGTATAATAATCGTAGCACGGCAAGTTACAACGCGTCGTGTGGCATGTGCCAACAGTGCTTGCCCCAAGCGCAGTAAGCGTCTAGGTAAATATCTCGCCTTGCTCTAATTGGAAATCCAATAACTTCCTAGAGCTGAGGATACTACGTACGTACTAGGAACGTACTATGCACATACAGGATTCAGATACCGGTTGCTCCTAGGCTAACTACTGTACCAACAATTAAGTAATTAGGGTTAAGGGGGTACGATTTCCATACCAACTTAATTTACACAACTATGGGCGAATAAAGTATTAATGTACACTGAAATAGCTGTAATAGGCTTTTACAGTGGTCCTTATTACCGGCCAGTTATATAAAGTTGCAGTGTCAGCCGTTGGTCGTCGCAGTCGGGGCTTCAGAAAAAGAACTAACATACTTTTACGACTATTTTGAGACATATGTTTTAAGCTCATTCACGTATTCAATGCCGAGTACCCGTTAGAAAGAATGACGAAAAAATTACCTTTTTGGTTTTTTATTAATATTTCTGTTATCCTACAGTTTTCTCCAACTTTATATAACTGGCCGGCAATAAAGACCACTTAAAAATTCTATTACAGCTATTTCAGTGTACATTTATACTTTGTTTGCCCATAGTTGTGTAAATTCAGTTTGCATCGGAATCGAACAACCTTAAGGTAGGATTGCCAAATTTATTAACATGCTATTTATTACATACACACATATCTAAATATAATGTACCTACATATCTATGTATGTAATAGTATGTTAATATAGTATTCTTAACTTTATTATAAAGACCCAAATATGCTGTTATTTCCAAGCCATAAAACTGTTTTGACCCATTAAAATAACCGTTAAAATTTCTAATAATCTTTCATAAAAGAGACTACAAAACAATTAAATAGTTTAAAACAAATAATTCTATGGCTTTTGGAGTTTTTTTTTTTATTAAATTATAATTATGATGAATTATTTATTTTAAACTAGGTACTTTTTCGAGAAAAAAATTATGATGTCGGTCTCCTGGTTCTAAGCTACCTCCTCATCATTAGGGTTCCGTAGCCAAATGGCAAAAACGGAACCCTTATAGATTCGTCATGTCTGTCTGTCTGTCTGTCTGTCTGTCTGTCTGTCTGTCTGTCTGTCTGTCCGGCCGTGTCACAGCCATTTTTCTCCGAAACCATGAGAGCTAGACTGATGAAACTTGGTGAGTAGATGTATTCTGTGAACCGCATTAAGGTTTTTATACAAAAATAGAAAAAAAACTATAAGTTTTGGGGGTCCCCATACTTTAAACTGAAACTCAAAAAATTGTTTTTCATCGAACCCATACGCGTGGGGTATCTATAGATAGGTCTTCAAAAATTATGTTGAGGTTTCTAATATCGTTTTTTTCTAAAACTATAAATTTTGGGGGTCCCCATACTTGAAACTGGAACTCAAAACAATTTTTTTCATCAAACCCATACGTGTGGGGTATCTATGGATAGGTCTTCAAAAATGATGTTGAGGTTTGCAACATCGTTTTTTTCTAAACTGAATAGTTTGCGCGAGAGACACTTCCAAAGTGGAAAAAAGTTGGTCCCCCCCCCTCTAACTTCTAAAGTAAGGGAATGATAATTCTAAAAAAAATATATGTTGTACATTACTATGCAAACTTCCAGCGATATTTGGTTTGAACGAGATCTAGTCAGTAGTTTTTTTTTTTATACGTCATAAACCGTAAACCACAATTTACCTTTCGACGAACTACAAGAACCTTATTATGTTACATCAAGTAACATAATATAAAGGTTCTTGTAGTTCGTCGTGCTACGGAACCCTTCATGGGCGAGTCCGACTCGCACTTGGCTGCTTTTTTTTTATAACGCTTTTATTAGCTTCACCTGTATGTATGTATGTATGTATGTAACCGACCCCTTTGAGCTCGATTTTGTCCTACTTTGAACGATCAGATTTGATTCAAACTTTGCACACCTGTCAAAGGTCGATGACAATGCAATAATATGAAAAAAAAAATAAAAAAAAATGAAAAGAAATAAAAAAAATTAAAAAAAAACCTACTTTGAACGATCAGATTTGATTCAAACTTTGCACACCTGTCAAAGGTCGATGACAATGCAATAATATGAAAAAAAAAAATAAAAAAAAATGAAAAGAAATAAAAAAATAAAAAAAAAAACCTACTTTGAACGATCAGATTTGATTCAAACTTTGCACACCTGTCAAAGGTCGATGACAATGCAATAATATGAAAAAAAAAATAATAAAAAATGAAAAAAAATAAAAAAATAAAAAAAATAAACCTACTTTGAACGATCAGATTTGATTCAAACTTTGCACACCTGTCAAAGGTCGATGACAATGCAATAATATGAAGAAAAAACTAAAAAGTAAAAAATAAATTATAGTTTAAAAAACTAAAAAAAACGCTTTTATAAGTAATTGAACTAAAAAGTTAAAAATAAAACTGTAATAATCAATTGAAAATTTATATTATTGTACAAAAAGCGTGGGGGGCTTGATTTTGATTGTTGTAAATATTTTATCAATAGTTTATTATATCTGAAGTTATTATTAAAAGCACCCTACGCTTTTTGTACAATAATTTAAATTTTCAATTGATTATTACAGTTTTATTTTTAACTTTTTAGTTCAATTACTTATAAAAGCGTTTTTTTTAGTTTTTTAAACTATAATTTATTTATTCAAATTGGCTTAGCCGTTCTTGAGATAAAATAGAGTAACTAACACGACTTTCTTATATGCAAATAAGATAAAATAAGATTACTTATTATTATTTTTTGACGTAAGTACCAATGTCGTACCTAAGCTTTGATTTTATACTTTTGTATGACCAAATTGTACCATACTTGTTGCAAATCAATATACACATATTTCATTTTATTTCTAGCAACCACGGGCGCTTTGCACCAGCTTTACACGGGTGATAAAAATCAAAGGCAGGCGATTCAAATTTTTTACCTCTTTTTTTCTAAATGACACCCGTGCAGCCCGGGGGCAGATCGCCGATAAAAAAAAACGTATTTTATGCAGGGATAGCGTAGCTGGCTGGATGACTGGCCTCTAGCTCAGTTGGTAGTAGCTCTGCCTTCTGCGCCGTAGGTCGTGGGTTCGATCCCCACCGAGAACAAATATTTGTGTGGTAAACATAAATGTTTGTACTATGTCTGGGTGTTGTATTGTATTCTAAGTATGTATTTACAAAAAAAATGTATTCAAGTATTATATCAGCTATCTGGTTCCCATATTACAAGCTCTGCTTAGTTTGGGGCTAGGTAGTGATGTGTGAATTGTCCACAATATTTATTTATTTATTTTAGCTTTAAATACTGAAATCTACTATTTCAGCTTTTCTACTTTACTTTTCTTTACCTACTTAATATTGATCTGATTTTTTTTATACAGCAATTCGATGGAACAAACATAATTGGCCCACCTGATGTTTAGTGGTAACCATCGCCTATGACAAAACAATTTCTTGCAGGAAAGTGCCCTACGTTGCACTACCCTGCGTCTATCAACTTGAGGCATACATAGGTGTTCAGCCTCCCTTGCCGGTTATTTCACCGGTAACCACACCTTTCAAACCGAAACACAGCGATGCTGCTTCACGGCAGAAATAGGCATGGGGGTAGTACTTCCCCGGACGAGCCCTTCACAAAGAGCTCAAGAACTTTACTACTTCAATAATTATCCTCCACTGAGCTGAACAACGAAGTTGGGCATGGAAGTAGTTTTCTTAGAGATAATATAGTTCAAACATGTATACCGATTGTGAAGTTTCTTGCTAATTAGTAGATAAACAAATGATAAATAAATATAGACAATCCATACAATACTATCTAGCCCCAAATTAAGCCGAGCTTGTACTATGGGAACCAGATAGCTGATATAATACTTCAATACATTTTTTTTGTAAATATATTCTAGAATACAATATAACACCCACAGACAGAGAACAAACATCTGCGTTCTCCGCACAAATATTTTTTCCTATTTTTGTAAATCAATACTTAGAATACAATATAACACCCAGACAGAGAACAAGCATCTGCATTCTCCACACAAATATTTGTTCTCGGTGGGGACCGAACACACGACCTACGGCTCAGAAGGCAGAGCTACTACCAACTGAAAGGCCAGTCAAATAAGAAATCTTAATCCGGAATTATACCAACGTACCTAGAAAAAACGTTGCATCCACGTCCAACGGTTCTATTTCTGTATCTTGGTTCATTCCGCAGTTTTCATTTACTACTGCAGTGGTATGCGTATCGTCCCACCCTATCCCCCAGGGATATGATCTGAAGCGAATGATTAGAGCAGGGGATACAAGTGGAAAGCAGGGCCGGATTATCCCCAAAGCGGAATGCCTCCCTGGACAATGCAATTCTTGAGGCCCCTTTCCCTTTCCTTTCTCGGGGTACCCCGATAGGGTAAATCAGGCCCTGGTAGGAAGTATCCCCCTAGTAGTAATAGGTGGTAAAAAAAACCGTTCTTCCCGACCACTAGGGATAGATTAATAAGGAAGGATATTTAGAACTGGCAATCCATTCTGGTGATCGCAGGATGCACGTTCGATTTTAAAGTTTTGAAAGAGATTTTGAAATCGCACAGAAGATTCAGCGATCGCCTAAAAGCCTGCGCACACCTAGGTCTCTAGCGATGGCGATTAGTGAAACACTGTCAAATTTGACAGCGTCACCACCATCTTAACTTTTCATAGAACCTACTGCTAAATCGTAAAGAACTTTATCTTCTATTTTCAAATAGGTCAACGTCACCACTTTTATTTCAGAGTAAAGGGGTGGGGGTGATCAACGCAGGTGCTACCGGCATGGGATTGCTCTGCAACCAAGGTCCACAGCCATGGCATCCTGCTAGTGACGACATTAAGGCCGTTTGTAGACAAGCCGCGGATTACTGCAAGGTAGGTACTGCATTTCAAATCTCGCTGGAAATAATCAATCTAATATTATGAACGCGAAAGTTTGTTAGTATGGATGTATGGATGGATGGATGTTTGTTACGCTTTCACGTAAAAACTACTGAATGGATTATAATGAAACTTTAGAATAATATAGCTTATACCTACATCAGAATAATAGGCTACAATTTATAAAGATATTGTAACGGAGAACGGATGCAAGAAACGGGAACGGGGCGAGCGAAGCCGCGGGCGGCCGGCAAGTTCGGCAAGTTTATCATGCGCACTTGATGTGCGGGCAGGTTTTTCCGCAAGTAGGCCGCTGATGGGCCCTTTTTGCGTGACCCTTGACACGTGTTGCTCGAACTTTTTTAGGCTCTACAACACGCCGGTTTCCTCACGATGTTTTCCTTCACCGTTTTGAGAGTACTGGCATAGTGCATATAAATTTTTCGACAGAAAAACTCATTGGTACACGAGTGGATTTGAACCCACGACCTTCGGATCGGAAGGCAGGGCCACTACCACTAGACCACCAGTGCTCTCTCCCGCTTATATTACTAGCGGCCGGCCGCTAGTAATATAATTCAGCTTGCAAAATTTAACCCAATCAAACATACGACACATTGCAATTAAGTTAAAGCTTGTAAAAATCTAATTTCAGGCGCAAAATGTGGAACTAGCACGTCTGGCGATCTGGTTCACTCTCAACCAGCCCGGCATAGACACAAACATCTGTGGATTTTCTGACGTGGACCAACTCAAAGATACAATCGACGTGTTGGAAAAAGGACTCTCTGATCACGAGAAGAAAGTCCTAGATGAAGTTCAGGCGAGGTAAAGATGATGACACCACACTCTTTATTTCTTGAGCGACAGGCCAGAGGGTTTTCACAAAATCGTACTTACCACATGCCCCATTTGTATGTTCTTTGGGATCTTATATAATGATGAGTGATGTAGTAGGTATGGATGTTTTGGAAGGACCCTCCGTCGAGCGAACCTTTAAAACTAGGGTGCAAGTAAAATTTGAAAAATATAGGTACCTTAACTTCCTATTATACCTATAGGTATACCTACGTGTAAAGTAGTAGGCAACAAAATTCTGCTTTCGTAGATCGATGTCCAATATTTATTGGCCTACAACCGTACGCTACTACGTCACGAAAAAGGCTCATTAGGTTTTAGTTTTCAGTTCAGTTCTCTGATTTTGTACTTAGTACACTGTGCAGTGTGCACCCAGAAAACATTTTGACGTAATTTTACCCAGTGGTTTTCTCTTTTCAGATTTTTCGACAAGGGTCCTCTTCACTGGGATACTGTAGAGTTACTAAAATACAAATCGAAGATAAACTGAAATGCTAAATAATAAGTTTATGACAGTCGATTATTAATAATAATCATGAGAGGGTTTTATTTTCAAGATTTAAAATAGTTTTAAATAACTTGATAGGTGACTCACATTTTCATTAGCGCCATCGGCATGGAATTTAATTTAATTTTTCTACAAAATAATAACAAGAGTCCGCGCAAGATAACTCTGTGCGTAACAAATGAAAACATGAAATAATGGACCGGAAATATACCTTCCAATCACAAACATGGAGGAGAAATCGAGCTTGCATGCAAGGCCGTCTTAAACTAGGCACACAAGAATTTTGGGCCCTTTTGGAAAGTAATAAAAGCTAATTATAATATCAATTTTTTAGTTGTGTGTGTAGTAAAGTATAACCATTTATTATAGGTAATCAAATACAGTAGGATATAATGGCGTAGTATTGTGAAAAAAATGTAATGAACCCGACAAAAATGTTTTGAGAATGAATGTTTTAGAGAAATTGTCGGTCCTTCGGGGCCCCCTGAGAATGGGGGTGAACGGGCCCCGTGTGGCCTTATGGTAAAGACGGTATTGCTTGCATGGCGTTTAATGTAAGCTACCAGCTTCAGTATTTCCGGAACGTTTCAATTTAGGAATATTCAAGACAAGAGTGAACAATGGCTAAGCATGCTCCATCTTAGGCTGCATCCTCACTTTCCATCAGGTGTGATGGCAGCCAAATGCTGAGCTATTTCTATTTAAAAAAAAGCTCATGTTTGTGATCGGGAGATCATTTCCGTTTTTTCTGACATTTTCCACCATCAGTCACGCGCAGAGCTATCTCGCACCGACACTATAAAATCGTACATACAATATACAAAGCACTACCCTGAAATTATAATAGCTAAGTATGACTGTGAAGTGACATCGCTATCAGCGCCATCTATTCACTATCTGGGAACTATTGTTATATATCTAAAACAAGCTACCAGAGGGCGTCACGCCTGCTGACAGCTTAGCTGGATTCAAAGCCAGACTAAGAGCTGGTTCAGACACGGCGGAATCCGCGCGGTTCCAAACCGCGCGGGTCAACCGCGCGGATCTTATTTACATTAGCGCCTATTCATTCGTTCATACCTGTCCGGGCGGATTGACAATCCGCGCGGCTACCGCCACTCAACCGCTAGAAAATGAATTCGCGCGGTTGCCGCTCGGATCTATTTACTTGAGAGCGGGGGCACACGATGCGTTGCGGCGGCGGTGCGGCGCCGGAGCGGTGTCGCTGCGTCGTCTTACATAGAAATATCTGTGGCATGTCACACGATGCGCTCCGGCGCCGCACCGGACTTGCAACCACCAAAGACGAGGCGGGGAGGGGTGAATGCGTTGCGACGTCGGAGCGGCACCGCTCAGTTGTTTCCAACAATAGACGTCTTTTACGATCCATTTTCATTAACAGACTGTCCAACGGTGCTACGGCGCCGCTGCGACATAACAACGTTACGGCACCGCACCGCTCGTGTGCCCACTGACACGGTGAAATCTTTGCGATGCGGCGCCGCAACGTATCGTGTGCCCCCGCTCTGACTGACGTACCAGGAGCGCGTTCAGTTACTGCGCGGACGCCGCGCGTATCGGATGGTGACAATGGATCGCTTGGACACCGAGCTATTCATTGATGAGGTGGAAAAAAGACGCTAAAATGAATTTATCGACATTCTTAGATAATTGAAGAATTTTGGTTCTAAACTTCTTAATTTTGGATATAAAGCCTGAAACTGACCATGGGTGAGCCGATCACGTATTATTGGATGCATCCAATACTGTCGTTCTTCTTCGCACCCCTGTCTGAACACTTGCGTTTAGAAGCGCGCGATTTGCATCCGCGCGGAATCCGCCATGTCTGAACCAGCTCTAAACGCTGGCTGATCGAGCAGGCTTTTTACAGTTTTTATGAATTTATTAAATCATAATTTATTAATTGACTTTATTATAACTTTCTAATTATTACTAATATTAATTTTATAATGGCATTTTGTGTATTATTATTGTTTTTAATTTAATCGAATTGTATTTTATTAATGTACCTAGGTACAATTATACACGTTTTATTTCTAATTGTGCGATGTTTAGACCTGTAAATTGATTTGCCAATAAATTACTTATTATGACAAGATCTCATAATTTTATCTTCTTATCGTGTCACTTGGTTCTTATAAACCAGTGTGATAAATTTAAATTGCGCCGAGAGGCTCCTTTCGTGCACTTGACACCATGTTTTCGAACTTTTTAGATTCTACGACATGCCGGTTTCCTCACGACGTTATTATTTTATTACCCCGATAACTATATTCGGAGAAATAACATATGGCAGTTTTTTTTGCTTAGTTTTTTTACAGCAGAGCGCTGTGTGGTGTACGTGTTTACCATACCTAGTTAGGAAACTCCTTGCTGGTTACAAAAATATTCTTAATACCTATATTATTTTTATATTATAAAACATGGAAGTTCTTCAAGCGTCGGCTAGGGACTCTTTTCGTTATTCCATACAATAATATCTTGTACACCACGCGCTGTATAATAAACACGTGCATTCAAGGATCAACTCTGCCAGGCCCTCTTTCAAAAATCAATTATTATTAGAGTCTGTTCAGAAAGATAGCCATCGCGCGTCGCCGTCGTGGGATTGGAGGGCGCTGCTGTGCATAATCACCTTTTTAGGGTTCCGTAGCCAAATGGCAAAAACGGAACCCTTATAGATTCGTCATGTCTGTCTGTCTGTCTGTCTGTCTGTCTGTCTGTCTGTCTGTCTGTCTGTCCGACCGTGTCACAGCCATTTTTCTCCGAAACCATAAGAGCTACACTGATGAAGCTTGGCGAGTAGATGTATTCTGTAAACCGCATTAAGATTTTTACACAAAAATAGAAAAAAAACTATAAATTTTGGGGGTCCCCATACTTCAAACTGCAACTCAAAAAAAAATTTTTCGTCGAACCCATATGTGTGGGTAGGAGAGTATTTGGACATGATGTAAAAAAGCAAATCTCGTCAAAAGGTAACAAAATCAGATGATCAAGTGGACGAGGTTCAATTCAAACTCACAAAAAGTATAAAACAATTTAACAAAATTGTTTTATACTTTTTGTGAGTTTTGTATACGAATGGAAGAGGTTTTCACTGCAGTTGCACCAGTACATCGAATCCCGGGAGAATTCTACATCAATGGTCCACAATCAGGACTGGTGCAAAGGCAAAGTTTGTTTGTCATCAAACATCCTGTGATGCCTTTGTAGAAAAAAAACACCGACTATGTCATAAATTTTTCACTGAAAACATACAATAATTAACAAACTAAGACCCTTCAATAGATATATTTGTACTCAAGATACTTTGTTTAACGAAATCTGTATTTGACTTACCTAAATGTTATAATAATATTGGTAAAAAACAGCGTATGGGTATCTATGAATAGGTCTTCAAAAATGATGTTGAGGTTTCTAATATCGTTTTTTTCTAAACTGAATAGTTTGCGCGAGAGACACTTCCAAAGTTGAAAAAAGTTGGTCCCCCCCCCCTCTAACTTCTAAAATAAGGGAATGATAAAACTAAAAAAAATATATGTTGTACATTACTATGCAAACTTTCAACGATATTTGGTTTGAACGAGATCTAGCCAGTAGTTTTTTTTTTATACGTCATAAATCGTAAACCGCAATTTACCTTTCGACGAACTACAAGAACCTGTTTCCTGTTTATTTTCTGTATATTAGGTTACTTGATGCTACGGAACCCTTCATGGGCGAGTCCGACTCGCACTTGGCTGCTTTTTTGTTTAGTGGGCAATACAATAATAGCGCGTCTGTTGCGTTTCGATCCTATCACAATTAGTGTACTATTCCTTTATTTATTTTTTATGATACAAAATGCTGACAGAAAGAAAGGGATGAGCTGCCATATAAAAATCGAAACGTTAGTTCTCAATTTGGCCACGAGCGACGGCTCTCTTTCTGAACAGACTCTAAATAAATATTAATTCTTATTGTTTATTTTATTAGCCCTTTTACTAGCTTACATTTAATCAGGTAGGTTAAAAAAACAGGAAATAATTCTTTAAAGGTTTATTTGATATTTACAGAGTACATTTTTTATTTAATCTTAAACGAGACACTTCAGTAAAATTGTGCAATATAAATTTTATTTTATTGCATTTTAAGTTGATCCTCAGGTATAACCATTATGGATTAGGTACATTGAGTTCAACAACCTCACGAAAATATCATAAAGAAGTACCTATCCTATTTTAATTACAATGCAGTTGCTAAAATAACACAATAAATAAATTGTCTTTTGGCAAAAGTAACAAATAGAACAAAGAAAACAATGCGCTTTTTATTTTAGTTTTGATCTTTGGCAACTAGTATAGTCTTGAATTGGAATGATAAAACTGATTTTAGATCAAAACTACGAGCATAATTTATTAAACTAACTTATCTGTTTTGTACCACTAGTCGGAGTTTGGCTACCACATTTCGTCTACCAAATATTGTTTTCGTGTGACCATGCTCTCTCTTTTGTATGGAAAATTGATGAGACAAAATCTCGTTTCGATCATTTCTACGTAACATATTTTTGCTGTCTCATATTTTCTCCATACAATAGAGAGAGCCAAATAGGCGAAACGAAAACAGCATTTCGTAGACGAAATGTTGTAAATGAAGTGGTCCTTGCCCTTCAGTGACCTTAGCAAATCATATTTACATTTTATTTTTTGCTAGTTGCTATCTTCTGTTTCACAATTCATGCGATTGAGGCGACTATCGTTTGAACAGATAAGTTGGTATTCATTTTCATACATTTTCGTAATAAAAGCAGGACTAAAAACCTATTCAATTAATATAGCTTACAAATTATGCTTATTTACCTTTAGTGGTTACACTGGTTTTTGTAAAGCTGTGTTTTATATTGATACTTCAAGTTAGTTAAACTGTAGTATTGTAATATATCAATAATTATTATGCTGTATAGATTTTACGAAAACTATAGGAAAAGCGGATAGCCTCAGAACATTTTCTTAGGTACAACGAAGTTAAATAAGCGAAAAACTAGCTTAAATATATTAAACACTGTTTAATAAAAATTTTGCTAAGTTACGTGTGCGTAATAAAATTTTTGGTCGTTGAACACTCGTACAGTCAACGATACAAGCCGATACTTGTTCTTTAACTGAGTTTTTTCATTAAACAAGTTAAAATAAGTTTACTGACCGCAGATTTTTTCAATCTACAGAATAACGCTATTCGTCGATAAAAAAATAACAGTTCTTTTTTTGACAAGCCTAAATAAGATGATGAAAGTCAAGGAGGCTGCATTCGAAAGACTTAATAGGAGAAAACAACCCCGACCTAAGCTTTTAAATTTAAGAGGAGAGAAGAAGAAACAAGAGATGGATATAAATCTTTAAGCGACGGATAAATGTATCTGTAAATGGAAAAATAAGCACTAGTCAGTTTATAATATGGATCTATTAACGTCAAGAAAAATACCATGAAGGTTTATATTTTATTTCAACTTTAAGCGTTGATTATACGAGTGAGGGCGAGTTTTACCATCTCAGTGTAACGCTATCCGGCAGTAAATAAAATCTGTCTCTACTTCAGACTCGTCAAAAACAAAGGTGGAAATATAATATGACGGGCGTGATTCTGCGATGGTAAAACGGGCCAAAGTACAGGCACTTTTTCTCCTGTTCTGGAGGCACGTTTATCCCAATTTTATCTTATTTAATACAATTTATATAACTTTAATATTACCAAAATCAACTACATACATCGATATTTTGTATTTTACGAGATTGCTAATAGGTAATATACTTTTATTTTTAAGTTCCCTTTGCTTAAAAGTAAAAGTATATAGCCAATTCTTAAAAACATGAAACGTACTGTTTAATAAATAAATACATGAACATTAATTTCATCAATCAATCAAATAAAATGAAAAACCATTATGCAATTTGTATCACAAGGGTCACATTGAAACGTCTTAAAGCTAAAATGAGTCTAGGTGCCTTGGATGATATAGTTGTCTTGTAAATTAACACATGAACGTTAATTAAATATAATAGAATAAAATTAATATATTATAACATACTGCTTGAGATAAGTTTATGAACTATAGTGTAAAAAATGGCCTTGCGAAAAAATGGCAAAAAATAAACTACATACACCTGAAGCTTTCGCTTACCAATGGGTATCTAACCAATAACAGAGATATTTAAAGGTATGTTTTAATTTAAGTATCGATTACTACTGTTTTAAACGCATATAACTTAGCTGTTATACATATAGATTAATATTTAGTCTCTGTTTTACATAACAAAGAAAATAAATAAAATAAAGTCTCGTTCCAGCGGCGCGGCGTTAGTCTAGAATAGTTTTATTTAGTTGTATCACTTTCAAACGACTCAAGAGCTAGGTGAGTCTAGGTGCCAGTTCCACGCGACCAAGCCTAGAAGAACAGGCAAAACGGCTTGGTTCCTACCGTTTTTTTGTACGATCTATTCAATAAAAATAAAATAGCAGTGAAGTTCCAGTGTGGTGCTATTCCAATTTAGTGGACATAGAGGCTTATCAGGTGATAATTATTTTAAGGAAATTAAGATGGTTCTACAAAGTATTCAAAAACATATTTCACCTATAGATCTAGTTGGAATATGCGCTGATTTTTAACTTTAGCTATATTTATTTTTAATAATCTTCGATGAAGGCGCCACTAGAACAAAACCGCAGACTGTTGGTAGTGATTTGCTTTTTACTAAACAAGAACGATTCTTAGCCCTCACTACCCATCGACTTCCCGCGGTCTTAACAATATCGTAAGACCATCTCGTCCTACGTTTCGTCTTCCGTAAAACACAAAATATTAACTAGAATTTAATACCAATAAATAAATACCTAAATCAGGATAACAAGGTACAACAATGTAAAATTTTGTAATGAGATCAAAGTTGTGAGCGATAAAAATCTACGATCATTTTTAATTTATAAACCTTTAAAACAGCACGATTTTGATAAAGCCAGGGTTGGTTACACTACTGTACTGCAGACCCGAGTGTTGCCACATCGACTGTCTCAGTTATGTTGTATGGGGGCAGACAGAGACAGAGATTAATATACATTAGCTACGTAGCCTATGTAATAATAAAAACTGATTTCTTCGCAATTTCGAGTTTGGTCTTGGTCATCAATAGAATCAGAAGGCTTGTTTGAACTTCATACTAACTTTTATAGTTTTGCTAAATTTAGGTTGGCTTAGTGCAAATCTAGTATAACCTCAGACCTTTGAGCGTTTATTATTACTGTAGAAAATAAATTACTATAATTAAGTAAAATTAAATATACCGAACCAAAGGTGTTCACTCAAACGCTTAAAACTCTATTCTACAGTCTACTGACCAAATAAGGTCTTACGATAATAATACCGATAATTAAATATTGCTTTTAGAAAAAATCTCACTCTAAACGAGGCAAAGTTTAAATTAAAATTTAATTCTTGAACTATTTTAGGTAAATTAGGTAGCTACGCGACTTTCTATAGAAACGATATCATTCGTTGGCAGTAGTAGACCTAAGCTGTTACTGGAATCGTGCTTTTAACAAACAACAAACAATGTTATGGGGCAAATTGTTTTTTTAAATTTAATTAATGTCTTCATTCAGTGAAATGTTCCATTTACAATGTTCAAGGGACTTTCCCTCGATGTGGCATATCAGTGGGACGCCCTGGATATATACACAACTATTTTGTAACTACCAAAAAAAATAGGGTAATGTAGTAGGGGTAGAACATTATGAATGTGCAATCAGAATTTCTAGTTTCGATAAAATGACAATGTTATTAAATGTTATGCCGGCTGTACACTCTCGGCGAGAGAGTCTCCCCGAGAGCCTCGGCCGGTGAGGCTCTCGACGAGAGCATACCTGTACACTCTCGTTTTTCATTAGTACTGTAGATTTATACATTTTAATATTGTCTCGGGGTGTCTCGTCGAGAGTGTACAGCCGGCATTAAAATTTTCAGAAACCCTGCTTAAAATTATGGACATATTAGTTACGTAGTACTAGAGAGAAACAAATTTACGCTGTTCGGTTCCGCTTGGTATTTAGGGTTTATGAATGAAATGATTTTTACTTTTTGAATCATTTCTTAATATTTGACTAAAAATTGTGGTTATTTAGTTTTATTTTGTGGTAATTTTTTTGGTAATTACAAAGTAGTGGTGTATATCAATATTTTTCCTTGGTTGTAAGTAGCTATTGCCCTTGTGTAGTACTATAAACGCACAGAACTTTCCGGAAGGTATTCCTGTTGTCAAGACTGCAACGCACTTCACATTGGTTTGGTGTCAGACGGTACTTCTCTCCATAAAATATGTGACGTCAAACCATCTATTTTCCAACTTATTCAGTGACATCACCTGGGTTGTGTATAGTGAACGCACTGTTTTGTACACACTTAATACTAAAAACTACATTTTAAATAGATAATTTATTTACGTCTATCTAAGATCACAATCATGGTATTCACATCCAAATTTAAAAAACTAGTCTCACCGACTGAGAATTAATAAGAATAAGTCTTGGAAAATGTATATCGAAATAGATGCCACCTATAGATAGTGCAATCCACGAAGGCGCGCCCCACTATTCCTCCTAACCGTTTATAGTATATGTGTGCAAGCTTCCGTCAATGTGTGAGTGTTATCGGTACACACTAATTACCTATGAGTGCACACGCACACTACAATGAATAGACTACGGTTCGCGACTGCCGCTCGGAGCAAACTCCCCGCAACCCGCGAGGGGCGCGTCTTCGTGAATTGCACTATGTATACAAGTTTAATAAAAGTATACACACATCAACACTGTCTAGGGATATTTCACATTTTGTTGATTTTTACAAAAACTGAAAATAATTTCTTTAGAAAACTAGGTAAGGCAAGACTCTTTATTGTTCGTTATTTATTAATAATAATAAAATACAACTGTTTATATTATTTATTAATTATATAAAATAGGAACAAAATCAGCAACTCAATTCGAAATGGAATATCCCTAGTCAATGTTGATGAGTGTATTCCGAAATAGATGCCTATTAAATAAGAGTATACTTTACATTACTTCAGCAATATTAAAAACAAATACCTACACCGCGATGATAAATTTTATATTTTTTTATATTTTATATAGGCCAATGAGTTACAGCAAAAACATGAACTGTTTTATGCCTAAAACTGTTATCGAGTCAGCCATTTCGCTATCAACCCACCCGTTCCCATTACTTTGCTGATAAATTTCAAAATAAACTTGCGACTTTTTTGTTAGCCAGCCTGATATTTCGACTTATCAATAAATAAAATATTAAACTACTTTTGACTAGAAGCAAACGGAGCGATAGTAGCGACTAACACGAGTAAAATACGTTACAAATATATTGTAAGACTACGGTGTTGTTGCGAAAACTCTGAAATAATTCCACACGATAGGAACAACAATGTGGAACTCGAAGTGTTTATAATCAGATCAACAAGAAAATTAAGTGCATCTATTTTTATTACACACAATTCCCAATAAGAGGCAAAACTCCCAACATTTTATGTTAATCGATTACAGCCGCTAACAACAACAATATTCGAATAAACACAATAATTACTAGTCATTAATTCCACACGATAGGAACAACAATGTGGAACTCGAAGTGTTTATAATCAGATCAACAAGAAAATTAAGTGCATCTATTTTTATTACACACAATTCCCAATAAGAGGCAAAACTCCCAACATTTTATGTTAATCGATTACAGCCGCTAACAACAACAATATTCGAATAAACACAATAATTACTAGTCATTAGCTTGAGACGATCAAAAAATGGCTCATAAAACACTTCTACATGGATATTTGAGATTATTTTCGAAGTAAATATTTCATTTAATTATTCCGAGTAATTATGAATGCACACGTCGGCAATAAATAAACCTAAATCTAAGCTAGCCTGTTAAGAAAACCTGTAATACCTCTAGGGGTTATTACAATGTATGTACAGTCTCGGTTTGAAAATGTTCGTCTCCTTAGAGTCGGTTTTCGCTTGCACCAGTGCCTTGGTCAAGAACACATTTTGACATAATTTGTGACGTAAACTTATCGGTGTATTCTGTCTATTCAGTTTCAAAAGACAGTATGTGATCGTGATACGTTGAACAAATCGACGAATATTTTCATACCGCCACTATACTATGAGCTGTTGAAGTGCTAACAATATTTATCACACCATATAAATCTATGTACTGGTTAGCTGTTTGTTTGTACTTTATACATCAAGCACCCAATAGGCTCTAGCTAGTGCTTTAATTGGTATAAGGCTCTGCGTAAAAACAGTCCGCAAACGTGTTTATTTAAAAGAAAATCTAGGCAATTCAATATTTATCACAATTGCCTAGATTTACCTACCACCCAAAATTAATGGCAAGATAAGGCCATGTCATATCACCCAAAAGCAAGGCCACGAACAAATCATAGAATAGTCGCTACTCCAGCCCCGTTATTGCATCGTAACTCTTTTTGTTCCTCGTAATTTGTGGCTTCGTGCCATTATCTGGATATATACTGACCATACCCAGACCGGTTATCTCCCTAAGCAAGTTCAAAAAGCTTTCGTACTTCGATAACTTTTGTAGTTTATCAAAGTTTATGCGTATGGCTGGTTTTTTGAACTTGGCCGTTTTGGTGTGCCAGACGAATACCTTTGAGCAGTTATCGGCCAGAGGTTCTATATCGTCCACCTTCACGCCAAGACTGATGAGAAATCTGTCTTCTTCGAGTCCCGCGATGTAAGGCATGGTGGTGGAAGGTTTCAGCATGTCGATGTTGACCGCGAACCCTGCCATATCGACCGGGAAAGTTCTGGCACCGGGCCACGAATCGAAAAAGGCCACGACCTGGAAATGATAATAATGTTTTTGTAAGCTTAAGTGTCCACAAAATATCATATCGCTTTTCTACTTTGTCTCATAATATACATAGAAAAAAACGACGGATGACAAAATAGCAGAGATAACATTTAATTATGGTTGAAAGTCATGTATGTAACTAGGAGAGTGATGAGTATGAATGTAGATGGATATTTCATAGGCCAAAGAAGAGATGGAAGGACAGTGTGAAAGATGACATGGATAAGAAAGAAGTGAATACAGAGAATAAAGTGGGATAAGGGCAAGAAGAAGAAGAAGCAGGTTTTAAAAATTGGATATAAGAAATACCAAAACCGCTGTTTTTATTTTGGTTTCAAGAAATTGGGTTAGAATTTTGTTTAGAGTCCTGTAATTATGTTTCACATTACAGGTAGATACATCTATATTTATAAAAGAAAGTCGTGTTAGTTACACTATTTATAACTCAAGAACGGCGGAACCGATTTGGCAGAAAAATTGTGGGGAGGTAGCTTAGAACCGGGAGAAGGACATAGGACACTTTCTATCCCGAAAAAGCAACGGGAACGGGGTGTTACGGGAACGGGAAAGCGAAGCCGCGGGCGGCCACTAGTAAAAAATAAAAGCTTCATTTCAGTACACTAACAGTTTCTGATTGTACCTTCTACCTACAATGTCGAAATGGCGTAATCGACCAATTTGGCCCAAGGATGCAGTGAACTACGTGACGCATGTATTAGCAATTATGTTCAAACTGCAATTTATTATTTTCACAGAATGGCTCATATCTTTACTTCAAAACAAAGTACCAATTTTTTACAATACAGGGTTAAATAAGTATTTAAAAAAAAAAAAACGCTAAACGAATACGTTCGTTTTAGGTACAAAACAGGCATAATTTTTCAATAACTACTATTACGACAACTAACAAGTAGGTTTAAAGGCTACATAATTGGCCATAAAATACCTTCAACATGTTTGGCAGAACCTGTGGATGATTGCGTATCGTTTATTGCAATCAAAACCTAGTTGCATCGTCAGTTTTGACATTATTTTGAGCGTGTATTCAATAAAAAACTTATTTAGTAAAACTTATCTTTGACAAGGAACGATTGCAACGAGACTGAATGGTGAAGTAATAAACACGAGATAGCGAACCGCGAACTTCGCTTTCTTCTAAAACTAGTATGGCAACAGATAGAAAGTGGTCAAAAATGATGGCAACAAGATTATGTGATCGCTGTTCCTTGTTAGAATCATTTATTTGTTAGTAGTATCAACTTTTGACTGTAACAGAATTACACAATCGTCCAGCTCACAGATAAGCAAAAACGCTTTTGCTTGTCCAGCTGATAAAGTGTTAATGTCAGAATTCGAAAATCGGAACGGATTTGTCATCTAAAAAGAACAAAGCGACTAACCTTCCCATCTCTAACGACTGGAGAGGAGACCCCATACCCGCCAATGAGGCCAACTGGGAACATCGACACCTTCTTAGTACTCCGTATCTCATCAAAGAGCCTCAAATCAAATGTGTTGTCATCGTCGCCGAAATACAATATTCCACCATGGACATTCTCTCGGATCCAGTCTAAGGCGGCCCTGCGGTTGGACACTCCTCGAGGGAAGTTCGACGTTTTGTACACGTAGGGCTTTGGGCTGGAGAGATGGGTGAAAGGTAAGCCTGTTCTCCTGAAATGAAAAGAACAGCAATCACTTTTTTGCACATTACAGAAGATCGACACAGAAAAACAGAAGACAAAAAAATCATAAAGCCCGCTCCACATTCTCGCGAGAACGCGAGAAAACCGCGAGAACGAGAGCCTTTGTTACTCGCGTTTTTCTCGCTTGTTTCTCGCGTTCTCACGAGATTCTCGTGAGAATGTGGAGCGGGCTTTAGAGAATTAATGAGTTTGAGACCAAGGAGGTTAGAAACCCATTACAATGGTCTGAGTAGGATGCGCGCGTGCCAAATTTATTCGGTGGTCAAAAAGATTTTGGTACTAAATTCCAGCATTTTTCTCAAAGATTTTGATACTAGGTTTCAGCATGCGCGACACGCACAAAAATGCAATACGACCTATTTTTCAAAGTTGCCGACACATTTAATCTGGTCAAATTTGGGTTTGGAATGGTAAACTTTGATTAAATACTCTTCTCAAGTTCAAAACACGGTAGTTTCTTGGTTCGTTCGTATTATGTACAAATAAAGGCTTATCACGAACGAATCCGTATTACTGAATACAAGGTCATTCCAAAAATCGCTCGACAATGGTAATGTATGTTGAATAAAGGTATAGGTATGACCTCATCTCTCAACTCAATGACATTGAAGGCATGGCCACATCTAGGCGATAAGTGACTAGTAATACTTGTCTCGCTGTTAATAAATATCGCAGCAACACAAATATCGCTGTCACTTATCGCCTAGTAAAGTGATTGCGTACCGTTTTGTTGCAATCGAAATCTAGCCTGACAGTTTTGACATTATTTTGAGCTTCGATTGCATTATAATAGCCCCTTCCCACCGGTCTGTGATATCGCGCACGGAGGCGGATCAGCTCGCACGACACACCATGGGAACGGTCTCGTGCGCCGAGGTGCGCGGTAGCACAGGGGGCTAATTCTCGGGCCGATCTCGATCATTTTAAAATTTTATTTTATAGCTTTTTTTCACAACCCCACACTTTTTGTACGTTTTCCGTATATCGTAGCTGTCGAGACTTTTACGAAGAGGTCGTTTATGTATTACTCAAGGAAATTATCCATTCCCCCTTCGAAAAGAAACATTAAAATAAAATTTCAAAATGATCGAGATCGGCCCGAGAATTAGCCCCCAGGAGCCCTGTCTGTGTGCATTGCCGTGCGTCGTCGTCGGCTGTGCGTGATGATCTGCAGAACCACGCACCTTAGGAAGGCAGCATAAAACGAATTGAGACCAAACTTATCTTTGACAAGGAACGATTGCAACAAAACTGAATGTTGACGTAATAAACTTGAGATAGCGAAAAGCAAATTCGCTTTGTAAAACTAGTACGGCAACAAGATATGTGATCGCTGTTCCTTGTTATAGTTCGGCCGTTCAGAGAATGCGTTCCTGACACGTCGCGATTGAACTGACGACGTAACTTTGTAATGGCGTTGCAGTTACGATAAAAATATTTTTGCTGGTTGTTTACCGTTTTAACAATTGATGAGCATTAAAACAACATTATTATATCAATAATCAATGAATTTTATAATTTTGTGCCAAACTGAGTGTCAAATAACTTGTTATACAATATTTTTCTAAATCTATACTGCGCTATTACAAGGTTATGTCAGCGCTTTATATTTGTAGTGCTGTACTAATTATGTGACTAACTGTGACTAACTGATCAAACTGTCAAACGCATTCTCTGACTGAACGGCCGGACTATAGTATCATTTATTTGTTAGTATCAAACTTTTGCCTATGCTGGAAAGCAAAACTACTTTACTACCGATGTCATATAGATTATTAAGTACTTTTTATTTTGTAGTATTAGTGTTAAGATTGTTAATAAAGGCTATTTAAATTGATATTGATAATTTTTTTGATTGCAACAGAATTATAAGATCGCCTACTGTCCAGTACCTGTTTGGGGCCGTACCTTTAGCAAGCATTTTCAGCCAAATGTAATATTTGGATTTATCTCTAACCCTTTATACACCCTAGATATATCAGTATAGTATATACTATACGTAATAATATACTTAGTTTTAACTGGTGACCGCCGATTTGACGTCATGTCTCAAAACAGTTGAATGTTACCAAAGCATTTGATCGATTTTCACACCCAATTATTAAATTTCAAGGACTGTAAGTCCATTAGGCAACATTTACTAAAGTTTTATTTAAACCAGCACCTATACCGTTCATGCATAATTTAGGAACCAGTAACTCTTGGCCGCATGCCAAGTTTTTAAGTTTGTGAATTCACATTTTCACCCTTGGTTAAGCAGTCCTTCACGCGATGGACCGATGACATTGTAAAAGTCGCCAAAATTCGGTGGATGGAAAATTCTTAGATCAGCCCAGCAGCCTTATCGCGAAGTTTGGTGAAATTCACCAAACATAGACAACTCTTAATTCTAACCAAATGACTACAAGCCTTGAAAAAGATTTTAAAGCTGACGGTTTAAAACCAGGAGTTGTCTACACTCGGTGAACTTCACCGAATTTCGCTTTATGGCTACAATTCAGTTAAAAGAACTCAAGCTTTTAACTGAAGCAAAAGTATATTGACAGACGTCACGGCTGGTTAGTAGTAACTCGGTCTTATGCGCCGTAGGCCGTGGGTTCCATGCCCAGCGCGAACAAATATTTGTGTGGTGAACGCAGATGTTCTCTGTCTGGGTATCACGCAAAAAAGGCCCGCCTGCGGCCTACTTGCGGAAACCAGTCCGCACACCAAGTGCGGATGATGAATTTGGCAATTTCTTGGATGGCGGGCCCTTTTTGCGTGACGCTAGACACGTGTTGTTCGAATTTTTTTAGGTTGTACGTCACACCGGTTTCCTCACGATGTTTTCCTTTACCGTTTTGAGAGTACTTGCATAGTGCACATATATTTTTCGACAGAAAAACTCATTGCTACAGGACTGGATTTGAACCCACAACCTTAGGACCGGAAGGCGGGGCCGCTACAACTAGGCCACCAGTGCTCTATTTATTGCACTTATCTTGATAGAGATACAAGTGAAGTGATACCAGAAGTCTATTTTTAAACATAAACCCTGTTAGGGACCAGAAGGCGGGGCCGCTACCACTAGACCACTAGTGGTCTCTTTAATAAATACCTAATAAATGTCAAAAATATTACCTGAGTATGTTTAATACTTCATCAGAACAAGCGGGCTCATCATCAGCTATGATCCAATGCAGTCTCGGCACATGCATCAATGTATGCCCAAGTCGAGTCAGCTCAGGAACTTGCTCTGGCCTCGGGTATGTTGGTGTGATGAAGTATATCATCTTGAGATCTGTCTTATTGTGTAGATGACTGGGTTTTCGTCTGTCAATGGGGCTGACGAAGCACAGCTTATTCTTCACTTTTAATGGTGCAGCTTTGGCCAAAACCAAAGAGCTTGCGCTGAAAGTAATTGATTTCCATGAAACCCTAAATATATAGGAAACTCATTACTTGAGTTTATTCGGGCACTACGTTCCAAATGATTGAAGCCCAGAATTCCTGCTTTCAATAATTTAAACCCTAAATATATAGGAAACTCGAATCATTACTTAAGTTTACTCGGGCACTAGGTTCCGAATGATTGAAACCCAGAATTCCTGCTTTCAATAATTTACTAACAGTTAAGTTACAAATACAAGTACATAAAGTTGATAAAATAAAATTAAGATTTCAAAAGATTTGGTTAGTACCAAAGAAATATTATTTCAGCAAAAGTTAACAGGTAATGTCTATGTAAACATTAAAGAAGACAGCATTCTTGCAATTAGCTAGACATCACTACAATGGTTCAAAGGCACTATTTTATACCTACTTAAAGTATCGGACTGTGGTTAGTTAGAGAATGCCTGAAGGCCAATGCTAATAGGGCGGCACAACCCTACGGGTAGTAGATAGTAAATATTAACCACCAATTACCTACTTCTACCAAGGTCACTGGTTACGAACATTATTTAATTAGGAAGTCTAAAAGGGTAGGTAGCCTACAACTAGTGTATAATTTAAGGTGTATTTTTATAGAAATTAACTATTTATGAAAATTTATTTACCTAATATATTCCATGTTTGCCCAGAAAAACATACACAGGAAAACACTCACAACTGCAAATCCAGCCATAATACAAAATTTTCTTAACTTTATCGCATGCATTTTGGCTGCAAATCAAACTGAGACATTTATCGTCTAGAAATCATATTCACAATTTTTCACGAAAAACACGACCACCCATTTCCGTGCTCTACGAAAATGCTTTTTTTTACACTGGCTGCTCTGCTGGTTTGGGTTGGTCTGGTTTGTCATTGTCACATTTAATTTGACATAAATGTCAATGTCAGTGACTCATTTTTTTTATTTTTTTTTATTTTTCGCTCCTTTCGAAGCAGGCTATAGTACCAAGACCATACAGCCTAGTCAGTGACTCATTCTACCAATTAATCTTCAATGTTGCCTGCCAATAAAAACATAATGAAAAATATTGACTTTGACATTGAATGGAGTGTGCAATTCCTAAAATGTCAAATTTCGACTTTCAAAGTGTTTGCCTATTGTAAATTTTTTTGAATTTTCTTTCGATTTTTACGGCCCATAGGCCTACATTTTACATTTCAATAGTGTTAAAATTTAGATTATAGATGTTCTGAAATTCTGTAATTGGCCTCATCATTACATCCAGTTTGTGTGTTACATGGTGTGTTATATGACCGGAAATACGTCATAGCGCCAACTTCATTCTAGTGTAGTGGAACTAACAACATGTAAAAATAAACTGGTTCAGGGTATTTTGGTAAATTCGGGCAGTCAAAATTTTCTAAGTAGGTAGCGAGAGAGCTCTCCAGGAAATTAAAAACATCTATGAAATGCCAATAATCAAATCTGAGGATTTACATAAATTAAGTGCAAGTATTTTGTGGCCACCAAACGTTTGGACACATTTTCTGTATAAATAACAAAGAAACATAAAATGCAGTACAAAATTAATAGCAGAGGCAATTGAAGTTTATACAATTTGAGAAACCGACTTAGTGGCCCAACTGCTGAACCGATTTTGATTAAATTCTCATGAGACCAAATATTTTTTTTTATCAAGTTATGTAGGCACAGTCTATAATCGGAAATATCAAATATAACCTGATAATGGACGCCACTTTCGCAATTACCTAAGATTCATCTTAACGTAGTTTTAAATTAGAAAAAATAAGAATTAGAACTTTAGAAGGCTCAACGATTTCATAATAATTCAGCATTCCTTACAGCTCAGTTGGTAGTAGCTCCGCGTTCTGTACTGTAAGTTGTGGATTACCCATGGAACCCATTGATGACAAGCATATTTTCAGCGATTTTTAGTCTTTGAGCATCCCTTGGCCACCATTCTTTTTTTTCTACACCTACTCAAACGAGGTGCAAACGAGCTGAGATGATGATGATGATGAAGGAAATCCTCCATCCCAAATAATTATCTTTTCATTATAAATCAAAAAGTTTAAATAAAACCAAGTAAATGCGAGTTGAATTTGGTAATCTTCAATTATTTATATTCTTTGGAAATCAACATGTACGGTACACACTAGGATGATTTTTTTGTGGTCTTCCTTTTCCCCAAAATTGATTTAATTTGTTTTGGAAGGTTGGCATACCTGCGTCTGACACTATGGAGAATTGTTACAGTCTGTTAATATCTTCAGATCGGTAGTCTGAAGTGATTGCGCGAGTGTTATTGTTTTGTGGAAAAGACTGTGAAACCTGACTAAATTCTACTCGTTTCGCTTGTTTATTCAGTGTAGTTAACATCAATAAACTGTATAGTGTGTTTATTTCCTGAAATATGTCTTCCCCGAGCGTGGTAAGTGCGAATTTATCTGACATCAACATTAGCGTAGGGCGGTACGTTCACAATGAGATGAGTTACTTTTCTTGGTATTCGTTCAGTTTTGTAAATAAAATGAGTGTTATTTTGTGAGAAAGTATCATATAATACAGGTTTTAAGAACATTCCGAGTGGTAGCACGCCCCGATTCGTATTTTTCGTTGGTTTGGGATAAAGCATCCTCCATATTTTAGTGCTACGTGCATGGTACCAACTAACATTATAGATAGCTATACAGGCTTTTTTAGCTCGTGTGCCCATTATTTGGTAGAATTTCACTTCTCGACGTTACATTACATGATTTGATCAATGATGATTAGAATTTATGCAAACATGGTAACTTTGTCATTTTTGATTTAAAACCTTGGGATGATATTCGTAATTATTGAGATTAAAAGCTAATGATAATCTATATAATATATATAATACTGTATGTGTAACAAAAAGTAAGCATATATTTTTAACTTGTGCCTTGATTTTTCATGCTCACTAAATTGATCATTCCTCTACAGTCCTTTGTGCTAAAATCAATAATCAGACATTTTAATGTTATAATTTGGAGGAGGGAGTTTGGGTAGTGTATGTATTATCAAAGCATTGAGTTAAGCATGAAATTACACCAAAGCTGCATCATTTTTGTCAACATGCATAAAACAAATTCAAGTCTTAACAAATTCAATGTCTATTTTCTAATGCATCAATAAAAAATTAGAGTATGCTAGGCATGCAAATATCGGAGTCTTTACCCAAACCATGTTATTTTTTATTCAGCCATCTGATGGAGTAAGCATATTGCCTGCCTGCTGGTGGTGGTCACATATTTTGGAAACGTGCCCTACAATGCACTGCCTCGCTTCCATCAACTTGAGACATGCAGATATTCAGCGTCACATGCCAGTAATTTCACCGGCACCAACACCCTTCAAACGGACACACAGCAATGCTGCTTCACAGCAGAAATAAGCATGGTGGTAGTACTTTCCCTGAGAGCACTGGTGGTCTAGTGGTAGCGGCCCCGTCTTCTGATCCACGACCTTTCGGATCAGAAGACGGGGCCGCTACCACTAGACCCAGTTCAAACCCAGTCGTGAACCAATGAGTTTTTCTGTCGAAAAATTTATGTGCACTATGCCAGTACCTACTCTCAAAACGGTGAAGAAAAACATCGTGAGGAAATCGGCGTGTCGTAGAATCTAAAAAAGTTCGAGCAAAACGCGTCAAGGATCACGCGAAAAGCGCCCGCCAGCGGCCTACTTGCGGAAAAACCAGCCCGCACATCAAGTGCGGATTATAAAATTTAGCAATTTTAGTACTTTCCCTGGATGAGCCAAACACAAAGAGCTCTACTACCACAAATATAGCTGGACTTATTTTGCGGGAATAGATTGAAAATACCAAGAATTACACCTGCTCGGTAATCTTTAATCCAGATACCAACCAAGCTCAGCCCCATTCAGAATATAATAGCACAATAATCTGTTGTCATTAAAGAATGATCAAAGTATCAAAGTATCACATCTGTTGTTGAGACTGTTTTAGCATTATCCTGACTGAAATAAAAAACACTACTTTAAGAATACTATAGATTATGTAGAGCTGTTAGTAAAAAAATAAAGGTATGGATGTCCAAGTTTTGAAATATCCTATTTTGTGCATGTTTTAAAAATTAATATATTTTACAATAGAGCCATTGCTACTCTCATATGTGTCTCACAAACATTATTAAGTATATTGTTACGGGAGGTTTTTACAAATGAATTAACCTAATCAGAATCAATAAAATAATAGGCCAATATATTAGGATGGAATAATATTATATTTATTCCACACAACACTATCTAGCCCCAAACTAAGCAGAGCTTGTAATATGCGACTGATATAATATGTAGCATACATAATGTACTTTTTTTTTCGGTAAATACGTAGCATAAAATATTATAACACCGGTTGTTATAATGTTATGATCATAGATGCTTGTTCCTATCTGGGTGTTAAACACCCAGATAGGAACAAGCATCTATGTTCATCACACCAATATAAAAGAAAAAAGAAAGAAAGATCTAATCAGCTTCAGATAAAAAAAGTAATCTAATTAGGTTACATATTATTACCCAAAACCATCACATCAAACATTTAACAGCTTTGAACAAATAAAATTAGGAAGGCAGTTTTTGACCTGTTAATAAATTACATGTAAACGATATTCACATTTTTTATGTTTCATCACCAACAAAACCAACATTTAGTAGGTATAGATTTGGTTACAAAATGGCTGACAGATTTTACCACAGCTCATATTTACATGAAATAATTTAAAATTGACCTCTCAGCCTATTTGATAGTAGCTCTACCTTCTGTGCCATAGGTCGTGGGTTCGATCCCCATCGAGAATAAGTATTTCTGTAGTAAACACAGATGTTTTATTTCTGGGGGTTACAATGTATTCTAAGTATGTATTTTCAAAAAAATGTGTTTATAAGCTATCTATAGTTCCCATAGTACAAGCTTTGCTTAATTTGGGGCTAGATAGTGTTGATTGATTTATTATCATTATGAAGAAATAATTTAAACTCTATTCAATTTTATATTTTCGGAGGCTATCCCATTTGTAAAGTTTTTTCTATTCAGACGCTTTGGCACCCGTTTTCTGTGTATCTAAGTAAAAATAAAAAAGCAGCCAAGTGCGAGTCGGACTCGCCCATGAAGGGTTCGGTAGCAAAATTTTTTTTTTGAGTTTCAGTTTCAAGTATGGGGACCCCCAAAATTTATAGTTTTTTTTCTATTTTTGTGTAAATATCTTAATGCGGTTCACAGAATACATCTACTCGCCAAGTTTCATCAGTCTAGCTCTTACGGTTTCGGAGTAAAATGGCTGTGACACGGACGGACAGACAGACAGACATGACGAATCTATAAGAGTTCCGTTTTTGCCATTTGGCTACGGAACCCTAAAAATGACACTGTGGTCACGGAACTGATAGCTGATCGTGGTGACCGTAACCTTCCGAACATAGGGCGGGTCTGCGACCATCGGAAGACTTGTTAATACATAATCCTTGGCTAAGTTTAGGTACCGAGGCGGAGTCCTACAAAATAAGATGGCATTGGTTACCTACGCTAATATTGAGATGTATCGAGGCCGGGAGACGAGCCTGGTAACCCGATCCTACAAGTTCTAATTTGAAACCTATTGGGCACCAGTTCTCGGTTTAGGATAAGTTATAATATAAGATTTAATGTTCTAGACCTAATTTTATCCTTGTCCTTAGTCTAAGTGAGAAAAAAAAAACCTTGCACCGCACTAGATCGAAAGAACTAGTGACGCGACAAGAAGAAGCAGTAAACTTATTCAGGCTGGTGACAGTTAAATATATTAGAAAATTCTAATTATTGATTAAGAACGATGCATTTTTGATCATAACACAAAACCTCAATAGGTATTCAATTAGAATGGTTTTATTCATTAGCTAATATTCTTCAAGCACCGCATGGAAGTTTACTTACATGCTAACTGCTAAATCAGCGAACCACGCCCTATGCGTCCCGTCAGCAGTTATATTATTTTTTAAAGCAATAGTGCATATATCCCATATTTTTTAACAACAAAACGGTGTCTAATATAACACTCCATTTTTAATTCAACTAGAATTCGCCCGCGACTCCACTCGTGTGATAATTATTTACTGTATCTATAGGGTGTAATACCTACTTACTGTAGTATTGTAGATATAGAATACACACGCACTCAACTAAAAATCACGATTGCTTATTTTTTGTTGCAATCAAACTCTAGTTGCATCTGTCAATTTTGACATGATTTTGAGCTTCGATTGCAATTAAAACAAATAAAAAAAAACATCTTTGACAAGGAACGATTGCAACAAGATGTAATGGTGCCGCAATAAACATGAAATAGCGAATAGGAACTTCACGTTGTAAAACTAGTAAGATTAGCAACACATTTGATTGCGAGATTGCGGTCGTAAAATAATGGCACCAAGATCCGTGATCGCTTTTCCTTGTTAGTATGAACTTTTGGTAGCAACAGAATTACACATTCACCCGGCTGATCGCCATCGCAGATTACCTAGATATGCGCAAGGCTTTAGTCGGGCAATTGTAAAACCCGGATCAGTGAAACGCTATAAAAAAATAAATATTTGACAGCATTTCACTGATCACCGACGCCAGCGACCTAGGTGTGAGCATTCCTTAGACACACTACAGTACAACACAAAGACGATTACTTTGACAGTTTGTCGTTGTTGTATGTGCTACAAAGCAAAAGCGTATTTGCTGTTCTGTGATGTGCTAGATCAGTAGTAATTGGCTCAATTCTAGAGTCGATTATGCGTAGGCATTATGTTGAATCTCGCCGACTCAGCATAATAGTGTGACGCCGTGCTGACGTAACTACGTAAGCGTGCAAGGCAGTGAAGTTTTTGGCAAACATCGTCATTGTCACAACGGCCGGGCTGTCAGAGCTACGACTGCAAAGCAGACGTACGCGAGTTCGAGCCCGGTCCAGCTATGAAGATTTTTGTTCGACATTTTAATGTTACCAGAAAATTCTAGTAGCGGCGAGTGCCTTCTTTAAGGAATTCAAATAAAGAACCAAAAGTTCTGGACTAAAACAAGAAATGATGTAAGAAGGAAAAGACGATCGGAATCCAACAGAAGAAAACGAAAAGACTAACGAAATTCAATAAATGACGATCGAAATCCAATAAATGACAATCGAAATTCCGGGTATATAAGGAGCTGCAAGCGCGTCTACGGGCAGTTCAGTGGAAAGTGATCTGAAGAAAGGAACAAGAAGGAAAAGTGAAAAAGTGGAAAAAGTGAACAGTGAAAGTGAATAGTGAAGTGAACAGTGAATAGTGAAGTGAAGTGCAAAGTGGTAAAGTGCTCCCAGTGGACTGTCAGTGTTCGGAGCACAGCGTTGGACCGTGTAACGCATAGTGCGCGGGGACAGTGTCGGACAGTGCTACGCGTTTCGTGCAGTGCTACGCGTTCAGTGCAGTGTTACGTGTTCGTAGAGCGAATAAATCGCTACTTTCGGTAAAACGTTCGTTTCCTTCCAATCCCTGTACCCACTTCCGTAACATTTGGTGTCAGTACTCGAAAGTAGCCGGGGCGTTGCACAGCCCACAGAAGAAAAACGACCTTTCGTTTGGGACCAACAATGCCAGGTGGCTTTCGAGGAACTAAAGAGCCGGTTATGTGAAACACCAGTACTCGGATATCCGGATCAGTGCAATGAGTTTGTAGTTGACACGGACGCAAGTAATACAGGGATAGGAGGAACACTCTCACAAAGAAAAGAAGATCAAGAAGTTGTGATAGCTTATTACAGTAAATCCCTGTCAAAACCAGAGCGGAATTATTGTGTCACTCGAAGGGAGCTACTTGCAGTTGTCAAAACACTTCAGCATTTTAAGAAGTATTTATTGGGTCGGAAATTTCTAGTCAGAACAGATCATGCAGCCTTGAAGTGGCTACTGCAGTTCAAGAATCCTGAAGGACAAGTTGCGCGATGGATTGAACAACTACAGGAGTACGACTTTGTAGTAGAGCATCGCAGTGGAAAGTCTCATGGGAATGCTGATGCTTTGTCAAGACGGCCGTGTTCTGAAGACTGCAAGCACTGTGTGAAACAGGAAGATAAAGAAAAATCTATGGTCCAAGTTATAAGAACTGATACAGTAAATGATGATTGGAGCAGCGATGCCATGCGTAAACTACAAGAAGAAGATGAAGACCTTAGACCAATACTCAATTGGGTGAGAGATGGATCCGCACGCCCAGGATGGAGTGAAGTTGCTGGAATGAGTGCAGTAACGAAGAGCTATTGGGCACAATGGAATAGCCTGCTCTTACACAATGGACTTTTATGTCGAAAATGGGAGAGTGCATCAGGACAAGACAATCATCTTCAGACAGTTGTGCCGAAGTCAAAGATTTCTGATATACTGCGAGCGTATCACGATGGAACATCAGGCGGTCATCTCGGTGTGAAGAGAACTTTGGTGAAAATTCGTCAACGTTATTACTGGTTGCACTGCAAGGAAGATGTCGAAGACTGGTGCAAGAAATGTACGAGTTGTTCCTCTGTCAAAGGACCACAAACAAGAAGTCGGGGAGCGTTGAAGTTATACAACGTGGGTGCTCCTTGGGAACGAATAGCTTTGGATGTGGCCGGGCCGTTTCCAATAACGAATAGTGGAAATCGTTACATTTTGGTAATAATGGATTACTTCACAAAGTGGCCAGAAGCGTTTGCATTACCAAATCAAGAAGCTGTTACTGTGGCTAGCAAACTGGTGAATGAAGTTTTCTGCCGATTTGGACTACCCCTTGAAATCCATAGTGACCAAGGCAGGAATTTCGAGTCGCAAGTCTTTCAGGAAACATGCAAGATTATGGGGATACACAAAACTCGGACTACGCCGTATCATCCGCAATCTGATGGAATGGTGGAGAGGTTCAACCAAACTCTAGAGCGGCATCTGGCAAAAGTTGTTGAAAGCCATCAGAACAATTGGGACGAGTACATTTCTCTGTTCCTTCTGTCGTATAGAACTGCGGTTCATGAGAGTACCTCTACTACACCGGCCCGAGCGAACTTTGGTAGAGAGCTTCGACTTCCAGCGGATCTTCTCGCGGGTTGTCCTCCAGATACGCCTAGCTGTATTTCGGAATACGCGGAAGATTTGAGAAGGAAAATGGAGGAAGTTCACGGGCATATGAGGGAAGAGAATCTGCGTGCTAGTGAGCGAATGAAAACGCGATACGACAGAAGCGTCAACTCCAAGTCCTTTGAAGAAGGTTCTGCTGTTTGGCTTCACAACCCCGTTCGAAGGAAAGGAAAATCTCCAAAACTACAACCGAGTTGGGAAGGCCCTTTTCAAGTAATTACGAGGATCAATGATGTCACATATAGAATTCGGAAAACGCCAAGAAGTCCAGCGAAAGTGGTTCATGTGGACAGGTTGGCACGGTACTACGGCTCTAACGATGCTCGGGACGAGCACGTCTAAGGAGGGGGTAGTGTGACGCCGTGCTGACGTAACTACGTAAGCGTGCAAGGCAGTGAAGTTTTTGGCAAACATCGTCATTGTCACAACGGCCGGGCTGTCAGAGCTACGACTGCAAAGCAGACGTACGCGAGTTCGAGCCCGGTCCAGCTATGAAGATTTTTGTTCGACATTTTAATGTTACCAGAAAATTCTAGTAGCGGCGAGTGCCTTCTTTAAGGAATTCAAATAAAGAACCAAAAGTTCTGGACTAAAACAAGAAATGATGTAAGAAGGAAAAGACGATCGGAATCCAACAGAAGAAAACGAAAAGACTAACGAAATTCAATAAATGACGATCGAAATCCAATAAATGACAATCGAAATTCCGGGTATATAAGGAGCTGCAAGCGCGTCTACGGGCAGTTCAGTGGAAAGTGATCTGAAGAAAGGAACAAGAAGGAAAAGTGAAAAAGTGGAAAAAGTGAACAGTGAAAGTGAATAGTGAAGTGAACAGTGAATAGTGAAGTGAAGTGCAAAGTGGTAAAGTGCTCCCAGTGGACTGTCAGTGTTCGGAGCACAGCGTTGGACCGTGTAACGCATAGTGCGCGGGGACAGTGTCGGACAGTGCTACGCGTTTCGTGCAGTGCTACGCGTTCAGTGCAGTGTTACGTGTTCGTAGAGCGAATAAATCGCTACTTTCGGTAAAACGTTCGTTTCCTTCCAATCCCTGTACCCACTTCCGTAACAATAGGTACCACTTTGGGTGGTTGCTTGACGCAAAGTAGGTAAGTATTATGTAATAGAGCACTAGCAGGTGTAGTAGTGTTCCTTTCATCACACTGGTTTAAAAAAGAATCAGTGACACGTTAACAAAAAAAAAATGATCCTTGTGATTTTAACCCCCTGACCGTAAAATATTTTGTAGTCGGTTACATTAGACTAGAAACTAGACGTCTCCCCTCGTTGACGTTGACCTTAAATCAAAAATAAGCAAAAAAAAATATTTAAGAGTGATACGAGATTACTACATACTTTAAAGTTAGATTGAGACACTTGCACTGTCTTGCAAGTCTAAATAGGATGCAATGATATAGTTAAGACAAATAAGTAACTACGTACCCAATCACAATAATCTAAAGCCCAGTCCCCTCAAGCCGACATCCGTTTGCGAAGACCTAATAATGCTAGCCCTCGTGTCGTTTGCTTTATCATGCACACGGCAACAGGTTCTGTATCATGCATGTCTTAAAGTAAAGAGTTAACTGCAGTTTCAAACTTAAAAAACTTCTTTTTTATGATTGGTTAAAATTGCTTTGATATTGGGTAGTAAGTCGAACAGAGAAAGGAGTTTTACTTTATTACGTAAAATACATACTGTTACGACGAAAACTCTTCATTGATTAAAGCTACTACTCTGTGTTACTTATTTCACGGCAAACAATACAATACCGCAGAAACGCCATCTTTCTCTTCTTTTTTCCACCACTAGAGATGTCATTCCTTGCTTGATCCAATTAGGGATGTCCTATTCCCTAAACCGTTTAACAATACATACATAAAATCACGCCTCATTCTCATAGGGCTAGGCAGAGATTCCGTAAAATCACAAGGTTTAATTTGAAAAGTCTTATGCTAGGTAAATCTTGGTGCCACTATCACGCGACCAAGCCTTGATGAACAGGCAACAAACTTACGGCTTGGTTCATACCGTTCTTTCGTATGATTCTTGAAAAATAGTAGGCCTGTGAACGGTAGTGTAGCAACTTACAGAATTTTGAGGAGCTACATTCTGCTGGCGAAGATCTGATGAGGATTTTGATGAGACAGTTTGCAGTCTAAACAACTCCAAAAAATTCAACCTTAGCTAACTTTTCAAACAAAAAAAGAATCATCGAAATTGGATCTCATACGGTGGACTTACATGGAGTCCTATGTTCAGTATTCTGTAGTAGTTTTAGAGTATTTTAAAGTGCCTTTCAATCAAAACACACTGATGAACAAAAACGCCATATCAGCAACAATAACCAAAGTTTTAGGAGTCTTCTTCCTTCGGCTCAATGATAAGCAAATTGTCTTATATCATAACCATTTAGATCAATGGGCGGCCACATCTATATCATTGTCTGTACAGGTCAAAAGATCCTTCTTTGTGCCGGTATTAGGACAGGATGGGCACTCAATCACTTGTGGCATAGACTGCAACGGGGCACCCGGCACCACATCTATGATGCATTTCGTTTTCATCAGTCATCTACAGCGGAGTAGCCAACTTGTGTTTAAAGTCTTTTTAATACTACTGGATCTCTTAAGGGATTTTTTTGTTTATTACTAACAGGCTAAAACTTCTTGAGTAGCTTCGTATTGATTGACGAGTCAACCCAAGGTGGGTGGGTGGCTTTGGAAAATTCTCGATAGTTGTAGCCAATTTAGTGCGCAGAAGTTAAACATGTGAATTTGGTGGATCTAAGAAATTGTTTGACAAACCGTTCATTTTTTTATCGGAATGTAAATATGTATAAACTTCTAATAACCTTACAATAATACCATAGTATATCGCAATCACCATCACTTTGCGGTCTTACTCCCTTGGGTCTTGTATTATTGTTTAAACTGAAAATCGCAAATGTTTCTGTATATTATTATCAAAAATAAGGGAATCAGCATAATTTTGCGGTCCTGATGCCATAGGTATCATCTTTGTAACATGTCGATAGGCAATCTGACTGACGGCTCCTGTACTAATAGAACCGATGTACATTTATTGAATGCAGCGCCATCTGTAGGTTTAGCGATAAATCAAGTTGCAACCCTGTTAGCCCTTGAGTACGCCCTTACTGCCGCGCCACCGTTGAGTAAGCGGCGTTTGTAGGCAACTATCATTTGTAAAGTTCCAGAAAGCGCCACCGACGGTATTCTGAAGCGTAGCCTAGTTTTCTGAAAATCCCGGATAATATTATGAATAAGCCGAGTTATAACGCAGAATAGAGATGGCGCTACGATATGCGAGCTGAAACCACGGAGAGTTGGTGGATTATCATATCAGGGTACGAACGGCCGGTTATAACTTTGAAACCGTTGTTAAGATTGCAATAAATTTACCGGTAAGTTTTACTATATACCCATATTTGGTAACCACCAGAAAAAAGCTTTTTATAAAACATCAGCGAACAACCTAACATTTAGCTTAGAGGGTATTTTCTCTTTGAAGTGAGTTCTGAAGGAAATTCTTCTCGAATTCACTTCGAAGTTCGAAGTGAAACGCTGTCAAATATCGCTGTCATATTTGACAGCGTTTCATTAATCGCTATCGCAGATCGCTTAGATGTGCGCCTGGCTTAAGGGGGTACGATTTCCATACAAACTTAATTTACACAACTATGGGCGAATAAAGTATTAATGTACACTGAAATAGCTGTAATAGGCTTTTACAGTGGTCCTTATTACCGGCCAGTTATATAAAGTTGGAGTGGTAGCCGTTGGTCGTGGCAGTCGGGGCTTCAGAAAAAGAACAAACAGACTTTTACGACTATTTTGAGACATATGTTTTAAGCTCATCCACGTATTCAATGCCAAGTACCCGTTAGAAAGAATGACGAAAAAATTACTTTTTTGGTTCTTAGGGTTCCGTAGCCAAATGGCAAAAACGGAACCCTTATAGATTCGTCATGTCTGTCTGTCTGTCTGTCCGTATGTCACAGCCATTTTTATCCGAAACCGTAAAAGCTAGACTGATGAAACTTGTTGAGTAGATGTATTCTGTGAACCGCATTAAGATTTTTACACAAAAATAGAAAAAAACTTTAAATTTTGGGGGTCCCCGTACTTGAAACTGAAACTCAGTTTTTTTTATCGAACCCATACGTGTAGGGTATCTATGAATAGGTCTTCAAAAATGATGTTGAGGTTTCTAATATCGTTTTTTTCTAAACTGAATAGTTTGCGCGAGAGACACTTCCAAAGTGGTAAAAAGTTAGAGGGGGGGGGCCCTCTACCTTCTAAAATAAGAGAATGATAAATCTAAAAAACATATATATGTTGTACATTACTATGCAAACTTCCAACGATATTTGGTTTGAACGAGATCTAGTTAGTAGTTTTTTTTTTATACGTCATAAATCGTAAACCGCAATTTACCTTTCGACGAACTACAAGAACCTTTATATTATGTTACTTGTTGCTACGGAACCCTTCATGGGCGAGTCCGACTCGCACTTGGCTGCTTTTTTTATTAATATTTCTGTTATCCTACAGTTTTCTCCAACTTTATATAACTGGCCGGAAATAAAGACCACTGTAAAATTCTATTACAGCTATTTCAGTGTACATTTATACTTTGTTTGCCCATAGTTCTGTAATATACAATATTCAGTTTGTATCGGAATCGAACAACCTTAAGAGAGGAAATTGAATAAAAAATGCAATAAATGCAAATGCATGAGAGTTAAGAGTATATTTTTTTGTGATGTAGAAAAATAATCCTCAGTTAGGAGAGGAATAGGAATGAAAATTAAGTAAAAAAAGTAGTACACAGCCTAAACTGTATGTCCTAGAAGCATGAAACTAGAAGTGTATATTTCTTAAACATGACCAAGTATAGAAAGAAATTAGGATATTCTGTCTCTTCTTCTTATTGTCACTATGGATAGTTCATACAAGTGTGGCGAAAGGATTTTAAGTGCGCATCAAAGTAGTTCCCTTCGTGCACTTGACACACTTGAACTTTTTAGATTGTAGGACATGCCGGTTCCCTCACGATGTTTTCCCTTAAAAGTGGATAAGGGGTAAAACTTGTTTGTAAAATTAACGCATAGATTGAGCTTTATTCTTCACCACCACGACTTGAGACAAACAAGCATCGAACGAATGGCTCAGCCGAGGTGAACTCTTTCCCGAAACTGAAGGGTTCATGGTAACCTATTAGGATCAAGTAATTGAGATTGAGACCTGAAATTACTAAAAGCATATCATAAAAAAACCAAATATGCCAACAGGTTTATTTGGACGTTGTAATAGCTCCTGTGAGACAATCCAACATATTACGGGGGGCGCAAACAGATTATAAGTTCCGCCACGACCAATTAGCCAACATAATCCACACAGTTTCACAGCCTAGTCGTGAAACACAGGCTGAGCGACGCAGCTGCAAGGCCTACACCCTAATAACACCCTACTATAAGTACACCCCTGAAACTGTGCTTGAGAATGCTGATTATAACTTCTACTTTGACAGAGCGCCGCCTGATCAAAAGGTCTAAGTAGCAAAATGTCTAACAGAGCAAAAGGTCTAATGAGCAGTAAGACTAATTAGCAAAATGACCAAGTAGCAAAACGTCCAACTATCAGATGGTCTGTATAGCAGAACGTCTAGGTAGCAAAACGTCATTTTTTAAATGTGTACACTCATGATAGAAAGTAAAATTAAAATTAAAATGCTAGTATCCTCTTAAATATTATTAGGATATTAGGCTCACAAACTCTTCTGCATACATTCCAATTCTAATTTTTCCAAGGCCAAGTTTTGTAAAAAAATCAATAATAGTAGCTTTTTGACCCTCAAGTCTTTGCAGCTCTCTAGACTCAGTCTTTGTAGCTTCCTAAACGTTACTGCTCATTAGAACTTTTGCTCTGTTGAACATTTTGCTACTTAGACCTTTTGATCAGGCGACAGAGCCATCCTAACCGATAAAACCACGCATTTCAACAGACCAGACTTAACGATTTTGACTTACAAACGTAATAAACAACACTCTTCATTTGACGTAGCCATTTCCAATACACGCAACCTCCAAAACACTATATTCAGAAATGCTAAGTAAATATATAGATTAAAAAAAAAACAATATGTGGCAGCTTCAAAAAGCTTGCACTGAACCTCCCAAAGCATACTTTTGTTCTGATGCAGAAGGGCGCTATATTAAACACGAGTTGAAGTCCTGAGTAGTCTGTTGAAATGCGTGGTAAGTTTTACAAACTGATGTTGATACTCGCAACAAGTCATGTGCACTTGACAGGTGCACCTGGCTTAGGCCCTTAGGCCCGTGCATCTCAGTTCATAGCAATGAAATGGTCACTTAAACTGAAAACCCCATCATCATCATCATCATCATCATCCGCAGCCCGACTTAACCCACTGTTGGGCATAGGCCTCTCTTTGCTCCTGCCACTTACCACGATCTTGGGCTACCCTCATCCAATTGCGGCCCACGACGCTGGTAATGTCGTCAACCCATCGTGCTAATGGACGTCCAACGCGTCTCTTCCCAGTCCTCTGCCACCACTCCATCAATCTTTTGCACCACCTGTCGTCACCACGCCTTGCCAGGTGTCCTGCCCAACTCCATTTGAGTTCCATAATTCGTATGCCGACGTCTTGGACCTTGGTACGCCCTCGGATCTCGATATTAGGAACTCTGTCTAAAATCTTTATGCCGAGCATGGCACGCTCCATGGCTCTCTGTGTAACCCTCATCTTGTACACAGCTGCTTGCGTGAGTGTCCATGTCTCGGCACCGTAAGTCATCGTGGGCAGAACACAATGGTTAAATAGGCGGGTCTTCAGACATTGTGGTACATTGATAGACTTGAGGATGTCTTCAAATTTCCCAAACGCAGCCCACCCTAACTGTATCCGTCTTTCAATCTCCTTCTTCTGATGTTCCTTGCCAAAAGATAAAATATGTCCCAGATAAACGTATTGGGCAACCATCTCCAGTTTCTCATTGCCAACTGTTACCGCAGAGTCAACAAAGCTGGAGAGGTTTCCCATAACCTTCGTCTTGGACATATTCATCTTAAGGCCTATCCTCAAGGACGCAACCCCATAATAATAATAATTGCAAAAGGCCGTGATCTTAGGCTGAGATTCATAGACCGTACTTTGCTTTACAGCAAAGCAGTCTTCGTAAAGTAAGCTTTGTTTATCGAAGATTCCTATCAATATTTTGAATAAAGAAGAGCTTGACAGAACTATGAAATATAATTCTGGTTGAAAGTTGAACTTTCCATCAAAGTAAAGTCAAAGTTCGGTCTATGAATCTCGGCCTTAGACACGGCACGCATTGTCCGGAGGTTCCTCAGTCTGCAGCCTTTTGTGTTTCCCTCATTTTGTCAGTGTGGGTGCTGCCCTTTAAAATGAATTCAAAGGTTTTAAAGTGACTTAGTTTTATACGGCTGTACATAAACGGACTGTACATTATCGGGATGGGCATTACTAACGTGCACTTAATTTACTGCCAGTTATTGTATGATCTGAAAGATCTTCTAGAAACTTCGTTTTAGAATATATTTCCCACACTTATTTGAAGACCACATCCGCCATTACCAAAAATACAAAAACTAAATATTATAACAACATACAGAGTGTAAATCTAAGTATAGGATTTTCAACTATTGTGCCATAAATAAACATGGAGACACGGGCTGACAATGACGAACCCAATACATATAGTGTTGTTAAAAAGGTACTAAATATCTTCCTTAGAGAATAATGTAAAAATACGTTTCCTGGTGTGAGTGTTTTTGATCGATTCATAATTTTATCAAATTACATAAAAAAATATAAATATAAAAATGTTTATTTCAAAGAAAATTTTATTACAACCACACAGATTAAATCAAAAGCAGTAAGAGTGACAACTAGAAATATAAAATAGATGTTATTATAATTTTTTCACACAAACTTATAATAACCTACAGAATATCTGTCGGTTCCAGTTCCCTCACTAGGCTAAGCCTGTATCAGGCCTCTTTCACTCCATGTACTTGCGCGCGATAAGTACCTACCGGCCGCCGGGCAGTCGACTGCCTATTTCTCAGTGGGTTGCCGACAGCCGCGCGGAGCGTTCGTACGCGAGGAAATATTTTGTGTTACCGGACTTTGCCCTTGTTTCCCACAAGAATACCTACTTAAATTATTTATACGATTCAGAATATTTTCCACAATTAAGTTTAATAACCGAGAATTTCGCCAAGGCAAAAAATTTATTAAACATTACATCAAAATAAAACATTTGTAAGTTATGTATAATTTCTTGATAATTAAAAAATAAAACATGTTAAAACAGAAGAAATTCTTTTTCTTTCAATTATAAAGTTTACTGCAAATACCTACTGACATATATATCGAAAGAGGCAGCCCTGACAATCTACGCTGAGCACGTGGCGGCGCGCACCTACAGAGCAAAGTCAACTTTATGTTCGTAATCTTTGGTTCATTTTGGCTTGCAACGTCTAGCTACTAGAGGGAGTAGGTTATTATAGCAGTAGGTATTGTCATTTTTCCTTGGAGTGATTTATCTGTTACGTAGTAACTTTATTAATCTGTGCCTGTATCAAGGAGACTATTGTTTCGACATAATTTAAAATTGATTGCTCAGGTCTTCTAGCTATCCAATCCAATTGGTGGTAAACTGTTGCTTGTTTGATTAAGGAAGTTTGTTTGTTCCAGGTGTCATTCTATGGCCTACATCTGAGCCTTCGTCAAGCTGGCTCCGTCGGCTGCCTGTTGTAAAGTCGTCGAAGGAGTTATTCAGGATATTGTTATCTCGAATTGAAAAACGCCACGTTTCGGCCTGCGTATCTCTCGGGGCAGGCGCCTAGCGCCGCCCCATATGATCATAGGTAAGTTTCTAATGAATATGCTGTTTTTACACTAATTGTCATCATGTCGACACATTTAGTTTCGCATTGTTATATTCCGCACGCAACTTCTATAAACTCATTACGTTCTACTGAAAAACCCCGATCTCTACATATTACAAGAAATCACTATTGTAGCGTTTTATTAATAAAAATTCGGCTCAGGCAATACGTTTTATCTATATAGGTATTATGTTAGAGCGAGATAAACAGAGTCACAACTACACGGACAGAATGCGCGCATGTGCGTGCATACTTCTTGCATTTATGCATGTAGTAGTGTGGAACTTTAGTTTATAGGTTTACAGGTAGATCAGATCCGCCCACTACCACTACACGCTAGCACTACCCCCTTTCCTCAGTCAGGAAACGTCCCCCAGCTGAGCTGCACAGTTGCAGTCGAGCTGTCGTCCGCGCCGGTATCGTCGGGCTCGAGATAGCGTTTGATGCGCTGCCTATCAAGTAAAGTTATTAATTGTGAAATGTGTGAATAAAATGCGATTACTAAGAATTGCGTTCATAGTTTTCGTATGTTTAATTACTGACAAGAACATTTCACATTTGTTGTCTTTCTTGATAACAGTTATATCAATTTTTAGTTTAGTTTATCGGTGGATGAGATAAATAAAAAATATATTTGAACATTAAGAACACCCAGATCGGTTGTTTGTGCGGGAACCGCAACCGCCGCGGTTGCGGGGCGGTTATTGACGGCTGCAAAGCTGAACAGTTAATCCAATCCAATCCGATCTCAGAACTTTTTATTATAAACGATTCATATTTGGAGTTCGTATGAGAGTTGCGGACCCGTACCGCGGCGGGCGCGGGTGATATTCTCAAAATGTGCGGACTTCTGCAGCCTCGGCTGCCTCCCTCTAGTATGATGAGGTTATAGTCTTAAATAAAAGCTTTTTTTAATCTAAACGAAACGCAGCTGTACAATATTCTTTTAAATTATAGAACAGGTTAATTAAAAGAGGTCTACCAGAAATCTATCTGTCAACTGCGTTTCGATTGTAATTGGTTGAAAAAAAAATCCGTAGAATCCTTGATATAAGTTAATGTGGTTTATGTTATTTAATTTTGCTTATTCATTTACGGCCTTACTTACAAGCGTTACTTAGACGTGAGATATTTATTGCTTGAAGTTAGCCCTGTCATTGTTTGTCATCACTCCGTAGTAAGAGATGGCAATTATACACTGTTTTTTTTAAAGAAACTCTTGTATGTAAGTGCTTAGTGTTAATGTCTGATGCGAAAGTTTTTTAACTTATTGCATTGCTTTTGTAGTTGTTAGTTTATTATTTGTTTTATTAACCTAAGTACTTGTAATAAAAAGGTTTTTTTAATGTAAATGATTGACAAACGGGCTTACGGCCCACCTGATAAGCGGTCACCGTCTCCCATAGACACCAACAACACCAAGGGTGTTGTTGCGTTGTGTACCCTGAAGGAACTGTTTTATATTTTTCTTGAACCTATTCATGTTATAGCCGAGGGAACTACACCTCTGGTGGTAGTTCATTCCACAATTTCTTGGTAAAAACAAGTACTTAGGTTAACGGAGCGTTATTTTATTTAGTAGATTTAATTTTTATTTTTATGTTGCTCTCGATGTTGTTCTAGGTGTATTATAATAAAAATTATACCGACACTATTTTGAATTAAATATGGATAATTGCAAGTATGGGTTGTGCTCCGAAGCTTCCGTACCGATTTTATTGCAAGAGTTGTCTTTATATTCGTTTCCCTTTTTTACTCCTAAAACCTTTTTCATTGTAGAAGATTACATTGTATTCAATCTAAAATAAAACCGCAGTGGTTTTTATTTTTCTTTTCATTCTGAATCAATTAAATCACAAAGATCACGCCTTGAGACGCCTTGAGACGCCTTATATACTAAGGCTAAGAACAGATAAAATAAAAAAAAACTTAAAAAGAACTTACGGCATGTTTCTATTCTATTGCAAGTAATTTAAACTTCCAAAGCGTCCGCGCTAAAATAGCGGGGTTCTAAGTTTTAACCACGATATTGCACTCAATATCATGATACTTTGAAACATATAAAAGGTATCGATTTGCACATTTTATAATTTTTTTAACGTTTTATGAATCGTTTTTACAGAAGCTTCGGTGAGCAAGTCGACTCGCTTTTGATCGGTCTGGTTTTTAATATCTTTAGAATAATTTAAATAAAATAAATGTGGATTGAAGACAATCCACACCGCACTATCTAGCCCCAAATCAAGCAGAGCTTGTACTATGGGAACCAGATGGCTGATATAATATTTGTTTACCATTTTTTTTGTAAATTTATACAATATAACACCCAGACAGAAAACAAACATCTGTGTTCACAACACATATATTTGGGATCGAACCTATGCCCTCCAGCGCAGAAGGCAGAGCTACTACATCTCTTCATACATATCTCCGAAGATTACCGGTCTAACACCTTATTTAAAAATATTAATAGAAGATAATTATGTTAGTGGAAAGAACTATAAATTAAAATTAGTTCTTCTCGCTGTTCTATTGACACCCTCAAATAATTATGTAAATTGTAACTAAAATCCCACCCACGACCTCCACGATCTAGCTTCAATCTTACTTCAACTATGAAGCTGCTGGGTTGTAAGATATTTTATGAGGAGCCGGGCCGCAATGTTCTTTTCCAAACTTGCGGTGCTAAATAAAACCTATGTAAATAGATGTACTTAGGAAAGACAGGCTCTACGGTAAGCCGCGTGCGGTTTCTAGCCGCATAGTTTTGAGATTTAAAGATAATCAATGCAAGGAACGTACTGGCTTTTTTAAACAGCTATTAATTTAAAAACCGCAACTCATTACAAAACGTGGCGAACCACCGCGCATAGTTTGTACAATATGGAACTTGAGCGGTTATCGCACATCATTAGTAGCCATTGTCCGCTGTACTGTCGAGAACGTAGAAAACAAAGGTGGTTTGTAATCTCAATGCGTAAGGCGGTTCTGCGATTGCAAAGAAAAACTGGCAGCGGCCATGCAGTACCTATAAACCTATCGAGTTACGGAATTTCATGCAGATCGGAACAACTGTTCGAAATTTATGTTCAAACCAACAAAACAAAATCCATCTTCGTTCGCTTTGATGAATTATCAAAAGAAAAACCGGCAGCGACCATGCAGTACTTATCGCAATAACTATCGACTTAGGTACCCAGTTTCATGCAGATCGGATGACCCACAAAATAAAACAAGAAAATAAAACGTCCGTCTTCGTTCGCTTCGATTAATTAACACGCTTTAATAGCTTGGGTTTTAACTATGTATGATGTATGTAACGGAATCTTTGAACATAATTTTCACCAATTTCCAGAAGTCTGATTAATTTGAAACTTTGCATACATTTTGTACAATTATATAAATTTTTCAATGGATTATTACAGTTTTTTATTCGTTTTTTAACTCTAATTTATTTTTTACTTTTTATTTATCGATCAGTTTTATTGTGCTCACGCCAGTCACGATTACCCAAATGTAAATTATGGGCATCTCTAGTCTAAGAGTACTAAGAAAACTATCAACTCCATCGGCTTAATGGGTTTAGCCCCCCCCCCTCTCAAACAAAATAAACCTGAAAACCTTAAAATAGGTACACTTATATGCACTAACAAATGGCAAAAATGCAAATCTCCACTAAAAAAACCGAAATATGCATAATGTACATTTGTGCATTATGCATATTTCGGCATTTTTTAGTCGTTTGCGTATTGTTTTATGCAAATTTTTTTTGCATAAAATCCGATGTCTACTTGTCATAATGAAATAAAATAAAGATAAAATATTTGTATTTTTACCCAACTACGGCGAAGCAAACAGTAGGGTTCTGATTGTGATCATCTTCTTCATAAATTTTAAACTACAGGACTATTCGCACGGGTTTTAGAAAAAAATAACTTATTTATCGAAAATCGCGAGAAACTATCAATTCGATTGCACACGTTAAAAGCTTAAGCAAAACAATAATTTTGATCCTGAAAAATTTTCCTACTAAAAAGTATTAGGTTAGAACGTGTTAGTAGTGGCTAATTACACGATTAGCGAGACCGTTTGCCTATTGTGCTGAGTGCTATGCTCACGGGCGCGGGGCCACTTTGCTCACTTCCACGCATATGTGCAGAGACATGGGCAAAGGGAATGAGGAATGTGAGAATTTAATACTTCGTTTACACTTAGTTCACTTCCACGCAAATGTGCAGAGACTTGGGCAAAGGGAATGAGGAATGTGAGAATCTAATACCTCGTTTACACTTAGTTCACTTCCACGCAAATGTGCAGTGACTTGGGCAAAGGGAATGAGGAATGTGAGAATCTAATACCTCGTTTACACTTAGTTCACTTCCACGCAAATGTGCAGAGACTTGGGCAAAGGGAATGAGAAATGCGAGAATCTAATACCTCGTTTACACTTAACTCACTTCCACGCAAATGTGCAGAGACATGGGCAAGGGGAATGAGGAATGTGAGAATTTAATATCTCGTTTACACTTAGCACACTTCCATGCAAATGTGCAGAGACTTGGGCAAAGGGAATGAGGAATGTGAGAATCTAATACCTCGTTTACACTTAGTTCACTTCCACGCAAATGTGCAGAGACTTGGGCAAAGGGAATGAGAAATGCGAGAATCTAATACCTCGTTTACACTTAACTCACTTCCACGCAAATGTGCAGAGACATGGGCAAGGGGAATGAGGAATGCGAGAATTTAATATCTCGTTTACACTTAGCACACTTCCACGCAAATGTGCAGAGACATGGGCAAGAGGAATGAGGAATGTGAGAATGTAATACCTAGTTTCCACTTAGTTCACTTCCACGCAAATGTGCAGAGACTTGGGCAAAGGAATGAGAAATGCGAGAATCTAATACCTCGTTTACACTTAGCTCACTTCCACGCAAATGTGCAGAGACATGGGCAAGGGGAATGAGGAATGTGAGAATCTAATACCTCGTTTACACTTAGTTCACTTCCACGCAAGCAGAGACATGGGCAACGCAAATTAGGAATGCGAGAGTAGAATTATTTCAATTTTTTATAATATATTCTGCCATCAATCACACCCAGAGCTATCTTGCGCGGACTCTACCACTATGACTCTGACTTTGATTCGAGCTTTTACTGTCTAATATGGGCTCCGCCAACTAAACATTAAATTATATTCAATAAATTAAAACATTATCATCATCTTCCTGTCTTTATCCCTCACTGAAATTATTGGCACGTAAAGCTGAATATCTGTATGCCTCAATTTTATGGACGTAGGGCAGTGCATCGTAGCGCACGTTCCTGACGTGCGAGACCTACGAGGCATTGCCTTGTTATAGGCATCGGTTACAACTTAACATCCAGCGGACTATATGCTTGTTCCATCAGCTAGTTGTTAAACCTTTAATCAAAGATTAAAGATAAAAATAAAAATAGCATTGTACTCATATGCACGAGAACGATTTTGTTTCGTTTACCAACTAAATAGCTAGTACTTATCATTGGTAAATGAAACAAAATCGTGCTTGTTCATATGAGTATGTACGTATGAATATCTTAAAACGTGTTGCAAGACTGTGGGCTGAGTGGGGTAACGGTGCAAGTCTCGATGGAATAATAAGAGAAGGGTGTAAAGAGGTGGCCCCCCGAACGCAAAAGAAGGCCACCATCTCAAGCCCAGGCGGGCATTCACGAATTATAAACCTGAAAAATTCAAATAAAAGAAAAAAAAATGACTTACTTCTTTAGTTAGGCATAGAAAATAAGTTTCCCTTTAGAGGGTTTCATTTCCGTACAAATTTATGTCTAATATTTATGGGCGATTTCACACTGAAATAACTGCTGTTGGCTTTTGTATTGATCTTTATTCACGTGAAACTTCAATCTTTCAATCTACACATAAATTAATCCGTTAGGTAAAAATATATCCATCTCTTTTTTTAGGCTTGTCAAAGACAAAGACTGTTAAAAAAATACGGGTTGCACTCCGGGAGTGCCGGCAGAAGTGAAAACTTGATTATTAACGTTGAGCATGTTTGATATTTTGGAATGGTTAGGGGGGGCTTGTTTGTTATTTGGCACGCTGTAACATACACGAACATTCGCGCAAGCGCCCTGCGCTGCCTAAACGAAACAGTAGGCCCAGGCATACATTTTCGCCGCGCCGTAGAGAGGGGATAGCTGTCTACTCTCCATCCGTCTTACGCTTTTTCGATCAGGTCACGTGTCCTGACGCGCTGACGCGAGTTTAAGATTTTATACCCATTACAGAAAAAGTGCTCAACGCCGCTAAAGAAGTTTTCACTTCAAAAATGCATTTTTTTAAAAGGTTTTGAGTAAATGTGAGGTTTTTGATACCAAGTACCTACCCACTGAAAATTATCAGTCAGAGGTATATTACTGTCTTTTTATATTCATTTGGAACATGTTTACCCATTGTTTTGTAATAGTTGGTCTTATCCGTACTAATATTATAAATGCGAAAGTAACTCTGTCTGTCGGTTTGCCGAGTTTTCACGCCAGAACTGATTTTAATAACACAGATAGTCTAGACTCTAGACTAGACTAGACTAGACTAGACTAAAAAGTAGTCTATGTCCTTTTTCAGGCTCTAGACTCTAGCTAGAGCCTGAAAAAGGAAATAGGCTACTTTTTAATGCGAAAAAGGGGTTGTAAGAGGGTGGGGTGGGATGAAAAGTTGCAAGGAAGTTTAGTCCTTATTAAAGCTAGAAGCTTGAAACCTATTTTTGAGGCCATTGATTCGATTTAATTAAACATGAAATTAAAAGTTTGTAAACGTTTTACCTTCAAGGGTGTAAAATAACAATATAGGGGGTGAAAGTTTGTATTGTTTATATGAATGTATTATAAGTTTGCGACGGGAGACAAAATATTAGAGCTATTCTGATGTAACTTTTACGGAGTCATTACAAAATGTGAAACTGAAATTAACACAATAAGCGCTGTGCAGCCTCGCGGGCCGAGCGGAGCGCGGCGCGGTGTAGGCGGGGAAATATGCCTAATTATGCTTGGCCGGAAGGGCAGACACGTGTGGGCAGATGCCTGTGCCATACGCATGCGAATACTGTTTTTCACGCTGCAAATTAAAAATGCTACCCAAAGGCACTTTCACGCGGAAGAAGTCGCGAGCACAGCTAGTGTAATATAATATATGGTAGGTTGCAATTGCAACCTGTTGTACCAACCCTACATGAAGTGGGATAAGGGATAATTCGATTTTCTATAAATTAGTTAATTGCGAGAACGAGAAGTACGTCGACGGTTGTCTTCGTCTTAAGCGTCGACGAGCGATCGAGCTAGAAGTTGTTTCACAGTTTTCAGCGCCCTAATAATTTTTTTTTTTTTTTTTTTTTTTTTGTTTTTTTAGACGGCACTGAAGAAAATTTGTCAATTTTATAGTATAATCTAATCAGAATAGAAAACACATTGTTAAATCCGCTGCCGTGATTCGTCCTTCCTCTGATTTGCGCTGGCCTTTACATGCGTAGAGGCTAATAAATATTGACAACATAGGCCGTATATTAGGAACATAAATTGGCTTCAATTCATGATATTGGCTTGCTGTTTAAAATATCGTATCCACAGAAGCCCTGACTCTTCTATGCTAAGAATTCATCGTGGAACTATAATTTAGACTTTTTCTACAAAAAGTGCTGATAGCATCACTTGCTTTTCGCTACTGGCTCGGTTTTTCTCCATAAGAACTTTTAAATATTCAATGAAAAATAACTAAGGTTTGGGCTGGCGCTATCATTAAGCTAAACGGTCAACATTAAAGTAGGTAGGACCTACCTCGTTAGATCTAGTCTACGAACGATTCCGTTTTCAGGTTTTGCGTTATATTGACCTTCATTATGCATACAATACGCGTTGTTAAAAACTTTTAATCAGAATAGCTGAAATCAGTATAGCTGTTAACTGACAGGCGTTATCAATTAAGGTTGTTCGATTCCGATGCAAACTAAATTTACACAGCTATGGGCAAACAAAGTATAACTGTACACTGAAATAGCTGTAATAGAATTTTACAGTGGTCTTTATTGCCGGCCAGTTATATAAAGTTGGAGAAAACTGTAGGATAACAGAAATATTAATAAAAAACCAAAAAAGTAATTTTTTCGTCATTCTTTCTAGCGGGTACTCGGCATTGAATACGTGAATGAGCTTAAAACATATGTCTCAATATAGTCGTAAAAGTATGTTAGTTCTTTTTCTAAAGCCCCGACTGCCACGACCAACGGCTACCACTCCAACTTTATATAACTGGCCGGTAATAAGGACCACTGTATAAGCCTATTACAGCTATTTCAGTGTACATTAGTACTGTAATCGCCCATAGTTGTGTAAATTAATTTTGTATGGAAATCGTACCCCCTTAAGGCCTGCGCACAGCTAGGTTGCTGGCGATGGCGATCAGTAAAACGCTGTCAAATATCGCTGTCAAATCTGACAGCGTTTCACTGATCGCCATCGCTAGCGACCTAGGTGTGCGCAGACCTTTAGTGTTCTACTTTGAGAATGGCAAAACGGTAAAGGCCTAAGCACATCTAGGCAATAGCGATCAGCTGTAACGATGTCAAATATGACAGCGGTATTTGATATATTTGATAGCGATATTTTTCAGCTGATCGTCATTGCCTAGAAGTACGCAGGCGTTAACTTAGTATAAACTAGCAAGCTAGCTAAGTTTAAGCTAGTGCAGCTTGTAATTGCCAAATCCATAACATTTAACCAGCAGCACGTTTCTAACACACTAATCTTGCATCCATTCGACATTGATGTCTTCTTAAGCGAATTTTTGTGGTCTTAAAATTGCCGAAGCATAACAAAAATATTTTAATACGAATAAAATATTTGTAAAAAATTACAAAGTTATCTAATAACAAGAAGCGATATTGTACACCCTGTTATTACGAAGCCAGTTAAGCCGCATTTAAGAATAAACGCATAAACGCTATAGCAATTTAAGCATTGATTATTTCTTCCGCACTGTATAAGTACATATGCTTGTCCTTGATACTAAATAGGGCGGATCCGAGTTATATAGGTTTATTTATGTTAAAACACTTACTCACAAGGCGAGCGAGCGAAGCAATCGTGCCGCGGCAGCAACCGCCATAGTGCCAGAAAATGTTTTTTTACAATAACCTCAAAGGGGCTGTCTCTTTTAGGACAATTATCCATTGTAAAAGAAGTAATAAATTAATAAATAAATGCTACAGTGCACATGGACCTCAACAATTTCACAGTGGGAAAAAAGTGGCTTCTTTTTAACTGGGTGTACATTAACCAGACCCCAAATAATTACTCTAACAGACCCTATTTTTACTAAATGACATAACATGGCCTTGTTATGGTAGAACCTTCTTGCTGCTTTTGTGGGTCAAACGAAAGACAATTTGAGTTGGTTTTATTATTTATTTATTTACAAAAAAAAAACAATAAATACAAGTATTTACATTTTGACGAATCCAATTCGGATCTTTACATACTTAAAATAGGTACAATACGTCATAATATTATTATGTTCGCGGTGTGATCAAACTTAGAATTTACAGCGCAGAAGCCATAGCAACTACAAACTGAGCGGTGAGGCCTGTACGGACAGGTATAGTATAGATTCTATACTATAGTTGTGCGGTTTGCATCGGCAAAGATAATTTAAGGACGTAATTGACCAGCGGGTGAAAATGAAGTAATGAGTTTATAGTTATTTTGTTTGCGGAATAATAGAATGTTTAATTGCATTTCGCGTGGCGCGCCCATTCTTGGCGATAGGTCAGATTTTACATTTATTAACCATGTTGTCGCGATGTACACAAGGATACTCATCAGACTATACACTGCTCGCTCTTATGTCCTTGTGTTAAGAGTCATTTTTATTCGTTTTAATGTAACTTGAGCTGTGTATCCTTCTGTACATGTGTTATGCAATCACACCCAGAATTGAAAAACCACATAAAACAAAGTCAACCTTGTTTTGTCTAGATTTCCTCCTAATGGCATTTTGACATCGGGACGGGGCAAAAATGATGTATATTTTACATCTAATCTTCTAAACCTAGATATTGAAGACTATGGTTTTATTCTAACCAAGTAAGTACACCATCATATTCACCTTTATTTTACATGTCATAATACATATATTATATATATTATCCTTTCCCAGCTCGGCGAATACATGAACTTGCAGTAAAATCGCTTTTACTTTACCCGTAGTTTTCATTTATAATTTTAAGATACAGTTAACTTTGAATTAGAACCTACTTTTTCTGTCAACCATTCCTCAATATATCTTATAAAAAGTGTAGATCGAATAAAGATTCACAAATTAAATCAAATGTTTATTTAACAGAAACAAACTTCATACCAACTGGCCTTCGAAGTTTCATTCATATATTTATAAATTTAGGCCGTCTCAGGTACGCAGTTGTCTAGGAAGTCTGAATAATAACGAGACAGACCTGGCCAGATAAATGTAGTAGCTCCGTTTATGAAAACCAAGAATATTTTGCTAAAAATAGTCTTAAACCATCTTACTTGATAATGTTACTAGGGCTCATAATATATTGTTTTTGTGTTCTATATGCTTAGTTCATGTATTCGGCTGCTGACTTGATGTTCTTATGTTTAGTCTCCTTAGTCATTCTGCCTTATTATTTATTTTTGAGTGTTGTTTTTATTTGTCCCTTTTAGAACTCAAGAACTTAACACCATGATTTCGGGAGAGGATGAATGTTCGTCGGTTTTAAATGGAAGACTGAGACCTCGAAAGTCAACTGCCAATATCCCTAACCCCCTTAACAAATCTACTTACAAACTGGAAAACCAGGTAGCTCAGGACAAACCGCAGAGAAATAGCATACCGTCCAAAGCATCGCCAAATAAACAAGATGATCTCACAACTAAGGCTGATTCTCTACACCTCACTCATCTCCTTTGTCCATACTGCGATAGAGACTTCACGACTAAGACCGCCGCCTCAACACATGCTCGACGAATTCACCTTTCTAAGCAAGATTACATCTTCAACTGCATCTTTTGCAACTACTCTGAAGCAGTGGCCTCCAACATCATTCGACATATGGTGGATGCCCACCCTAATCAATACTTTGCGTGTCTTGACTGCAACACCAGATTTTTTTCTACTTCAAAACTGGCAGAGCATAAGCTCAATGTTTGCGAAAAACAAAAACAAGCATATCGTAGCAAATTGCGACTGAAGGGGTCCTCTGCCTCGAAAAAAGACCAAAAAAAGTTAATTACTGATGAAAAAAATCAGTACTTGGGTGAAAATAAGGAACTTAAGCTTGAACCTGAATTCAACGGTGTAGTCATTTCGTGCGAGTTAAAGCCGTCGCACGGTAGCGACGCCGTAGATTTTGAAGATAATATAACTACTAATCTAATTCTACCTTCGAACATCGGCAATACGGGCTTAGAAAAAAATGCAATTATCATATTAGACGACATGCAATGGAAAAAGCGCATTCCTCCAAATTTTTCGTTTCGTAATGCGGACGCTGATCAGATACTTTCGAGACTTGGTGTGGTGCATCGCTCGCCGCGAGTCGGAGAGTCTACTCGACGTGAGTGGCTAAAGATGATAGATGTCACGAACCAAAAATTTGAAAAATGCTTCGATACTAACTTTTACTCAAGAGTTGCGAGTAATGTCCAACAGAACTTGGCTAGATTTTTAGATGGTTCGTTCAATTTCAGTCCTGATCCTGATAAAATTATTAAGACTAGAAAGACTAAGAGTAGTACAATTATTAACACCGCTGAGGGGTTTCCAATACTTTTGCCCCTCGAGCAATATTCTCGCAACAGATTCGATGGCTACATGCCCAGAGCTATAGCACCTAAACACAAGTGGAAATGGGATAGTACTGAAAACGAAAAAAATATTATTATCAATGCCAGCGTCATGAAAAGAGACAGCCACGTGGATAATTGCATCATCACATTGGTATCGAGCTTAGATATGTGGACTCAATTACGCATGAGAAGAAAATTCGAAGAAATGTTTTGTAGAACTGCAACCGATAAAACCGAGAAGCAAAACATAATCGGCAGAGAGCTGAAAGAGATTCTAGAGAGTAGGGAAATCCCAAGTACGTCATCGCAAGTAGACACGAACAGTACTGTGTACGCTGCCACGACTGAGGCCGGGACCGCGACCGCTGCCGCCACCGCCACCGCCACCGCCCCTGTCATCGTCCCCGCCCCTGCCACAAGCCACGCTCCCGCCACCGCCACCGTCACTGCCACCGCTACCAAAGACGAGTCAGATTTCCCAAGTTTCCTGGGTTTGTCTGCTCGATCCAGTCTTGGGGAGGAAACGGTGCAGCCGGCGGTGTTGAGTGGCGAATGGGTGCGGCCGCGTTGCTATGTGTGCTGTGCGTGCGGTGATCAGACACGCGATGCACGTGCTCTGACCGCACATATGGCCGCACACCACCCCAACGCGCAAGTCCAACATTATGAAATCGTCGGCGAGTCTCTTTTGAACGCGGACATATTAAAACACCTATACGTGCCGCCGAGCCAGATGCCTAACAGGACTAGGCCGCTGCGGGGGTTCAGGGATTGCACCAAGTGTAAAAAGTCCATTACTATGGAAGACTTGCATCAGCATATGCTGGACTGTGCTGGCGACACGCCGACAGTGCGCCGAAAGTGTCGATCGCGACCTTTCGGCGTGCGCAGACGCCGACCTCGCCTTCCGGATAATACTATACGGAAGAATATGAGAAAAGACATAAGGGCTCGCCATAATCAAAAAGCCCTCTTGAGAGCCAGACCTAAAATCAGAACTGAAGTTGGAGATGGTAAGTTCCAATTTATTTTATTTTTTTAAACGCTTTGTATCTATGTAGAAATTTAATTATTTATTTATGTGAAACCCTATTTGTTTATGTATATTTATATACATCACGTATATTTATTTAAAACATTATCATTACATGTCATTTTTAGACCTTAATTATCTAATTGATAACACCTGTGGCCATTTTATTATACATATAGAAAAATCGCCGATACGGAATTTTGGCCAAACTAAATTTGACAATGTTTCACGTACGTCACTCGTAAAAAAAGCGGCCAAGTGCGAGTCAGACTCGCCCATGAATGGTTCCGCATTCCGCAGCAGCAAGTAACATAATATATATTACTTTTTAGTTATATATATTATGTTATTTGCTTTGCTATTTGAGTTGATTGAATGAAAGGTATATTGCGGTTTACATGTCGATTTGATTTATGACGTAAAAAAAAAAACTACTGGCTAGATCTCGTTCAAACCAAATATCGTTGGAAGTTTGCATAGTAATGTACAAAATATATTTTTTTTAGTTTTATCATTCTCTTACTTTAGAAGTTAGAGGGGGGGGACCAACTTTTTTCCACTTTGGAAGTGTCTCTCGCGCAAACTATTAAATTTAGAAAAAACTATGTTAAAAACCACAACATCATTTTTAAAGACCTATCCATAGACACCCCACACGTATGGGTTCGATGAAAAAAAAATATTTGAGTTTAAGTTTCAAGTATGGGGACCCCCAAAATTTATAGTTTTTTTTCTATTTTTGTGTTAAAATCTTAATGCGGTTCACAGAATACATCTACTCACCAAGTTTCATTAGTCTAGCTCTTACGGTTTCGGAGAAAAATGGTTGTGACATACGGACAGACAGACAGACAGACAGACAGACAGACATGACGAATCTAAAAGGGTTCCGTTTTTGCCATTTGGCTACGGAACCCTAAAAAACTACTTATATCTCGTTCAAACTAATTTTCGGTGGAAGTATACAGTTTTTTTAGTTTTATCATTCTCTTATTTGGAAGTATCTCTCGCGCAAACTATTCAGTTTGGAAAAAAATATACGTATTAGAAATCTTATCATTTTTGAAGACCTATCCTTAGATACACCACAGGTATGGGTTTGGTGAAAAAAATTGAGTTTTCGTTCCAAGTATGGGGAAAATATATTGTTATTACCACGCTTTTAATAGCTTTGGTTGTATCTATGTATCTATGAGCATAATTTTCACCAACTTCCAGAAATTTGATTAATTTCATATGCATTAATTTGATTACAGTTTCCTATTATCCTTATTAGGACCGCCAGGATTAATAAGTTCTTTTATAGATCTTCTGTAAGGGAGTAAGAGAGATAGAGCTAGCGCGCGATTTAAATACTATCACAAGTCCGCAAATAATTCATTGAAAAATCTAACTAAAAAATGAAAATTAATTATAGTTTAAAAAATATGAAAACATAGTAAATTTACTATATTTTCATAACTTTTTACTATGTGGTATGCACCCTACGTTTTTTACTCTGAAACTCTGTAATAAAAAATATTTTCTACTTTTTAGTACGATTACCTATAAAAGCGTGGTTTTTTAGTTTTATATTTTTGTGTAAAAATCTTAATGCGGTTCACAGAATACATCGACTCGCCAAGTTTCATCAGTCTAGCTCTTACGGTTTCGGAGAAAAATGGCTGTGACACGGACGGACAGACAGACAGACATGACGAATCTATAAGGGTTCCGTTTTTGCCATTTGGCTACGGAACCCTAAAAACATACTTATCGTTTGCAACGCAATCACACGCCTCCCAGGCAACCTATGATGCCCAGATCGTGGCAGAGTGGGAAGGTGGAAGGGATGTTCGTACACTATCCCACATCCCACGCGTGTGACTAGAGATGGGTTTTTGCCTGGGCATTTATGGACGTATTGAGTAAATGCCGAGTAAACGTCCATTTACGCCCAGTAAACGTCCCAAAACAGGGCGGATATATTTTTATTGTAAAATACACAAATTATTACACAATGCTAAGTTCAAATGACTAAAAAGGTTTTTTTAAGTTAATCTATAATCATCATCAGACTGAAGAAGTCCACTGCTGGACTTAGGCCTCCCCTACACATTTCCAGGAAAAACAATTCTGAACCCTTTCCATCCACCGACTTCCTGCGATCTTAACAATGTCGTCAGGCCAACTGGTGGGTGGGCGCCATGCTTTTCGTCTTCCGGTTCGTGGTCGCCATTCGAGAACCTTTATTCCCCAACGGTTGTCGGTTCTTCGAGCTATATGACCTGCTCATCCCATTGCCACTTCAATTTAGGTACTAATTCTAAGAGCTATGTAGGTGACCTTGGTTCTTCTACCGGATATCCTCATTTCTGATTCTATCACGTATTGAAACTCCCATCATAGCTCTCTATAGCTCGTTGCGCGACTTTGAGCTTGTGTACGAGGCCAATAGTTAGCGACCACGTCTCAGTTCCGTAAGTCATCACTGGCAACAAGCACTGATTAAAGACTTTTATCTAGAGGCTTTGCGGTACCTGCGACGAGATGATGTGGCGCAATTTCCCGACGCTGCCCATCTGAGTTGGATTCGTCGGCTGACCTCTTTGTCGAAGTTGGCTCTACCTAATTGGATCGTCTGACCCAAATTAACATGAGAATTAGACATGATTTTTGTCTTGCTCATGTTCATTTTTAGACCCACCTGTTGGGAGACAATATTGAGGTCTCTGAGCATTGTGCCTAAATCTTCCAGCGACTCCACCATTATGACTACTTAGTCATAATGGAGGAGTCGCTGGAAGACTGGAAGACGTCGGCAAATCGAAGGTGAGTGATGAATTCGCCGTTGATGTTAATGCCATACCTTGTCCAGGACACGAGCTTGAAAATATCCTCCGGTGCCGAGGTGAACAGTTTCGGAGATATGACATCTCCCTGTCGCACCCCTTTTTTGCATGTGGATTGGATTTGTACTCTGGTCCTGAAGTTGGATAGACATTGTGGCATTCCTGTAGATAAATTTCAACACTTCGATTTACCGATAGTCAATCTGACACCGCTGGAGCGACTGTAGCACTGCCCAGGTTTCGACTGAATCGAAGGCTTTCTCATAGTCCACAAACGCTAAGCAAAGTGGCCGATTATAGTCCTCAGTCTTCTGTATAATCTGCCGTAACGTGTGGATGTGGTCTATGGTGCTAAAGCCTTTCCGAAACCCGGCTTGTTCGGGAGGCTGAAAGACGTCGAATCATCGAGCGAGACGTTTGGTAACTACTCTCGAAAACAGCTTATAGACGTGGCTAAGCAGAGAGATGGGCCTATTGTTCTTTAAGAGGGTGTTATTACCCTTCTTGGAGAAGAGCACCACTACGCTCCTGCCCCACGCTTCAGGCGTCGTACCCTCGAGGATGACAGAATTAAAAAGCTTCTGAAGAACCTCAAGTATCAGCGTTCCGCCCGCTTTCAGAAGATCTGTCGTTATTCCGTCTTCCTTCGGTGCCTTGTTACTCTTAAGCTCCTTGAGAGCCGTTTGGATCTCGTATAGGCTGACGAAAATAGCGACATCCTAATTCAACTGAATAGCGGCTGTGCAAAAGCTTTTTGAAGATGGGAAGAGATATCACTTAGATATCAATAAGAAGAGAGTTCCAAATACGGATAGCTTGTTCAGTGAATAAGTGCTTATAGAAAGAATAAGAGTGGACAGGAAGTTGTAGAGTTTCAGAAGACCGTAAGGTACGAGAGTTAGAAAGATTTAGAACTTCGTCAGGTCTTCTAGTAACCCATTCCACAGTGCTCAAAAACGAAAGCCAGTGCGTCCTACCAGTTACCAACCAAATTAACCAGTTAGTAACCAGTTAAAATAACACGTGGACACTGACAGGTCCATAAATTAAAAGTCGCTCAACAAGCTATGGTTAAGGCGATGCTCGGAGTCTCTCTTAGAGACAGGGTCTCGAACGAGGTCATTCGATAGAGGGCCAAAGTTGTCAACATAGCCCAAAAAACTAGCAAGCTCAAGTGGCAGTGGGCCGATCATGATTCGAAGAACCGACAATGTGAAGACCACGTTTAAGCAAACGTAGTGTAGGATGCCTCAGATTAGATGGAGCGACGACTTATGCAGAGTGGCGGGCAGCAACTTGATAGGAAGAGCCAAACTGATTCCTGGGCTCAGTGGCGCGCCATGGGAGTGACCATGTCCAGCAGTGGACTGCAAAAGGTTGATGATGATGACGATAGTGACAGCAATTAGCAGGCGCGAATCACGAATACCATGTGCGGTAAAATGTTGATTTAAATAATACCGACCGACTGTGATTCTGCTGATAATTCTGTAATTTGGCATTAAATACATTTTTTATTTTCAGTGAGATCCTCCTTTTTGGTCAATTACTATTTGTTCTAATATTAAAATGGTTTAAACAGGTACATTAAGATGTACCTGTTTAAACCATTCGTAAATCCACCACCATTCGTATTCGTGTTCGTTCGTATGTGTTCGTAAGCGAATACTCAATGAAAAAGTCAGATTTTGACAAATTAGAGTTTCCGCCCTGATTTTGGACATTTAAAAGGACGTTAATTCGTTTTTGCCCTATTTGTCCAGTTTATGGCCTTTTCGCCCAACTGGGTTTAAACCCCCTGCCCATCTCTACGTGTGACCAATGTTGTTCTTGAACATGTACAAAAAACATTACAAAAATTCAAAAACTTAGGTAGGTACTCGCGTTGTTGATCGAGTGAGAGAAGCGAACGAAGAACACTGAAACTGGGTGATATGTCGTTGTGTTTAGTCGTTTTAACTTTCGTACATTTCATTCGATCTGCATGTCAAAACAAATTTAAACTAAAAAAACTTACTAGTTAGTAGTACTAGGATGAGATTTAACTATTGAATTAAAACCCACTCGGAAACTGGCTATCAGTAGGTGGGTTATGGATTTTATTGGTCAATTTATACAATACAAAATTGGTGAGAACTTCACCTCCTCCTCGCGTCGTGTTCCTCATTACTGAGGGTCGTGATTCCCCCGACGTTGAGCCATTAAAGTTTTAACGATAGTCCGCCATCTCTGTCTATCTTTGGCATTGTGAAGAGCATCGTGAAGTTTGGTGTTTAATAATGAGCGGATTTGGTCAGAGAACTTCACGCATCGCTATTTAGCCCCAAACAAAGCTAAGCTATGGGGAACCCGGTAGTGGATGATATGATGATGATGATGTGATACATATTATAATATATATTTTTTTTTAATACATATTTAGAATACAGTATGAAATTCAGATATCGACAAAACATAATTATTGTGTGTCACCACACAAATATTTGTTTGGAGACGCTCAAAAATTGGTTTGCTTATTTCAGCCGAAACAATACGGAAGATGATCGCCGACTTGCCTGCAAAACGTCATCGGCAGGCTGCGGGTAATCTAAACACTCAACAAGTTCTTCGACCTAGGAGAAAACTAGATCAACCAAGAAATTCCTTTAAAATCAAACGTTTAAAATCGAAGGACTCAAAAGCCAGAAAAGTACAAATAAAAAAAGACGTGATTGATTTAGCAATTATTGATGAAGACGATCAACCATTAAGACCTAAACCTAAAATCGAACCAGAAAAGGAAGCACTGGCTAAAAAACGGGCTTCGAGCAGAGTTGCAAAGTCAGAAAACAAAAAAATATCTTATAAAAAAGATCAGACTACAGAAGAGCATCAGCCCGATGCTCCTATTAACGATGTAATCACTTCCCAACCTCAGCAAATGTCTAATGAAAACTTGACTCGAAAAAAGAGAGACATTGTGGTCACAGGAAACAGCGACAGGGATGATGAAGAAAGTCGCCAACAGGCCGATAAGAGATCTGATGAAAAACGAGACAGAGACAACCAAAAATGTGTAAAACCGGGTGCTACTTTGCTAAAACATTCCATTAATAATATAACAGCTTTAGATAAAGCGTCACAGTTACAGCCGCAATACCGCTTGCCTCAACAAACGAGTGAATCAACTCTACTCGATACCCAAAATATTTTATCAGATAGTGGTGCAGGATCTTCTTTGCCTGATAAACCATCTTTACAATCGAACCAAAAGCGTTCTTCACAAAAAAAACGTGAAAGCCTGCTTAACTGCATTGAAAAAATCAAAAGTCAGCAAAAAGGAGAAACCATGACGCATCCACGAAGAAATGCTGATATTTCAAAACCAAAAGAAAGAGATACTGAATATACGCAAATGCCTTTAATGGATCCTCATCCAGCTGTAATCAGTCGCACTCATGATGAGTCCGGCGCTGCAACAAATGCAGTACCTGGTAGGATTTTGGAGCTCCAGGATGTAGCTGGTGCACTGTATCAAGCAGATAGAGATGTTACTTATCGATGGGGCTTTCAAGGTGAAGCACATGGACAATGCACACCAATTGATGCGCTAATGGTGGTACCAAGAGCAGAACAGTTTTATGTTTACCAAAATTCCGAACATACTGCTTCATCAGTGAAAGTTCCTTCCACGGGAAAAACACGCAGGTCATCAAGTATGCGTGTACCTATGGTGCACAATCAGCAAATTAATCAATTGCCTCGGTTCTATTATCCGATGCCATGGCATTTTGGGCATAATAGTCACTCATTGGCTCACCTGCCACAACAATTAGAGCATTTTCCGAGAATGCCGAACCCTGGACTTCTTCTGCAACATCGAGCTGCACTTGTTAATAATAGTTTTCCTACTCATTATAATAATCAAAGCTATTCAGTACCCGGTCAATATAATACATCTGACATGCACTATGACGTAATGAGAGATCACGCAACTCTTCGTAATGAAACCACTTCAGCGATAATTGATATTAACCAACAAAGCCCCAATATCTTGTCCCTTTCTCCACAATCATGGATGAATGAATCTGTGCCGCTTAACCATATCGACAGTAACCATACTCCATCAAGAATGATAACATCATTACCTGTTTTTGACCGTTCTAATCGGCGTAAACCCCGAAAAAAATATTCTGAATCTTTTGAACCAGATATTCACGGCCATCGTCGTTCAATAGAGGACTCCGGCATGTTGAACTATGCCAACATGCGAAGTATGCCATCTGGAAATGATAAATCATATATGAAGAATCAAACAATTGGAGAATCATCTCATTACCGCAATGACGTGTTACGCTCTAAAAGTCAAATAAATGACAACCATGATAAAAACGATGATTATACAACTCAAGATAGATATGATAGTGGCATATGTAGAAATGTTGTTAACAGAAGTAGCTCAAGCGACATAGAGAGCGTCGAAGATGCTGAGCACCGACGACCGATAAAAAGTCGAAGTAGCAATAGAAATATTGAAAACAAAAGTAACTGTAGCGACGAAGAGAGCGTCAAAGATGATGAGTACCCTCGAATGACAGAAAGTGAAAACACAGCTGTTAACGACCAACGGCTCATGTCACAGTTAGTTACAGAGGAACATCCCTTCACGCCAGAGTTTGAAAAGATTAGTGGAGATTGTGACATCGCCATTAATAAAACGACCGAAACACACAAAACGACAGATCCAAATTATGTTATACCAGATCATCTTGTTTGTGATCATCCTCTTAAGGACGCCCCCTCTATTAAACAGAGTGACGCTGACAGAACTCCAATATCGAATGAATCCACTATTCGAAAGTCTATTGATACATGTGCTCGAAAAGATGATTTGCTACTAAATATCAACAGTGGTATTTATGGACAAAAAAATATTTCGAATTGTAAAGATCACCAAGAATCTTCCACAAAGGTAACATATTCTGGTTCAACCGAGGAGCCATTAGATTTAACTATAAAATACGACGCGCCCGACGATACCATTTCCAGCGCGTGTATTGATAATAATCAAATACAATCAAATACTAATAATGATACTTTAGATTTATCACGTAAAAGTGAAGAATCAGGAGGGGTTCACTCAAATCTAGAAGTAGAAGGTGACTCGACCGAAAACAATGCTTCGAGCAGTCTGTCAACCAGTACCGTAACAAATTGTCAACAGGTGCCATGTGTGATTGATCAAAATTCAGCAATTGAGAATCTTAAACAGTCTAGTGGTCTAAAGTCAACAGATGCGTATCACAAAGAAATAAGTGAAGTAAAAACTGTGACTCGCCCAAGTGATTGTGAAATAGAGTCGACAAAATGCAGTAGAATTGATCAAAATAAACCGGATACGCAGGTTCCTGAAGAGTCCACAAGCTCCACAAACTCGAATCATTATTTGAAAGATGAGGTTAATCTACTAGTTCAGTTGGACAGAGCTAACGAGGCTGGAAACGGAATAACTGAAATAACAGATGTGTTTACAGTGCAATCAAATTATACCTCAAATCGTGTGTATAAAACAGAAAACTTGGACAAATCAAATCATAAGACACAAATAAAACATGGGCAAAATACATGCCGTATATTAACTTCTGAGGGACTAAAAATAATACAGAATAATATAGACATCTTAACGTCAATGCTGTCGGATACTTGTGCTGTTAAGTGCTGTGAGAATACTTGTGCTGATAAAACGAATGACGATGATTATTCTGGTCCTCCTATCGACGAAACAGATTATGCAAAGCTTATTTACAAGACATTAGAAGATCAATCAAAGTGCATAAAAGAATTTAGCGAACACAGTTTCAATATGATGCAATCAGTTTCCCAAATCTTGGAGCCTGCTTACATTGATTATCTACTACGATTAAAAAGTCAGCAGTCAGTGTCTATGGAACACATTCGTAACATCAAGAAAGAACTCGAAATGAATCCTTCTGTGTTGCGATCAAGTTGCACATTACCTAAAAAGCGTCGCGATCTGGCATTGTTATTAGCAACACTTAACTCAATTCAACATCCAACATCTACGAATTCGATTCCTGGTGATCTGAGCAATAAAACATTCAGTGTAGATGAAGATTGTTCTTCAGGCGATAAGACAGAAATATCAGAAATTTATGAATGTGAATCGAATGAGCTTAATAACATAATAATTGACCTAACTGATGATAATCTGGATGACTCGGAATTGGAGTCCAACATTCTTCATGCGACTGCTATACTTATTCAAGAATCGCTTAAGAAGTTGCAGCAAATTACTTTCAAACATTCTAACGAAAAAACTGCTAGTCTTAGAGCTGTTCGTTTTAAAACTCCTCTGGCAAGAAAATCAATATCTGATGATAAACATATAGTTAATAAAGAAGTGTATAACCACCAATCTCTTAGTATTGATTTACAACAAAGAGATATTACCATTTCACAGGTAATGAATTCCGAATGTAACTACGGAGACTTACCAATTGATAGCGCATCTGCTCAAATTCCTAGACACCACACCAATTCTATTATAAAGCAGCCAGAAACGAGTACAGTCGAAAATCAGCTTTCAAGTGAAACAATTGATTGCACCCGCAGAGTAGACTATGATCATAAAGAGAATTTAGAAATTACCACTACTGATTGCCTTGAAAAAGCTGAAAAATATGATACATGTTTGGATTTAAATAAAACATCTCTTGAAGCTACACGTAGCTGTAGCTCAAAACAAAGTACAAGTATTGACAAATCAGATCTTTCTATGACTTCCTGTAAAAGCGTACAAGGTGGTCATATGACCTTAGCAACTTCAAATTATATTTGCCTTGAACAGTTGCAAAATCAACTCCAAAAAAATATTTCACTCTTAAAAGTAAATGACACCCAAGAAACAAAAGGATGTATTGAAAGTAGCGACATAATGAAACAATTTCTTTCTGAAAATATTACTCCAAAATCAGACAATTTCGAAAACGCGAATTCTGGTGGAGAAATTTCATCACCTTATGAAGTAAAAGAAAACTATCAAGGGCCAACAAGTAATTTAAAGAATGAAACCAGAAGTGCTTCTGTGATGAGTAAAAAGAGTGTGTCAAAATCAATGAAAAATAATATCGAGGCAAATTCAGATAACCAAGCATTAAAACATACTTTAGGTACGCCTAGTTCAACTGTCACTAATATACCATATAATATAGACAGTGAAGAAGAATCTATGATAGTAGAGAAGAAAATTAATGAAGCTAGATATAAGAATGAAACTGATGTCAATGAAGAAAATTACATCAATAATGACTATGGACAAAAAAAAGAAGTGAAAACTAAAACGTCTGATAGCGAAAATACCAGCGGTGCTCCTCAAATGATGACAAATGAAGATTTTAATGTGGGACAACTTGGCACATTGATTGATGAAAATACGAATAAAATTTCAATTACTCCAACCGTGTTACAGCATTTGAGTGATACCGATGGTTTGAGCGTAGTTGAGAATCCAATAAAAAAAGATTTTTTACAAACTATTCAATCTATTTGCTTAGTTGAAGTCGACATGACCGACATGTCGACTAATTTAGAAAAGACAAGTGGACGTGCTTTACGCCCAAGTAGACGTGAAAAGTCGACCTATTTAGACACTGAAGATGCAAATGCCCAAAACACAATTAACGCTGTCGAGACCAATGAAGCTATTAGTACAAAATTACCAGTGACTAAAAAACAACTCATATTTTCAAAGTTAATGCAAGATGTAAATACACACAATAAAATTGAAAATGATGTTGAAACGTATGTCTCGCTAGAAACACTAAAAAGTGCCAAACGTAAAAAGTCTCAACGTAAAAGTAAAAAAAGAAAATTATATACCATAAAAAATGACAATCTATGTACTGACAAATTAAATTTTACAAACAATAATGTAAGTAAAAACACATGTGGCGAAGAAGTATCGCATCTTGGTACTTCTGACGAGAAAATCTCTTTGAATTCGGAAGCAATAAGACATAAGAACTTGTTTGAATTGAATGAAGTCAAAACAGACGGTATCTTAGAAGATGGCACTTTAGCAAAACGATCAAAAATTTGCAATGTGAAAGAAACTATTCCAACTTTGAAACAGCAAGATGATCTTATTAATCAATTAAATTCTGCAATAAAAAACACCGGCAGAAATAGAAAGGTTTCTGAAACAAGTTCAGTAAAGCCACATGAATTGACAACCGATAATCAAGTAGCTGGTCCATCAGATGCAAACGGATTCAAAAAACAAACCGAAAAAAACAGTAGTTGCGTTGAAACCAAAACTGCTTGCTATAACAGACCTATTTTTACTAAACAGTTAATGTCTTCTACAACTGTTGCTGTTAAAAATCCTGCAAATTACGACCCTTACGATATTGATTTCGATATAGATATGGCAGAAACAACGAAACCCATTTCGAAAAGAAACACTAACAAATTGGTTACAGGTATTTTTAAATCTGTAAAGAAATGCTTAAATAATGTAAATACCAATGAAAAAAAATTGTACAACACTGAAACGGAAAAACTGGCGAACGCTGTGTCTGATATTAATCCGCCACATGTTAGTGATTCAGACTCTTCTATAAGCGATGAACCATTGCAGAAATATGTTGACGAAAAAGAGAAGTTAAATAATGAAGAACTCAAACCATTGAATATCTCTGAACCAAACTATTCGTTGGTTGGCACATCTAAAGACCCTACCGACTTTTCGGCGTTGGAGTCTCCAAGCGCTATTATTAACATTGAAAACAAAAATAATGATGTAGAGTCATTAACAAGTTCTAGAAATGAATTGAATATATCCAATACAACTTGTATAATGCCTGATACAAAATATAACACAAGTAACAACGCTGAAATTGAACAAGGTGTTAAGCAAATTGAAAATACAACTGAATTATCCAAAATAAAATCAAAAATAGCAAAAAAGAAAAATCCTCGATCGACAACATCAAATAAGTCGCATGATGTTTCCAGTGAAACTAGTCAACAGTTGACCCCAGACAAGTACATGGAAAATTTTGGTTTTTATTCTGTAAGACAACCCAGAAAATCAAATCTACTCGCAGCTAAAAAAATATCTGAAACATTTCATAGCATGATTGAAAGCGATGATGCATACTTCCGGTCACAAGAACGTCAAAAAAAATCCTATCATAATGAAAACAAAAAAACTGCTGATGGGAACCACTCTTCAAAAGTTATGCAAGGTTTGTTGTATAAGAGGGTACGATTTCCTTACAAATTGATTTTGCCATTTATGAGCGATAAGAGTGTGTCGTTTTCTTAAACTAAATATAGTTTGTCTCAAATGGGAACCAATATGAGGGCTAACCACGGTTAGTTTGAAGTGCAATTGTGCTCTCATGGCCCATAAATGGTAAAAGTAAGTTGCTATGGTAATCGAGCCACCATAATATACGAGTGAGGTTGACTTGCACCAAAATCTTAATTGCTATTTGAGGGATCCTACCATAATCTTCTTATAGTATTGCTATTAATTTAAACTAGTTGGTGCAAGTCATGCTTGATAGCATTAACCTTAGATTTTAAAGTTTGTGTTTGATTTTCAGATGCCACTATTGTGAACTCTGAAAAGAAAAACTCTATAACCATAACCTCCTCAACATTAGAAGAAGCCGGGACTTCGGGCACTTCAAGGAAAAGCCCCATAGCTACCGCAAAGTCAACACAAGAGGTGGTCTGCACTACCAGGAGAGGTTCCACTGACTCCACCCAATCAATAACACGGCGAGAAGCTGTCAATACCAACATTGTTGATGAACCAAATAACGACGGTGAAGTAGACTTAATCACTGCACAAAGAATATTAAATAGCGAAGAAATTCGAAAATTAGAACGTGATTTATATTCTGGGTTTAAAGAGGCAGCAGAAGCGAATGCTGGTAGAACTTCTGGATTTAACCAATTACGTGTGGAGGATACAGTCCCACGTGAAAACATCTGTAAAGGTGTTTATTCTTTAAATGAAACAGATTTGTGTACTAATAAACAACCGGATAAATCGGAAGATACGAAAATGACTGAGATTACTGAAGAACTCGAAGATAAGCCATTGATGTATCCTGAAAATAAAGTAAACATGTTCGAGAACAAGTATGACATCATCAAAAGACGTCGGGATGCTAGAGAAAGAGCAAAGCAAGCCGAATTGGCCAAAAAAGCGGAATTGACGGAAACACCTAGCACGAGGTAAGTTATTATACAGCTGAAGAGGATAAATTAATATTTTATGAGGATTAATTATATAGTGGAAATCCGTGATCTCTTCCTACCCCCATGGGAACGAGGCGTGATTTTATGTAGGTATGTATGATTAATTATATAAAAATTAAAAAACACTATCACGATCTTAGACACAACACTATCTAGGCCCAAACTAAACAGAGGTTGTACTATGAGAACCAGAAGCTGATATAATACTTACATACTTTTTTGTAAATACGTACTTAGAATACAATATAACACCCAGACAGAGAACAAACATCTGTGTTCACCACACAAATATTTGTTGTCGGTGGGGATCGAACCCACGACCTATGGCGCAGAAAGAAGAGCTACTACCAACTGAGCTGAGAGGCCAGTCTAAGGCTACGTAATCTACGTATGTGTAAAAAGATTGTTATTAGTATTCTGAATTAACATCATGTTGTCGTTGGCTTAACGAATAATAAAAAAGCAGCCAAGTGCGAGTCAGACTCGCCCATGAAGGGTTCCGTAGCATCAAGTAACATACTATAAAGGTTCTTGTAGTTCGTCGAAAGATAAATTGCGGTTAACGATTTATGACGTATAAAAAAAAACTACTGGCTAGATCTCGTTCAAACCAAATATCGTTGAAAGTTTGCATAGTAATGTACAACATATTTTTTTTATAGTTGTATCATTCTCTTATTTTAGAAGTTAGAGGGGGGGGACCAACTTTTTTCCACTTTGGAAGTGTCTCTCGCGCAAACTATTCAGTTTAGAAAAAAACGGTATCGGAAACCTCTAATATCATTTTTGAAGACCTATTCATAGATACCCCACACGTAAGTGTTTGATGAAAAAAAAATTTTGAGTTTCAGTTTCAAGTATGGGGATTCCCCATTTTTTTTGTTTTTTTTTCTATTTTTGTGTAAAAATATTGATGCGGTTCACAGAATACATCTACTCGCCAAGTTTCATCAGTCTAGCTTTTATGGTTTCGGAGAAAAATGGCTGTGACACGGACGGTCAGACAGACAGACAGACAGACAGACATGACGAATCTATAAGGGTTCCGTTTTTGCCATTTGGCTACTTAACCAAAATGGCGGGGAATGACTTATTGTTTTCGTAGTCGTCAAATTCAATTAGTAGCATAAATATAGATCTAAAGTTAAATTTATAAGTAACTTAATGCATAGTAACCTCTCTTTAACATTGGTCTGATGTCAAAAATTTGTGACACCACGTAGCTTTTATTTGCCGAAATTCCATCGTGTGATTATGGCGGTCAGGCCGCTTATAAGGCCCAGATCGTTTTGTAAGCCGCCAGCTCATATAACTAGCTACAAAAATTATGTACGAAAATTCATTAACATTCAATTCAAACAATTATTTTCATTGCAATTTATAACCCAGATTTTTTTTTTCAGCAAGAAAAAACCAGACAGGAAATGTAATAGAAAAAACACGAAAAAACCTTCATATCAAGGGTCACTGGTACCTACTAAAGGAGCTCTTAAGGGTTTCGACGGTATCAAAATATCTATACCAACTCAAGACCTCAACATGCCACCCAACGTTTCACCACCTCATTACAAACAAGGCAGATCTAAAAAAGTAAAGGAATCTGAGACAAAAACTAGAACTGAATCTGGCTCTAGTTATAAAAGTGACAGTGAAACTGATTCAAAAAAGATCACTGGCACTCCAGATATTTACGAGTTCCAAGATGAAGAAAGACCCGTAGCTAAAGGCTATAGGGTAATAAGAGAAAACGACAAACATAGAAGTTCAAGTAGTGGAAATGAAGATGGAACTGTAACAACGAACCGAGTTGAAACGAAAAAGAAACGGAAACACAATGATGATGACTGTGTGAGTGATCAACAACTCGACGACACACTTCAAATTAAAAGATGGAAAGGGAAAGGTAAAGGAAAGCATGGGTCCAAAGAGAAAAACAAAGAAACAGATACAACACTAGAGAACATCAATATAAATCAGAAAGAAAATCAGAAGGACGATACAGAATTAAGTATTAGGGAAGATTCTGTTGAATCAAAAATGAACCAGAGATTGGGTTATATGACAAGATTTAGTGAAAATATCGATGAAGACAACGAAAGATTGTCTGACTATAATAATACATTAAGATCTCCCCTAAGCATCGTAGGACCATTCAATGATAGTGACACCGAAGATCAAACTGTTTTGCCGAGCACCTCCGGATTCGTTCCAGATAGAAATGATGAGAGTTCTTATGAAAGTGATTCATCGTCCGCATCATCTGTCATGAAAGAGACTTACGTGTGCATTTGCTCAAGGGAGAACGACCATGACGATAATTTTACCAGAAAAGGTTGCTCACGCAGCTCTTGTCGATACAATAATTTAAACGCTGCTAAGAATGCCGTCATGGGAAAAATCTTTAAAAATAATGCTCTGCGATACGATAAATATAATGATGCCCCAAAGGAGTGTGGGTTTGGGGGTCCAAAACCGAAAGAGGACATGGACAAACTTTTTGACAGCTTGTTGGTAGATACTGACATGGATAAGTGTTCTATAAGTAGTAATATACTTTCAATTCCGGGCCCGTCAACCGCTACATACACAAACTTTGGCAACCTTAGTTCTACTGCAAGAGATGTTTCCAATGTAGATGACGGCTTCAGCAGTCCGAATCATCGTGATTATGAAAGGCCTACTAAAATTGTTAGAGAATCTGTGACGAGGGAGCAGCCAACAGAGCTAGACATTTCAGATGAACCCGAGGAAATGGAGGAAGATGCACTAGTGGAATCGATGTACAAAAAGTACAAACCATCAAAAAATAATTCTTCGGGAGTAAAAAAATCGAGCGACTCACGTCATGGAAAAACAAATCGGGACAGTCAAAATAAACGTAAAGCTACAAAGTCAGATCTTGAAACCTCTGCATATGAAGATGAGATGAGCGTGGCAAAATTACGAAAGATGAAACGAAAAGCCAATAAAAAACACAAATCTCACCACAAACGTAATAAAGGATCCGAAGATGGCAAGCAAAAGAAAGACACTGCATCGTCAAAAAGCAAATACAATGAAGGAAAAAAAACAGGACGTAAAACAAAACGTCGATCTCACAAAAAAATGTCACCATCACGGAAATCAGATGAAGGAATCAGCACGAGTCACGACATTAGCACCGATGCTTTCGACGAGGCGCCGGTTGAGCAGATAGGTGTGGCCGTTCAGAGGGCGCGCCGGAAGTGCACTGTCGGTAAGCAGAACGTGCTGGTCGAGCACTGGAGCTCTTCAGAGTCGGAAACCGAAGCTAAGGGAAGAAAAACTTCGGCCAAAGCCGGTGGTCGCGCCGGTAACAAAGGCCGGCGTTCGCGCGATTCTGATAGCGACGACGATGACGAAGCAGGTGCACCTCGCGCGCCGCGGCCTCAAGCGCGAGCGCGCGCCGCTTCTGCCGTCGCCCGCGACGCTGGATCCAGCGCCGTTCGTGATGACGGCCCTAGCGGCTCCCGCGACGACGGCTCTAACGCCGACGGCTGTTGCGGCCGTAACGTTGAACGCGACTACGGCTCTGATGCCGAGCGTGACCCCACTGACATAAATAAACAGGAGCGTCGCGGCTGGATAGTCGGAGAAAGCTGTAAAAAATTGGTAGAAATGCTAGTCGCCAAGAAAAAAAAAGGAAAAAACAAACCGAAAACCGATGAAAATCAAGATAATAATGAAGACGAAGCTGGTAACGAAGTTGAAAATGAAGTTGGAAACGAAGATGAAGGCAATGAGGGAGAGGCGGATGAAGAAGACCAAAACAATGAGGATGAGGGCGCTGAAAAAGAGGCGGACGAGGAAGAACATCAAGACGAGAGTGAACCAATGGAGGTCGACGACGGCAACCAGGAGGTGAGGGTCGATAGGAAGAAAAGGTGAAGAGGATAAAAACAATTAGAAATAAAATAAGGGGTTTCTTCATTTTACATATATTGTAAATATACATTGTAGCTCGTTTTTTGTGTAAAGTCATACAATATAATAATATGTGGGTGGCATTTTGACCATTAGATTTAAATTATTATTATTTACATACATACATTGTTTATGTTAATATTTTAGTTTGTACATATTGTAAATCTTTAGGTTTTTTTATATTTTTATCAAAATATGAGGACTGAATTTTTTATATGAATTAAGAGATTGTTGGTGATTTATCGAAATTTGCAATTCGGAATACTATACAATACAGTGCAGTCCTCGATTTGTTTTATTTAAAGAATAATGGGGCATTTTTCTTTACAGAAAGTTGTTTGTATAGTTTATTTTATTTGCTTCTGATTTGTTATTAGAAATTGTGCGCTAAAATAGTGTTATTTTGTTTACGGGTATCTTAAGGTACACACGGGGCAGATAACTTATGGTATTTGACAATAGCGTTCTAATAAAATATAAACAATGAGACTACTATCAAAAACTTATACAAAACCTTCAAATCATGATTCTCGATCAAATAACAAAGGAATTATATATAACTCTTACGTTACTGACTGACTGACTGACAATTAACGCACAGCCTAAACCGTATTTTATAAAATCTTTTTCATCCCACCAGCTCTGAAAGTGTGTTTTTGCTGTTTAATTTCTGACTGGAGAAGCCGTTTTTATCCGCTAGAGGATAAAGTAAATTTGAATTTAGAATATTGTGTTCAATAAGTTTGTGAATTCATCAATCTATTAACTTCTACCTCCATGGTGTCGAACTTATCATACAACCCTTTTTTATTTTGTTAAAAACTCGCACTCGTAACCTTCTTGGTGTATTTGAGAATTCAAAACACCATTAAACCTATTTACTTCTACCTGCATGGTGCCGAATTTATCATACAACCTTTTTAAATTTGTTAATAACTCATACTCGGAACCTTCTTGGTGTGTTACTTTTAGTCGCGCCATGTTCTTTTTTGCATTTATAGTCATTTCCTCGCTGAGGTGGGATGAAAAGTTACGTGTTGCACTCGAGTGCAAAGATTTTTCACCTTGTGCTCTTTGATTCCTTCGCGAACGCTTAGGATTCTAACTTTTAAACCACTCGCTACGCTCGTGGTTAAACTTTAGAATCCTGCGCTTGCTCAGTCATCAAAATTGAGCACGCGGTTAAAAAGCAGCTTTGCACTCTTTTTTACAAATAACTATTGTAACTTATTGACAAATCTTGTATTTGCAAGTGTATTATTTGCGTTCGGAAAATTAGGTTTTATCCAAGTAGTTTTTGTTAATGGTTGTTTGATTTGTAAAGTATTACTGTAATTTTAAATATGACATAGCATGATTTCTGTAATTGAATAATAAATAGTACACTGAATTGCTTCTCTAAAATCTTATTAAATTATAAATCATGACGAAATGTCAATGACTTAAAATTGTTAGGTTTCCATTTAATCTACAAAACAGAAAAGATGAAATTAATGATAAATGACATTATTATCTGCCCCTTTAGTGACGCGCTTTTACCATGTATTATAAGTATCATCATTGTAAATTAATATTATATAATATGTATTATTTTATATTATATTATGTATTACTATAATCATTGTAAATTAGGTTAATCATCTATTGTAACCTTATTATGGCACATTAATAATTATCTGTAAAAGCAAGCGCACGTAAAGACATGGTCGCTCTCATTCCTGCTCACTAGCCTAGCCCTAGGGTAATAGGTGCTTTCATCCCTTTGTATGGGAATAGCCCGGTAACGAACAATACATTTACCTACTCTATTACTATCTATCTATCTATCTACTGTATACAATTACGTAATTAACCAATTTCAAAATGCATGCTAAGATTGCAAATTATTATTGAAGTAGAATCGATGTGTTACATTAAATAGTTGTTGTATTATTATAGTAGATGTGTAGAATTTATCAAAAAATGCCCCTATTGTCCTTAATGTCTCAAACTCATACGAGCATAATATAATAATATTAAGTACCTTTACATTACTTAATGAGTGTGTAGCAAGTTTTATTAATAAAAATGATTGGAATATTTTAAATGTTCAGGTACAATGCCTGTCTTTATATAGGTGTTCAGTGTGTGGGGCTGGTACAGCGGTTGCCATGATTTGACTAGTGTGTGAGAGATGATGGTTTAAACTTATTATGATGGTATCATTCTATTGAGTTAAATTATCATTTTTTAATTATCTTAGTTTATTGTACATTTTTTAATTAATTTGAGTAGGCAATTTTAAAATCACTGAAATCTCATGAGGTAGTTCTTTTTAATAAAATCTAGTCCAATGAAAATAAAGACTAAAAGCCACATTATCAGCTCCAAACACTTTTATAAATGTTAGAACCTATTTAGCTTTTCTGATAATTAAATATTGTTTTAAAATAATGAATATAATTAATCGAAATAAATAAAATATTTGAAATTCGTGTTTTATTTATACCTTCACCATTGTAGGTAAGGTATTATGAATAGAGAGGTTAGGTGTAGGTTACGTTTTTACCTACGCTAGAGTGTAAACTAGACCAGGGGGCTAATTCTCGGGCCGATCTCGATCATTTTGAAATTTTATTTTATTGCTTCTTTTCGAAGGGGGAATGGATAATTTCTTTGAGTAATTCATAAACGACCTCTTCGTAAAAGCCTCGACAGCTACGATATACGGAAAACGTACAAAAAGTGCGGGGTTGTGAAAAGAAGCATTAAAATAAAATTTCAAAATGATCGAGATCGGCCTGAGAATTAGCCCCCTGGGGTCTAATTCTCGGGCCAATCTCGATCATTTTGCAATTTTATTTTATTGCTTCTTTTCGACATTTTCGCACTTTTTCTACGTTTTCCGTATACCGTAGCTGTCGAGGCTTCTACGATGAGATCGTCGATGAATTACTCACGGAAGTCATCCATTCTCTATTCGAAAAGAAGCAATAAAATAAAATTGCAAAATGATCGAGATCGGCCCGAGAATTAGCCCCCTGGAGCCTTATTCTCGGCGTATCTCGGATCATTTTGCAATATTTTCTACGATGAGGTCATCGATCGACAATTACTCAAGGAAATCATCCATTCTCTCTTCGAAAAGAAGCAATAAAATAAGATTGCTATATGATCCGAGATGAGCCGAGAATTAGGTTCCTGACCAGTAAAGAGAGGTTTTCTATTAAATTGATTATTCTAGGTAGTTAAAAAATATTTCGTGTTATGCCGCTTTAAAAACCATTGGTCAAAGTATCAATGGACCCAATCTTATAAGAAAACTATATTCGCAATCTATCTCTTCCAAACCGTTTATTATATTAGGTAGCCTCCCTACACGCTTCTTATTTTGTCACGCGTTCTTTCGAACAAAGTTGTGAAAGGACTTTAAATACAACTCAAAAGGCTCCTTTCGTGCACGTGACACATTCTCAAACTTTTTAGGTTCTACGTCATGCCGGTTTCCTTACGATGTTTTCCTTCACTGTTTGAGAGTACCTACTGGCATAATGCCATAATAATATACACTTTTGGACAGAAAATTCTTTGGTATTTGGAAAACTCATTGGTACACGACTGGATTTAAACCCACAACCTTAGGATCGGAAGGTGGGTCTTCTAATATGTGCTCTCAACGCTAATATACCTAGAAGACCGAATTTAGAGTCAAAACTGTAGTTCCGACAGGGTAGGATAGGTACTGCTTAACAGCTTAGGAAGTATAAAAACTAAGGTTCAGTGCCGACCAGCTGGGTGATGGTGAAGGGAGTCACCGATCGCTCAACATGAAAGCGACGGCGAGCCGGTGTGGCTGGTGCAACGGTGACGTCAGCGGCTGGTGCGTCGGTGGTAGCAGTGATGACTGGCGGTACCCTACGGCAGCTAGCTGGCAACATCGCGGGGGGATAAGACAGCTTCCTGGGCAGTAGGTATAGTAATACATCTAACAAGGTGTAGGAACATCGCGACGTAATCATGTACTACATTGGAAAACACTTAGGACCGCAATGCTGTATACGTAGGTATTACAAGAGTTTGATACCTTACCTACAGGTCGCTAGTGAATACCTCTATGTAGCTAATGTATCTCCTATTCTATGCGCTCATTAAGTACCAAGTTGTCAGGCCTAGGTAGAAAAATCTGAACAGTAGGTCACGTTAACAGAAACATCTTAATATTTAATAATCAATATGCTATAGTAATCAATATGTATAAGTGAATAATAACAGCATTGCCTTGCAAGGCGCGCACGTTAGGAACGTGGTTTACGATGCACTGCCATGCGTCTATAAATTGGCTTGAGGCGTTCACAGGTGTCTACCATTTGCCTTGTATTTTACCGGCTAGACCCTTCAAATCAAAACACAGCAACGTTGCATTGCGGCATCAATAGGATAGGCTTGGTTCTTTAGTAGATACTTTTCTGATCGAGTCCTTTTCAATGAGCTCTATCTATTATTCCATTCTAAGATTATTCCTAAGGAAGTTGAAAAGTTTTCAATAAAACACGCATGTCTGTCTACGTTTTTATTTCGGGTTGTTTGGTGGTGAACTTCACGCGCACGCAGCAGGCTATTCCCATCAAAAGCACTAGAGCACACAGCGAGATGGCCACCGGAAGCAGGATGTCCAGCAGATTAAGCGGTCCCAGGAGTCTCTCCTTCAACTCTTCGCGGAAGTCTTCTGGCAAATTAACGCCCTGAAATAAAAACAGTCTGCGTTTTACAAACAGTCAGCATTCAAAGTGAACGATTACTCAGGCAACCGCCAAAAGGTTGAATGAATAAAAAAATGGATATAATCGAAAATATTTTCTACGTTCTTGCATAAACAACGTATAGGTAGGTAAATACACTCTGAAATAAAGTCATATTCATATTCATTTATTCATTGCTTCATGTGTTTTATAGGTCTTTCTTAGGGGGTAATAACGTCCAGAACATGAGCCCCGCTGGGGCATTACAATGGCCAATGCAAGTCTGAAGGGGTATCCATGGCCCTAAACATTTCCAGGAAGAACGATTCTGATACTCCATCCACCGACTTCCCGTCTATGGGAGTTTCTTACGTCATTGCATTGTCTGAAGGTCCCGTCGATAAATATTACTATCCCTACCTCGTCAATCCATAAGATGGGCACGAGGGCAGTGCGAAGATCTCGGGTGGCTGCGATAGCTGTAATAGGCCGTTGGAATATGTTGAACTGGGCCCTCTTAGCCCCGCCGATTGGAGTGCCAGTGTTCTGTAAATTTTAAGGTCATTATAAATATCTTGCTACTGCTACGGTGAAAACTCTTCATTGGACATAGCTAGAACTCTGTATAACTTTATCACACGGCAAACAATACATCTACGCATTATGACGCCATCCCTCTCCACTAGTAGGTAATGTGTATCGTCGCCAGGTCTCAGTAGGGATGTTTTCATTGATTGGTCCTGTCATAGACTATCTTGGCAGTGTCAGCTTAGCACTTACAGGTTCAACGTCGACGAAAATTCGATGTTTTTCTTCATCAGGAGCCATGCCGATGATTGAGTTTGCGTACCTCAGGTCAGCGTAGAGGAAGTGCGGGTAAGTTAGCATTAACATGGCACCTGAAAGATATAAAATAATGGTTATACAAAACATATTACAAATTAGTTACTACGTTAATTTTGTTTTTTTTTTACTTCGTTATTAAGATTTGCCACCTAAAGTAGGTACTGTCCGCAATTAAAAAAATAATTTGTAAAATAACTCTAAGCTTTTGTAAGGCGAGCTTAACTCTTTCTTACACAACGCCAACGGCTTATTTTGCAAATAAAATCGAGTTTATTCTACCATTTAATAAAAAGTTTCCTCACAATAAAGTTTGTCAATTGAATTCGACTTCGTTTGTACGATTTCTTAAACAGCCTAGAAACAGAATTTTCAATAATTCTCTGGCAACTGGGTCGCCCTTTGTAAGCGATAAAAGTTTTATACCTTTTCAATCGTTTTTTTTTTTTGAGAAAAAAACTTTTTGATATCAATAAGAAAAAATGTTTTACAGAAAGTTTTCTTTCGACTTCGTTTCTACGATTTCTTAAACAGCCCAGGGTCGCCCTTTGTAAGCGATAAAAGTTTTTACCTTTTCAATCGTTTTCTTTTTGAGAAAAAAAACTTTTTGAAATCAATAAGAAAAAATGTTTCACAGAAAGTTTTCTTTACACATTTTATAGAAAAAAAATTCGGTGTTTACAATAGGCAGCCTTATCAACGTAAATGAAAAAAAAAACACACTTTTTAATGGAAAAATTATATTGTTTTTTAATCAAATATATTCAGAAATGCTTCAAATGCTGCTATAGGTATTCAATAAGCATAAGAAGAACGAATGCAAACTTAACCAACATTTCATTAACCCAACTAAATGCTTCGAGTTTCCAACTCACGAACAATCAAGAAGTTATGCCACAGGCAAAGCAATCACTAAACGGAACCAAGCGATATTCAAGTAGGTTTGTTTTTAAACAAGTTCACTCAGCATAAACTTCGGAGAAGTAGAATAGGATTTCTTTATTTGATGAAGGGTCTCATCCAGAGAGCTTACCGACAAACTTAAAATCACTTATCTGGCTACGGAAAGAGCTGTGCTAGGATTTTGACCTACTCACTCAGAAATACGAAAAACTCGTAGAAAAAGCAAGTTGGCAGTAGGCTGGTCATTGGCCTTAATATTGATGATGATGTATAGTGGCGAAATGAAAATGTTCGTCGATTTTCAACTTGATTTGTTCAACGTATCACGATCACATACTACCTTTTGAAACTAAATAGACAGAATACACCGATAAGTTAACGTTACAAATTATGTCAAAATGTGTTCATGGTCAAGGCACTAGTGCCAGCGAAAACCGACTCTAAGGTAACGAACATTTTCATACCGCGAATGTACAATAGTACATTGTTATGATTTAAACACGCCAAACAAGCGGTCCCTTTTTGTGATCTTGAATTTATGTAAATATCAGTTTATAATAGCATGCATGCTTTTTGCATGCACAATTTTTGCATTTTAGTAGTAGTAGAGCTCTTTGTGAAGGGCTCGTCCGGGGAAGTACTACCACCATGCCTATTTCTGCCGTGAAGCAGCATTGCTGTGTTTCGGTTTGAAGGGTGTGGGTGCCGGTGTAATTACTGGCACGTGAGGCTGAATATCTGTATGCCTCCAGTTGATGGACGCAGGACAGTGCGTCGTAGGGCACGTTCCTGACGTGCGTGACCTACGAGGCAGTGCTTTGTTATAGGCGATGGTTACCACTTAACATCAGGTGGCCCATATGCTTGTTCCATCAGCGACTTACATAAAAAAAAAAAAAAAAAAAAAAAAAACAAGGCAAATGTAATGGGTGTTCGTAGCATGCCCGTAGCAGCCAGCTACGCTTTGGCTCTACGCCGCGCGCCGCACCGAGATAAAAGAGGCTCGAGGGAGAGACAATCGGATATAGCAAACATATAACTTTAGAAAGTACCATGGTTTAGAAAATTATTTGGAAATTAACTTACTTATTGAATGACTACTGCCCCTGTACTTATTATTTTATATAATGACAATAAGTCCGATTGGTATTTGCATTCCATATTCCAAAATTCAATAAATTGAGAAAAAAGGTATAAAAACAGGAATATAAAATAATACGTAAGAGTAGTATCAAAAAAGAATGCAGAATATAAAAGTAATAATAACATAAAAATTAGCCACCACCACCATAGTAGTAGTAGAGCTCTTTGTGAAGGGCTCGTCCGGGGAAGTATACTACCACCATGCCTATTTCTGCCGTGAAGCAGCATTGCTGTGTTTCGGTTTGAAGGGTATGGGTGCCGGTGAAATTACTGGCACGTGAGGCTGAATATCTGTATGCCTCCAGTTAATGGACGCAGGACAGTGCATCGTAGGACACGTTCCTGATGTGCGTGACCTACGAGGCATTGCTTTGTTATAGGCGATGGTTAACCACCTAACATCAGGTGGGCCATATGCTTGTTCCATCAACTAGTTACATAATAGTAGCGAGTGCTAGCTAGGTCTTCTGTTATACAAATATCAGTAGGAAAAAACAGTTAAGATTTATAAACACTGTTCAAAGAGGTAACGTTGCCAACCTTTTGGGCACATTGCCTGCGGTCGGTGATCTAAACTCTGTTTCGACCTGTAATACCTACAGGTAGAAAATAATTAACTCTTTATTAGTATTTCTAGTCCACAGTTCTTTTATAATACTTATAGCTTTCTCTATCTAAATAAATAGTGGTTCATAATTATAGTTATTGTAAATAAGGTACAATGTACGTTAGTGTTTTTACTGTAAATAAATATTATTTTTTCACATATCAAACAATAGCTGACATTTATAAAAATTGTTTGAACATTTTAAAATATAAAAAGGGTGATGAATACCTGGTTTTGACGTGTCCGCTTACCGGACCGCAAAATAAACTTGCAGTGGAGTTATATTTTTGTTTGTTTGATGCCGATCTCCCTTTGTGTCAAAGGTTACAAATTTCAATTCCTGTTATTATATTTCACGCAGCACGACCCATATTACAACAGACTACACTGGGATTAATCAAACACGCCACGTCCACGCATGCAAAACATTAAACAAAATAATATTAGTATTTTATACATTTCGTGTTTTGTGACGAAAATACATAATAACAATAATGACATATATTTCTACTCTCAAGAAGTCCACTGCTAGACTAGACCTAAACATTTCCAGGAAGAACGATTCTTAGATCTTTCCCTAAGCTCCACCGATTTCCCGCAATTTAAACAATGTCGTCGGTCCATCGGGTGGCGTCTGTCGTTTCGTCTTCCAGTTCGTGGTCGCCATTCGAGAACCTTTGTTACCAACGTTTACCCTTGACTATCTATAGACAGGTAAAAAAACTAAGACAGGTATAAAAATGGTAACTTAGGTGAGTATGAGATAAAAAACATAAGAAATCCGAGCCCGTTTGTTGAGACCCAAAGCATAACAATGTGACGAAGAACGTTATACGTCATGATACGAGATAACAGAAGTTAAAGAAAGAAAGAAAGAAAATTTATTAATTTATTTTATTTATTTATGTTTGAAATACCTAGTTACCCGCGCTTCCGTCGCTTACTACGTTTCTTACAATAAAATTCCTTACATCGTTTATCCAACGTCGATCAAACGTATTTGCAACATTTATGAGCATTTAGTATAATAACAAGAGCTGGCGCCTGTGGGTTCGCTAACGTAGTAGCGGTGATTGCTGACATCAATAATGAAGGTGTTTTCCTTTATAGAATATAATATATCTAAAGGGATGTTTACCGTGAATGGGATTAAGATCGCGACTTTGTTACAAACCAGGATATCTGTCCCTGATGGCAATGGCAATCAATAAAACGCTGTCAAATATTGCTGTCATATGTTTTTTTTTATGTAACTAGCTGATGGAACAAGTATATGGCCCACCTGATGTTAAGTGGTAACCATTGCCTATAACAAAGCAATGCCTCGTAGGTCACGCACGTCAGGAACACGCCCTACGATGCACTGCCCTGCGTCCATCAACTGGAGGCATACAGATATTCAGCCTCACGTGCCAGTAATTTCACCGGCACCCACACCCTTCAAACTGAAACACAGCAATGCTGCTTCACGGCAGAAATAGGCATGGTGGTAGTACTTCCCCGGACGAGCCCTTCACAAAGAGCTCTACTACTACTAAATTTCGTTGTCATAACGATGTGACATCGTTATGACAACCGTTGGGGAATAAAAGTTCTCGAATGGCGACCACGAACCGGAAGACGAAGCGTAGGGCGCCCACCCACCAGATGGACCGACGACATTGTTGAGATCGCGGGAAGTATCGACTTCCCGCGATCTCAACAATGTCGTCGGTCCATCTGAACGATTGTAGAGAACGATTCCAGAATCGTTCTTCCTGGAAATGTGTAGGGAAGGCCTATGTCCAGCAGTGGACTTCTTCAGGCTGATGATGATGATGATGGTGAAATCGTTTCTCTACCATCGCAGATCGCTTAGATGTGCGCAGGTCTTTAGAGACTCGATGATTTTAAAATTAAAATTGTTATTTAACTTAGATGACACTCCAAAATGGAGGAAGAAACATCTATGGAGGGTCAGGATTGGACCTAGGAACCGGGATACAAGTTCGGCAAGTTTATCATGCGCACTTGATGTGCGGGCAGGTTTTTCCGCAAGTAGGCCGCTGGTGGGCCCTTTTTGCGTGACCCTTGACACGTGTTGCTCGAACTTTTTTAGGTTCTACAACACGCCGGTTTCCTCACGATGTTTTCCTTCACCGTTTTTTGAGAGTACTGGCATAGTGCACATAAATTTTTAGACAGAAAAACTCATTGGTACACTAGTGGATTTGAACCCACGACCTTCGGATCGGAAGGCGGGGCCACTACCACTAGACCACCAGTGCTCTCTGTATCGGGATATAATTAAATTAGTCCGGTTCCTGACTTAATTATTTATTGCCACGTTTGCCACATGCCTGTGGGCCAAAATTTCCACATTGTGGAGCCCTGACACAGAGTGGAGGCGTCACCTAGACCACGCAGGCGGTGGCGGGACGAGCTGGACGCCTTAGAGAGGAACTGGCGACTGGTGGCACAAGATTGTGGAGAGTTGCGGGATTGGGGGCACCCTTTGCCCAACAATGGGATGATTCGAGCTTATAGTATTAATCTTATACCTTTATACGAGAAAATCTTGTAGACTGAAGGATCTCGGAAACTGAGCCAACAATTTTCATGAAATTAAGTATACAGGGGTTTTTGGGGACGATAAAACGATCTAGCTAGGTTTCATTTTTAGAAAATTTCCCCCTCATCGTAAAGTAAATAATCAACTTTATCATAAAATCATAACTCCTAGCGCCATCTGTTGATTAAGTCATGAGTTAGTGGGACAGAGAACGCCATCTATTGACGAGTAGTGGAGTTTATTATTATGTCGGTAAGATCGAAAAATATTTATATTTAATCAGTATGTAAGTAATTCGTATTTAAATATAATGCACAACAACAGTTTACCAAAAAAAAAAAATACCGAGCGAAGCTCGGGCACCAACTGCTAGTATAATTAATTTAGCATGTGGTTGTATTGCATGCCAATCAGTGTCAATCACCGGAATTGCCTTTTGACCACTGTAATTGCCGCCAATGTAGGGTTAACCACATGTAGCAATGCCTTCCTTCCTCTCTTATAGTAGGCCTACCATGATCTCTGTCTGGCTCTGTCTCTGGTTCTGGTTTTGAGTCTGTGGGAGTGTTGACTAAATAAATCCTACGTCAAAACGTCACACCCACAGTATAATGCACTGGTGAGCACTCACACAGACTCAAAACCAGAGCCAGAGACAGAGCTAGACAGAGCTCATGGTAGGCCTACAGTACGCAGTACAATTGTAATTATAGTGTTATCGTATTTGAGTAATAAAAATCTTGCATCATAACATCAACTTATCATATATTTTTATTACCTATAGGCAGGCTTGCTATAATAGGCTATTATGGGAAGTAAGATTATCGGATGAGTAGGTATTATTAATTAATACAAAGCGATGAAGCTTGACACGTCGACCGGTTTAATTAATTACCTATCTACTCATGTCTGTGGTTTCAATAACTTTCAAGGTATAATAATATAGCCGTATGGATAATGGTGAAGTGGTGTGGTGGGCCTAATTGACCCTTAGTATTGTTATACCTATTTAAATGTAATTATAACGAATCCTATAATGATTATTTTCTTTTTCTGTTCTCATTTTTATATGATTTTTATTTTTTATGTTTTATTTCTTTTCTCTTCTGGTCGGTATTCTTGTGTGTACCTTTGCTAAGGTCAATAAAAAGCTTTTCGAATTTTATTTAAATATAAATATTGTATACAATCAACAAAACACTACCTGGCTCCAAACTAAGCAGAGCTTGTACTATGGGAACCAGATAGCTGAAATAATACTTAAATATTTTTTTTAGTAAATACTTTACATATAATACATTATAACACCCAGATAGAGTAACAAATATCTATGTTCATCAAACAAGATATCTTATAACCTATGACTAAGGCTATGGACTGCTGGCCTACCACGAGCTCCAGATTATGGTTATGGTTATGGCTGTCTAAATTGTGTCAACAGTGTCAACACATTTAAACCCAAGAAGAAAATGAATGTGTGGGTCAGCCTATCTATACACAATTTGACAGCCATAGCCATAACCATATGGAGCTCGTGGTAGCCCTGCTGCAGGGCTACCACGAGACTGCGACTGAGATTTTAAGGGTTCTAACAGGGTTATTTTTGGATGGTAATACATACATTTCATTTCATATTCATTGCTACTTTATTTTAACAAAACTGATGCTAGAAAGAATCAACAGTTCCCTAACGAGCGTCAACTGTCGCCTCTGCATTATTAATCGCTCGAGGAGAAATATACTTCCATCCAATATAAAGGTCTATCCCCACACATCAGTGACGTCAGGGACGGGCAGGGACGTGGCCTAACACTGAAGCTTCGTTGCCGGCACGGCCACGGTCATGTGTGATCGAGTTCTTAGACAATGTATGTGTTATTGAAAACCTCGACAGCTACAATATACGGAAAACGTAGAAAAAGTGCGGCGTTGTGAAAAGAAGCAATAAAATAAAATTGAAAAATGATCGAGATCGGCCCGAGAATTAGCCCCCAGGTGATTAATGCGGGCATTATGAATAATGTCTGAGCATTATACATAATGCCTAGCTCTATTGGGCTAAGTGATAAATTTTTCATTATTTATCACATTTCCCGGTCATTATTATATTGCTATATGACAATTGGGGAATTTGATAATAAACACTTTGAAGTTGCTATATAGACGTAGAAAGCCCCTCCTTTTGATAGCAACAGTATAGGGAAGCTTCCCGTAAACTCCATTTCCCAAGGGCATAAAAAAAACCTAACAACCTAACCTACTCAAGTCGGGGTGCCCCGTGTTTGTCTCCCAAGGATATAAAAAAAAACCTTACAACCTACCCTACTCATGTCAGGGTGCCTCGTGTTTGGCTCTGGAATAGCTCAGCCAGAAGCTCGTGAGGTCGTCCCTGAGTAAGACTGATAAAAAAATAGTAATTAAATATGTTTGTATTACTCTGCCCAAAAGGTGATGGACAATATGTATAATGCCCGGCCAATTTGATTATTTGAATATCAAATTGCCCTCTCCTATTGGGCATTAGACATAATGTCCGGTTATTATGTATAATGCCCAATTTATCACTTGGTCCATAACATTATGCACTGATATTTTTAAACTCCTGGACGAAACACGTCCCTGCCCCTTCACTGACACGGCACTGATGTGTGGGGATAGACCTTTACCGGCCTTCGATAGCTTTATTTCGGCCTATACAGTTACGTCCTATTTTAATCCGAGTGGTCCATTTCGAACGTTTAAATAAGAAACGCCGTCTCTCTCAATGAAATATTGAAGGTTTCTCTGCAAGCCAGCAGCTCGATAACATTCGTTCATTTGCTTAGTATCGAGTATCAAATCCAGCTATATTTTCCGCATTATAATTTATTTCTGTAAATGTCAGCGCTTATGAATAAATTATTACGTTGTTTATTATCATCACACATCACCTTATTACTGCGACATCCATTGAATGACCAGTCACCAGTGGTCAGGCACCTCGCTGACCATTTTATTTATACAACTACCTGATGGAACAAGCTTAGAGCCAACCTGATGTTAAGTGGTAACCATCGCCTATAACAAACCATTGCCTCGTAGGTCACGCCCGTCAGGAGCACGCTCTACAATGCACTTCATGCAGATGTTCAGCCTCACGTGCTAGTAATTTCGACGTCGACGTCTGTGTTGTGCAGGCCTGCTTTTTATGTATGGTGACGCGAGTATTCCCTACACGCTGATGGCATGACTAGACTATACCTACTAATGCTTATGTTAGGGCTCTAACTTGTTTCCACACTAACAAGCTTTGGCTATAATTGTCTGCAACTGATTATAGATGGGATACATAATACATGAACGATTAAAAAACGTGTTTGATGACTATGTCCTGATTACTTAGCTAACTAGTTAATTGAAGGATTCACCGTACAGTAATTATACAACTAATTATAATACCAAGGACTGGTTGCACAGATGACTAATCGACCATTCAAAAATATGACGTACTAGTTGTTAAGCTCAGAAAAATTTTAGATATAAAAAACTGGCAAATATTAGTGCCTGTTTTACCATCCCAGATAAATGCTGTCAGAAAAAAATATTGAGCTTAACGAAACGACAAAAATAATTTTATCTGAATGATAGAGTATTCAGAGATGGTGAAATAGGGCCATAGTTGATAATAATTAAATCAATTAGCTATTAAAAAGTACTTGTTTAACTAGCAGCTAGATTAAATCACTAATTAATTTGTCAAGAAGGTATTCCTTTTTTCATACCATGCCACAGACAAGAGAATAATATACAATGCTAAGGCCGCACTTATAAGTAGGTATTAGATCATGATTATATACTACAGTCACCGTGTTACCAACTGAGTCGTCCGTCGGCCTTTTTCTGGGACACAATACTATCTACTATGTTTCTATCTGATTTTATTCATAACGATATGCGCCTATAACCATCTTACGCACATCACTATGTAGCTCCATAAGACCCACAAGTGCGAGCGAGATAGATATAGTGAAATGATTTAGAACCACACGACTCAGTTGGTAACGCGGTGACTTTAGCAGTCAAGTGCTTTGAGAGACTTTGAACATGCACATCTAAATAATTGTGTCACCAATCTTTATCGTGATCTGTATCTGATATTTCATCTGTATTTAGATTCGAGATCAAAAATAATTTATTCAGCTGAATCGCCAGTTCCACACGACCATGCTAATATGCATAAGAAAACAAGCAAGTAACAGCTTGGTTCCTATTTTTTCGTATAAAATTAACAGTGAAGTTCCAGTTTTGATTCTGGTAACTATACCTTAACGCAAAAACCACTCTTATAGTATTATAGGGTATTCCGATTTATCCCAACGATATTACGATAATAAACTAACACTACACCAAACCACCGCCATTTGTCGATCGCGTCATAATATAAGCCACTCGATTATAGGCTCCAGTTACCATTCAATCAACTGGAGTACGAAGACATGTATATAGAAGATACTCGAATTAGCAACGTATAGAACACATTGAGATGATTGAGATGATTAGATTACCTACTGATGTGAATGCTCCTGTGGAGATTACAGAGATATCAAAGGGCTCTATTCTCCGAGTACATGAAGTTGTATTGAAAAGTATTATGTAATTAGTTTATGAATAACTAGTGGCCGCCCGCGGCTTCGCTCTCCCGTTCCCGTAACACCCCGTTCCCGTTACTTTTTCGGGATAAAAAGTATCCTATGTCCTTTTACTGTTTCTAAGCTACCTCCCAACCAATTTTCGGCCAAATCGGTTCAGCCGTTCTTGAGTTATAAGTGGAGTTACTAACACGACTTTCTTTTATATATATAGATATAATTAGTTTATGATATCAGGGGCAGGTTGAAAGTTTCGCCAATGACTGAAAAGATGAGGAGCAATTAGCGTGGTATAGGCATGTCCTGCCAAGGGAAAAATGTCTTAAAAAGCAAGCAAAGCTGTCCAAAGACACGAATACCACTGTTCCCCTGCACGATTGCACCGGAAGTGCAGCGGTGCGCAAAAGCCATCATAACTAAATGTCAAGAGAACTAAGTATAATTTATTTTCTGACACTATTCAACTTTCATAGCAATCGTTTTTAAGTACCTACCCTTCAACTATTTCTGAAAAGTAACATCGGGATCTTTTATAAACTGAGAAGACGTGGAAGTGACGTTTCCACTCTGAAATGTTTTGCAACTCTTTAAACTACAGTAGGCTTACTACAAGCTCTGTCTGGCTCTGGTTTTGAGTCTGTGTGAGTGTTGACTAGATAAATCCTACATTGAAACGTCACATTATAATACACTGGTGAGCACTCACACAGACTCAAAACCAGAGCCAGAGACAGAGCCAGACAGAGCTTGTGGTAGGCCTACTGTTGAACATTGAAGCAATAATGAGATGCCAGCAACACTCGCAAACGTTATGACGTGCCTGCCGCCCTAACTTTCTTTTTAAGTTGTCTTCGTATCAATATTTGAAATAATTTTAGGGAAGCCCCTAACATATTATCAGAGAATAACGTATATATCTATACTAATATTATAAAGAGGAAAGATTTGTACCTATTTTTGTATGTTTGTAATGAATAGGCTCAAAAAGTACTGGGCCGATTTAAAAAATTCTTTCACCAATATAATGCTACATTCTTCCAATTTGACATAGGCTACATTTCATTTTGAAAAAAATTTGGGATCCTTGTTAATTTGAACAATGTAACCGAAGGTGTAGAAAAATGAGTCTTAAAATGTATTTCGTCGAATGCGCTGCCGAAACTTTTAGCGATAGAACAAAATAATGTACAACAATATTGTCTACCCCGTGCGAAGCCGGGACGGGCTGCTAGTGTATTATACACATGCTTAGGTAAAGTATGTGTGTCTGTCTGTTTTAAATAAGTTTTATATTGTCATGTATGTAGATGCCACCAGTGTGTCCTTTCAACAAAGTGAGTTATTCAATCAGGAGACAAAATGTTTGTTGTGACTTTACCTTTGGACTGAACTCAGGAAAGTCGAACTTCAAAAACAGAGCAATAATTTATTTAAAATTGCCCTTGATAACGACGAAAAATAGAGCAAAGTTTATACGTTCCATTATCGTAAATTGACGAAAAGTATCAATATCTGACAAAAAAGGAAGGAGGCACAATTACCAACTGTTGATTTTGTAAATGTTTATTTTTATATAGATGATTTTTGAAATTTGAATGCTTTAATTCAAACGAATATATTGCATGATCATTATTTGTCGCGGAGGCAAACAGCCCAGACCGACCGAAACAAAAATTAAGGACCAAAATAGATAGATCACGAAAGCATAAAATTACAAAAAACTTTTGGGAAATTATAATTATTTTTGTGGTTTCCTTAAGTGTAGTAAATAAACACTATACAATCAATAATATCATAAAATTAAATCAATTTCGAGAACTAGAAATAAGCAAGTTTAAAAAAAAGATTTATAGATGTTTGGTGTCCTGTAATAAGTGAACACATTGTTAGCGACACTGACTAATGCAAGTAAATCAATAAGATTGTATACTTTGACTTCTTCTCAGAAAGCTGATTGGACATTGGTTTTACGACCTTCCTTTAGTCAATATTAACCAACACTTTGAGCTCGCCATAAAAGCCACTTATGGTACCTTTTACCTTCACCAACTACTGGTAAGTACTTATTCTGAGGTACACAAGAAATGCGTAGAAAAAAACTCGGTCTCGTAAGGTTTCAAATCTGTCAAAGCAGCGCCGTAGACTTAAGTTCACCTAGGACAAGGATGGACTAGGTATACAATTTTGTAGGTGACTTGAAAAGAATTCAGTACACTTTGTAGACTTGAATACCCGGGTTAGGTCTCAGCTAGTTTTGCTTAACGTAATTGGCAGCTTTAAAAAGAGGCTCTAATTTAAGACGGCAACCAAATCAACGCAATTCCATTCGTTCCAATTGGTGCATGGTAACATTACTTTAGGTAATTTACCATATTAAAGATGGTACTATAAGATGACTACAAAAGATTGCACATTATAAATATTTTTTTCATCCGCCGAGCATGTATGTCATACCCAGCCAGTGTAACAAATCTTATTGGACATCGATCGGCGCGTGTATAGAATTCCAGCCTGAAGGTCTACCACGAACTCTGTCTGGCTCTGTCTCTGGCTCTAGTTTTGAGTGTGTGAGTGCTGACTAAATAAGTCCTACGTCGAAACATCACACATACGGTTGAGCACTCACACAGTCTCAAAATCAGAGCCAGAGACAGTCACAGAGACAGAGACAGACAGTTCGAGACCATAGAGGGAAATAATATTATAGCTTATGTAAGTAAGTCGAGTAACAGGAAAACTGAACTTTTAATAGGAAAACTTTGATATTTTTCTCTTACTGTTGCTCAAAGTAATATAAGTTTTCTACTTTTCTCGTAGCGTATATCTACCTGTATTATCGAGAGCTTGTTACCATGCCATGTGTAGCGTATGCCTACATACGTACAATTTTGAATTTGAAGAATCCAACTCGGGTAGTATAATGACCTTATCTCCTGGTTCCAGAGACCGCAAAGCCGTGGCTGGGCGTTCGGACAGACAGCATTGTGAAAAGCTTTGCAAAGCTGACTATTCCATAGCCATACGTATAGTTATGCGTAGGTTAAAATATGATAGCTATATAGCTACTAAAATATGTAGCCATACAAACAAATTTTTACCATTTATGGGCGATTTGAATTGTACACTGAAATAAATGTTGCCTTTCATATTGTACCATATTTCCGGCAAACTTTATAAAATTGAAGAAAAATGGTGATAATAGTAAAAAACAAAAACTAAATAATTATGCATTAATTTATTAATTCATTGTTATCAACGAAAACTACTAATAACTTTGCTAATGAAAACAAATGCAGAACCTTTAATCGTATACCCTACACGTTAGCCTTGACATATTTTTAGATCAAACGATTATTCAAACACATAAAGAATGTCAAGTTACGGCGAAGGGTCGCAGTGACTCTTCACATACTTTCCTGCTTAGTCATATAAAAGTATATAAGCCAAGAAACCGCGTGGATTGCCTTTTTGCTATCTATACAGGGTTATTGGTAATTATATAAGAAACCAGTTAAGGGCTCCTTCTATACATCTTAACAAACAATATTTGTTCTACGACTTTTGTCAAAAATCAATACACTTCCCAAAAAAAATATTTTATGTTTTTGTAACACGTTTTAGCTTTGTCTATTGTAGACGCTTCATGGTAATAACCGGTGACCGGAGTCGCATCGCACCCCGCACCGCGCGCCCCTTTCATTGAGATTGCCGCGCGCCGCACCACGGGGCATAGAGTTATAATTAATTAGAATGACAAGTTTGTTAAAAATAACTTATTATGTTTTGTATGAAAAAAAAATAACGAATTATTGAAAGTCGTAGAACAAAAGTTGTTTGTTAAGGTGTGGCTATTAACTGGTTTCTTATATAATTAACAATAACCCTGTATATAAAAATGTTATGTTGGTTCGTGAAAAGTTCTGCAGAAAAAGCGAGGCTGCTAGTAATAAATAAATATATATTGTAGATATAGATATACCACTCCACACCATCAAGCCCCAAACTAAGCAGAGCTTGTACTATGGGAACCAGGTAGCTGATATAATACTTTCATGCATTTTTTTGTTGTAAATATATACTTTGAATACAATATAACACCCAGACATAGAACAAACATCTGTGTTCACCACGCAAGTATTTGTTCTCGGTGGTGATTGAACCCACGACCGACGGCGCAGAAGGCTGAGCTACTACCAACTGAGCTGAGTGACCAGTCGAATAAAACTATACTTTTCTGAAAAACAGTATTATTATTATTCTGATCTCTGTGGCTCTAAACAAACTCTCACCTTGGTATAATACTTACTCAATTATAATTAATGATATTTAATACCAAGAATTAATTTATTTCACGGAGACTACCGAATTAATGTTGCTAATTTATTATAATAATTATTTTCGACGGAGTCATTTTCGAGTCATTGGCGATGACCGAGCATGGCTTAAAGGCCCGGGCCACATCATGGCGATAAATCAACGCGGTACCTACGTGACAGCGATACAAGCATAGCTGTCATGTCACGCAGTGTTATCGCAGATCCCTGCGTTATATTAGTAAGGCTTTATATATTAAATTTAAACCTGACTAATACATGTAATAATTAATAACTGACCAACTCGTCGTATAACAGTGAAGATCAAATAGCTATAAACATGCACTGCGCACACTAAGGCTTATATACCTGTATCATTCTTCCTGGGTATCAAAACTTTAAGAAGTTGGTACAGCCACCGGTATAAATCGATATACATTTCTAATTTGAAATACAATTTCCATAGAAGGACTTTTAATTAACGCTTTGGAAGTTCGCCTTCAAACGCAACACTCCCTTTTTCTAGTAGTAGCTATCCAGTGGTGTAATTGAATTTGGATGGGGGAGGATAGATATGTTGCTGCAACACTAAACTATATCCCCCGATTTTGTTATCATTTGTTTTTGACATGGCAACGTCTTATAATTTGATGGAGCCGGCTGCACGCACGAAAAAACATGACTCATGCGGCGTTACCTCGCTCTGAGGCGGTCCATTTAAGGCTTGAAGTGCAAGCGAGAGTGCGGAACGAGCGTCAAAGAGGCACAATTGGCCTCCGCGTTCGGCAGCTTTCGAAATCTGTCTCTCTCGTACTTGAGTGAGCGATGCGACCGCGTGGACAGCTATATGACATTGTTTTGAATTGCGTCCGAGAGAACGCAAGTTTAAAGACGTACCACGTCAAAATATTATTTTCCATTAAAAAAAAAACATAGTGTAAATCTATTAAAAAGGGCTGTTATTTACTTTTGTCGTTGAATGTACAGCAGCCAGACACGGAACAAATATTAGCAAAATATACAGCTATATTAGTTTTATTACGTAAGCTAAATTATTCATAATCGCTTGTAACATCGCCTCAGTAGTAATTATTAACGAAATAAATAGTACTTCTTAAACTTTAGTAACACAAAGAAACTAACAACTCAAGAAATATTTACAAAATGTACAAAATACACAAGAAACAGTTATACTATCTGCAGACCGTTACAAGCGATCTAGAGATAGCTTAACTGATCTAAATTAGGATCAATCGGAAGTAGTAAAGGATTAGCCATTTTTACACCATGATTTAATTAAAAACCTCATGCAAGGAAAAGTACCTAGAGGGGAAAAGGATTAGCAAGCTTGTATATCGTGTAATTAGGTCAGCGAGGCTGCACGTAACTTAATTACTCTAACGAGATTTCCCTGAAGAAAAGCCACGAGACTCTTCTAAGGGCCAATCTCGAAATTCTGATCTAAGTAAACCTTAACGTAGGAACACATTTATTCCCATCATTGCTTTCGGCTTTCTGGATGATGCTTTGCCTGAGAGCATACTTAAAGGGTATTTAGTAAAATTATTAATAGGTTTGAATTAATGTTAATCCTTTCACCATACTTGGTTCGAAAGAATCAGTGACACGTTAAGAAGAAGAATGGTAAGAAAATGTTTATAATGTACCAAAAGTTAAAAGCCAAGCGGTACATTATTCAAATCTTTGTGGAAACACTTTATAATCAATAAAACATGAGATAACATTGCTAATATGCAAACACATAAAAAACAAAGACATTAAGGTTTACATTATAATATTTATTTCTAGTAAAATTAAATGCTTTTTGACTAAAAATAACACTTGGTTCATTAATAATTACTCACTAAGTCTACTTGCTCTAGTAATTTCATCTCTGATTAGTGGAGTTTTGGCCAGATTTTGTATATTTCACAGTAATCTGTAGAACGCCGTCGTTAGTTTCGCTTGTCGACAAATTCGCTTCGTTTTCAGTCCGGAAAGCAAATACATTAGAGCTCACAGCTATACAAGCACTGAATTTCTAGAAAGAAGCACGCTTCTTCATTAAAACTGGTTTTAATTTGCCATAATGAATCTTGCCATAATATTTTAAAAGCGCTTTCGGTAATGTAACTGTGACATATAAAATTATCCTTATACTAGTCTTAAAGTAAAGCTGGTAGCTTTTATTTTTATTTCGCTCGGCTTGCCTTTTTTGAAACTGTGGGGATAGTTGTTGTGGTACCGCCAGCGAATATTTTTAAGTTGTGCTTGCTGCCACTACTCGAGAAGTTGAAAGGTTGATATTTTGGCGCTTTAGTCGGATTTAAGTAGAGATCCCAAATTGATTGCGTGCTTCTGCTCGTCCTTTGCACCGACTGTGAAGGCAATGGAGGTCTCTTTGTGCTCGAACTAGATGTATAAGAGTTTTTCACAGTGGTAGATTGAACCCGGTTAGTTACGCGATTTGTGAAAGTGTATCTAGGTTTGGCGGTGGTGGTTGAGGTTTTGAATGGTGCAACAGTTGGTCGGGTGTTCGGACGAGGTGTGTACAGCTGAGTGGATTTTAAAGTAGTAGTTGTAAGCCGGTTAATGTTGCTATTGGCAAACGTGTACCACGGTTTGGCGGCAGTGATTGAAGTTGTGAACGGTGAAACAGTTGGTTTGGTTCTCGAAAGAGATGTGGAAGGTTGGGCGTATTTTACAATGTTCGTTGGGAACCGTTTAGTGTTGCTATTTGCGAAGGTGAACTTAGGATAGGCTGTGGTAGTAGAAGTCGTGACTGGTGAAGCAGTCGTTGGGGTGGAAGTCCGAGATGTGTATTTCACAGTGCTTGTAGGTAGCCAGTTAGTGTTGCGATTGGCAAACGTAAATCTTGGTTTTCCAGTAGTTGAAGTCTTCAATGGTAAAGCAGTTGAAACCGTAGGCCGGAGTGTGGTCGTCCTGGCTCTCTGCCACCACGAGAGCGTTGTTGAGATCACTGGTGTCGGTGACGTAGCCTGAGTTGTATACGATGTCATAAACGTAGGATATTTATATGCAATGTTTGTTGTTGTCACCGGTTTTGTAAGAGCTTCTGTTGATTTATATGAAACGGTCGTGGTCTTCACCTTTGGTGATACAGCTTGGGTCACAGCCGCTAATTTATGCGTACTCGATTCCGTCGCGGGCGGGCTATATTTTGAACTCACAGTGATTTTATCAAATGCATTTTGGTCTTGTTTCGTGTTCATTTTCTCCGTGGTCGTATCCAGTGGTGGAGTCGTATGTTTCTTACGGAACTGATTTGTCTCTATAAACCTCCAGGGCTTGACGGGGGGTATGTAAGTTGTCGTAGTAGTGGTCGTCGTTGTTGTCGTGGTGTTGACAGGAGCGTAAGAAATTTTATCCAATTTCGCTGATTTAGGAACAGTCACTTCGTTCACTTTGTGCACTTTCTGTCCCAAAACAGGTAGTTTCAGTTCGTCGATCAAATCGTATTTGTAATTGTACCAATCCACGTCTTTATTGTGATTGAGTGCTTTTCCGTACCTTTCTTGGAAAATTGAGCTGACCGCCAGAAAAGAAGGGAGAGCGTTGTCGGTGCGCTGGTAATTCTTGGTAGCGACGACTGGGTAGACTTCGTCAGGCGGAAAGGAGTAGGCGTTTATGTTTCTGTCATATCCGTCTCTGAAGTCACACTCGGCAAGGTACTTCTTAGTATTGCCCTTGCAATGTTGCGGGTATACGACCCAGGCGAGGAAGCCATCGCCCTGCAGCCGCGTGTGCTCCTCGTGTATCTGGCGCGCGCACTGCAAGTCATCGGCGATGTTGTCATCACGTAACTCATCGCAGGAAAGTCCACACACCTTGCCACCGCCGCACCAGTACAGCTCGCTAATCTGGAAGATCCCGTGGTCCCCGCTGTAGTGGTTCCTGGCGGCAGTATCGAGACGCGACTCGTGATATGCGATGCACACCCAAGTGGAGATATGGTCTTGCCTCACGCCCAGAGCCTCGAGATCGCGCGCGAGTTCGCAGCGCGAGTAGATGCGCGCCTGTACGGCGGAGAGCAGCGCGAACGTCCACCACGCGACGTGGGTCATGGCAGCGTGCGTTTGGCTGGCTCGGCGCACGCTGCGCCTTTTTACGCATTCTAGCTTCTCGCAAAGAACTCGCTCTTATCTGTCACCCGTATTTTACCTGTAATTTTAATTGGTCGGGTCGACTGCTTAGCATTTTAGAACAGTGTTTATTTTTCAGATTGTGGTCAGCTGCCTAGCTAGTGGTTTGTCTGCGGCGACACTTGCGACGTGTGTTGTTGGCGGTTGCGAGGCTACGGCGATGCTCACCTTGGCAGGCGTGTCATCTCGTCGTAACACCATCGATACTCAACATTTTCAATTTCTTCCGTGTTCAATTATTCGAACAAATGCAAATAGTGATTATAATAAGATATAAATACCTACCAGAGTGTTTGAACTTCGAATCCAAAATACATTGAGATTACATATCATTTACATAAAACCACATGTTTCTCGGTAATGACCGGTTTCTAAAACACCTAATAAATATTATCGTACTAAAAGGTCAATTTTTTGACCTCATGTGTCCAAATCCAATATTTTATACGAAACGTAGGTATGTATCGTTAATAAACTGAATATCTAGCAGGTGAGGTACATAAATTAGTAACAAAATTAAAAAAAAGGTGCCAGTTAATATAGACCATACTGCGTATCAAACCAATTAAACTTAATCATATCATAAAAAATCCAATCAATCCTACCCACTCATAACGATGATGTTGACAAAATAAGAGAATCAGATCTGTAGGCCTACCACAAGCTCTGTCTGGCTCTGTCTCTGGCTCTGGTTTTGAGTCTGTGTGAACTTTGACTAAATAAATCCTACGTCGAAACGTCACACACACAGTATAATACACAGGTGACCACTCACACAGACTCAAAACCAGAGCTAGAGACAGAGCCAGACAGAGCTTGTGGTAGGCCTACAGATTGGTTCAGTGACGCCATTATTTACTTCGGTTTTTTTTTATTCAGCACATTCGAACAATCCTCTATCTCGGATTAACAATTTTCTGCGGCGGAACTCTTTTTCGAAGCTCCGTCAAAATAGAACGCAAATTGCTACTGTACTAATTTCTGTTTTTGACAGGCCCCATCTCTCATTTGGTTCATAGCTCTGCCTTCTGCGCTGCAGGTAGTCCTGAGTGTGCACTGAACTTAATTATATTTTGGTGTGGTGGATGTTTCAATATTTATTTCATGTTAAGCGTGTTTTGAAAATACACCGGTTTGTGTATTGGGTTGTGTACCTACCTATTTAAGACTTTAGCTTTGCTTTTTTTAAATAAAGAGATATAGTCTTCTTCTTCTTCTTAATGAATGGCATCTGTCCTTTTCGGATCAATTTTGCCAGTGTCGAGTAGTATAATGAGTTTAATGAGTAAATTACATGGATAAAATACTTTTTCGTCGAGTCGTCAGTCAAAATCAAAGTCGGCCCTACCTAATTGGCTTTGGAAAAAGATGGCCGTTTATTCCAAAACCATCTGAAACATGTTCGATCAAATCAGAATATCACATAATACACTTTAATTCCAACTAAGACCTCAAGTAATGCTGGTTAAAAAACCACCCACACAAAATTACACAACAGAATTCAAAATAACACCAGAAAAACAATTAAAATCAAAAAACCAATGTGACTTCCTAAAATGACAGAAAACGAATCTCCAAGAGAAATAGTCAGATAGGTCCTAAAGTTGCGTCGCCCTGACGTTTGGTTTGATAGGTAAACACTAGAACGCGATATCCGCGGGTCAAGAGGTGAGGCGGTGGCCTCTGTTACCTAATAAAGCGTATTCTGCCGAATATGCTAAGTATAATGTTAATCGTGCGTCACTCAAGATAATTCTGAGTATCAAAACAGTAAGTCGTAATTCGTTTCTATTGAATAATCATAATTAATATCTGATGCGATATTAACCTTTATTTACTAAAATAATATTTAAAATACAAATATTTTCAAAATACAAAAAAAAGATGAGCTATCTGTAAAAAACGATCTAGAGATAGCTCAACTGATCCAAATCTTTTGGCGAAGTTTGTCGATCTTTGCTAAAGAGGTGCCCGGCGACATGGGTTTTAGGATTTTTCACACTTTTATAAATGCTGAAGCGATAAACAAGTTTTCACTTCACAAAGTCCTGGACTCCATACATTTTATAGCGTGTGTGTGATGTGTCGTTTTAGCAATATCTTTTTAATTTATTTCCAATATTCGTTTTTCACTTCAAACGAATACTATTTGCAATTCGTATAGGTATCTATAGGTATCAAACAGATTGCAAATAGGCACTGGTGTGATCAATAAATATATTAACACATATGTATCGAGGCCGAAAACTAGAGTGGTTCTATCAATCAACGAGTTCCTCGACCTCCACTACCCTATCGCATCACTCATTGCGAATAATAGTTTTTTGTAATACAAGAGTGCTAGCTACTTTTTAACCGCGTGCTCAATTTTGATGACCGAGCAAGGGAAGGATTCTAAAATTTAACCACGAGCGTAGCGAGTGGATTAAAAGTTAGAATACTAAGCGTTGCTACCAAAGAATTCCCTGTTCTTAACTGTAGGTCTACCATGAGCTCTGTCTGGCTCTGTCTCTGGTTCTGGTTTTGAGTCTGTGTGCGTGTTGACTAAATAAGTCTTACGTCAAAACGTCACACACACAGTATGCACTGGTGAGCACTCACACAGGCTCAAAACTAGAGCCAGAGACAGAGGCAGACCGAGCTCAAAATATGATTGAAGTTTGCGTTTGCTCGCCATATAAATGAAACCATAAAGTACCTAGAACTTGTCAGCATTGCCCAGAGTATTAAATTAAAAAGCATAGTAAAAATGTAGCTCCCAGTATTTCAAAGTCCTAAAATATAAAAGAACTTGATACATTTTTATTTTAATAAACTCTGTGGATGAAATCTCTTCTATGCTGTGCTCGGTAAAGCTAAAAAAGTTAAAAAGGGAAACGATTACGACCTCAGACGGTGGTGTATATTTTTACTCCTTTTTATGAACTGTCCAACCAAGAACGCATAAGAGAGAGATATTCCTAACTCGAGCACAGTACCCGAAGTCGGAGTTTTGCTAGAGATCGTCCAGTCTTAATTAAGCTGCACGTCCTACTACTTCAGTCAGTTAAAGTACAAAGATCATTTTAAAGTACTTTGCTGTGAGCCAACGTCAAGAAAACGCGGTGGAGGGCGTGCATTTTTAGACTGGTTTACCCCTACCACATTTTGTTTACCAAATGTTGTTTTCGTGTGAGCACGTGTCTCTCTTTTGTATGCAAAATTGATGAAACAACGACTCGTTTCGATCGTTTCTACGTAACGTATTCTTGCTGTCTCATCTTTTCTCCATAAAATAGAGAGAGTCAAATTGGCGAAACGAAAACAACATTTTGTGTTGCTATGTTGTGGTAGCTAAACTCCGACTTCTGGTACAGAACATAAAAAAATACTGCACACGAGGCGACTGAGAGAAGGAAATGTAATTTGTTCACACACTTTCAAACAAAAACTGGATTTTGTTAGGACGCCTCCCCTTCGTGTAAAGAGTAGATTTTTTTAAATATGTTTATGTCAATGCGTAGGGTACCGTTGCATAAGTCTTTTAAAAAAATAATGAGGTTTCTTTGAGTTATTTTTCAAGTCAGTTCAAGTTGAGCGGCAAGTCAGTCAGACTGGCCTCTCAGCTTAGTTGGTAAGCTCTGTCTTCTGCGCTGTAGGCCATGGGTTCGATCCCCATCGAGAACACATATATTTGTGTGGTGAACGCAGATGTTTGTTCTCTATTTGGGTGTTATATTGTATTCTAAGTATGTATTTACAAATAAATTATAGTTAAAAAAACTAAAAAATAACGCTTTTATAACAAATTGAACTAAAAAGTTATAAATAAAACTGTAATAATCAATTGAAAATTTATATCATTGTAAAAAGCGTGGGGTGCTTTTTATAATAACTTCAAATATAATAAACTATTGATAAAATATTTACAACAATCAAAATCAAGCCCCCCACGCTTTTTGTACAATAATATAAATTTTCAATTGATTATTACAGTTTTATTTATAACTTTTTAGTTCAATTTGTTATAAAAGCGTTATTTTTTAGTTTTTTTAACTATAATTTATTATTTACTTTTTAGTTTTTTTATTTTTTTTTTCATATTTTTTTTTCATATTATTGCATTGTCATCGACCTTTGACAGGTGTGCAAAGTTTGAACCAAATCTGATCGTTCAAAGTAGGTATTTTTTTAAATTTTTTTATTTCTTTTCATTTTTTTTATTTTTTTTTTCATATTATTGTATTGTCAACGACCTTTGACAGGTGTGCAAAGTTTGAATCAAATCTGATCGTTCAAAGTGTGGTTTTTTTTTATTTTTTTTATTTCTTTTCATTTTTTTTTATTTTTTTTTTCATATTATTGCATTGTCATCGACCTTTGACAGGTGTGCAAAGTTTGAATCAAATCAGATCGTTCAAAGTAGGACAAAATCGAGCTCAAAGGGGTCGGTTACATACATACATACATACATACATACATACATACATACATACATACAGGTGAAGCTAATAAAAGCGTTATAAAAAATGTATTCAGGCATTATATCAGCTATCTGGTTCCTATAGTACAAGCTCAGCTTAAATTGGGGCTCAATTAAGTGTTCTGTGGATTGTCTGTAATATATTTTATTTCATATTTAGTTCGGTATATCTAAAACGATCTTTAATTGCGAAAGCGATGGCGATCAGTTTCAGCATATGGTTTTGCATACATCCGCACACCGTCGCGGACTTTGACAGTGCTGTATTTTATAACGATACACGGACCACCATCGCAAGTGATATGGATGTACGCAATGCTTTATAGTCGCACGTATCAAAAACTAAACAAAATAACAAACACTTTAGTTTTCCATATTCGTAAAATGGAGTTTTTTTCTACATATCTATCTATGTATGTCAAGTCCATCGCGTGAGTATTATCAGTTTTGTTATTCATACCTAAACATTCCAATAATTAATATTCAAAATCATCAAATTATTCACAATTATAATAATTCAATCAATCAATCAAAATAGTCTTTATTCAGTTCGATTACAAGAATCACTTTGAAACGTCTTAAAGCTAGGTGAGTCTAGGAGCCCAGTTCCACGCGACCAAGCCTAAAAGAACAGGCAACAAACTACGTCTCGATTCCTACCGTTTTTTGAGTAGGTATGAGTAAGTCAGAGTCTTATATGTTCTTTATCAACATAACCCTAAGCCTGACATCTTCCACTGATTTGGCACAAATGGTACCATATACTACGATCCTGTGCCAGTACATTAATGTATGCGGTCTGTGACTTATTTGATTTTGTCAATCATTTACAATCAGAACATTTGAGTGAGATGGGATCTCACTAAAATGTTCACGGATCTCTTGTAATAAACATATTCGTAGGTAAACACAGACGGTGGCAGCGCAAAGTGGAATATTGAGTTAGCTAACGTGAAATCTCCGGAATTTGATGAATTTCCAACTTATATTACTGAACGATCGTCGAACGTACCGTGTAAATGAAAGGGTGGTAGGGAGGTATTTGCAGCAAGATGAAACCCGACTGAAAATAATAATAGATGATTGTTCTGAAAGTCTAATAACATTGCCTTATAGGTCACGCACGTTATGAACGTGCCCTGCGTCCATCAACTTGAGGCATTCAGATCCTTTAGCTTTGATGCCTTCTGTTCTTATGCACGCTCGTGACGTTGGAATTATACATTTGAAAAAGGAAGGTTCAAATACGTCATGGCATTGGCTAGGAATGGGCTCCGGTTAATGTACGGCCAGTTAATGTACACCCAGTTAAAACGAATCCACATCATATATGAATAACAAAGCATTGTCTCTTAAATCAAGTACAATAAGAACGTGCCCTACGATGCACTGGCCTGCGTCCATCAACTTGCAGCATACAGATGTTAGGCCTCATCTGACGAACACACACCGAGGACGTGCGAATCAAACCAAAGTTACGGAGAGCGCTTGCTTCGCTGCCGCTTTTTGCGCGCGTTTAGATCAGGAACGCTAAAAATATCTTGGAACTCTGCACATTTTGAGACAAAAAGAACGACATACGTAACGTTCCTATCCTTTGCAACAAGTCAAGGTGATACTATTGAACCTCAGATCACTGTGACTTTTTGACCAACGATATTTATCATCCACCTATAAAACAAACAAATCCGATAAACAAGTACGTGCCCACCTATGCCGATATGGGAGACGGGTGGGTAATATCCATCAACCATTGTGAGCGTGGTACTGAAAAAAACTGCCATGCGAGATACCTGACGCTATTGTCCATAACTGGATGAAATACTTGGCTCAATGGCTCTGTGGTTGTATTCTATTAGAAGCTACGGGAAAGCTATGATGTTGTCATGGGCTGAAACCAAATAGGTACCTACCCTTTGTTCATGTTTAGAGACTGTCTATTGAAGAATTATATTATGAGAAGAAAATCGTCGTCTGGAATAGCATTAAATAATAATAAAAATAATATATTATACTGTGGACAATCCACACAATACTTTTCCAAATTAAGCAGAGCTTGTTTATTACCTATACATATACATATTTTTATTTTATTCAATATACACTTAGAATACAATATAACACCCAGACAGAGAACAAACATATACGTTCACCGCACAAATATTTCTCATTGGGTATCGAACCCACGACCTACGGCGCAGAAGGCAGAGCTACTATTATACCACCTGAGCTGAGAGGCTAGTCATTACCCCTTTGTTTCAATCGTACTAGCTGTTGAAACCATCGCCTATAATAGAGCACGCACGTCAGGAACGTGCCCTACGACCACTGCCCTGCGTCGACCTAAGTATGAAAGAGGCTTGTTTAACGAATGTAACAAAGTTATACGTTTTGAGTTTCTAATGACGAGGAATTTTCATATCACTTGAGTTATCCGAGACTCGGGTATATTTGAAACTTCACTAATGGCTTCTCCGTTTGTCTGCTTTCACAAACTTTCCACAATCATCCGACATAATTATGTAGAACTACGAAGTTATTGAAACTCCATTATATGCGATAGCAGCGTAGTATTGGTATCTAATTAGCTTAATCTCCACGTGTAAGGTGATACTTGTATCCTTTTATTGATTACGACACCAAATAGCTGGGAGGCAAGCAACATCAACATTTTTTTTTATTTATTGATTTTATAGTATTTGTACTTAAAGGAAATCATAAAGATTTTTATGATAATGTCCCAAAAGTTAAGAGCCGAGCGGGATTCGAACCCGCGACCTTCCCCTTGGTCCGGGGCTGCGCTGACTACTGCGCCATCGGATCCTAATCACACTCGACGAATAACTCTTAGGGACTGTTCGCGGGCTCGAATCCCGCTCGGCTCTTAACTTTTGGGACATTTTACAGAACATCAACATTGTCTAAAGTTATTCAACATTATGTTGATTTTTACAAAAACTGAAAATAATTTTTATAATGTCCCAAAAGTAAAGAGCCGAGCGGGATTTGAACCCGCGACCTTCCCCTACGCCATCGGATCCTAATCACACTCGACGAAAAGGGAAAGGTCGTAGGGGAAGGTCGCGGGTTCAAATCCCGCTCGGCTCTTAACTTTTGGGACATTATAAAAATCTTTGTGATTTCCTACACTATAATATCAATAAAAAATTATGAAAATAATTTCTTTAGAAAACTGGGTATGGCAAGAATCTTTATTTTGTGTTGTTTATTAATAATAATAAAACAACACACACAACTGTTTGATATTATTTAGAAGAATAAAAATGAAAGTAGAACAAAATCTCGAAAAATCAGAAAATCGATTTTTCGAGATTCGAAATGGAATATCCCTAGACAATGTTGATAACTCTTACAGGCCTTGTAGATTTTTGTAGATATGTATTGTATTTAGGAGTTTTTATGTAACGAATAAATAGGTTAATTATCCGCCTTCCGATCCTAAGGTCGTGGGCTAAAATACAGTCGTGTACCAATCAGTTTTCTGTCAAACATACATTGTGCACTTTGCCAGTACTCTCAAAACGGTGAAAGAAAACAGCATGAAGAAACCGGCGTGTATAGAACCTAAAAAAAGTTCGAGCAACACGTGACAAGCGTCACGCAAAAAGGGCCCCCAGCGGCCTACTTGTGGAAAACAAGTTCTCACATCAAGTGCCGATGATGATTTTTTGAAAAACTAGGTTAATAAAATTAACGGGCTATTATTAGCAATTAGTCGAATATAACAATATTAAAATCAGTTACAAAATAATTAACCCAAATACGATTGTAGGTACAACCGAAACTCGAAACGGGGTTATCGTATTATTGTTACGATAATTAATTGCAGGTATAGTTTAATATTAATAAGTTTTTAATTTGCATGAGATATATCTTAATTGAACCCATCATTTCGAAAAGTATTATGAAGTTTCACAATATGTTAAACGCTTCAATAATAAAGTGGCACCATATAGTGATCAAGATATCGATTCTAGTTACTAATATTGTAAAACATTGGGACATGTCTAATGTCTAGTACAGTAGGCCTACCACAAGCTCTGTCTGGCTCTGTCTCTGGCCCTGGTTTTGAGTCTGTGTGAGTGCTGTCTAAATAATCCTACGTCGAAACGTCACACACACAGTATAATACAATGTGAGCATTGGCCATTTTCAAAACGATGGTTGCAATAATTATATCGTCGAAAATGTCTTAGTATACCTGTATAAATGCTAGTAGACCTGTATAAATAAAATAAACCCGGTAGATCTAGCATTTAGATCGGCATTACTATAAAAATACCATGAATTCTGTATCAAATACGGATAAGGATGAGTAGAGAATAAAACCAAACTGAAGAGCCTGCGCACAAAAATACCAACAGATTACAAGAATAAAAAAAAACAGCCAAGTGCGAGTCGGACTCGCCCATGAAGGGTTCCGTAGCATCAAATAACATAATATAAAGGTTTTTGTAGTTCGTCAAAAGGTAAATTGCGGTTTACGATTTATGACGTATAAAAAAAAACTACTGACTAGATCTCGTTCAAACCAAATATCGTTGGAAGTTTGCATAGTAATGTACAACATATATTTTTTTTAGTTTTATCATTCTCTTATTTTGGAAGTTAGAGGGGGGGGGACCAGTTTTTTTCCACTTTGGAAGTGTCTCTCGCGCAAACTATTCAGTTTAGAAAAAAAACGATATTAGAAACATCAACATCATTTTTGAAGACCTATTCATAAATACCACATGTATGGGTTTGATGAAAAAAAAAATTTTGTGTTTCAGTTTCAAGTATGGGGACCCCCGAAATTTATAGTTTTTTTTTTATTTTTATGTAAAAATCTTAATGCGGTTCACAGAATACATCTACTCGCCAAGTTTCATCAGTCTAGCTCTTACGGTTTCGGAGAAAAATGGCTGTGACATACGGACGGACAGACAGACAGACAGACAGACATGACGAATCTATAAGGGTTCCGTTTTTGCCATTTGGCTACGGTACCCTAAAAATCTGGTAGTCCAAACTACGGTAACTACTCCAAACCTTTGCAGTCTGATTTTGTGGAGTGTTCTTGTTAGCACGAAAATTAGCAACCCAGCTACAGGCACTCATACACTGTAGTAACTCGATTGCGAGTTACTACATAAAATCGTTATCCAGATTTTTTAGCATTGATATTTTCTTTCGAGTATCCAAACTACTGCAACCAGTGAACGCAAATAAAACATGGAGCAATAAATGCGTAAGCATTCCTTCAAAAGTCATACTTATTCCTAGTACGGTTTAAGTTGTCATAGATTTTTTTGGCCACTACACGCCATTTCTACGTCAACCGACTGTCAAACTGCCTGCGTCTATGGATGAAACAATTGCGGCCTGGTTATTTTTTGTGGCATTTTTGGGGTTGCAATCCCACTCGACTTTTCTAACGCTTGACCCGATAACTCGAATAATGCCGATCATTGGTCTGTTTCCAAACATGGAGCCGAAATATAAATATTACATGTACATATTTTGCTTCCATATTTACAAAAATCATTCCAGCTTCACTCATTTTATAGAGTATGTTTATCAGTAAACCTTTCGTAGAAATTGTTTGTTTGCAACTATATTGGATTTTACGTTATAACGAGAAAGACAAACAGGAGTTGTGAGTTTAAGTTCGCTTGCTGAATGAAATTGGCAAAAAATAATGTTCATTTTCAGTCTCTTTGATGCTATTTCAGGACTCGGGCCTTTGTCAATATTGTATTTGCCACTGCTTTGTAAGTGCGTTCTGAGGTGGGATGATGTGTGGGTAGGATACGTCCATACAAAATACGACACATAACATTATGAAAACAATCTTTTGTGTTCTGAAATAGCACGAATGTGCATTGTTTAATAAATCAAAATGGGCTCGTATGGCTGAACCTAGTAATGGATTTTTTAAATCAATAAACATATAATATAAATTTTATAAAAATAATCTTTATATTCCTAAATTTCGTCTGCAGGTCATTTATGGGGAACACTGCAGGTACGCTTCTAAACCTTCGGGAAATGCTTCTTATTCGGAAATTTAAAGTCTATATTAAAAATAATTTACTAAAGAAAGCATTCTTTACTTTAGGTATCTACATATTATTATTTATTATAGTAAGGCAAGGACTATGTACCTTCCCTACACTTCAAATATACAAAATCGAACAGAATAGTAGGTATATTATACAGTGTGTGTGACGTTTCGACGTAAGATTTATTTGGTCAACACTTACACAGACTCAAAACCAGAGCCAGAGACAGAGCCAGATAGAGCTTGTGGTAGGCCTACAGGTGACAGTAATGGAAACCAAATTATAGTTATGTCAACCGAACTTCATGCAAAGTTTTACTTAAAAACAGCAATAAGTAGATTAAATTGGATTTCTGAGATAATATTATATTGTGTTGCTTATTTCAAGTGAAACTAATAAAAGCGTGTAAGAAATTACCTGTTCATTAAATTTAAAAAGCTTTATAACTTTAGAAACTTTCATGGTTTTGAACACAATTTTTATGCAACAACGGGATATTTACCATGATTAAATTTTTGAGTTGACTTCAACTGTGTGATGCATGCAACTGTGCCGAAATATCGGAAGTCAACTCAAAAATTTAATCATTGTAAATATCCCGTTGTTTCATAAAAATAGTGTTAAAAAGCTTTGACAATATCGGAAGCTGAAACACAAAGAGAACAGGGATTCGCTTTTTATTCCAACTACCGTTTGAATAGATTTTTCTTTTCAAAAAGATTGCAGCTCTATTGAGCCTAAAATCTCGCCATAAAGCTTTCCGATGCCGCTATATTATATAAATACTAATAGACCCTCGAGGTTCACCGATCACTTAAATAAAGTAGACGTTTAGCTCGGTTGATTTTTGTCGGTATGATAGGTGAATAATCGTGGCTTTTGGTTTTGAGCACATTTAATCTGAGCGGAAAATCTCAACATTTAAATATATAAAACTTTTACGTTACTGACTGACTGACTGACAATCAACGCTCAGCCTCAACCGTAAGTCCTAGCAGCATGAAACTTGGAGGGTATGTTTCTTTTATAACATAAGTGCACAGGTGCACTAAGGAAGGAAATTGGAAATGATTTCCCTAAGCGGAGAAAAGAGGAAAAAACTTTTAAATGAAAAATCAACGGGGCGTAACGGCAAAGAGGCAAGTGGAGCCACGGGCGTCCGCTAGTTTTAATATTTTACAATCGTGAATCAAGAGTGCTTACTTTATTCATTATTTTATTTTATGTTCTAAAAACGTTTTAAACAGATTATTATTAAATTTACCTGTGTAATGGGAGCTATTTTACACTCGAGAATATAGACCGAGAAATTAAAAAGTGTTTGCTGAAAGGGAAGGATTTATTTAAATTCTTTATGTTTTTCTATAACAGCTTAAGATTACTTGAATCTCAATCCGTCCAGTGCTTCCGAACCTAAAGAGAAAATGTCATAACTATCGATGTTAGCAATCACTACCATCCGAGGAAAGCCGCGGGAAACCAGTCGTAAGAATATGCAAAAGTAATTGTTTGCTTCCGCTTACTACATACGTATTTTGTGTAGATAGTTTTCAGATTATTGCGCGCTTACACGAAATGGCGGCGGTGTTTACAGACGTGCCAGGCAAAATCAATTTTACTACCGGTTTAATCCTGTAGAAATTGTTAGACGTTCAATATTGACGCCTTCAAAGTTCTGAGACGAAGACTTCGAGCAAAAGTTTATTCAGGATAAGAGTAAATCGTACAGCTTAATATATCGTTGGAAATATTTTTAAAATACATGATGCGATTTTGCATACTTCTTTGGACACAGCGATTCGTTTTGTAGCGGTTAGCTATACATGTACCTACCCAATAAGTATTGGGCTGACGCGTAGTATGTGATCCAGCCTTTTCTCCCCACCCAAACAATTTTGGTGGAAAAAAATCTGTTGCTGGAACATGAGCTCATCATTGCGTCATCCTCCAGAAAATCAAAGAGAAATCAGAAAAAAAGGTTTAACAAAAAAAAGGTTGATCCTTACACGTTTTCTTACTTAAAATTTAACTTATGTTAATTACGAAAATCACTTAGGCAAACTTTTAAGTAACTTACTATTCGATTGCACACAAGATAGTGGCTTGCGATTTTTAATAAATAAGTTCAGTGATTTTATATCTTTGAAAGGGTGAAACTGTGCGAGGGAGAAATACATCTTCGCCTTCTCTTTTTCAACTCACCGACGCAAGAGTACAACTCCATAGCTCCCTCCAGTGGGCAACCATCTTCACGGCTGATGCCCTCCGTGACGTTGAGGCAGAAGCAGCCCTCATCGTTCGAGAGAAACCACTCGTTGGAGGAGTATTGCACCACTGGGATGCCATCGATCTCGTGGTCATACTGGTAGCGGAGTTCCACTGACCTAGGGAGTTACAAAGTGATTAGTCCGTGGCTCTTGCAAACCGTGTTTTCATCTTTTTGGATAAGATGTCTGCTAACAAATTTGGATTGTCCCCGTTAATCGGAGCTAGAAGCCTGCAGTTGTCATTCCCGATTCAAAATCAAATCAAAAGTGTATTTATTAAGTAGGATTACAATAATCACTTTGAAAAGTCTTAGATATAGCTAGGTGAGTCTAGGTGCCAGTTCCATGCGACCTAGCCTAAAAAAACAGGCAACAAACTACGGCTCGGTTCCTACCGTTTTTTATATAATCCTTTTACAAATAAAAAATCGAAACATTTCCTAAACAAACAACTCAAAAGATTATTTCAGGAAAAATATTTTAGCAATCGCTGAAAATGTCTCTTAATCTCCAAACGAATTTTATAAAAGTCGTCCTACAAATAAATTTACAAAATATCCGATAATCCGGGTCGTGGGATGATTGGTCGAGCGCAAAACTGAACACGATTTTATTGCTGGTCCATTTGTCCATCGTTGAAAATTCTGCGCGAATCTAATTTTACACAAAGGGAACGCTGGGAACTTAATCAATGGCTGTCCGGTAGCGCTGTAAGTGGCTTGTAGCGCTGTAAGTGTCCTGTAGCGCTCTATGTGTCCGGTGACGCTGAAAGAATCGTCAAACGACCACCAGCATTTCACCTATTCGAAAAAAAAATATGTCGCGCCAAGTTTTGCAATGCAAATAGCCGGAAATTACTGGAAATATATATTCCGATCTAGTTTCTAGTTTGTTCATTTATTTATGCGAATTTGTCTAAAGCTAAAGCTAAATTTTATCTTATTCGTAATTGCCAATTAGACAGCAGTAGAGTCGAGTTCAAAATAAAGCCAATTAATAAAATAAACTGTCCACCATGAATTCAATATAATAACCTACTCGACGTTTGTTGATTTCTTTATAATAAAACTTTTCAAGTTTTTGGCACCTAGGTCTCACTTGCATGATTCTTTTTCTTAACCTCGATGATGATAATGATGATGTGGTTACAGCCTCTCCAAAGCTAAATTTAAAATAAAAAAACGTTTATTCAGTGTCACAAGTATCACTTCAAAACTAGATAGGGTCAGATAACTAAAATGCACGAACCTACGTGTTTCAAACCCACATTTATATTACTATTCCGGTACGAGCTTCGGGGGATTTGTAAAGTATCTCATGTGAAAAAATAAATCACATTGCACAACCCGGAATGGTTTGCAACATACTTACATACGTTCGCGAAACACAAAGCAACAAGTTCAAAGCGAGTTGAGTTTTAAACATTTCTATTCCACTTTAGAAAATTCAAACCGCCCAAGTTGGAATAGTTCAAAGAGCCTTATTTAACATGGCTTTAAATGTTTTGGTCGCTGTGACTTAAATTAATAGTGGCTTAAACGAAATTAGCTATTAGCTTATCTCTGTAAAAGTAATGAGTAATTTTTGCTAATGGACATTCGTTCAAGTACAATAGTGAACTGTAGTGTAAGTGTAAACTAGTGCTACGTTTTAAGAACACAAGAACAAAGTGTTTCCCCTTAAGTGAATAGAGACAATAAGAAACGTGCATACGGACACATTCTTAGAATAACAATGTAGAAATTTAAGTCAGCATAAATTTGCTCATTAGCCTACATTATGGCTAGATAGTAATCTTATTAGGATACATTATTTATAATATTACAAATGTGTAAAATAATTAAAAAAAATTAGTTCAAGTAAGATTTTTATAAATGTATTCTTTTACCCACAACCTACTGGCGCGCGGCTTCGTTTTCGTGGTACACAAGGATAATCATCAGACTATACACGGCTAGCTCATATGTCCATGCAGTAAGGGTCACTTTTCTTTGTTTTTATGTAGCTTGAGATGTACCCTACTGTACCCAAATAAACTATTAGGCTACGCTCACTTTGGATACGAATTACATCGTACGTAAACGTATGAACACTGTTCGTACGAATTACGTTTTTCTCCGTCAACTAAACAGAGTAGGGTGTTAGCGCATACGTTATTGATGATGAACGCACGAACGTGTAATAAAATCCCAACAAGTTCGGATTGATTTCGGACGTCGGACTTGCACGTACGTATACGTACGACTAACTCGCGCGCTGTGTGAGCGCTTTCATAGTACTCAGAATGCCGGGAATGTTCGTACGTTTCTGCACGAATGGAATTCGTACGAAAACGTATCGAAAGTGAGCGCAGCCTTAATATTCCATGTTTCATCCAAATAAGTACTATAATGGAGTCACATGCATAAAAAAACCATACCATACTTGTAGAATTCATAACAGGAGAGTTTATAGGACAATGCTTTTGCGATGCAGGTCTTCTGGTTTCGATTGTTCTGACGTGTTTTATTCCAATCCTACTGGTTTATAAAAAGCTTAAACTTCAAGAGCAGCAAGCGGCTTGGGAGGTTGGGAGGCCTCCCCAGAGGGAGTGCCACCCTGAAGGGAGAACTTGTAAAAACGTTTTAAACGTGATTGTTATTATATTTACCAGTGTAATGGGAGCTACTTTACACTCGAGAATATGGAACGTAAGAAATTAAAAAGTGTTTGCTGAAAGGCAAGGATTTATTTTAAAAAGATTAAAGTAAATATGAATTAACAAAATAAAGATCAGGTTTACTTTGCTGTGAGCTTTAATCACAATTTTGTATATATTTTTGTTTGTAAAATAGTTTTTATTTTTTCTCACTCAATTTTTATACAGCATGTATCTGGAGGGGTGCATTAACGGAGACAGGTAGGTGACCTCAATGCCTATTCATTAAACTCCCCTGTATGCTCCCCGATATTCCTTCGTTCAACAGTTATTCAGGATTTTATAAAATAGGTATTTATCCTACCTATCTTAAAAACTACATCAATTCAAGAAGTTACCCAGAAAATTTCTTACTGAATGACTTAAAAAATACATGAGGGCTTAAATCAATTTTTTCAGTCCTTACAAAGTTCCAGATTAAAAAGTTAGCTAAGGCACATGCCTATTTCTATTTTGAATCAGCATCGTTGTGTTTCGGTTTGAAGGGTGTGGGTGCCGGTGAAATTACTGGTACGTGAGGCTGCACATCTGTATGCCTCAAGTTGATGGACGCAGGGCAGGGAATCGTAAGGCACGTTTTTGACTTCATGACCTATACGGATCGGAAGCTGGGTTGCTACCACTAGGCCACCAGGACTCTTATAATGAGCATGTGTCGTCACTAAGAACTTCGATTTTTTTATGATGAGTAGTATTTTAGACGTTTCATTGAACAAATTACGTTTAGCCTGATCTTAAGATATGGACGTGTCTCTTACTAATCCTAAGATATCTTAAAGCATTCTCTCTTTATCTTGCTTTGGTAAAAAAAATTACACTCAAGACGTCGTGTTCATTTTATCAACTTTGAATGAAAAAGGGACTTAAATTGCGTGTTATTTTCAACCTTGGGTAAAAGGCGTATCGGAGAATCTATGCCGAAGGCTAAGTAGGAGCGCTGAGAGTGTAATTAAATAGCTTTTACCTTCTGTGCCTTTATGAAAACAACAACAAGTATATTTTTTTAATTTAGTTATATTATTAGTAGCGTTACACTGGCGGTATTTAGATTCAACCATTACAATTTATGTATATTTTAAATTGATTAAAGAAAGATATTAATGTATTGATTGAGTAAAAAACAGCAAATAGTTCGTTTTTCCATGGCTTTTGGACATATTCGCGAATTATTTAGCTTCGGTTAAAACTAAATAATTTTTTTTTTAGAGAAAGGCCAGGTTAGGAGTACCCTAAACCGACGAGCATGTATGAAGAATGTTATGAGAGTGAACGAAGCGAAAGAGGTGTGTCAGGATCGTAGCAAGTGGAAATCCGTGATCTCTGCCTACCCCCATGGGAATAAGGCGTGATTTTATGTATGTATGTATGTATGTACAAGGTTTTTAATTAAACAGTAAGTTTAATTATATTAAAAACCTTGTAACACGATACCCAAGAACGAACCCAAAACATCCAAAATCAAAAGCTAAAATGATGTTCTGCTATGCTTAAAAGCAAAATTAACTAATGTTTCCCAAAACTAAATGAACTCTCAAAACCGTTTTCCGACAGGAAGTTGCATAGTTCAACCGAATTCTGCTGTAAATGTAAATAGGAAAATTTGCACGTGCAAATTAAACAGACAGAATTTGCCCCGAGTCTTCCTAGAAATGTATTGAAATTTTGTTGCAATTTAAATATTTGTATTTGAAAATTTAAATTTAGTATGACTATACAGGGTTATTCATAATTAGCTGCAAATACTCAGGAATTAGGTTCAACAAATAAAATAAAACATATTTATGAAATGATTTTTTTTAAGTTTTGTTATGAAAATCCCGAGAAAATCGACAAAGAATATCCTTTGGAATCATTGGCGCCTCACCTATTTTGACCTTTGATCCGCGCCCGCGCGCCGTGAGCGACACTCTGCGTTCAGTCACTGCCTGGGTGGATCATCGTCTTGTTCTCCATGGCAATCATTATGCAATAGCCGTAAAAAAATTAATAAAAATAAAATTTTGATACAAAAACTTAAATCAAAATTAAAAAAAAATAATTACACATAAATTTTTTATTTTATTTGTTGAACCTAATTCCTGAGTATTTGCAGCTAATTATGAATAACCCTGTATAAGCCACTCTAACTTTCAGTACATTATTTTTATTATTTTAAAACTTTTCACGGCAATTACCTACTTATTAATAGTCCTAATGGCTTAGTAGCGCTGTTATATTTTAGTGTGGTGAACAATATCTTTAGGTAAATTCTGACTCACTTGAACAATACACTCGCCCGCAATAATAAATGGTTCCTTTGAAAACAGCAATTATATTCAAAAAATAATAATAATAAATAAATAATGCGGACAACCCACACAACACTATCTAGCCCCAAACTAAGCAGAGCTTGTACTATGGGAACCAGGTCGCTGATATAATACTTAAATGTAATTTTATAAGAGTACCGCATTGAAGTGGTATACCAATTTAGTGAATTTAAAAAACCCTGAAATGAATGCTTGTATGTCCGCACTTGACCCTGACTACCCCCACTGAATAACTTGGTATGGTTATTGAAGAGTTCCGAGGAATAAACTTTGTTTCCATCTAGAATGGGCATGAAGCTGTCGGTCCAAGGCGGTAGGGAGTGCGGCCTGCGCATATCTAGGCGATGGCGATATTTGATTTGGCGATGATTGTTTCAGCTGATCGCCATCGCCATCGCCTAGATGTGTGCAGGCCTTAAGACCATCGTGGCCAGTGATGGCTCCACTCGCTCATACAAACTTAGTTTCTATGCTACAATACATACAACCCACAGTTAGTTTCTTAGCACCATAAGCACGGCCACGTGATTGGCTTAGAACGTTCCATAACAATATAATGGGCAGTGACTCAAGGCGTGGCTACAAGAAAAGTGGATCTGAAAATAGATTTGAGAAAAAGTATTTCCACCTGTAAGTTATATGAATAAATTGTCAGTGCTGCTCACTAAACTGATCACTCAACTACCTTGCTCAAACAGTAAGTAGCAAAATGGAATTTGCAGGGTGTAAAAAATACACTAAGCCGTTGAAGATGAGAACTGCCAAGTTAAATATTTACGTTTACTATCTTCATAACGTTTCAAAGTGAATAAAGTGTTCAACATTTTGTTTCAATTTTGAACTTTACTATATTATATAATTAAATTATATTCCTATCCTCTGCTTTTAACAATTTTATCATCTCACAAAGTACTTTTGATATTCAGACTTTACTTTTATTCAGCCAAGTAGGCAAAAAAGGTTATACTTCCAGCTGATGGAAAATGGTTAAGAACAACGCTACTCCTGGCCTTTACTTTTATTCGCCCAAGTAGGCAAACAAGGTTATACTTCCAGCTGATGGAAAAACGCTTCTCGATAAGTAATCACTTTAGAAAAGTTATTGGTTCTCGTTAGTTCGAAACTAGATGGATGGTGAGCTAGCCTCACGTTGCAAGCTAAAATCTCCACTTTCGACACCACTACACTTGACAAAGTTAACTGTACCCCAAGCACGTGTTTCTGTGAACCTTATCTATGGGACGCCATAGTGTCTTTATGACATACTAGCAGCCCGTCCCGGCTTCGCACGGGGTAGACAATATTGTTGTACATTATTTTGTTCTATCGCTAATAGTTTCGGCAGCGCATTCGACGAAAGACATTTTAAGACTCATTTTTCTACACCTTCGGTTACATTGTTCAAATTTTACCAAGGATCCCTAATTTTTTTCAAAATGAAATGTAGCCTATGTTAAATTGGAAGAATGTAGCATTCGATTGGTGAAAGATTTTTTTAAATCGGCCTAGAACTTTTTGAGCCTATTCATTACAAACATACAAAAATAGGTACAAATCTTTCCTCTTTATAATATTATTAGTATATTAGTATAGATTTACGCTATAGCGCGTAAGACAGTTTTTTTTGTAGTAGTAGAACTCTTTGTGAAGGGCTCGTCCGGGGAAATACTACAAAAATGCCCATTTCTGCCGTGAAGCATTGCTCAGTGAAAATGTATCTGATTACATATTGCCATATGTTTTAATTAAAAAAATGAACCTCAATAAATACTTACTGCGTGGCCCGATGTCCCGGTCACTCTACCCATAGGAAGCTAGCATGTCAATTTGCAATGTCTGTACCTACTATTTCGTATCTTATTTTTATATCTGTGTAGATACTTTATTATAACTTTGAAGCGTAGCGTGTGCTGCCTTTGAAACTTTTGCTTTTGTATTATTGCATTGCATACGTCTGACTAAGTGAAGTGGCACCACACTGGAACTTCACTGCTATTATTTTAGACTATTTTTGATTTTTAAAAGTATCAATTATAAAAAAACGGTAGGAACCGAGCCGTAGTTTGTTGCCTGTTCTTCTAGGCTTGGTCGCGTGGAACTGGCACCTAGACTCACCTAGCTTTAAGACGTTTCAAAGTGATTCTTGTATCGTATTGAATAAACGCTTATTGAATCTTGACTTAACTAAGTATACCACCGCATTCTGTTAACAAGCAGTGTTAGAATTTGAAGGTATCAGTACAGATACAGGTACATAGCTTAACAACTGAATGGAGCGGCGGACGCAATTTAATGGTATAAAATATTATCAAAACTGACCTCTCAGCTCAGTTAGTAATAGATCTGCCTTCTGTGCCGTAGGTCGTGGACTCAATCCCTATTGCGAACAAATATTTGTGTGGTAAGATGTCTGTTCTCTGCATAAATGTTTTATTGTATTCTAGGTAAGTATTATAAAAATCGGGTTCCGAGTTGTATAAGCTCTGCTTAATTTTTGGCTAGATAGTGTTGTGTACGCTGTTCACAATATTTATTATTAAAAATTAAAATTTGATTTCTACATGTGTTTAGTGCACGAAAAGAGCTTCTTTGCGACTCACTTAAAATCCTTTGACTTCACTTAAAATCCATTTATTTATTTAAAAGTCAGTCAATATGTAAATGCACATTTGGTAAGGCCACGTTACAGACCATAAAAATACAAATACATAGGTCACTGGCTATTTGAAGGAACTGGTAACACGACAAGAGAGAATGGCATATAGGTCATCCAAAGTAGTGCTACGGGTACAAAATTATAGGGCAGCCACTCATAATCGATCACCGACAGCATGTGCCAGAAAATTAGGTTACAGGTCTCCTGGATTCTCTCGAAATTTATTTACTCGATTATTGAACCAGTTTCCGAAATATCCAGGTTCCTGGTAATTTGTAATAAGCTAGGTGCTCTCAAACGGCAAAGTTGAAAGATTACCTGTATTTTGCTAACTGTCGTGTTTAGCGGCCAGATAAATTATATAATAAACTAATCTGTCGTGTAATTTAAAAATGGAACGTTTTTAACTACGGAACATGGCAATCAACGAAGTAGGTACAAAGGTTTGATTTAAATTTCGAAATGGCTAGCAAATGCTGGTTATTTCGACGAGATACATTTTTGTTTGGACATACCTCCTCCGAAGTCAGCCCACATGTATTAAGAATTCACCTTGCTTCATAGTTTGATCATCGCGATTTTATTTACCTAATGAATAAGTAGATATTATAAAATAATGTTCACGTTATTTGAGATAAAAAATTAAACATTATATTAACTCACGTTTAAAATAATTGCAACTTGCTGCTTCGTCTCAAAACAGATGTATAAACCTTAATTTTGATATGAAACTCACTTTCCTTTACTGAAATGATGTAGGTCACCTCAAACGGAATAACAACTGTTCAATAATGATATAAAACCACTCCTACACGCTAGTACACTATGTCAGGATAAAATAACATCCATTATGAAAATACAATTCCGTAAAAATATCGAGTCAGCAATAACGCGCAAGAATAGTAAAGCGTTCAAAGGAAGTGCGTAGAAGGTACTACGAAATAGCCAAAATTTCGTAGAGGCCACAGATTATGTCATAGTCTAGTTCTACGCAGGATCGGAGATGCGTAGAGGGTGATGTAGTAGGGGAGCCAACAGGCAGTAGCCTATTGAGTATTATTAAAATGGGACCCATGGCAGACGGACCGCAAGGTAGTGCTGATTCCGAATCTATCAGAAAAAGTAGTGAAAAATATCCGAAATTATCAAATATTTATTGTTTTCGGAAAAAAATATAAGTTTTATTGACGTCTACTACTTTAAAACGATCTTGAGATAGCTCAACAGATCCAAATCAGTAGGTACCAGACGGAAGCATCGCATTGCTATAATATTTATTTTAATTATTAGGTATGTACTTTTGCATACACATACATACCTGATTCTTATCATGGTTTTTCCGAGCAAAGTATGGTGAAAGTATTTTAATTGCGCCTCAAAGAGTCTTCCTTTGTGCACTCGACACAGTGTTTTCTTACCTCACGATATTTTCCTTCACCTTTAAAAACTTTTATAAAATATTAAAGGCTGATTCACACTACACCAGGTTGGGCCCGGACCGTGGCGGTGCTGTCGATTAAATTTGAACCCAATCTGTTCACACAATGAGTTGAATTTATATAAGAAAACATCCCGTCGACCGAGCCCTGGCCTGATTCGAGCTAAATACAAGAATTCCACTCAATTTGTAAAAACATAGGGTGTTATTAATAATCCTGGCGTAGCGTTGGACTAGTTAATCCGTGTTTTGTCACATTTGCTCGAGTTGCAAGAGACGAAACACGGATTAACTAGTCCAACGCTACGCCAGGATTATTAATAACACCCATAGGGTTCAAATTCAATCGACGGCACCGCTACGGCCGGGCCCCGACCCGGTGTAGCGTGAATCAGCCTTTACCGTGTCCTACATGGTCCTCCGGCAAGGTGTGGCAATTATCTGTTAAATGAAGTGAGAGTACTGGCATAGTGCACTTTTTTTTTGGGCAGAAAATTTTATTGATACACAACATTCACTAACATTACCGGAAAACAGTTTACAAAACCACTGATTCAAATATTTTATAGAAAAAACATCCTTTTATTAGTAGTAGAGGTCTTTGTGAAGGGCTCGTCCGGGAAAGTACTACCACCGTGCCTATTTCTACTGTGAGACAGCATCGCAGTGTTTCGGTTTGAAGGGTGTGGGTGAAATTACTGGTACGTGAGGCTGAACATCTGTTCGCCTCAATTGATGGACGCAGAGAAGGGCGTCGTAGGGCACGTTCCTGACGTGGGTGACCTACGAGGCAATGCTTTGTTATAGGCGATGATTATCACTTAACATCAGGTGGGCCATATGCTTGTTCCATCAGCTAGTTGTATTTAAAAAAACCACTTCAACTCGCTGTTCAGTTAGGATATAATCTAAATAATCTAGATCTAAATTAATATCTAATCTAGATCTAATATAATCTAGATCTAAATTATTAAATTTAATATAACATACATACATACATAAAATCACGCCTTATTCCCATGGGGGTAGGCAGAGATCACAGATTTCCTATTGCTACGATCCTGACACACCTCTTTTTCTTCATTCACTCTCATAACAAATTTAATATAACTATTCCATATACGATAAATTGAAAATACGCTATTTATTCAATAGCGTAATTTCAATTTTAGTAGTGGAGTATGAGCTGAAAAGTTGTCAAAGCACAATATTAAAAGTTTTCCAGTAGTTTGAATATTGGAAAATCGACCAACCATAGCGTAACTTTGATTAAAACCACACTTGTTAGTCGGAACCGGTATGATATCATTGAGTTCGGCTTGATTAATACCTATGTGGAATTTATTGAATGACACTGCATTTTCGCAGAATACCTGTGTATTTAGCATCATGTGTTGGTATTACGAAGCCAGCCAAATTTTACAAAACGGCGACGGACGCTATGTATGTATATAGACGCTTTTATTATATAGGTACTTGCTTCAGTTGAATTCCTTTTATATTTAATTCAACTGGTGCTTTATTTGTACTTCGGCTTATTTTATTCCCTTAGTAAGGCTGCCCTCTCTTCCAAGCCGGCCGGTCACCGTGGAAGAGATAGACCAAAACCCCCCAAATCATATAAAAATAAAACCAAAAACAAATACGGATTTAAAGAAAGATTTACATAAAAAGAAAATAAAATAATAAGTACCTACCTATCTACCTACATCAACCAAAATAAACAAATAAGAACACACAAACAAGATTAAACACAGATGTTATAAACAAAAAAGAAACAACGAACACGTCACCAAAAGAAAAGAAAACAAGAAGAAGATTGATCATAGAAGTAAAACGTCACAAAATTGAGTGATTAAGGGGAGGCCTACGCCGCTAAGGCGACTTATAATATAAGTCGCCTTAGCGGCGTAGGCCTCCCCTTAATCATTTACTAATTTACTAATTTATACTTTAAGTTTAACATATTATGTTAAACTTAAAGTATAAATTAGTAAGTAAGAAGTGTATTGATAGTTAGTTATTAAGAAAGAAGAGAAGATAGTTTTTTAAAATAGTGTTTAACTTATTAGAAATAAAGGCTTTTTTATTTTTTTTATTTTTTTTATTTATTTTATTTTATTTAGTAAGGCTGCCCATCCACTAGAGTGGAGCTGACCTGTGAAATTGAATTGCATAAGATCCCCGCTCCGAAGCTATTTAGCATCATAAGGGCGATATTTCACAGCTCCGCTCCAGTGGACATGCAGCCTTGTGCACTTATCATTATTTTTTGGTCATGTTAAATCTTCTTTTCTTTTCTTTTATTTTATCAACTTGGGAGTGAGGGCCGAAAGCTCTGTCCTCTTCCTGTTTTAATAAAGCTTATAGAGCTCGCCCGGTTTAAAAATAATCCCCACAGTGCCCTCAGGGGTTTGGGATAGAAAATTGAACTGCCAGCACTTAGGCTTTATAAAAAACACAGTCATGTTTTCTGAGTGCAATTGTTTGTTGTCCTAAATAAAAACTATGAAGCACTGCTTAGAACGATATAAAGTACTTAAAATAACGGCTTACTGTCATTTCACAAAGGAATAGTATCGCGTATGTAATATGACGGATACCGCTTTATTAGACAATCCGCTGCCATGTTTGGTACCTGCGTAGTTGTGCAAAATACGTCGGGTTAATTAATTTCGGAGCTGTTTCCCAGGGGAATATAAGGGGAACATTATTGAAATACCAATAACGTTCAATCACGGTGTAGAGCTTTCAGCCAAATTTGTATTTCAAGTATGTTTCAATACTGCGAAATGAATATATTAAATTGAATACCTTTCTGGTAGGTATAACAAAGTTTGGCGAACTGAAATTTAGTAGACGGTCGGTGGTATGACTTCCGTGTATGTACATAAATATACAGACATTTTGAGACCAAGCTTTATTGACTGTAATATTTGCTGGTTTATGTATTACTTTAAATTTACTACCTATATACTTATTCTCGAAATGTTTCTTCGAAACCTTATGAAAAAAACATTGTGTATGGTATGATTGTGTGAAGGGCATAAGCAAGGGCATTTGCCCTTTTTTTCTACACTTACTCGTTTTAGGTCAGCTACAAAAACTTCATCCTGTAATCTTCAACTTACTTTAAATAGATATATTTATATTTAAATAGATATATTTATATTTAAATAGATATATTTATATATACTTCATATAATTATATATACATATACAGGGTGTCCCATAAGTCAACGTCCAGCCGAAAACGGGTGATGCGCCAAGTCATGACAGTTATCAGAAAAATATAAAAAAAAATATTTGTTATGTAACTTTCGAGTTATGAGTATTTAAAAAAAACAGAAAAAACTGACACCCTGTGATGATCTTTTAAGTCCTGTGACTACAAATATTAACCTTTCATGAAACTTTTTTCTGCAACGTAATCATGAATAACCCTTCTGTTAATTACAATTCAAAATTAAGCCATAACTGCCTCAGTTTTCAATGAAATCGTCGAGTTTTGGCCAACGTTTCATTTCAGATAATTACATCACCCAACTTTAACCGTCTGTACCGCAAAAAAAATGTACTACACTATCATGGCATATAACTTTAAAAATTGGCGCATTTATCCAGGATTCCAAAATAGTATAATAATTGCTAGAGTACTCTTTAGTTTTGGAAATAAAAAATGTTTTTTCAACTAAACCGGATTTCCAATCAATTTTATTTCATGAGATAAAATGTTTGTACCCTTTAAATTATGGACTTAAAATGCCTACGCTGCGTTTTTAAATCACTCACAATTTACAGGTACAAGTAAATACCATTTCGACAATGCAAGTAAACAGATAGATCCACCATCTTGTCGAAAGAATAATAACCATGGGTGTTCAAGTAATTTGTTAGTTTTAAGTGAAAGTTTGAAATAAAATTCAATCATAGAATTTCTTCAATCGTGATTTTAATTTAACTACATCAAGGATTTACAGCAAATGTTCAAATTGTTAGCCTTCAGCAGTAATGCAAGCTCTACATTTCCTTAAAAAAAATCAGCTGTCTGTAAAGTCAGTTAACTGACGACAGTTGAACGTGACAACGTCATACAGCTGTCCACGCGGACGCGACGAAAAATATTTTTCTGATAACTGTCATGACTTGGCGCATCACGCGTTTTCGGCTGGACGTTGACTTATGGGACACCCTGTATATATGAAGCTCGAATGATCGTCATCATTCAAGCTTCACATTATGGAAAATATGAAGCTCGAATACAAGGGAAACCGGAATATTTTTTTTTTAAACTGACTGACTGGTTCATGAACGATTATGTTGGTTCAAATTGTTTTAATATTTATGACTCAATAACACGTTAGGCTTGGTTGCAGCACAGAAGAAATAATAGTATTACCTAGTTGAAGCTATAGAATCATCTAAAAAACCTTTCGTGCGCCTAACGATCGAAGTCGCAAGTTACATCTAGTATGCAGTAAGCTGAGATTTAGTTAGTTCGTGTGATATAACAGGGGGCTAATTCTCGGGCCGATCTCGGTCATTTTGAGATTTTATTTTATTGCTTTTTTTCGAAGGGGGAATGGAAAATTTCCTTGAGTAATTCATAAACGACCTCTTCGTAAAAGCCTCGACTACTACGATATACGGAAAACGTACAAAAAGTGCGGGGTCGTGAAAAAAAGCATTAAAATAAAATTTCAAAATGATCGAGATCGGCCCGAGAATTAGCCCCCAGTTCTGACACAATCGAAATATCATGTTGTAACTCAAATTTCGCTGAGCTTTGTCGTGGGTTACAAAAGCGAGTATTTACGCTTGAGGTGTTTGCCGTCCTTTGTCATATCATAACGCAATAAAAATGGATTAAATATTGCAAAATGCAATATTATTTGGTGTGAAATGAATATTGCATTTTGAAACACAGTTCCGTTCTCCACAGCTCGACTATAAATAAATAAATAAATAAATATTATAGACAATTCACACAAAACTATCTAGCCCCAAATTAAGCAGAGCTTGTACTATGGAAACCAGATAGCTAGCACCGAGAACAAATATGTTTGTTCTCTGTCTGGGTGTTATATTGTATTCTAAGTATGTATTTACAAAAAAAAATGTATTCAAGTATTATATTAGCTATCTGGTTCCCATATTACAAGCTCTGCTTAGTTTGGGGCTGGGTAGCGTTGTGTGAATTGTCCACAATATTTATACATACATACATACATAAAATCACGCCTTATTCCCATGGGGGTAGGCAGAGACCACGGATTTCCACTTGCTACGATCCTGACACACCTCTTTCGCTTCATTCACTCTCATAACAATATTTATTATTATTATTATTATACATTATATACATTTTTTTTGTAAATACATGGTTAGAATACAATATAACACTCAGACAGAGAACAAACATCTGCGTTCACCACACAAATATTTGTTCTTGGTGGGGATCGAACCCACGACCTACGGCTCAGAAGGCAGGGCTACTACCAACTGAGCTGAGAGCCACTATGTTTAGAATTTACATGTTTAACAATGATTTATGAAAGTGGCTTCGATTTTATAACAGTGACACGAAAAATAAGGGTTGATTCTCCTTCTTATCTCGTCACTGATTCTTTCGAACCAAGTGTGGTGAAAGGATTTTAAGTGCGCCTTAAAGAGAAGTGAGTGAGTTTTGGTTAGCTACTACATAAGTAGTACGAATTTCCATCACTTGGTTACATTTATGAAAGGTTTTTATTTTTATTTCCGCGTAACTAGAAGTGGCACCACGCTTTGAGATAAACTTCTGGAATATTCCAACTTAACAGCGCTTTGTTAAGTAATTTCAATGAACTGCACTGGAATATTCGGAATCATTTGCAGGTGGGGTAGCTAATGGATTAATAGGTACAATTTCACGAAGGAGTTACCTCGACATCGAAACAGGAATACATGCGTTAATTATTTGAGGATGGTAATTGGATATTAACAGGCTCATACCTCATATTCATATAAATTTATGATCACCTGCAGCCTTACTTATAAAAATATACTGGATTTGAACCAGCAGGCCAGCAGCGCTATAAGTGGCTTAAGTTTGGCTTAAATTGGCACTTAAGTGGCTGAATGGAGGTTGATAGTATCATTTCCTCGCTCACGTGCGACAAGTCTCCCGGCAAATTTTCGTTAAAAAGTTATTTGCGGAGCGTATATTGAAGATTTGCGGACAGAGCCAGAGACAGAGCCTGACAGAGCTTGTGGTAGGCCTACAGGATTCTATTAGTATTCACTTCAACCAATAGGCCTACCATTAGCTCTGTCTGGCTCTGTCTCTGGTTCTGGTTTTGAGTCTGTGTGAGTGTTGACTAAATAAATCCTACTTTAAAACGTCACACAGTATAATGCACTGGTGAGCACTCACACAGACTCAAAACCAAACCAGAGAGAGAGCCAGACAGTGCTCATGGTAGGCCTACAGAATTCAATACAAAACCTTATAAAAAACACCGCTTTAATTTCGTGTTGAACCTTCTAGGTACCATTTCAATTCATCCTCATAACTCTAAAAACTAGACTAAAAAAAACATGCTACCGTCTCTAGACGCATCATGGAAGCGCTCTTCTTGCGCCATATAACATGATGTTCGTGATTTTTACTAAGTTCGTGACGTGATATATCACGCGACGTTGTTGTCTTGCTCTTCAAATTAACCACAAGCTTAGCACAAGCTCTGTCTCTAGCTCTGGGTTTGAGTCTGTGTGAGTGTTGACAAAATAAATCCTACGTCACACACAGTATAATACACATGTGAGCAATCACACAGATTCAAAACCAGAGCCAGACAGAGCTTGTGGCAGGCCTACTGTTTTCAATCAATGTATAGATGAAGGGCGATATCGCATGTTTAGCGCCATATTTAGGTTTAAGATCTTTATTATGAATTCTCTTAAGAGCGGGTCGTGCGAAAATTTGAGATTTGTTGTTAAAAAATTCATAGATAAATAACTAAGTGACATTTTAAAAATCGCAAAAGGACTAATTGTAGACTATACATTTGAGATTAATTCGAATTTAAGTGTGTTAAAAAAATAATCTATTTAACATGACATTCTATTTAACGCTGACATACGATTTTCATTAGCGTTAAATAGAATGTCATGTTAAATAGTATATTTTTTTAACACACTTAAATTCGAATTAATCTCAAATGTAGAGTCTACAATTAGTCCTTTTGCGATTTTTAAAATGTCACTTAGTTATTTAGTTATGAATTTTTAAAAACAAATCTCAAATTTTCGCACGACCCCCTCTTAAGATTAAAAATCGCTTACGAGAACTAAAACAATGTTATACAAATGGGTGTTCGATTCGGGCTAAACAAAACAGATGTGGGTAGATTTGAAAAAATATTGTGGACGAAATGTTTAAATAATATTCAACGAAAGATTGTGATGTAAAGTTTCTAAACAAAAGGTTATTATGAAATTGCTATGAACTGCTTGAATTGATCGATTAAGCGAAGCGAGCGACTCAACAACTTGGACGAATTGGTGTTTGTTAAATGTCGACTGTTTACGGATTATGAAATTAGGTTGATCAACAAGTGGAAGGTGCTACCAAAGTTTTCTGGTAGGTTTTGTTACATAGTATAGGGTGGTGTTCATTTATTGGGGTACCAGTGCGAGATTTAACAATAGGCTGAGTAGAATGGAGCCTAAGGTGGCACATTTTAGGGGCGGCAAAAGGGCCGAAAGCTTTTTCTGTGGTATTAAAAATATTTGTAATTACTTATTTATTTATCTAACTAAAACCCAATTCATAACAATGTTAGGTGTGAGGACATGAAAATTTGAAGGGTTTAGCTTTCCGACAATTTAGTAACTCTTATCTATTTAATAATTTTGGTGGCAATAAAGAATAAAAAATAGCTTGCCATAGTCATCAGTATTCCTTGAGTTCTATTATTTCTCTAACAACGAAAATTAGGAGAGGCTTTGGAATCAAAATTATTTCACACAAAAAAATTTGGCTCCACATTAATATTAGTAAATAAGTCCAAAGTAATATAAGTAGTGATTAGTAAGTAATATTGAATTACATATCAGCTAGTTCAATAAGTTAAAAAACCTTAAACCAGATCCGGGACAACGTTTGTCGTGAAAACTTGGTAGCTAGGGGCGGCAACATTTGAAAAGTCTGCTGGCGGCAAAACCCTAAATCCGTCACTGTTGGGTACGTACAAAGTGCGGTGGTGAGACGCCTTTGTCGCTGTATCAAGGATGCAAGTAATCAATAATTTACTTAGACTGATTGCAATTTGCTCGTGCTCCGGAAACCATGTCTAGTCTTAGACAAAGGGAGTAAAGGAGCTTTTGACTGATTGTGTGTTGTCGACTTGTACATCGTAGTCGTCATCAGGCTGAAGGAGATCATGATGGATATGGCTCTCACGTTTCCATCAAGAACCATTTTCAGCCTTTGTTATCCGCACCGGCTTTCCTTATAATGTGCATCCTAAGTCTAGTTTTCCAGCTTGGCTTGCAAACTCCACCGATTGTTGGTTCAACGAGTTAGACCTATATTACACCATGCTACGCAAAAAAAAAAATCTGCGGAGCTATAAATCTGACATCTCATGTATAATATGGTGTGTCAGATTAATCAGTGACTTGTAAATCTGACTTTTCTAAGTGCGTTGTAATCATGCCTATGGAAATAAATGAATCGAAACTGCAGATTAATCAGTGATAAATCAGTGACTTGTAAATCTGAATTTTCTAAGTGCATTGTTTTCGTGCCTATGGAAATAAATGAATTGAAACTGTTATAAAATAATACCATGCACCAATATTTTTGGCTACCTGTGAATTAGTTGGCCATGTTAGCGTGGACGTACTTAATCTTCTTTATAAACCGAATAAACCGTATATCCACTAGGTATACCTTAAATGGATTGACATCTTGACACAGCACTGCTATAGGATCCGTTATCTGATAGAATACTGAATGAAACACTTTTTGAACATCCATAATCGAACATTAATAGTGGGCAGCTAAAATAAACTTTTTTTGTTTTTTTTTTACATAAATGTATGACTTCGGTGGGTTATCTGTGTTCACCACACAAATGTTTGTTCTCGGTGGGGATCAAACCCACGACCTACGGCGCAGATGCAGAGCTACTCTACCAACTGAGCTGAGAGGCCAGTCAATCACGATTAAGTTAACTTGATCAAGACTCAAGACTTAAATCTCATAACCCATAATGAACGACATTCTTCACTTAGCCATGTAATAAACTTGAAATGTACAATTTGTGCAGCATGGATCATTTTGGCAAAAAAGGTAAAAAATGTTGCCAAAAATCTGCTTCAGTTGGCAACAGCTTGTTAAACTGCCTGTTGAGCGAACGTGCTTTAAATTTACGAGAAATTGGCCAAGTACGTGTCGGACAACGTGCCAGCCAGTGCGAATTTTTGACGTGACAACGACTTATAATTCGATGGAGCCGGCTGCACGGACGAAAAAACATGACGTCATGCGGCGTTACCTCGCTCTGAGGCGTTCCATTTAAGGCTTAAAGTGCAAGCGAGAGTGGGGAACGAGCGAAAAAGAGGCACGCATGGCCTCCGCGTTCGGCAGCGTTCGACATCTGTCTCTCTCCTACTTGAGTGAGCGATGCGTCCGCGTGGTCAGCTGTATGACGTTGGCACGTTCAACTATCGTCAGTAAACCGACTTTACAGCCAACCGTTTTTTTTAAAGTAACAATAATTTTCTCATTCTGTTGTCGCTTAGAAGTTACATTTCAAGATTTACAACAAAAAGGATTTACAAATATTTTGCGTTGTAAATCTGAAATTTTACACAATCATCATCATCAGCCTGCAGAAGACCGACGATTTCCAGGAAGAGCTATTCTGAGCCCTTTCCATCCATCGACTTCCCGCGATCATAACAATGTCGTCGGTCCATCTGCATTTTACACAATTGGAGAGTGATAAAAAAGGAACCTCATGTTCGAATTTTATAAAATTTGATTAGAGATAAAATAATCAAAACATATTTTTTTTGTTGAAAATATCTTTTACCCCAATCCATATGAATCAATAAAATGTGTGTCTTATCTAGGCATCGAACCTCCACCGTAAATAGAAAAAGTACTAACTTTTATTCTGTAAGGCCAGCCAAGCGTTGCATGTATCAATAAATATGGACATCGAATAATTCAAATAATGTGAGAGTTTCACTGCTATAAGTTTTTATTTCAGTAGGCCTACCATGAGCTCTGTCTGGCTCTGTCTCTGGCTCTGGTTTTGAGTCTGTGTGAGTGCTCACCAGTATAATGCACTGGTGAGCACTCACACAGACTCAAAACTATGCGTGTGACGTAGGATTTATTTAGTCTTTTCTCATACAGAACCAGAGACAGAGCCAGACAGAGCTTGTTGTCGACCTACAGTCAAGCGTTACAGTATCAATAAATATAGACATCGAATAATTCAAATAATGTGAGAGCTCCGCTGGTATGGGATTTTATTTCAGGTCTCGTCTGACTGTGCTAACGAGGCAGTCGACATTGTGCAAAAAGGAATAAAGTCAGCGTTATTGGAATTTTGCATGTATTCGAACAAAACATTACATACATTGTTCACATAAAAATCTTTGTAAATAAATAAACCTACTTATTGTGTGAAGTGCAATATTAGTACTAAGTTAGATAGAAGTTTGTATAGATATCTATTAGTTTTAAGCCTTAGATAACGCATTGGATTAAATCTGTCTTGTTATTATAAGTGAATGAATAAATAAATTTTGTGTTTATTCTTCAGTGTAGGTACTTATTTTCTTCTTTCTCATACCTATAAAATCAAATCAAAAGTGTTGTTTTTTCATGATGTATTTTGTTGTTTTTAACCGACTTCCAATCAAAAAGGAGGACGTTCTCAATTTGGTTATATGCTTTTTTTTTTTTTTTTTTTTATGTTTGTTACAGCATAACTTCGTCATTTGTGAGCCGATTTGAAAAAATATTTTTTTATCTGAAAGGTACTGCTTCCAGATTGGTCCCATTTTAATTTTATTAAAATCGGTGTTGCCATTTTTTTTTAATAATTTTTTTAATGTTTGTAACTGCATGCCTCCGTCATTTATGAACCGATTTAGAAAATTATTTGGAAGGTTATTCTTACGTCCAGATTGTCCCAAACAAATTTGATTAAAATCGGTTTAGCCGTTTGACAATGAAGTCGGTTTCTCAAGTTTTTTAAACTTAAATTATTTGAGAATGATGTTCGTGAATTACCTTATAGGGCTCTAAACCGGCATATCGTAGAACCAAAAAAAAAAGTCAAAAATATGTGTCAAGTGCTCGAAAGGAGGCGCACTTAAAACCCTTTCACCACACTTGGTTCATCAGTGACACGATAAGAAGAGAGGGCTTTAAGTTGTGTACAGATCGGTTGACCCACACATTCATTTATTCTTAGGTTTGAATATGTAGGTCAGTTTTGACAGACGCTCGCGGTACTATAGCTGCTGGCCTACCATAACCATATGGTTATGGCTGTCAAAATTGTGTCAACACATTCAAACCCAAGAAGAAATGAATATTTGTGTAGTGAACATTGATGTTTGTTCTCTGTCTGGGTTTTGTATTGTATTCTAAGAATACTTACAAAAAAATATCGAAGTATTATATCAGCTATCTTGGTTCTTATATTACAAGCTCTGCTTAGTTTGTGGCTAGATAGTTTTGTGTTGGCCAAAACAATTATTTACATTTATTAACAAACTTCAAATAAAAAAGGAGAAAGTAGGTAGGTACTCAATTCGGTTATTTTTTTATGTTTTAATTTCTAAAATCTTTTTTATCTTCCAAATTCCATATAAATTTTATTAAAATCGGTGCATCAGTTTGGCCATTAAAGTCAGTTCCTCAAGTTTTTGTAAACTTATATTATTGAATAAATACTTTTAACTTGTTTGATTACATGTTGGTAAAACAAAGTTATTTGCATAATTACTATATCCTGAATTTGCCTGAAGGCAGACACGAAATGATTAACGTGTCATATGCCTGATTGAAGTCACAACACGGTCGCAACGAATATATCCAACCCGATGTCCCAGAAGGCCTGCCACAAGCTCTGTCTGACTCTGTCTCTGGCTCTGGTTTGAGTCTGTGTGAGTGCTGTCTAAATATATCCAACGCCGAAACGTCACACAGCTTAATACAGGTGAGCATCTCACACTGACTCAAAACCAGAAATTACGGCAAATATTTATCATCCGCACTTGATGTGCGGGCTGGTTTTTCCGCAAGTAGGCCGCTGGCGGGCCCTTTTTGCATGACCCTTGACAGCTTTTAGGTTCTACGACACGCTGGTATCCTCACGATGTTTTCCTTCACCGTTTTTGAGAGTACTGGCATAGTGCACATACATTTTTCGATAGAAAAACTCATTGGTACTCCACTGGATTTGTACCCACGACCTTCGGATCGGAAGGCGGGGCCGCTACCACTAGACCACCAGTGCTCTCCTCACTCAAAACCAGAACCAGAGACAGCAAGACAGAGCTTGCGATAGGGCTACTGGTCGAATAATGACGTACGGAGGGGGTTCGGGTGGTTGGGTGGCTGGGGTGGCAAGCTCAAGCTCGCCCTGTTCATTTCGTTCCCTTTTCCACCTACGCATCCCATACCGATGATGTTTTAATTATCGGCAATCGGAATATTAAATTGTGTATTTGTGAGAGATACGGACGTGAGTGCCTTGCTGGTTGATTTATTATAATTTGGGAAACATCATGATTTATTTCATTAACATTCATCATCGATAATTACCTAAACTTATAAAAATCTGACAAAAGATAAAAAAACTTTTACCACTGGGGAATCAGTAATGACAAACAGTGACAAGGCAAACTTTAAGCTATGTTTAAATTTAAATACTTAGCGTTTTTAAGTATGGCTTTTGAGTCCAACTGAAATGCATTTGAAACGTATGGTTACAGAACAGAAATATAATGTCGATGAACTTCTGAAAATTATAATCCGTTTTATAAGTAAGCGTATAAGTGATAACTATAGATACTATAGTTAACAAAACTATAGTTATAAGCTCACAGGCATAACATAAGAACGAATGACTTATCAAATGTTGCATAGTAATTGTTTTTTTTTAATTTACAGGCTTACACTTGAGCGCAATCTCACCTGACGTTAAATGATGATGCGGTCGACGATGTGGCGCGCTCACCTAGAAGATACCTCACAATTTTCTTGAAAACTTCCAAATTATTTGGAAAAAGCAAAACTCGGCAATAAATTCCACTCTTTGGCTGATAGATAATAATAATAAATAAATAAATATTGAAGACAAGCCACACAACACTATCTAGCCCCAAACTAAGCAGAGCTTGTACTATGGGAACCAGAGAGCTGATATAACACAAATATATTTTTGAATAGAATACGATATAACACCGAGACAGAGAACAAACATCTGTGTTCACCACATAAATGTTTGTTCACGGTGGGGATTGACCCCATAGATGAGTGTCTTTTTGTTACAGAAATGCCATAGGCTCACATACCTGCATATATCCGTATTGATAGCGTACAATGATGCTTCTCTATCGATGAACGGTGCGAAGATCCCTGAATCCGTGCCGTTGATCATGTTGCAATAACTAGAGCTGCTCCCGCCCTCCCAGAAAGAGAAATGCGTACTCCCACCGTATTGCCTGATATCTCCAAGTCTGGTGTGATCATCAATGCCTCTGTACACTTCGTACTCTTCGCTTGGGATAGCGTTTTTCTGTCAAAATTAATAATAATAAATAAATAATGCGGACAGTCCACACAATACTATCTAGCCCCAAACTAAGCAGAGCTTGTACTATGGGAACCAGATAGCTGATATAATACTTAAATACTTTTCTTTTAAATATATACATAGAATACAATATAACACCCAGACAGAGAACAAACAATCTATGTTCACCACACACCGCACTACCCACGGCGCAGAAGGCAGAGCTGAGAGGCCAGTCGAACTAAAAAGTCTTAAAAAAATTGCAGTCATCACCTTAAAACATTTTCAAACTAAACCCTTGCGCACATTTAGGGGATTAGCTGCGATCTGCGATGGGGATCAGAGTCTTGCCAAATATCGTTAGCGTGCGCAAGGCTTAAGTACTCAACGAATAAGGTGAGCAAAGTTCAGCGTGGTCACCATTTACACTGTGTACTTAGATTAAAATCACATGGTCCTACTCCGATCCGATATAATATTTAGATTTGCGTAGTGTTGTGTACTAAGCCAAATGTGACTTGACCTTTTTGTCTGGCATCCAAAAAATACCTCATAACGGAGTTATGGTACGTTACATATAGCTCACGCGATAGAAAAATGATACGAAAGTGATATTAAATCTGTCAAATTACTATGACAAATATGTCAAATATGACAGCGATATTTGACAGCGTTTCACTGATGCCACCGCAGAACGCTTAGATATGCGCAAGGCTTAAATACATTAGGAACTAACAAGCCCCTTGGCTCTTACAGTAAGATTAAATTATTCATAAAAACATTGATGGAACCGAGTTTTGCATCCCAGCCATTTCTAAGAGCACTTAACGGGCATTAGGCGACATCGACGGCTGAGGTCAGGGCTGGGCAATACATGCTTTGCTTTAATTGAAATACAAGTTGAAAAATACTGTATTGCACATAATTCAAATACGAATTACAAAATATCTTTAAGTAAAAATATATAATACAAAATGCATTGTCAATTTGACATATTTTTTTGGCATTTTGACGTAGGTACTGGCATAGCGTACAGTTAACAGGTGCCAACTCTAATATCTGCTTTACCATCATTACTTATTAAAATCCTTTCACCACACTTGGTTCGAAAGAATCAGTGACACGATAAGAAGAAGAAGACCATCATTACACTCTCGTCTCGCACTCACGATCGTTAAATGAAGGTTAAATGTATTTTAATGGTAAAATGTATCTTGAAGCCCCATGTATTTGAAATACGAATTACAAAATACCTTGGCATCAGGTTTTTAAAATACAAATTACATTTTAAGGAAGCAATTGAAATACAAATAACAAATACGTTGTATTTACAATACTTATTTTAATTACAAGTAATTCAAATACTGCCCAAGCCTGGCTAAGGTTTTCTTTTTTGCAAACATTTTATTTTCCGCATACGTAAAAGCGAGCACATCGGAAAAATTATTTTTCAATTCTCTGTCTGTCAGATTCAATTATTTTTATTCAATGCGAAAATGCGCGAACAACGAGTTTTTATAAGTCCATGAATACAGCTAGTCCATTTGGTTTAACATTTTCATGAGGTACATTTTTAGTCTCCGTTTAGTGATAACTTATACGTGATTACGTATTTCGCGACAAGAAAACAGCAACGAAAGTTAATTATCATATAATGATTTGCATAACAATTTTAATTCCAAAGTCACCATTTAATTTTGTTCATAGCGCATAAAAACATTAACTTTGGCTGCTGACTGTACCATAGTAATTGTAGTTAGGAGAACCCAGGAGTTTATTAAATAACTTGACATTCTAAAAAGATGCTAACATTTTTGCTCATTTGTGGAAAAAGATTTTTCCGCAAATGTGTCCCTCACTCGTGGAATACATTATAACGGTAATTTTTTTAGTAGCAGGGTGGTATTTAGTGGAGATAAAATTCTAGAGGTAAAATGTTCTTTTGCTGATTGCTATGAAAGTGCCTGTCCTAGAGGTTCCAAAGTTTTGCAGCTGAGCGCTCTAATTCATAGCTTGGCTTGGACACACCAACAGAATCTGTAACTATTGTGGTTCCTGAGATATAGGCCTTAAGCCAAGCCGTCCAAGTTTAGTCATAGATATTATAATATAAGATTTATTGATAAGTTAGATTTTATAACTAAGAAATTTGTTACCTAGGTTTACCTTATTTAATTTAATTAGCCGTAAGGCCATTGTAATGCCCCAGCGGGGCTCATGTTCTGGACGTTATTACCCCCTAAGACCTGTAAACCACATGAAGCAATGAATAAATGAATATGAATATGAACCTAGGACACCCGAAATATTTGCAGCATCCATGATATTTTTTGGAGATATCAATCAACATTCTAGCTCCAAAGAATCACCATTGTAGTCAATTTTTGTACCAAATAAACGACTCTTAGTTAGTGTACATGTGTTTTACACTTGTAAATGTTTGGTTAATATTCATCCGGTCACGACGAACGATGCAGCTGTGTTTCTCTATTGATAAGTGGAAATGAAGCAAGCCGTGATTGTTCTATTGTTCCTGTAGTTTACAGAGGCTGCAATTGCTCAAATAGATTGAAATAGACTCTTCGTTATTCTTTTCTCTAAGCGCCCTGTTTTTGAACTCTTATTGTATATTTTTCCATTGTTTATCTTCATCAGCATCATCATCAGTTCACTTCTGGACGTAGGTCTCTCCCAAGACGCGCGACGACGTGCTTGCCAGCTACTGCGAAGCTGGCAAGCACGTCTGCTTATTATTTAGAAATTATCATTGAAATTAGTTGGTCACGTTGAACTGGCACCTATTAGACTCATCTAGCTTTAAGACGTTTCAAAGTAATTCTTGCAATCCTACTTACTACATACACATTTGATTTGTTTTAATTTGATTCATCTCAATTTTTATGCTTTTCAATGTGGTAGTAGATTCAAAATATTTTTTAATCATTCAAGCTATACAAATCGAAATTATCGCGAAAAACTGGATTAGGTACGTGACTTTGACCTTGAATAACTTAGGAAACCATCACATATTTTTTGCAGATTTTTGAAAGAACTTTTATAAGTTACTATTAGCTATCTTCGTCCGCGTGGTTACATAGTTGGCGGTTGGCTGTTTTATCACAACCCATCTCTTTTTTAATTTTGCCTTTTAGTAACTGTTTTTTTTTTTCAAGTTTAATCGTCTTCTTAAAAAATTGCGCCCAAAATCTATTCAATGAACTTTTACAAAACCCTTTTAAAAGCACGGTTCCTGTATGATATTCCATTGGAACCATGAATTTTTCCGGAATAAAATTAGTTTGTCATTTTCTGACCCAAAACTACAGCAAAAAATCTGATCGATCCTTTGCTCTGTGAAAAATGAAAACCAATCTATTCCACGGGAACCTTTTACCGGGATAAAAGTAGCCTATGTGCTATTCCAGCCATATTCAAGTGTCAAATTTCATCTAGATCCGTTCAGCCGTTTTGGCGTTATATTAAATAACAAACATCCATCCATCTAAACTGTTACTACAAGGCTGACTGACTGTGTAAACGAAATGGGATATGACCTATATCGTTTCTCAAATGACTGGTCCAGTTTTGGATATACGGACTGTCTAACTCCGGCGTCTGTCTGTCTATTCTCTAACTATGACGTTGACTAGAAATCGGGAAATATTAATAGCTTGCGCTCAATATATTGGATGGAGATATTGTGTATCTGAAACACAATATTCGCAGTCACAATAAGCACAAAGATCAAAGTTGGTTGAATGAATAATTTAGTACGGGAGCCGACGAACTCGGTTTCAATTGACTACTTGATTGTCATCTGTTCAATTCCAGCTTCCGGAAAGCCTCATTTGTATGAATCTATAGTTGATTGACGCAGGACAGTGTATTGTAGGGCACGTCCCGGGTGCAATACAATACAGTTACATTTAAATTATGCTATTGCTTTTATATTGAAATAAATAAAATAGTTTTATGGTAGGTCGTGATTTTTAAGCTAATTGATGAAACAAGCATACAGCCCACCAGATATTAAGTTGTAACCATCAACAAAGCATTGTCTTACTTTCCGGGTTAGGATTTTTTTTATTCTAAGCGTATTCAGTGGTAAATTTCTCATTTAAGTAACCATTACTACAAGCTTTTATTGAAAAATAATACTGTGTTGTAGAATAAACAGCAATTAAACAAACAATAGGACCAAACTATCTCTTCTGGCCGAGTTCATGCAGTACTCGTAATACAAAAGATATTGTTCGAAGTATGTACTTGAAAGCTTTGTTGTTTACTTCTCTTATGATTGGTTGAGAGCTATCGGAGAAAACGAATCACTGAAACACCTTGTTGACTTATAAGAGCTGCCGTGGACGAACTGCAAGTGCACTAGAGTTTATACAATTCTTTTGGTAATATTCACAAATCAAATTACAAATAAATTTATGGCACAAATAAACAAAGCATAATAAATACCTATGAGGCATTGCTTTGTTATAGGAGATGGTTACCACTTAACATCAGGTGGGCCATATGATTCTTCCATCAGCAATTCCCATAGAAAAAATCCATTCCTCATCAACTTAACACATACTTGAAATTAAAATTATTATTATAAACTAATAAAAACATTAATTAAATTTTAAATTAAACTAAATTTCAAATTGAAATACCAAGTAACCTACTTGGTATTTCAACTTAAGTTCAAGCTTAGCAGATAATAGCTTTAAGTAGATAATAGCAGCGAAGTGGAAGCACAGGTTTCCATTAACCCATTTCAAGCACCAGTTTCTTGCATAACAGATTCAATTGTCGTCACCTTAGAGTCGGTTTTCGCTTGCACCAGTGCCTTGATCATGAACACATTTTGACATAATTTGTGACGTTAACTTATCGGTGTATTCTGTCTATTCAGTTTCAAAAGGTAGTTATGTGATCGTGATACGTTGAACAAATCAAGTTGAAAATTGACGAACATTTTCATACCGCCACTATACAATTTCTACACCGACCTATTTAATATAATGTACCTATTCTTAATTCTAGAAAATAAGTTTGTCGTTTCTGTAAGAGAGACTAAATGATTTTTATTTTTTATTGTTTAACAATCGTCGGAGCACACGAATAGAGTGGAGACCACGCTTAAGTAATGTAGGACGCCCTCCGGCAAGGTGGGGCGATCTGCGAAATGTAGCTGGAGTTGATAAAAACATGGATGTAAGACAAGCACTGGAGGAGAAGACCGGGCTTATAGTGACGCGGCTCAAAACACTATCTAGCCCCAAACTAAGCAGAGCTTGTACTATGGGAACCAGGTAGCTGATATAATACTTGAATACTTTTTTTTTGTAAATATATACATAGAATACTTAAGGGCCTACATCACGTGAAACCGAAAATGTAAAGTAGCATTTTTTTTCGTTGTATGGACGAATCCATTTAATTTTTTTGTAAAATATAACAATTAAATGGTGTAAAAAAATTATGTTCCGGCTAGAAATTCTCTTAAACTCACTGGGTTCGATAAAATTGAACGCAAAGTTTGCCAAAAACTCTCAATTTTTTTTGGATTTGAAATGGTTTTTTTCCGTTGCTGTTAGAGCCATTGCAATGAAAGTTTTGTTCCCGTATACCTAAATAAATACGTAAAAACCTGATGTTATTGCACTTTTCTTAGTTGCCGTAGTTTCTATAAAAAAATAAAATTTTCAAAAATATATACAGGTAGGATTTCCTAGTTACTTTTCAGTTCAGCCCGCGCGGCCGACGAGGTGAGGTCTATGTCAAATTTCGCGACATGACATTTCATCTCTGACTACGTAAAATATACCCTTGATTAAATCATAGCTACTACTGGTACTATAAATTTGCCACAGTGTAACATAAAACAAATTGTCACAGTATAACGAAATGACATAATACCATCTTCATCATACATTATGATCGATAACCTGTATTCACATCATCATCAGCCTGTAGAAGTATATATTTTATGTAGCATATAACTTATCTAGTACATTCTAGGGCACGTTCCTATCGTGCGTGACCAGCGAAGCGCAATGCTTTTGTTAAATACCTCCATTTTTGTAGTTGCATAAGTAGCTATCTTCCTATCTACCCAGTGCTTTCCGTCATCATCATCAGTAAGTAGAAGTCCACTGCTAGATATAGACCTCCTTTATACATTTCCATGAAAAAACAATTTGCTGATTTCCCACGATCTTTAGAATGTCATCGGTCCATTAGGTGGAGGGGCGCTCTGGTTGCTTAGCACCGGTTATATTGTCGTAGCGACCCGCTTTTTGATTCTAAAGGCGTGTGTTCAAACCCCGTCATGCACAAATTAGTTTATCTGCCAAAAAACCTATGTGCACTATGTCAGTACACTCTAACGGTGAAGGAAAACAATAAATGAAACCAACGTGAAGTAGCAAAACTTTTGAGGCACATTCATAATCCACCACACCAGCTTTAATTTTCTATTGACATGACAAGAAGAAGACTCAAAAACTAGTAGCCGATTTTAGGCCTATATAAAAATAGTGTCGATTTTGCAAAGAGTTTGGGAGCCCATTACAATGAAAAGGAATTATATATATATATATTATGGACAATCTACACTACACTATCTAGCCCTAAACTAAGCAGAGTTAGTATTATGGGAACCAGATAGCTGATGTAATACTTAAATACATTTTGTTTGTAAATACATAGGTACTTGGAAAACAATATAACATCCAGATGGAGAACAAATATCTATGATCACAAATATTTGTTCTCGGTGGGGATCGAACCCACGACCTATGGCGCAGAAGGCAGAGCTACTAATAAATGAGCTGAGAGCCCAGTCATAACAATAATATCATGGGTTTTGAGTATTTTTGATTGCCGTCTTTTAAATCTGGAGGTGTCTGTAATGTCCCGAATTCTGGAACTTTCTGTCAAAGGCTTCATGCACGGTGCGCTCAAATACCCAAATACCAAAATACATGTGCCTATTTCTATACACGCAGCAAGGAGTTTCCCAAGATTTTGCGTTTGACAGAACTTTGAAGAGTCAGTTGGGGTTGTCGAAACTCTTTGGTATACCTAATATTTTTAAATGCCGATAAAATACAATAATATAAGTCGAATAGACAGTGTTATTTCACAATGCTTCACTGATCTCCACCGCAATGAGCACCGAAGGCCTAAATGAGTGCCAAGCTTAAAGCTTAAAGCCACCCATAAATAATTTCCATTTCAATTCATTTATGAATTGAAATGAAAATTATCTATGCATGTAATGTATTGTATTATGTATATCAGTTATCTAGCACCCATAACACAAGCTTTGCTTAGCTTGGGGCTAGATAATGTTGTGTGAATTGTCCAGCATTATTATTATTATTATTATTATTTATTTCCATAGGCATGAATTCTATGCACTTAGTTATTACTTACTAGATTTACATACAGATCTGGAAGTATAACCTTTTAAATAAAAGAAAAATTTACTAAATTGGATCATAAAATTAAATGACGAAGGTATGCAGTAACAAACAATAAAACAAAACGGCTAAGCCGATTTTGATGAAATATTACTTTTCAGAAAAAAAAAGATTAAAAGGGAGAAGACGAAAGAGAAGAAAAAAGATAAGAATGTTATTGTACAAAAAAAATTGCCCCCCTTGCCCCCCAGGACCCCCCCTTTTGTGAGTGCTACCGGATGCCGTCGAGATAGGGGGTTTTCGATTGGGGTTTCGTATAGAGGGTTTCTTCCTGAATTGAAAAAACAAAAAAAACACCCCCCTCTTGCCCCTTTTTTCACCCCCCCCTTTCGTATCTTCCAAGCGGAGTGACTTGCAAGACTTTTTTTTTTGGGTCATGTAGGGAAGGTGAGATTATTTGAAAGCAAAATAAATTTTGCCCCCCTCCCCCCTCTAGACCCCTTTATTATTTTTGACCCTTTTTTTCGAGTGGAGCATTGCGGCGAGCGAAGCGAGCCGCCATGCAACCATGGGGAACAGTGCGGCGAGCAAAGCGAGCCGTGCTGTGACCCCCCCCCCCCCCTAAGCCCCCCAGAACCCCCTCCTCCTGAACCCGGGGGGAGCGTCGCGGCGAGCGAAGCGAGCCGTGCTGTGACCCCCCCCTCAAGCCCCCAGAACCCCCTCCTCCTGAACCCGGGGGGAACGTTGCGGCGAGCGAAGCGAGCCGCCACGCGACCACGCCCACCCTACTGAAATTTAGGGAAATTTAGAACCCCCTCCTACTGAAATTTAGGGTGTCTTAGGGGTGTGAAAAATGTTCACTAGACTGACAGTTCAAAATTCAAAATGGCGGCTGTGCCACTTCCGGTTTTGCAAAAATCGTCCGATTAAGGTCGTTCAAACGGTTCATTCGACTGAGGACTATGATTGGAGATTGAATTTTACTCCCACCCATCATCCTCTACTGGAACGTCATCAACCACAACTCCATCGCTCCGCGCCGGGGTCAATGGCTCTCTCAACTCAACTCGGAGTCAATGGTTCTCTTTACTCTTCTTCAATTTGGTCCAGAACCCGCACAAACCCTACCTGATGAATAAACTCACTCGTATCATGTTAGAGAATTTCCTGGTGTCTTTTCTAAGTGCGTAAATAGCTACTCTGAAGGTTCTTTATCGGTTCAGGAATGTTGTTTTTTTTTTCACTTTATTCTTGCATTCAGAGCATGACCAATCCTTGCTTATTGATAAATAATACTAGAAAAGCGAAACAAGCAAGCAATAAGCTTAGAGGGTTAGTCAGGTAATGCAGCCACAAAAAATAAAAACATAAAATTGTAGGGTGCAAAAAGTCAACTCTCTTTGACCAGATTTGAACTCCCGCCCACCTCGTCCTCTCAGTGTGAATCCGCACGCCCTAGCCACTAGCCTATCTGACGCTTAGTAACGTTGACGAAATTAGGCAATGCATAAAAATCGTTATCAGTGGCTGACGCACACGCACAAGCGCGGCACTATGGTTGGATTCACGTATAGAAGTAGCGCGTCACACGAGCGCCTGTGTGTGTATACTACTATTATATATTCCGTGGCGCCCGCATCAAATGAATAGAGATGGCTATATTCGGAGCAGTTTTTGCTCACGCCTCGAATTGAAGTTGCGAGCTGTGTACGTCGGCCCGTTAATATTTAGGCATCCGATTTAGGCGTCGCCTAGGTTTAGTGAAAACGGGTGTTTGTAACGTTGACGAAATTAGGCAATGCATAAAAATCGTTATCAGTGGCTGACGCACACGCACAAGCGCGGCACTATGGTTGGATTCACGTATAGAAGTAGCGCGTCACACGAGCGCCTGTGTGTGTATACTACTATTATATATTCCGTGGCGCCCGCATCAAATGAATAGAGATAGCTATATTCGGAGCAATTTTTGCCCGCGCCTCGAATTGAAGTTGCGAGCTGCGTCCGTCACCCTCTTAATATCTAAACTTAAACATTACGGCATTCTAAATCGCTCCATTGACTTATTACAATCGTACTTGACTGATAGAATCCTTAAAGTTGATGTGGGCGGTGAGAGATCTTTTGGGTCAGTTATTGACATAGGGGTGCCACAAGGTTCGATATTAGGTCCTTTCTTGTTTCTAGTGTACGTAAATGACCTTCCTTTTTTGGTTAAAAAACTATGTGAAACAGTACTATTTGCTGACGATACCTCATTAATTTTTAAAGTCGATAGATAGAAGGCTAATTACGATGACGTTAACGCATCTCTGTCGTAAATACTTAACTGGTTTAATAATCTTTTACTTAATGTTAAGAAAACTCATATTAAGTTTTATGAAAAAATATTTTTTGAGTGTCAGTTCTAAGTATAATAGTTATTTGTTATACAAGAGTGCAAAGCTGCTTTTTAACCGCGTGCTCAATTTTGATGACTGAGCAAGCGCAGGATTCTAAAGTTTAACCACGAGCGTAGCGAGTGGCTTAAAAGTTAGAATCCTAAGCGTTGGCGAAGGAATCAAAAGAGCACAAGGTGAAAAATCTTTGCACTCGAGTGCAACACGTAACTTTTCATCCCACCTCAGCGAGGAAATGACTAAATGCAAAAAGAACATGGCGCGAACTAAAAGTAACACACCAAGAAGGTTCCGAGTATGAGTTATTAACAAATTTAAAAAGGTTGTATGATAAATTCGGCACCATGCAGGTAGAAGTAAATAGGTTAAATGGTGTTTTGAATTCACAAATACACCAAGAAGGTTACGAGTGCGAGTTTTTAACAAAATAAAAGAGTTTTTATGTTAAGTTCAGCACCATGGAGGTAGAAGTAAATAGGTTGTGTATTCACAAACTTATTGAACACGATATTCTAAATTCAAATTTACTTTATCCTCTAGTGGATAAAAACGGCTTTTCCAGTCAGAAATTAAACAGCAAAAACACACTTTCAGAGCTGGTGGGATGAAAAAATCTTAATGCGGTTTACAGAATACATCTATTTACCAAGTTTCATCAGTACATATAGCTTTTACAGTTTTGTAAGTACCATACTTCAAGCAAATAAATTATTTCATTTCATTTCATTTTTTTGAAAAAAAAGTGACTGTGACATACGGATGGACAGACAGACAGACATGACGAATTTATAAGGGTTCCGTTTTTTACCTTTAAAAAATACAAGTGTTCATTCACCGACTACCGACATTTATGAACTTGCAACTCACTCTGGTTTTGCATAATATGAGGAAAATCTCTTCTTGGTGGAAGGTTTCTTTTATTAAATCTGGGGCTATTTGCTTGTTATACTATATAAATTAGACTACTACTACTACACTACTATATAAGTTAGATTTAAAATATAGCGTTCGTGGTAGTTTAAAAAATACCGCACAGCTTGCCATTGTTATCACCAATCCTGGATGAAAAATATGCAATGGAAACTCTGCGACGGGAATCAGCTAACATAACAATTGGGTTATATTTATTTACTGAATATCTGTCTGTGTTTTTGTCTAACGAAGCGTATTCTAGTCAACACATTGTAATGTCGTGACAAATGTCAGACCCAAGCACAGAATAAGTAATAGTTGGTATCAAATACATGAATTCACAGCTCAGGTCAGGCAACGCCATCTTTATTTTAAATTTTTCCAACTTTCCGGTCGTGTTTTGTTTTTAGACCAGGGTATAGCGCAGGCTTAACACTCAGACAGAGAACAAACTTCTGTGTTCACCATACAAATATTTTGGTAGGGATCGAACCCACGGCCTACGGCGCAGAAGGCAGAGCTACTACCAACTGAGCTGAGAGGCCAGTCCGTTTAATAGGGTCCAGTCAGTTTAATAGGGTAGGCAACCACGTAGGACGTGCTACGACGTACGAATGCTACGTGTGCTAACGGCGCTACGAGTGCTACGGGAGCTACGCCACTAATACTACTTTGCTACAAAGGAGCTTAGCAATATCTAAGATAACGTGAGATTAATAGATCCTTCGAGCTCGATTCCTTTGATCCCTTTGCTGTACCCAATATCAATTCTCTGGAGCATCACAATACGGCATCAGAAATAGATTGAGTGCTGGCAGATTAGTGGAACCTTGGTCTAACCTGTAGGGCTACCGCGAGCTTCATATGGTTATGGCTATGGCTGTCAAATTGTGTATAGATTCTTCTTGGGTTTGAATGTGTTGACACTGTTGACACAATTTTGACAGCCATAACCATAACCATATGAAGCTCATGGTAGGCCAGCTGACTTAATTTATTTGATAAGAATTACAGTTACATTTTTGGTAGGCCTATGGAAAATGGTTTACCTTATCGAAGATACCCGTTGGTATAGGTACATACTTCAAAAAAAAGTTTCACTCTGAGTCAGTTCCGTCAGTACCGTCACAAAAAATATCTTATATATTTTTTAGGGTGACGGTATTTTAAAATCTTGACTGAGGTTATTTTTTAATTCAAAGCCTCACAAAAGTATTACCATTTTTTTTTATATCCAATTAGTTGGTGGAAAAAGTATATGACCCACCTGATGTAAAGTGGTAACCATCGCCTATCGCTAACAAAGCATGAAAAACAGATTCAGAGTTCGCATCGGACCTTACACACACACTACTACTAATACTACACTACTACTACTACTACTACTATACAGGATGACTTTTTTTCGATCGCACTTCAGAGGCAATGTCTAAATGGCTTTAGTTATGGCTGGGCTCTTATCTGCGCCTAAGGTCATGGGTTCGATCCCCACCGAGAGAACAAATATTTGTGCGGTGAACGTAAATGTTTGTTCTCTGTCTGGGTGTTCTATTGTATTCTAAAGGCCTGCGCTCACTTAGGTCGCTAGCGATGGCGATCAGTGAAACGTTGTCTAATTTGACAGCGATATTTTGTATTGTTATTACGAAAACTCTTCATTGATTATAGCTACTACTCCGTTGTACTTTATTACAATACAACCACACGTAACCACGCCATATTCCCTTCTTCCGCTTCTTCTTCTCCACTAGAGATGTAACTTCTTGTTTGATTCGAATAGGGATGTCCTATTCCCAAAACTGGTTAACAGTATGTATTTACAAAACAAAATGTATACCTATGAGTATTATATCAGCTCTCTGGTTGCCATAGTACAAGCTTTGCTTAATTTGGGACTAGATAGTGTTGTGTGGATTATCCAGAATATTTATTAGAAAATGTAGTAGTGAGTTACTAATTATTGTAGAGTTTCAGTCTACACACCCACCTTCGCTTGTATTCATACACATTGAAAGCTCCTTTCGTGTGGAGTCTCGCAAAGGATGCCTGGTCAGTGAGCAGTACGTCTAAATGTCCATTTCTAAAGACTTCTCGAACAGGTGCTTACATTCAGTTCTAACACATTTCAAAGTAATGGATTTTAATTAAAATGGAGCTTGCTTTACTTTATGTATTCGGATGTTTACTTTTCGAAGATTGTTTTCTGTTTTACTTTGCTGATCTTCTGTTGGCGTAATACAAGCTCTGCTTAGTTGGGAGCTAACTATGTTTTGTGGAACGCAAAATTTTACTAGATACCTTCTGTAGGCCTACCATGAGCTCTGTCTGGCTCTGTCTCTGGTTCTGGTCTTGAGTCTGTGTGAGTGACGTGTCAAAACGTCACACACACAGTATAATGCACTGGTGAGCACTCACACAAACTCAAAACCAGAGCCAGAGACAGAGCCAGACGGAGCTCATGGTAGGTCTACAGATTGAATTTTAAATTTAATTATAATATTAAGTATTATTTATTATTAAAATGTAAGTACGTATTCATTTATTATTAAGATGTGAGTAGAGTATAACAATCCATTCACTTCAGTTGGTAGTAGTTCTGCGTTTCTCACGAGTTTGATCCCCACCAAGTAAATCCTTATGATTTATGAACTTAGATAAATATTTATTTTGAATGTATCACCGCGCTAGGTTTTCAGGCATTTTCATAAAATCTACATGTAATTTCCTTAGTACAAACTTAACTCTGGTAACTAAGCGTTGTGAGAAATCATCAAACATGTACTTCATCACCATCATCAGCCTGGGAAGTCCACTGCTGGACAGGCCTTCCCTACATATTTCCAGGAAGAACGATTCTGAGCTCTTTCCATTCACCGACTTTCCGCGATCTTAACAATGTCGTCTGGGTGGTGGGCGCCCTACTTTTCGTAAACATGTACTTACATAACTTAAAATTGAGAACAGCAATGAGCCATCGTCCTGTTCTACGAGGTTGTTGGCATCCGCTCCGATCTCCCTGTTGAAAGAAAAATATAAGCAAAAACAGCCAACAGTCAGTATATTCAGAGGTAGACCAAGGAAAACATGGATGAACTGTGTGAAAGATGACATGGATAAGAGAGGAATGAATGCAGAGATGACGGCTGACAGAAAGGAATGGAAGAGAACATGTTGTGCCGACCCCACATAAAGTGGGATAAAGGCAGGAAGAAGAAGAAAGCAGTATATTCTAGGCACGTGGCGTCGGTTGTGGGCGAGGTGAGAGCGAGGCGCGAGCATAGTTTCGCTTTTCCTATTTTTATTAAAAACTTTTAGAAGAGGCACGAGGCTAGGCGTGGGTTAAGCGGTCCGGAAAGTAAAATACCACACCCGCGCATTTCGCCCACACCCAACGACGCTTGTATAGTGGCGGAATGAAAATGTTCGTGTATTTTCAACTTGATTTGTTCAACGTATCACGATCACATACTACCTTTTGAAACTGAATAGACAGAATACACCGATAAGTTAACGTCACAAATTATGTCAAAATGTGTTCATGATCAAGGCACTGGTGCAAGCGAAAACCGACTCTAAGGTGACGAACATTTTCATACTGCGACTGTAGATATTTATAATATCAAACAAGAAACGCGCATCGTTGACATTTCGCCCACACCCAAACGCCGTTTATATATTCGCCTTATCCTTATATTATAGAAAGTTTATATTATTATATTATCAAAACGAATAAAAAACTCAACTTTGGGGCACTGAAAAAATCTTGAATTGATACTTAGTTATCAATTCAAGATTCTTTGAGATTAAATAAAGGGGTAGTCAAATTTAAAATTGATAATAAAGACATTCGCATAGATGAAAATAAACTTTGCATAAAATATAATAATTAATATAATTTCGCATTTAAACTAATTAAAATCAAATCAAATGAAAAACAAAACAAACAAAAAAAACAATACACAACAAAGGTACGGCACTAAACGTTAATACTGCTTAAAAAGTAACTCAGAGAGAGGAACTAACTTATATAATACGAGTAAGGGCGCTTGTACACGCTAAGAAAATTTGCCGTTCCTGCGGCAGACAAGACAAATTCTTCGTGAAGACGACAAGAATTTTGTCTTTTTCACACACGAAAACGCAACAACGTTCGCCGCGTCGTGTCTTGCGCAGATAAGATTTTTTTCGTGCACCGCTGCGAGCAGTGTACACAGTTATTTTCTAGTTACGACACGAATTCTTGGGTAGACCCGGCGTTTTTTCTTAGCGTGTACAAGCGCCCTGAGTCTTACAAATCCGTCTACTCGAACGTTGCGGATCAGTGGACGTCCTTATTTGGCACTCTCGATACAAAGAAAACTACCATTTATACGCTTTTCTACCTCCATTCGCATTCAATTTATCGTCGGTCCAGTAAGCCTACCACAACCTCCGTCTGGCTCTGTCTGCCTCTGGTTTTGAGTCTGTGTGAGTGCTAACTAAATGAATCCTATATCGAAACGTCACACACACAGTATCATACACTTAGTGAGCACTCACACAGACTCAGAAGAAGACAGAGCTTGTGGTCGGCCTATTGAAGTGTCCACACTTCGCCTTTCGGTTCGTGGTTCCCATTCGAGAACCTCACCTTCTTTCTTTTATTATTTGTTCGTTTTGTCAATTACTTATTTCTCTAACACTTCAGATGATTATACTGAACCAAGGTTCAGAAAAGCTTCACTGTGTTTCTAACATCCGCCCACGGTCCCAATCGCATGAAAACTAGATGATAAATTAAATAGCATTATTAGCAACAGCATTTTGTGGACTGTTGCGGACAACTGGGGCGTAATTCTCGGGCCGATCTCGATCATTTTGCAATTTTATATTATTGCTTCTTTTCGAAGAGAGAATGGCAGATTTCTTTGAGTAATACATCAACGACCTCATCGTCGACAGCTACGATATACGGAAAACGTAGAAGAAGTGCGGGGTTGTGAAAAGAAGCGATAAAATAAAATTGCAAAATGATCGAGATCGGCCCGAGAATTAGGCCCCTGGACGTCTGCACTATATCGATAAATGGAGGAATTTATTTGTCCCATTGATCGTCTACAGGAGGCCTACCATGAGCTCTGTTTGGCACTGTCTCTGGTTCTGGTTTTGAGCCTGTGTGAGTGTTGACTAAATAAATCCTTCGTCAAAACGTCACACACAGTATAATGCACTGGTGAGCACTCACACAGACTCAAAACCAGAGCCAAAGACAGAGCCAGACAGAGCTCATGGTAGGCCTACAGCACGTGCTTACGACATTCCTCATAGTTTATAAGTTATTTTTATTATTATTTTTTAAATGTGTTTTTAATTGTGTGCTATGGATTTTATATGGTCCAAATTAAACTAATTTAATGAATTTTTGTTTTGTTGTTATAAAATTAATAAGAGTATAAATACATTTTTCAAAATCTTTGAAAAAAAAAAAAAAAAAAAATTAAACAATTTTTATTTTATAAATGTTTTACTAAACAAAAAGTATTGATTCGTAAACGCGTGGTAATTCTTGTTCACTAACCTGGTTTAAAGTAGCCTATGTGTATGTGTATGTGTGCAGTTCACAAACTGTTTACAAGGTTCATTCATATCTGTTCAGCTCTTAGAGTAGGGACAAACATTAAACCTCAAATTTTCGCATTTATGATAAGTAGAGTGAAAAATAGATATAACCACATAAAGAAATAAGATTAGTGACTTTAGCTTTCAAAATGTGTGCAAGAGAGAAAGTTATCGACTGTGGTCTGCGCCCTAATATCTGCAATCAAATTTGGCCACAGTAGATGTATAAGTAGGCTGTGGTGTCGCTAGCGAACTTTATAATTGAATTGTCGGCAGAGCGGGGCTCTATTTCTGGACCAGCCGTCCTTTATAAATATTCTTGTAACACTTTATTTATTGATTCACATTCGCTCGTACTTGCGATCTTGATTGGCAGCTTACATGAGAATTCTCTTAGGGTGCTATTAATAATCCTGGCGTAGCGTTGGACTAGTTAATCCGTGTTTTGTCACATTTGCTCGAGTTGACAATTGCATGTCAATGCGAGAGACAAAACACGGATTAACTAGTCCAACGCTACGCCAGGATTATTAATAACACCCTAAAAGTATACTTTTAGCCGCTTGTAGGCTGGAAAGTAGATTCGGCATTCGGACTATTATAAATTGATACTGAATATATTTATTTCGGGAATCGAATATTGAATTCATGTAACAAATTTAAACAAATTAATAAAGGATGCAGTGAGATATTTCGATAAAATGGGTAGAAGTGAAGTGGTTTGAAGTCGAGTGGTTGGAGTTGGAGTAGCGCTGCACGTTTTCGACTCCATAGTTTTTGATGCTTTATTTTTGTCACACGCCAACCGTTTTTTTAAGAGGGGAGCCTTCGCATTTCCCTTTCGCCACGAGGGAGAGACGAAAGAGGGTATGTGGGACATGAACCCACTAAAAACCCTCTGTGAACCGTCCGCTGCCAAAAGTGGGACGAGAAAGGGTCATGATCATTACTTGGTTAGTATGTTCTGCTTGTAACAATAATAAAGCAAACATTCACGAACTGTAAGTACGAGAAAAAAGCTTATCTCCACGATAAATATCCTCTCATCTTTTATTTACCAAATATCCACAAAAAATCTTAGAAAATGTCTAAAGAAGGTCAGAGGTACGTCCAAATACAGGGTTATTCATTATTAGCTGCAAATACTCAGGAATTAGGTTCAACAAATAAAATGAAAAATATTTATTAAGTGATTTTTTTTAAGTTTGGTTATGAAAATCTCGAGAAAATCGATAAAGAATATCCTTTGGAATCATTGGCGCCTGACCTTTGTTTACCTTTGATCCGCGCCCGCGCGCCGTGATTGACACTCTACGTTCAGTCACCGCCTGGGTGGGTCATTGTCCTGTTCTCCGTGGCAATCATTATGCAATAGCCGTAAAGAAATTAATAAAAATAAAATTTTGATACAAAAACTAAAAAAAATTTTAAAAAAATCATTTCATAAATATTTTTTATTTTATTTGTTGAACCTAATTCCTGAGTATTTGCAGCTAATAATGAATAACCCTGTATAACAACAATTAGAGAGAATTTACCTGATTATACTGCAAGCAACGGTCCCAACAAGTCCAGGGTTGTCACAGATCCTTACACCTTCGAAGAGAAGATTGCCAACGCGCACCGTCATGATGGGAGAGTTGTATTGCCCAAACACGCTTCCCATAGCGAGGCTCAACACGTTCATAAGAGATGAGTAAGACCTCTGTGCAATTTGGATGATGGCCTGGAAATTGAAACGCAACTATGTAAAGAGCTTCAAAACCTATTTTCCGATAAAAAAACTAATAATAAATATACATTTCCATAAAACTTTATGGAGTTTGTAAAATTTCTACGTGTGCAAAAGGTGGTGACCGTCAGGAACAAAACAAGAAAAACTAAAATTGTAGATTGAGAAAGGTCATGCACGCACGCCAAGCCATGCTACGGCGTAGCGTCACTGCTACGTGATACAACATAGCTACCATACATTTGTTGAAAATAGCGTGATGCTATAGGCTAATAAAATCACGCTATTTTTTCACTAGTAATGAAATAAAGTACAAAAATGTAAGTGAACATTCTATTACATTATATTCTAACGCAAAGAAAAAACCTCCCTTTGAAACTCTAAGCTCAAAGGCGATTGCTTGCTGATTGCTTTTATAAAGCTCCCTTATTAATATACAGTGCACGAAAGGAGCCTCTTCGAGGCGCACTTAAAATCCTTTCACCACACTTGGTTCGAAAAAATCAGTGACACGATAAGAAGAAGAAGAAGAAGATTAATATACCAAAGCTTTATTCCCAGTAAATGCTCCAGCATTTTTAAATAAAAATACGTTTATATAAAAAAATCTGAACGGTTTCATCATCCTATTTTTACATGTTTTTTTTTCTTATTGGCATTATAACGAACAAGGTCATGTTTTTATAAGTAACGATGTCATGAAATCCACAAATTACTTGTCGTCAGGCCAGCCGTTATTCATATTATAGCCATGGACTACACAGCTTTCCGTAACATACTCAACAGATTCGATCTCTTTTGCCCAGTGAGAGATGTGATCCGTATTTTACGCATGGCTACTTTGCTTTAATTGAGTAATCAACGAAATTAACATTGCATCCCGTCATAACTACTTCACACTTCGTCTGCCAACACTAATTAGTATGTACCTACTTCAAAATAGAGATATAGTCTATTTATCAGCCTTAAAATCTTGTCAATGGATGTCAAACATATAAAATATCAAATATCAAATTAAAAAACATCAAAGATAAAATCTCAAAAGGGGCTTTAGTCGAAGAGTTCTAAGAGGTTCTACCATGCGTGGGTACTTTGTTAGACACCCACAGATGTGCAATACCGTCCTCGTTATAAAATAAAATCTCTTACATTCTCATTTTTACACGATGAAAGGAAAGATTTTAGAGCGATGCCATGTAGATGCCCTCATTATTTTTATATTCAAGTAAACATCAAAAAATATATTAGCACCACCGTGAGGTGCTAAGAAACTTTTGTTCCTCCGAGAGAAATTCTAATGTCAAAAGATTTTTGTAGCAGTTTTAAGCGCCCCGGAACATTAACGAGTAGACATACGCCCCATCGTCAAAATGTACAATGGTTAAAAAGCTATATAATGATTATTATATTATGGATATAAAATATAAATAATAATAATAAAATAAATATTGTGGACAATTCACACAACACTACCCAGCCCCAAACTAAGCAGAGCTTGTAATATGGGAACCAGATAGCTGATATAATACTTGAATACATTTTTTTTTGTAAATACATACTTAGAATACAATATAACACCCAGACAGAGAACAAACATTTATGTTCACCACACAAATATTTGTTCTCGGTGGGGATCGAACCCACGACCTACGGCGCAGAAGGCAGAGCTACTACCAACTGAGCTAGAGGCCAGTCGAATATTATAACCCATTTTTCTTTTGTTACACCTTTAGGCACCCATGGCTTTAATTTATGCCTTGCGTACATCTACTAGGCCATCAGCTGCGATCTGCATAGCGATACTTATATCGCTTGCAAATATTGCAGCGATATTTAACAGGACTACACTACACCTTTGTAAGAGTACTAACTTTCGGTAGATCTAATAGACTTAAATGTTGTTTTATCGAACTGACCATTCATTTAGAAAATCATTTTGTTCGCATTCGATAAAAATATTTTTTGTCAAAAATTATCTAGGTCTAAGCTCCACATGACCACCTGAGCTTGAGAAGATAAAAAAAACCAGGCAGCGAAACGTTGAGGTCGTCTCTTACTGACCTCACTACGTAAATGATGCATAAATAATTTGGTTCACAATGTACTAGTTTTGCCTAGCAAAATTGGCCTAGCCTTTGATAAAGTCATGTGAATATTTCCATCATCATACATTAATCTTGTAAATTACCGTTGTAAACATCTCTTTGCAGGCACCATCTGATTACACCATCTGATTTTCAACCATTTGGGAACCATATCTCACTAAAAACTACTTAGCCATTTTCCATTAGCGAATCCGAAAGCTTCAATAGGATTATTACTTCCCCAATTTTCCGGCACGAGAAAATGTAAAGCAAAATTTATTAAAATATTAATTTGCTCTTCATTCAAAATATTTCTACTGGAATATTAAATTCATCAGGTAGAAAACCATTTAATGCAATTTTCCTTTGGCTTCCCATGGGTGGGCGAGGGTGAGGGCTTGATCTGGAACGGGAGATAGGGTGTGGGCGTGGCCTGAGTTGCGCATGTGTTGCGCTTCACTGCCATTGCACACAAGCACAGTCTGTGCATGTAGTAGTGAACTGCACACACTTGCACTAGACAGAGAAGGGCGATATTTGATGAGCTGTACTGGCCACTAGCCTATAAGATAATAATATTTTGATGTATATTATCAATAAACAAGTATTTGCGAGCAAAAATGTATAATCAATCATTTTAAAACAAGAATACCACATAATATAAATTATCAATTTTGTAGGTAAAATTATCTCTGACGAATTTGCAAATTATGAGTGATAAGGTTGTATGGTTATTAGGCTTTACTTTGACAATGATAATGCATTGAGCAACTATAATTTTATTGATAGATAACTACGCTATCTTTAAAAATATCTCGCGCGTACCTACATTAGTAATACGTAGGTATGTACTTGCGAATATGTTCATATAAAAATAAATACAGGATACACCGCATCTATGCAAACAAGTATTTGTTACTTGTACTAACAAGATCCCGTCTAAGGGCTTCACGGATTGCTAATCTATCATTAAAAAGTATATTCTAGCGAAAAAAAGACGTCAAAGACTAAGCGACTAGTTGGCCCCTAGGACTTGACTTACTTCAATCTATCTCGAAGCCCTTGTCTCTTGTTTTAAAGTGTACCTGTGCCTATACGTTATATATTGGAGGCAAGTAGAGTATTGATTAATATCTATCTAGGAAATACACTGGAGTAAATAAACTATTTTTTTTTTTTTTAAGTATACGAGATTACAATGACGCTGTCTAGTTATCGTTCTATGATTAAAATCCACAAACATTCTTAGCCTTATTAGAGAGGAAGTAAAAAAGTCTTTATACTACACCTGCTTGGAAAGTACCTTGATACTTTATCAAATTTACGGTAGAAAGTACGTCATTGCATATCGAACAAATATGCGGGGAGAAAACGCATCTGAGCGGGGGAGAAAAGTGTATAAAAATCCATTTCTTACGTGGTTTTTCTTTTTTAATTTTGGGTAAGACTATGCGCCGGTAACCTAAATGTCAAAAGCCAAAAAGTTTTTACAGTGAGTTTTTATCTCAAAGTTCGCAAAATGACACTGGCCACTAGCTGTGTGTTGGATGGTGTCGGGCTGGCAGTGCGACCCTGCGGCGGCAGGATAAACAATTTGAAAAAAGAACATGTGAAAATTGCAGACGCCATTTCCAATTTTTGTGTTTGTTTGAGGATTCAGTTTTCGTAGAATTTATTTTCCTTGTAGGTGTAGTATAAAGCACTATGTATCACTCGAGAGAAACTGCGATTCCCGATCTCGGGTGTTTTAAAGCCCTCGCCTACGGCTCGGGCTTCAAACGACACCCTCAACGGTAATCGGTCACTTTCTCCTCTCGGTGAACAATGTACTATTATTGACGGAACACGGTATAGAATCTACACATTGACATTTCAAACAGACTAATACACATGCACCTATGAATACAGTACACCCACACCCTCATACTCATAATTTTTATTTAGACGCGTTCATAGTACATTCATTAGTAGGGTAGAAGAGATAATTATTGCAGCAATTAGGTCAAGGCTTATCTTTCCAGGGAGGATGGTAAGTCGCAAGGTTGCACACAAGTAGAATACAGTATGGTGATGGATATTGTAAAAAACCCACATAAATATGAAAGTGCTGAACAACGGAAGAATAGACTCATTACAAGACGCAAAGATCTCGATGCACCTTTATGCCCTAGATTAAATATAGCAAAGCATGGCTCTCGTTACCAAGCTGTAAAACTTTTTAATTTGCTTCCTACCGACTTGAAGGACAATGTTAGTCTCAACATTTTTAAATCTAGGCTCACAAGGCTATTGTTGAAAGGGTGTTTCTACACAATTAATGAATTTATTGCTTATGACAAGACATGTTTAATTTAGACTAAGAATTGTATTTTCATTGTTGACATTTTATTGGTTGACATTGTTATTAATTTTATTTTTCGGTTTAACCTTTTTGTGTACCATGTGTTGTGTTGTCTAGTAATTTAAGTGATTTCAAACACGATTTTTGTAAATTGTTTGTGAATAAATGAAATGAAAAAGTATGAAGTACGTTTAATTTTAATTTTCACCTTGAAATGCTATTTTTTTCCTTTGAGATACAAATTCATAATATCTGGGTGAGTAACTAGATATTTTAAAGAAAACTATTTATTTTTATGAAACAAAAGGGCGTTTGTAATGATTTAATTTATTTTATCTTTTGTGAGTTTTGATATTTTTTTTTTTCCACTTAAGAAAATTATGATGACGTGAATTTTGACTACCTGATTGGCACAGGCACAGGTGCATGCACCATGATCACGGTTGAACTGAAGTCCACGTGTCAAAAAATATCCCGTTGTTTCATAAAAAGTAGTGTTAAAAACCATGATAGTTTCAAAAGTTATAAAACAATGAAAGTTTTCCTTTTTTAGTTAAATAAAATGACCAACATATAAATGTTCATCTTTTATAATATATTTACTATATTTAAAATATCTCTAGGCCGTCGGCATAGAACTAGATATCAGGGGGCTAATTCTCGGGCCGATCTCGATCATTTTGCAATTTTATTTTATTGCTTCTTTTCACAACCCCGCACTTTTTGTACGTTTCCCGTATATCGTAGCTGTCGAGGCTTTTACGAAGAGGTCGTTGATGAATTACTCAAGGAAATCATCCTTTCTCTCTTCGAAAAAAAAGCAATAAAATAAAATTGCAAAATGATCGAGATTGGCCCGAGAATTAGCCCCCTGTACTATGAAATCGTATTGTATGACAAATATCACTTTTCGTTTGCCAAACGGTCAATGTTTTATTATTTTATTTTTATTTTATTTATTATAGGAAAACTTACAGCAATGTTCAATATTGGTTATGATCAATTTATCATGTATGCAAAGCACACATTTTATACGGATTATAAGATAATAAGATAAGATTTTATGTTTTAAAAGTAAAGTAAAATTTGCATGCCAATGCTTTGGTGAAATATGTGAATCTGATAACATAAGACAATAACTAACTCCTAACCATATTTCAAGCAAAATTTCAAGCAAATAAACATTTCATTTCAAGAACCAAGCCGTTGTTTGTTGCCTGTTCTCCTCTGCTTGGTCGCGTGTAAGGGCACCTAGACTAACCTAGCTTTAAGACGTTTCAAATTGATCCTTGTGGTACAAATGAATAAATAAATTTTGAATTTGAATTCTAATTGTTGAACCGCCTTTAGAAAGGTGAAGGTTCAATGTTCAACAGTATTTCCCGCAAGTTATACCTAGGTATTTGTAATGCAAGCAAGTCATCGATCAACGTTTATTTTTAACAGCTGCAAAGCCTTCCCCTTTAGACATAATTATGCCCTGCTGCGTGTATCATTAGCCGGGACTATAAAAATAACGGTTCTGGCTAGTGATACAATTAGCAGTGAGCTTTTTTAGCAGTAGGTATGTGTTTGTAATTTAATTCGATGAAAGTGATTATTCTAGTGCCAATGCAAATATACGGTACTCAGTCATAAATAAAGTATTCCAGTGTTTTACAATTATATAAGCAACTCACCTTGGTTTCCCACTAGTGGGTAAGTTCATCATCCGCAGCCCGACTTAACCCACTGCTGGGCATAGGCCTCTCTTTGCTCCTGCCACTTACCACGATCTTGGGCTACCCTCATCCAACTGCGGCCCACGACGCTGGTAATGTCGTCAACCCATCGAGCTAATGGACGTCCAACGCGTCCATTAGCTCGAACGGGTAAGTTAAAACTTTACATTTTTCTTCTGCATAATAAGACCATATTTGTTCGAAGAGTGGGCCGTTGTGACCGTGTAATCAAGTTATAACGAACTTAATTCCTCTCTCTCTTAGATAAGTTAATATGGATAAGATTTAAGCAGTAATGCCTTGCTCACATCTAGGCGATGGCGATGGCGATCACGTGAAACGCTGTCTAATAATGAAAGCGATATTTGACAGCGTTTCAGCTGATCGCCATCGTCAGCGCCTAGATATGCGCAGGCTTTTAGTGTGCGTTAACCGTCGCATCCCATCAAAACTCCACATGGTTGTTATTGCACGAGCATGTTTGCCGTTGATCTTGGTAATTTTCTTCAATGCCCGTTTTTTCCAATGCTGAATGAGATACTGACATGTGTAAATAGTTCGGTACGTTGAATAGCATGCTTTTATTCAAGTTCTACGCGAGCAAAGCTGCGGGAAAAAGCTAAAGTATTTCATACAAAAGGCTTTATCACACAAAAGGAAGACCAACAATGATAGCCGTACATTCCTTGCCGAGTTATTTCAATAAAGCAAATATTTCTAAATGAACGGCACTATAAGAAAATTCCCGACTTTTCATTTTTAATTGCAAATAAGAACGACAGAAACTGCGAGAATTTAATGAATGGGCTTTTTGTATGTGTGCGTGAACTGCCGTGTGTGATACAAACAAGGGGGAGATTTGTGAGTTTGAAACTAACAAGGGGACTGACAGGATCGCATGCCACTCGGCATAACAATTCGTTCGTATTTGAATCACCAGCTTAATTTTATCCCGAGTGTCCACTCAAAGTTTGAAGTGCCCATGCAGAAGAGACAAGCGGATGAGTCTGACACATCCATTCACAGCAAGTGCGAGTGGGAAGGATATCCACACCATAATTTGCTTTCCGAATTGCTTGCCGATTTACATGCGCAATTTCTATTGTTCTCTATCACAGAAGAATTTGTATGGTTTTTGTAAAAATCGTTTGCGAAAAGTCCCAACAACAACTTCGTACCTTCGTAACTTTATACAGTTTTACTGGCTTCTTGTATTGTAATTACAAAAAGCCAGTAAAACTCAGTTAAGTTATTAAAAAACGAAAAACCTTCGGCTCGCATTGCGGATCGGAAAATACCGGACTGCGACCGGCTTCTGTTTTGGTAAAGTTGTTATACAACCACGTTAACTATTAAACGAGTTGTAAACTGAGCTTTCATTTCTCATACCTATCAAAGATCCCATTCTAATGAAAGTTTGTTTTTTTTTCTTATCTTTATTTAAGTAAAAGGAGTTTTGTCACACAGTGATTATGTCACTCCCGTAGGATAATGCACAAATAAACACCTTAATTATAAGAAAAAAACAATTATTTTCAAATAAAGTTTTATCAACATAATATTGGCTACACAAAAGATGTGCAACAAATATAACTTACATAAGTCACATTTCAAACCAAATCAAAAGTTGTTTCAGCTTTGTAAGGCCCCCTGTTTAAGACAGCTTAAATGCGACTACTGTTGATTACTTTATTTGTATTGACTTATGACTTATGTAAGTTATATTTGTGTTTACAAATATAACTTACATAAGTCACATTTCAAACCAAATCAAAAGTTGTTTCAGCTTTGTAAGGCCCCCTGTTTAAGACAGCTTAAATGCGACTACTGTTGATTACTTTATTTGTATTGACTTATGACTTATGTAAGTTATATTTGTGTTTACAAATATAACTTACATAAGTCACATTTCAAACCAAATCAAAAGTTGTTTCAGCTTTGTAAGGCCCCCTGTTTAAGACAGCTTAAATGCGACTACTGTTGATTACTTTATTTGTGAAAGCCACTGCTAAGCTCCAATCATCGGCAATAGAAATCCGATGACAATGTCGTCGGGATTACGCCTCGGTCGCTTTGCAACAATGTCTATTCACTATTGCTACGCTTGAACAACGTGCGGTATCAAGCTCTCCGATCGGATAATGGGCCGATCCGGGGTTCGTGGCAGCGGAAGGGTATTAGTCTCTATTATATAAAATTCTAGTGTTCAATCTTAGTCGAAGTATGACATCCTGCCATTTTGACGTTTTCGGAATGTTTTTGTTACCGTTCCGTTTAGAAACTTTATATTATCTCTAGACAAATGACTACCACGGTTTGTTTTTCGAATAAAAAAACCGTGGTACCGAAAAATCATTTAGGAAAAAAATTGATATTACTGGGTTTTCGTCTTTATGATTCAAATGTCACTTACATGAGACACCGAGAACAAATATTTGAGAGGTGAACGCAAACGTTTGTTCTCTGTCTGGGTGATATATTGTATTCCAAGTATGTACCTATATTCACAAATAAATTAACACAAGTATTGCATCGCTTTTTTTGTGTGTGTACCTTTCAATAAATGAGACGTAAGAAATATTACTAAGACACATATGTACAAGATATATACAATTACATACTGTGGATTAATTAACAGTTTAGCGTTCAAATTGAACATGATTGGCTCCTGTAGGCCTACCATGAGCTTTGTCTGGCTCTGTCTCTGGTTCTGGTTTTGAGTCTGTGCGAGTGCTCGCCAGTGTATTATACTGTGTGTGACGTTTCGACGTAGGATTTATTTAGTCAACACTCACACAGACTTATAACCAGAACCAGAGACAGAGCCAGACAGGGCTTATGGTAGGCTGATCTTGGTTAAGAGGATAAAAGGATAATCAGGCTCTATCCATCCTTTGACGTGGGGAAGACGTAATATCTCATACATTAACTAACCCTGAGACGAGGTATATTGAGGAGTAGATACACGAGTAATCTTGTAAAAGATAAGGTTTCTAGAGCTTTACAATACATGGACATAAGCTTTGCGCACATCTAAGCATTCCACAGTGGCGATCAGTGAAACTGACTTTCACTGATTCGGCGCAGAACGCTTAAATTAGCAAATATTTGAAAATTTACTCGCGGAAACTAAAATAATATTTTTAATATCATCATTTTACGTATCGTCCAACTGCTGGCTAAAAGCTTCCACACTTGTTTGCCATACCTAACAAATAATAATCTATTCATAACCAACAAACATGAGTAACATTCAGCTTTATTGCTAATTAATAATACTTGATTTCACTCTGATTTTAACAACACAAAAGCTGATTCGGGAATTATTCAGCTGAAATTCGTAACGCACTTCACTGAAAATAGTTACGGTTCAAAAGCATTAAGTAGTTTTAACTTGGAACATGTAAAAACAGAGGAGGCACTTTAAATAATTAAAGTTGAAGTAGCCTATTTTATTCTATAAGTGATTTTATATCTTTAAATATGTTTATGTGTTCCAAATAAGTGCTAACTTTTAAATTAACATTTCACGATTGTTAACGGTGGCGCAATCGCAGAACCTACAATACAAGTCTTTAAGGCATAGTGTATTTATTTTTACAAACTAATTTACAAGCTTCACCACTATAACCCAAGTTCTGTACACAATAGTGTATTGAAATATAACTATTTGCTTGAATAAAATACTAATAAATAAAAGTTAAATAATTACTATACTATAATGTGCAAGTGAAAAGTAATTTCATAGTAAACCCAGTGAGGGACTACTATGAATTTTGCGGACGCATGGGTCACAAACTTCACAGGGACAGCTACTTTGTGGTACATTGGAAGATGTACAACATGTTTTGCTGGAGTGTGTTCGAAATGATAGATTTAGATTAGTTTGTTTTGGAATAAGATGTATGAATGTTGGTATGATAAATAGCATCTTGGTTTGTCCCTTGTGGTCACGCCAAGATGTTATATAAATTAGCAGAAATTGCCAGTGTTTAACCAGACCCTTATTATAAGACAGCGTAGTCGCTTAGCGACAAATAAATTAAAAGAAAACCTTCAAATATTCTGCTAGTCACTTACGTGGTATGGAACGTTGGTGATGGTGACCATATCGTCTTCTGTGAGTGGGAACGAGGCTTCAGCGTCAAACTCGAAGTTTTCTATTCGCAAGTACCGCACCAAGTCTCCCTGCAAACTAGTTATGTTCCTTGTCTGGTACAACCTGGAATACAATCAAGGTATGAAGATCTAAAAAGATAGTTAATAATGACAAGCAAGTTCTCAGCACAAACTTTGTTACCGTTATTTGAAAATGAAGACAAAAGTAACAATAATTTAAAACATACTAATGTAAAATGGGCGGTCTTATCGCTGAATAGCGATCTCTTCCCGAAAACCTTGAAAAAAATTAAGCCTACACCCTCTTCTCTCAGTACTTGAATGATAGTATTCTTCTGTCGTGTAAACAGTTCTTCAGAACCAGTGTCATGAAAGGATTTTAAGAATAAAGGCTAAAAAGTCTAGATATCGCCACTGCAACAGTTCTTGCTAGCATAATAAATTATCGTAATTATTCCGGCGTGGCTGTAGCTGCATATACCTGTACTATCTATATATATAAATCTTTCGTGTCACAATTTGGAACGCGATAAACTCCGAAACTACTGAACGGATTTCGATAAAATTTTGCAACTGCCTAAAATATGGTCGGACTTAAAAGATAGGATAGTTTATATTCAATATTTAGGTGTTATTAATTTATAAGGGGCAAAAGTTTCGAAATCTATGTCTACCCCTTTCTATCACGTAGGGACTTATATATGTCTATCCCTTTCTATCGCTTAGGGATTTTTCAGAAAATTCTCGACTTTGACGAGAACAGCTGCTATTGATGAGTTGAGTCTACTAAGTATTGAAGAATATATATGTACAGAATGCACATAGACGCTCTAGAATGATCTGGAATAATCAAATTTAAAGTCGGTTAGCATCCGGAATGCTCCCACCCAAACGTTAGTAATCCAGAATTATCTAGAATACTCAATACCCATGCAAACGGTTCTGAATTCAAGATTTGGACAAAATGTTCTAGAAAATAGTGCTCCTAAACGTTATAGAATGTTCTTTCATCATCATCATCAACTGATATCAGTCCGCTGCTGGACGTAGGTTCACCTTGAGTAACATAGGCTATATTTATGTGTTTAAAAAATAAGTGTCCACCCGTGCGAAGCCGGGACAGGCAGCTAGTACCTATATATAATACATCCACACATTCAAAGACTCACTAATTACCGTCGTTGAGCTTGCACAGAGAGCGACCTGACCTACAAGATAACTAACAAATGCATGTTCCTATAGGCTTTGTGACCCAGAGCGCCTGCTCTACTTAAAGCGCCAAGTGTAACTCGTACTTATTGCTTTGATCCCGACTAAGAGTGGAAACTATGTAGGTAACCGCAACGCATACAATCAACACTTACAAAAGCGATATGATTGTGAGTACATTGTACTTGTAGAACGCTCTTGTTTTGTAAAGCGCTCATTCGACAAACTTCCTGCAATCTTTATAATGTCGTCAGTTCATCGGGTGGGCGGGCGTCCTACGTCACCGTCTTTCAATTCGTTGTCGCCATTCTAGAACTATTACTCCAACTGGTAACAGTTCTCTCGAGATATATGACAATGGCTACATTCAACTTAATAATTATGTTATTAACATATGTCGTTTACCTTCTGCTAGGGATTTTCTTATTCCACAGAACTAAATGGTCTTATAGATACACCTTTATATGCATAGCGTATGCGCCCTACAAACTGAATTTACACAACTATAGGCAAACAAAGTATAAATGTACACTGAAAAAGCTGTAATAAAATTTTACAGTGGTCTTTATTGCCGGCCAGTTATATAAAGTTGGAGAAAACTGTAGGATAACAGAAATATTAATAAAAAACCAAAAAAGTAATTTTTTCGTCATTCTTTCTTACGGGTACTCGGCATTGAATACGTGAATGAGCTTAAAACATATGTCTCAAAATAGTCGTAAAAGTTTGTTAGTTTTTTTTCTGAAGCCCCGACTGCCACGACCAACGGCTACCACTCCAACTTTATATAACTGGCCGGTAATAAGGACCACTGTAAAAGCCTATTACAGCTATTTCAGTGTACATTAATACTTTATTCGCCCATAGTTGTGTAAATTAAGTTTGTATGGAAATCGTACCCCCTTAAAAACTTCAAATCTTATATGCGTCACGCAAACATGAGTTTCGCGAGATTCCACTTCCTAGTTAGTTTGAGTTTTAGATAGACTACCTAAGTCTTTATAACTATTAAGTTTAATAGGAAAGCATTCACGTTGTTTCACGGAGTTCAGCGTCTTAAGCCGTCTCGAGCATATTGTGTAACTTGTAGAGTGCCTGTTCGGGAGAGACTTTGTGTCTGATGTCTGATAGCTAGTAAGCACTGGTACAGTACTTTTGGCGGATTACGGCATCCGTGATGTTCGTAACAGGTATAGTGTTATGCTGTTGCTGTGCCACAATTTCTGTATTGTAAAAGCTGTTAAAATATATAATTATAGCTGCGTGTGCTCTCAATAATAATAGTGCAATATGAAAATTCTAGGTGAGGTTTGTAGGTATTATAACTTATAGCGTTCGTAAGTACATTATTTCTCACAATCCCAACAATGGGCGCTCGACGTTTCTTCATACAAAATCCGGCCAATAATCTTTGATAACGATAAGTCATTTGTTAAGCTAACGACAAAATGATGTTAAAATTCGAAATACGCCTTCTGTATAGCATTGTTCGAAGTAAATCGAAATATTGTAGACACAAACTACTGTCTATAGTCCCAAACTTAACAGAGCTTGAACTATAGGAACCAGGTAGCTGATAGGTATACAAACATAGGATACTAATATAACACCCAGACAGAGAACAAACATCTGTGTTCACCACACAAATATTATGCAATAAACATTGGTAGTGATGGTGCATTTTTGCGCTAAAATCGATGCACACTCGTCAGTTCACGTCCACCACACGTCATTGAGACACGGCGCTCTCTACAATCATCATTTTACACCATATAACATTCTGCTAGAAAGTCATCAATATCACCATGGCATATTAATTAACCAACCCTACAAATATACTTTACAAAATCTTCTGGTCAATGAAAAAAAAAATGAAATAATCTATTTGCTTGAAGCATGGTCCACATTAGGTGGTGTAGATCTCATTCCGTCAATAATTTTGTACAAAAGTTTGTCCACGAAAGTCATCTACAAAAAGTGTTTTTGAATGGTCTAAAAATCAAGAAGCAAAAACAATTTATCATTTTTATTTTATTGCAGTAAGATAACATGGTGCCTTGGTGCACTTGGAAATGTCAAAATAATATAAAATTCTCAACAAATTCCAATATTCTCAACCAACGATGTTTTATTCCGTGCCTCTTACTCCTTTATTTGACTATGTCTACTACCTTGACTCTTGACAAAGCTTGAGCGCTTTTGAAACCTCTGTATTTTGTTGGCTTTGTACGCATTCGCGTTTCGCAATATAAGCTAGTGCCCGTCTTCCTTTGCCTCATATCGTCTATAAAGTATTTTATTAAAGCAGAGAGGGTTCTTAAGGAAAGCTTTGTGTACCGCCTTTCTGATAACTGTGTCAGGACGTCATCATCATCATCAGGATTGTGCTCCTCTGATAATGTTTAAATTTTAATCATTATTTTGTGTACAATTACCTATATTTCTTGGATTTTTTTTATTTCTAATACAAAGTCGCATGTAAGTACATTGATTGGTGACGAAGAACTGGAAGACGAAACTTAGGACGCTCCCCCTTTCGAAGGACCAAAGTAGGAAGCCAGTAGATGAAGAGGGTTTAGAATCGTTCTTCTTGGAAATGTATTAGGGAAGGCGTCCAGCGGTAAACTTCTTCAGGCTGATAAGAAAACATGGTATCGAGTGCACTAACGGAGCCTCTCTGAGGCGTTCTTGAAATCCTTTCAGCACACCACTGGTTCGACAGAACGTGAACAGGGCATTTTAAAATTTTTGTGCAAAGCTGGAATATCACCGATTTAATCTTATGGGGAAAAAGGCATTACACACTGACAAGAGCTACAAATTAGCAATTATTGGTTCTCCAGTGTGCAGCTGAAGTTCCAGTGTCCAATTACCTCACTCGTTGTTGTGCCTTGTGCTAAGGGTACCTAACATGGCTGATAATATCCTCAATGTATATTCAATCTCGAAGCTAATGCACTTTGAAATACTTTCACAGAGCCATAGAGCACGCGCGGAACCATGAAAATTATTCTGTCTTGCTGGTGTTAGTACGAACTTATATTGATGAATAGCGATTTCATTTATATAGAATGCCAAGCAATGTACCGCATAGCCTAAATGACTTGAAAAGGTTAAGTGTTATAAAATTATACCTAACTATAAAACAGATTTTGAAATATTCTATGTAAATCGATCAAAATTTAGATAAAAGACAAATGCAATGTTCCATACATTGCATTTTTGTCTTTTATCTAAATTTTGATCGATGATCGATGAACTTACCTATATGTACATATATGAACAGGAAAATAATATGACGGTATATAAATAAATATTATAGACAATCCACACAACACTATCTAGCCCTAAATTAAGCAAAGCTTTTACAATGGGAACCAGATAGCTGATAAAATACTTATATTTTTTTTGTAAATACATTCAAAGAATACGATATCACCAGTGATCGGAGTAGGTAGAGCTATTTCATGTACTTGCCATATTATAGAATAATATGGATATTCCCCGAATCCCGATTTGTTTATCAAGTAGAAAAATAATAAAAAGCTATTTACGCCTTAGGGAGTAATGAAAGCATATACTTCTTATAAGTGTAAGGACGGGTTTAAGGATAATAAAATAAATAGATAGAAACTTGAGTTATTAAATTACATATTATATTTTTTTATGTAACAATTTCTTATATATAAATACAAGAATCAACAATCAATCAACATTTCCATTCTGAAGTTACACAAGAACATACCATACAAATTATTTGTTCCTCAAAAATCGCGTTTGACAAAAACTTTGGCAACGTGTTGCTGATGTAAAATTTACAACGTCGCTCGCGCAGTCGTGCTTATGGGCTTACGTATACCATTTTTATACTTATTGATAAACATAATTATAATAATTGAATCCCGAAGTATTAGTCGGAATCCCGTGGAATATTAATATCATACCATATTAACATCAATGTTTGCGGTCAATGAACCTAAATAGCTCTACCTACTCCGATCACTGGATATCACACTCAGACAGAGAGAAAGTATTTGCGTTTCACCACACAAATATTGGTTCTCGGTGGGGATCGAACCCACGGTCTACAGCGCAGAGGGCAGAGCTACTACCAACTAAACTGGGATGCCAGTCAGTGTTTAATAACTCACTTGTAAACATATGGGCCGACCTCAGTCATGACAGGTACCCCTCCGTTTAGCACTTCATCGGGGTTGCTGATGGTGAACACGTTCACTTTGAAGTTCATCACGATAGGAACCACTTCAAACCTCTCCATTTGTATCGTGTCATTAAACAACGCCACCTCCTAAAAACACAATAATTTGAATGTACTTATAATCAAACGAACTACTGAAATGAAATGAAAATACATTTATTTGCAACACATCAAAAAAAATACAGTGAAAACGAAAGATGAAAGTATTAGTAACTACATAAACCATAAAATAATACAGTAGGCCTACCATGAGCTCTGTCTCTGGCTCCGGTTTTGAGTCTGTGTGAGTGCTCACCAGTGCATTATACTGTGTGTGTGACGTTTTGACGTAGGATTTGTTTAGTCAACACTCACACAGACTCAAAACCAGAACCAGAGATAGAGCTAGACAGAGCTCATGGTAGGCCTGGTGTCACGGAAGACCAGTGTTACATTGGCGCTAGCTACTAAGTATAGGATAATTATATACTGAGGGCGTTAAACTTTTTATGTCTTTGTTATTTGTATAACATCCTTGTGTAATACTTGTAGTGCTGTGTGGCATAAAATTAATAACTTTTGATTTGATTTGATTTGTATAGTAGTGGTCTCTCCCGGATCCTATTTTGCATATAGGGTATCTTTCCTTCTTATAAACTCCTTTGGCGATTTTGCGTCCGTCTCGTTTCATTCCTTCTCTGTAGAGACTCCGAATTTAGAGGGTGTTTTTCTTCGTAAGCACTAAGAATGCTGCGTTCTTTCTTGATACTTTGATACCACATAATTATTAGGAACGCCTAAAACATCCTGATATTTACAAGAATACTTATAAACGTAAAGTCCAACCACTCATATCCTTTTAGCAACATATTTTTCAATTTAGGTATGCCAAAATGTGTTGAACTTTCAACCACTGACTACAGAAGGTTGCGTGTCTGACTGCCTGTGTGTACTTAGCCTAAGCTTAAGCACCGTGAAATTATGGGGGAGCTTTCTGAGTGAGCTGCTAAAAATAAGGGGTGCAGTGGGAAATTGGGCTGTGAGGAAAAACTACGCGGGTGTCCGGACTTTGTACAAAGGTCATTTTGACGATTGCGGATTGTATTACTTACATTAATAATCATATTTTGCACTATGATAGGAACAACGACGAATGCAACTACACAGCTGCCTACTACAAGAATAGCACCAATGATCATAGTCGCGATACTGCATTTTTGATTACACATTTTATAAAATGGATAATAATTGTTTTAATAATTGATATAATAATTTCGATCCACGCGTAATCGCCAACACAGGGCGATTATGATAGGTTTGGTTTGAAAAAGAGCTGTTACACAATTATTTGTTCCGATAACGCTGAGTAGATATCTTACTAAAGATTCCTGCAACGGATAATACATATTTATTTTAATTGATAGCATGAGAATTACTTAAAACAAGTGAACCCAGCTGTGATAATAATTGTTGAAGTGGCAAGTTGATCGCGCGTGTAGCTCGTAGAACCGATAGCCGCTGGTAACTAAAGGTTCTCAAAAAGTGACCATGATCACGAAGCGTGATGATATTGCATTGATTGCTGGACATCGGTGAATGTAAAGGGCTCAAATGGGTCGTCCTGCATGGGCAATGTACGGGACACTAATATTACAAATCAGTGCTTTGCTAAGCGAACTAAGCTGTCAGGACGGTACAGGTGCTGGGCAAGCTTAATCCCCTTAAAATTCTGTCCCAGGCACTGTAGCGTCCCATAGGTAGGGGCATGAGTGGACACCGGGGCCTCTGACGCTATATAAATTATCTTCATCATCTACAATGGTTGCTAAGTGTTCTGCGGTGGTAATATGTGAAAAGCTGTCAAATATGATAGCTATATTTGACAGCGTTTCACTGATCGCCTTTGCAGAATGCTTAGATATGCGCAAGGCTGGTGATGAAGTACTAGTTACTATATCCTTATTATATTCCAATATATTAATATCCATTTACGGACGTTACCTTCTGAAAAAAAACTTCAGCTGCACAAGAAGTTCTACATTATTGAACAACGATAGTTTTCTGTTATTTCTAACTACACTACTACAGGAATTTTTTACTTATAGGCACAATAGCCTCTTAGTAAAAAGTTCCTGAAACTCAAAGGAGCGGGGATAGATTTTAGTATAAAAATAACTTCACAGTAGGACGCTTTTATACAATAAAGAATGTTATATCTAAGTGTAATTTTACGACTACACTCACAAAAGAAAAGACCCGCAGTTTTTTATCAGATATAAATAGATTTATATATAGTAATTTATTACTTTTTTGATAAAGTTCAGTATTATGCACTAAATTTGTCGCAGCTCGTTATTAAAGTCCGCCGTTAGATGAATTGCCTAGCTGTTTCATTAAAATATGCCATTTCACTGTCTGAATGATGACCAAACATTTTTAAAAACTTGATTAGTCAAGCAAACTTGCCCTAAAAGGTACAGTTTTTATCATCTTTTTGTCTTGTTGCGATAGGTGATTTTTAACACTGGCGGATATCATTCAGGCGTTCAGTGAAACGGCTAGAAAGTTCATAAAATGGCGTATTCCACTGTTTGGCTGCGATTCATATTGTTACGGATGTGGGTACAGGGATTGGAAGGAAACGACTGATTTTACCGAAAGTAGCGATTTATTCGCACTACGAACACGTAACACTGCACTGAACGCGTAGCACTGCACGAAACGCGTAGCGCTGTCCGACACTGTCCCCGCGCACTATGCGTTACACGGTCCAACGCTGTGCTCCGAACACTGTCAGTCCACTGGGAGCACTTTACCACTTTGCACTTCACTTCACTATTCACTGTTCACTGTTCACTATTCACTTTCACTGTTCACTTTTTCCACTTTTCCACTTTTTCTTCTTGTTCCTTTCTTCAGATCACTTTCCACTGAACTGCCCGTAGACGCGCCTGCAGCTCCTTATATACCCGGAATTTCGATTGTCCTTTATTGAATTTCGATCGTCATTTATTGAATTTCGATAGTCATTTCGTTTTCTTCTGTTGGATTCCGATCGTCTTTCCCTACCTGTATCATTTCTTGTTTTGGTCCAGAACTTTCGGTTCTTTATTTGAATTCCTTAAAGAAGGCACTCGGCGTTACTAGAATTTTCTGATAAGATTTGAATGTCGAACAAAAATCTTCACGTAGTTACGTCAGCACGGCGTCACACTACCCCCTCCTTAGACGTGCTCGTCCCGAGCATCGTTAGAGCCGTAGTACCGTGCCAACCTGTCCACATGAACCACTTTCGCTGGACTTCTTGGCGTTTTCCGAATTCTATATGTGACATCATTGATCCTCGTAATTACTTGAAAAGGGCCTTCCCAACTTGGTTGTAGTTTTGGAGATTTTCCTTTCCTTCTAACGGGGTTGTGAAGCCAAACAGCAGAACCTTCTTCAAAGGACTTGGAGTTGACGCTTCTGTCGTATCGCGTTTTCATTCGCTCACTAGCACGCACATTCTCTTCCCTCATATGCCCGTGAACTTCCTCCATTTTCCTTCTCAAATCTTCCGCGTATTCCGAAATACAGCTAGGCGCATCTGGAGGACAACCCGCGAGAAGATCCGCTGGAAGTCGAAGCTCCCTACCAAAGTTCGCTCGGGCCGGAGTAGTAGAGGTACTCTCATGAACTGCCGTTCTATACGACAGAAGGAACAGAGAAATGTACTCATCCCAATTGTTCTGATGACTTTCGACAACTTTAGCCAGATGTCGCTCCAGAGTTTGGTTGAACCTCTCTACCATTCCATCAGATTGCGGATGATACGGCGTAGTCCGAGTTTTGTGTATCCCCATAATTTTGCATGTTTCTTGAAATACTTGCGACTCGAAATTCCTGCCTTGGTCACTATGAATTTCAAGAGGTAGTCCAAATCGGCAGAAAACTTCATTCACCAGTTTGTTAGCCACAGTGACAGCTTCTTGATTTGGTAACGCAAACGCTTCTGGCCACTTTGTGAAGTAATCCATTATCACCAAAATGTAACGATTTCCACTATTCGTCATTGGAAACGGCCCAGCCACATCCAAAGCTATTCGTTCCCAAGGAGCACCCACGTTGTATAGCTTCAACGCTCCCCGACTTCTTGTTTGTGGTCCTTTGACAGAGGAACAACTCGTACATTTCTTGCACCAGTCTTCAACATCTTCCTTGCAGTGCAACCAGTAATAACGTTGACGAATTTTCACCAAAGTTCTCTTCACACCGAGATGACCGCCTGATGTTCCATCGTGATACGCTAGCAGTATATCAGAAATCTTCGACTTTGGCACAACTGTCTGAAGATGATTGTCTTGTCCTGATGCACTCTCCCATTTTCGACATAAAAGACCATTGTGTAAGAGCAGGCTATTCCATTGTGCCCAATAGCTTTTAGTTACTGCACTCATTCCGGCAACTTCACTCCATCCTGGGCGTGCGGATCCATCTCTCACCCAATTGAGTATTGGTCTAAGGTCTTCATCTTCTTCTTGTAGTTTACGCATGGCATCGCTGCTCCAATCATCGTTTACTGTATCAGTTCTTATAACTCGGACCATAGATTTTTCTTTATCTTCCTGTTTCACACAGTGCTTGCAGTCTTCAGAACACGGCCGTCTTGACAAAGCATCAGCATTCCCATGAGACTTCCCACTGCGATGCTCTACTAAAAAGTCGTACTCCTGTAGTTGTTCAATCCATCGCGCAACTTGTCCCTCAGGATTCTTGAACTGCAGTAGCCACTTCAAAGCTGCATGATCTGTTCTGACTAGGAATTTCCGTCCCAATAAATACTTCTTAAAATGCTGAAGCGTTTTGACAACTGCAAGTAGCTCCCTTCGAGTGACACAATAATTCCGCTCTGGTTTTGACAGGGATTTACTGTAATAAGCTATCACAACTTCTTGATCTCCTTTTCTTTGTGAGAGTGTTCCTCCTATCCCCGTATTACTTGCGTCCGTGTCAACTACAAACTCATTGCACTGATCCGGATATCCGAGTACTGGTGTTTCACATAACCGGCTCTTTAGTTCCTCGAAAGCCGCCTGGCATTGTTGGTCCCAAACGAAAGGTCGTTTTTCTTCTGTGAGTCTATGCAATGGCTTCGCTATATCCGAAAAACTCTTGACAAAACGACGGTAATAAGAGCAAAGTCCCATAAACGCCCGTACTTGTGTTTTGTCCGCAGGCACAGGCCAATCTTTAACCGCTGAAATTTTCGATGGATCCGTTTCGACGCCGCTTTCCGAAATAACGTGTCCCAAATAGTTCACCTGCCGTTTGAAGAATGAGCACTTCTTCTGGCTTAGTTTCAGATTTGCACTTCTCAACTTGTTGAATACGGATTCCAGCTTCTTCAAATGGTCATCAAATTCTCGCCCCACTATTATAATGTCATCGAGATATACCAAGCAGGTTTCTCCCAGCAACCCAGCAAGGACACGTTCCATTAACCTCTCGAAAGTAGCCGGGGCGTTGCACAGCCCAAACGGCATCACTCTGAACTGCCAGAGGCCCTTTCCTGTGGAGAACGCGGTCTTCTCCTTATCCTTAGGATCCAACTCCACTTGCCAATATCCACTTTTAAGGTCCAGCGTAGAAAACCATTTCATGCCGTCGAGAGTATTCAAAGTGTCGTCTATCCTTGGTAATGGATAACTGTCCTTCTTGGTCACGTCGTTTAGTCGGCGATAGTCGATACAGAACCTCGTTGACCCATCCTTTTTCTTCACCAAAACCACTGGTGAGCACCACGGACTAGACGATGGTTCGATTACTTCATTATCCTTCATGTCTTGAATCATGTCGTCCACTTCTTTTTCTCTGGCAAAAGGAATTCGGCGAGGTCGTTGTCGTATTGGTTGTTCATTTCCAGTATTGATTTTATGCTGAACCATACTCGTCCTTCCGATATCACCATCATTCTCCGAAAATATATCGGAGTACCGACGTAGCAAATTCTTCGCCTTGAGCAATTCAATACTTGTCAAATCTTGCTTACATTTTTCTAGTATACTGTTAACGTCGATTGCACTTGCTTCCGTTTTTTTGGTTTCCTGACAATTCCGCAACCACACAATTTCTTCGCTTCGTCCTATTAGCGTACCCTTCTTTAACACCTGTTTTTCATTGCTCAAGTTCAATACAGGTACCACTGCTTCCATAGATGAATTAACGACTGTACGTGCCGGCAGCCATGATGACTCGTTATCCACTTTTTCCAGTATTGTCCAACGTCGCTGTTTCAAACTTTTATTTCCGGGAAAAATTACTGGAACTAACGTTTGTGATCTTGGCAACAGTGTAGTGTTCTTAACGCAGTACACCTTGCCCTCGCCACCGCCCTTCATTGGTATTTCGTCTTTCCCACACTTCAGGACACCGGAGTGAATGTCGAGCTTACATCGATGATCCTTTAAGAAATCAAGGCCGATAATGCAGTCATCCACAATGTCAGCTATTACCGCTTGTTGCCAGTACAGCTTGTCACCAATCTTGATAGCCACTTTCTGTTCACCTGATACTGGTATATGCTGGCCGGTAGCCGTTGTTAGCTGGTGAGCTCCCTTCCGAACGTTGATCTTTCCGTTTCTTCTTGTCAGCTGTGTCCCAATTACCGTACGTGACGCTCCAGTATCCAAAGTCAATGAGCACGGACTTCCATTTACTGATCCATTTACAGTTAAGCTGTTGCCATCTGTACTCTGACAAATCTTGATTTTCGGGGCTTCATGTCCACCGGCCAGTGCCCACCCTTCAGCCCTGGCTGGAATTAGTTTCTCTGCTTCTCCAATGCTTGTACACCAGCATCGGTCCTTCGTCTCTCCACAGTCGCAGCATCTAGGGACGAAAGCTCTGTGTTGGTTTACCCGCGCCACTTCCGTTGAATTTATTTCCCTCAGACGCCCACTTCTCTGGTCCCGCCGAACGGCTTCCACCTCGAGCGCATGCGCAACGGCTTCCTTGATATGACCATGATGACCCAAGCGCACGGCAGCTCTTACTTCCGCGTCGAAAATACCGTCGACAAACGACTGCAAAAGCATGCTGTCAATGACCGATGCCGGCGATGTTTGGTACGCCTTCCGGACCAACTTCTCTACCTCTAGAAACCACTGTTGCAATGATTCATTTGCTCGTTGGCATCGATCACGGAGTTGAGCGCGGAAAACATGCTCCAGGTGCGAGTCCCCGTAGCGCAATTCTAAGGCTTCCAGCAATTGCTCGTAGGTTGCATCGCTCCCCAACGCCTCCAGCACGGTCAAAGCCTTGTCTCGTAGTCCCAAAGTAAGCGCGGTTTTAGCCTGGCTCTTGGTCCACCCATTCAGGTTCATCACAGCCTCAAACTGTAGCTTGTAAGCCGCCCAAGAAGTGGTTCCATCAAAAGGCGGGACTTCGAAGTTTCCGCCTGCACCTACTATGGTGGCTGAGGCCGGAATTCCCTCTGTTTTGAGCTTCTTAACGTCTTCTTCAATAGAGGAGAGGCGATTTTGATGTCGCCGTAAAGCTTCCTCTACCGCTTCTACCCTCCGCCTGCTCTCGGTGATTGCGGCCAAAAGGTTTTCCTGCAAGGCGCACAACTGTTCCTCCCGCCGGCGGGCTTGCTCTTCCTGTCGGCGAGCCTGCTCCTCCTGGATGGCACGCAGCTGCTCCTCCCGCCGGCGGCCTTGCTCCTCCTGCCGGCGAGCCTGCTCCTCCTGGATGGCACGCAGCTGTTCCTCCCACCGGCGGGCTTGCTCCTCCTGCCGGCGAGCCTGCTCCTCCTGGATGGCACGCAGCTGCTCCTCCCGCCGACGGGCTTGCTCCTCCTGCCGGCGAGCCTGCTCCTCCTGGATGGCACGCAGCTGCTCCTGCTGGCGGGCGTCCTCTTCTTGGTGACGAGCCCGCTCTTCCTCCCGGCGAGCCTGATCCGCTTGCATGGCGCGCAGTTGCTTCAACAAAGCGCCAAGGTCCGGTCCAACCTGGGTTCCCATCGACGAACTTTCCGAGGTTGCTCCACCGGAGTTGTCTCGGCGCCCAGGGGTTTCTTCCTCAGGAGCCTCAGCGCCGGAGCCACCTGCTTGCTGCGAGGCAGTCTTAGCGCGAGTACTCATGCCTTCTCTCGGCATGACAGGCATTTTACCTTCCAATCCCACTTCTGACACCAAATGTTACGGATGTGGGTACAGGGATTGGAAGGAAACGACTGATTTTACCGAAAGTAGCGATTTATTCGCACTACGAACACGTAACACTGCACTGAACGCGTAGCACTGCACGAAACGCGTAGCGCTGTCCGACACTGTCCCCGCGCACTATGCGTTACACGGTCCAACGCTGTGCTCCGAACACTGTCAGTCCACTGGGAGCACTTTACCACTTTGCACTTCACTTCACTATTCACTGTTCACTGTTCACTATTCACTTTCACTGTTCACTTTTTCCACTTTTCCACTTTTTCTTCTTGTTCCTTTCTTCAGATCACTTTCCACTGAACTGCCCGTAGACGCGCCTGCAGCTCCTTATATACCCGGAATTTCGATTGTCCTTTATTGAATTTCGATCGTCATTTATTGAATTTCGATAGTCATTTCGTTTTCTTCTGTTGGATTCCGATCGTCTTTCCCTACCTGTATCATTTCTTGTTTTGGTCCAGAACTTTCGGTTCTTTATTTGAATTCCTTAAAGAAGGCACTCGGCGTTACTAGAATTTTCTGATAAGATTTGAATGTCGAACAAAAATCTTCACGTAGTTACGTCAGCACGGCGTCACAATATTATTTCTAACACCTGATGCTGGTTACGTCAGCACAACAGGTTTTCTTTCTCCACTCACCTCTATCATTCGTCATCTCAGTGCTCACTGTTTTCTTGCTCATGTGATATTTGACACAGTCCATTGCATCCAACTTTACTTAGAGTGTAACATTTCACAACAAAATATAATTTTTCAAATTGATTTATAAATAATAAATTGTTTTTTTTTTTTTAATACTACTAAGTTGACAAACAAGCATACGGCCCACCTGATGGGAAGCGGTTACCGTAGCCTATGGACACCTGCAAGGCATCACAAGCGCGTTGCCGACCCTTTAAAACTTTTAAAACGCCCTTACTACTAGTAAGGTACTAGTAAGGTGGTGTAGTAGTAGTTATTACTAGTGGCCGCCTGCGGCTTCGCTCGCCCGTTTTCGTAACGCCCCGTTCCCGTTGCTTTTTCGGGATAAAAAGTATCCTATGTCCTTTTCCCGGTTCTAAGCTACCTCCCCACTAATTTTCTGCCAAATCGGCTCCGCCGTTCTTGAGTTATAAATAGTAAATAGTGTAACTAACACGACTTTCTTTTATAAATATAGATATTGAACTTAGAACTTCTGCGTTTTATTTTGCGGATTTTTTTTACAAGTCAACTGATGTAGCTCTTGGAAGAAGAATAGGTATAAATACCTACTGCCTACTTATCAAGTAGGTACTCCCTACTGTGAACATAATTGATTACCCTCATACCACCAGCAAGATTAAATTACAGCAAACAAAATAAGATTAAAAGTTTATCAATAAATCCACGATAAGTAATACCTATTATCTTGTTTACCTTTCTACTAATATATCAAGACGAGGTCTGAATTCCTTTCCAATCGACTTGCTAACCTTTTTCATCGTGGAACTACTATTATTTATTCGGTGACATCGACCCGAATGATAATCTTTGATCATCCTGACTACTTAAGTAGGTACAAACTTTTAGACCGAGTAATGTCGAGATCCGAGTGCGTACCAAGGTCCACGTTGTAATACGAATAATGGAGCTCAATTGGAGCGGGACCCCAATTGGTAACGACGCGACGACAGGAAGGTGGTGCAAAAGATTCACGGAGTGGTGGCCGAAGACTGGAAATAAAGCGTTGGACGTCCAGTAGCACGATGGGATAATACTGGGATAAAACTGTAAAAATTTATTAAAATAAAATAAAACAAATCAAAGAGTAAATCAGTAAAATAAATAAATACAGCTGGGCGTATTCTAAGTAGGTATGTATTTACAAAAAAAAAATGTATTATATTAGCTCTCTGGTTCCCATAGTACAAGCTCTGCTTAATCTAGATAGTTAATCTAGATGGTCTAGATAGTGTTGTGTGAATTGTCCACAATATTTATTTTATATTTAATTGTCAACCCTATACCCAGCAGTGAGTGAAGTCGGGCTGTGGATGATGTGATATTGTCGACAATCAACTCACCACTATCTAGCCCCAAACTAAGTAGAGCTTGTATACTATTCAATGATACGAGACAGGCAATTGCCATTTCGGCCGAGGCATATATAGTGCTTTTCTTAAAAAAATGCAAGGAAATAAAAAAGGGTCTTTTACATAATAAATTTAATTTTTATTAACCAAATAACAACGAACTCCGCTTTACCGCCAATTTTTTTATTTTTTATTTTACAGTTTGTGCCGAAAGGTAAACGCATCTGTGGCTATACAGCCACGAGAACGCAATGTGTACGATAGAGGAAAGAGTTCTAAATTCAAACAGCACACCGTTTCATACAACATTGCCGGAGCGAGAACGCGCCGGGAAGTGCAAAAATCACTTCCCGGCGCGTTCTCGCTCCGGCTTTTTGAGTATATGATACTTCGCGTGTTCTATATTCAAAAGTAATGACAATATTTCCGCGCATGTTTAAGAATAGTACATTGTTCACCGAGAGGAGAAATTGATCTATTACCGTTGAGGGTGTCGTTTGAAGCCCGAGCCGTAGGCGAGGGCTTTAAAACACCCGAGATCGGGAATCGCAGTTTCTCTCGAGTGATACATAGTGCTTTATACTACACCTACAAGGAAAATAAATTCTACGAAAACTGAATCCTCAAACAAACACACAAATTGGAAATGGCGTCTGCAATTTTCCCATGTTCTTTTTTCAAATTGTTTATCCTACCGCCGCAGGGTCGCACTGCCAGCCCGACACCATCCAACACACAGCTAGTGGCCAGTGTCATTTTGCGAACTTTGAGATAAAAACTCACTGTAAAAACTTTTTGGCTTTTGACATTTAGGTTACCGGCGCATAGTCTTACCCAAAATTAAAAAAGAAAAACCACGTAAGAAATGGATTTTCATACACTTTTCTCCCCCGCTCAGATGTGTTTTCTCCCCGCATATTTGTTCGATATGCATTATGCAATGACGTACTTTCTACCGTAAATTTGATAAAGTATCAAGGTACTTCCCAAGCAGGTGTAGTATAAAAGAATATTACCAAACTTAAATGTTTTTAAATGTTGTCACTTACCATCAGGTGAAATTTTGGACAAAGGACTACAGTGTAAAAAGAAAAAAAATCGGTGGGGATCAAACCCACGCCCTTCATTCACGGCTACTTTAAACTGATCTGTGAGTCACTAGTGGCGCCATCTTACTTCTTTATTCCAAGTGTATACGTTGTTTATCTTAAAATTTGCAAGCAAATTATTAGAGTTATACGGCTGTCAAAATATTTTAACAGGTTATACATCTGTCAAAACATTCGGTTAGCAGTCCGTGAAACCTGCCCGTAATAATAATTTGAGCCTAAGCCTATGTAGTCCTACTTCTATGATACTGAAAAATAGCACTCAGCTTTATCAGAATTATTATAACTATACGTGTTTGATAAAGTACAAGTTATAAGCCCAGTGCCCTCGTAGCAGGTGGCGAAATTCCGTGGTATCGACTTACTCCTCGGAAAACTACCTAGTACCTACCTATCTAGTAGTTGTAAAGCTACTTTTGTAGGTATACATTAAGCCCACCTGAAGACCCACCAGACTGTAAGCACACACACACCTCAATGAACTAATATTCAAGAGTTTCAAGACAGCTTATGTTCGGTTGTCAGTTATTCACAAGAATTTATGTTATCAAGTTGAGACCTAAAAGATATTTGAACATGTTTTTTTCTTAGTGAATTTGTAATAAAAGGTGTGTCGTACGTAGGAAATGGGGATAGAATCGGCAATAAAAAACGAATCACATTTTTCGGAAATTTTATTAAAGGTACTACATGTACATTAATTTGGTAATTGACAGTATGATAAATGCGTAGATCAACATAGAATAAAGTACAAATTATTACATAGTACAAATTATTTCTTTCGAAAAGATAATAAACTTAGCTTAACACAATCAGTCAAAGACAAAAACGATAAATAAAAGGCCTTGCCGGACTTTTACTGTAAGTGTAAATGAGGTCTAAGGTTGTTTAGTTTTCATAACAATAAAATAATATAGGCGAATAATAAGATGAAAGTAATCCTACTTAGGAACAAATTATCTAACTGCCAAATAGCTGTACCAGTGTCTATTTTACTGTTCTGCAAAAGCACAATTATTAAAACTGTGCCGTTACTAAAAAAAAAATGAACGCCGCATAAGACAGCAAAAGCCCGACCAATTCTAACTGTTAGTACAATCGACTGAGATCAACTTCATTATTAGGTTTATTAAATTAAATCCTATAACTAAATAGCAAAATATTCACGAGGTAAACTGGTCGTCTCAAGATTAGAAAGAAGTTGATAGAAAGAATATTTAATAAAAGTAAATTTAAGATATTTTTCTTTTTAAAAGAATAAACGATCTTATAGAATCAGAACAAGATTGCCAATGAAAAAATATTCACCAATTTTTACAAATGTCAACAACTTTCCTACTTAATAAGTAGTCCTGAAACGCCAAGAGTCCGTGTATTATAATTCAAACATAAATTAAAAATACTTTTTGGAAACAAATTATTCTTAAATTAGGTTAGTATGTACCTATTTCCTTTTTTTTGTTTACATTATGCGTGATTAGGATAAATGGTGTGCAACAACAAGTGACGTACATTATCTAAGGTGTGGTTGTCTGAGTATTACCATTGATTGCTATTATATAAAAAGACATAACTTGAAATTAGAAAGTGTATAGGAATTACTAATTAAACATAATTTGGTAGAATAAATACTTGGCCGAAAGGGATCTATCTAAGGATTGACATAGCTTATACCTTAAAAAGCACTCGCTATCAGTTTTTTTTTTAATATATTGTGACTTAAATTATGTTTTGATACAACCGAGAAATGTATTTTTTTCTAGCAATCGGTTTGCGGATTTTATGTTAACTAGTAAACTACACAATTCACTTTAACTGCAAAAAAGGTAAAATAGGATTTAGTGCGGCGATAGTGTCCGCAGGTGGATATCTATATTGTCGTTGCGATATCGAAAATATCTTGTCATCATTTCAGATCATTGAATTAAAGCCAAGATCTTCGTCTTTTAGGTCATTCATAGGGTAAGGGGTTAGCATATATATTATAAAAAAAACGGACTGATATAGACGACGACAAATATTGTCCCCCAAGTGAAAGACTATATGAGCCGCGCAGAATGAAAACTCATTGAGAAATGTGCTCTGCGCAATTTACGTGGCACGTTAGGGGACGTTTTTTGTCGCCTTGTATAAAGTCTTCGATGAAATATACCAAATATCGTAGAATACAGTTTTTTATACGCTACACGTCACATTTAGGAAACATCGAATGGTTATACAAAGGGAATACAACTAACATTAAATACATCAAACATTAAGTGACAACTTCAATAAATTCTTGACATCAACTATTTTAAATAATTAAAAGAACATTGAATATATCTATTTATTATGCATAACATACTCACTATCGCACAGTTTTGTTTATTGACTAGTAGAAAGCGGATGATATTTTGGGCATATTACGGTCAAATTAGTTTCACGAGTATATGTTTAAAGTGACTACACGATGCAAACACTTTCAAAACATTACAGCGTAGACAAGATGTTTTGCAGATAACAAGGGTCAGTGTTTGTTCTACTCATTGTTCGATAGTGAGCTAGACATAAAATATTGATAAGTACATTGTAAATTAATTTTAATAACTAACTATTTAAAATATACTACATACTACCAATGAGTATTTACGTGGATTATAATAACAGACACAAGGTTTACAACGAGGAACGTGGTTTTTGGCATAAGATTCCACTAGATTTTATTCCAAAACATCTTTAAATTGCTACAGAATTTCGAAGATTAAACTGCAAGACAAAAACTTAGAAAGCCAATGGTTTGGTTTTATTAGCCTTTTCTGTTACTTGATTGCACGTTCTGAGTTGCAAACGAATATACAAAGAATTAAGTAAAGACAAATGTTACACCAATTAAAACATACAAAAGCCTAAAACGAAAGCGACTATTAATAATATTATGCTACGCCATAATTGTGGTGTATAGTATTATGCTTGCTTGCAATAAAACGGGTTATTTAATGCAAAAGGTGGTGATACCTACAAAACGGTAAACATCTAGATTATTGAAAAAAGTATGCACGACGCACAAATGGTTGATTTAGCACAACTTTTCTGAAAACTGCCAAAGCGAAAACAATAATTATTATCAGTCTTAAACAAGACTTTCACTTCAACAGTATTCAGGCTTATCGAGAACGTATACGTTTGTTGATAGAGTGCGTTTATTCTGTGACCGGGATAGACTACATTCTCGGAACAACGCCCCGAAAGGCCCTTCTTAGCAAATAATTGCATCATCGCTCAGTCTTATCCGTGGGCTTTTTTTACACGTTACGTTCATTTCTTTCGATGGTGGTGGGTTTTATATCCTCTTTTTAGTAAAATCCATGTAGCATTTTGTGGCTCGATCGGTGCCGATCGTTATGCTTGTGTCCTGTTGAATCAATAGGCGTTACTGAAGCGCTCTTTTAACCTCTCTTAAGAATTCGATGCGTTTGTGAATGTAAGGTAACACTCAACTACAACGAATGTGGATGCAAAGTAGCACGCTCACACGATCATAGCCTTTAGTATATCTTCAGTTGCCTCGGTTTTGCTGCAAAATGAGTTGAACTCTGTGAAGCTAATCGGAAGTACGATTTGTGCAACGTAGAACACCAATTTCAGGTAATTTTAACTACGTCACACATGCGAATGGTTTCACAGAGTTACTAAACGCGCAGTGAAATTTGAATGCGAATGTAAAATCGCTAATACTTAATATTACCTAATAATAAATTCTAGGTTCCCACGGTTCGATATCATTAAATTGATCCATCCTCTAAAACTACCCTAGCCTACCTTACATCGATTTCAATATTTACACGAACCTAAAAATGATATACGTAAGTGTAATATATTACAAGTATCGTTAGATGACGGTGATTGATGAAAATATATACAAGGTATGATGAGGTTTGGCGAAAAGTTATCTACAAGTCCAACGAAAAACCTTTCCTTTGCAATCACGTGTTTTTTTATTTACCCTTCGCGAGCCCAAATGTTCCATCTATACCATTTCAAAACCGTTAATTTCCTTCACACCGTAAAGCTACGAAGATTATTTTATAACAACAATTATTCCAACAGGGTATTTGACTAATTCTAATGTTTTTTTTTTTGGTTTTCATTTTTTTTATCTATTTCATGACAATCAATATCAATAATGCACAGAATTAAGCTGACAAATTTAGAATCAGTGTTACCAAATTTCTTAGCTGCTACTGTAACTAAAGTGTACCTATTTATTGACGACTTGAAGTCAGCAACGCAACCGCTCGAGGTGTACAACAAGCGTAAGTAAAGCTAAAACACTTAAGTGTGGTAATCATACGCTGACACTCACTGACTTCAGTTCACTACAATATGCAAACATTCAGTAAAAAGACGTGCGACACAAATTACACAATAACTTATTATTATGCATTCCATCACTTGAGTGTCTCTTATCTTCGGAGCTGTTCATTCATATTTTCCACTGGAAGCAATTCACTTAATTAGCACTGTCGTGTCAAATACCCTAAATAATCGTCTGGTGGGAGTCCCTAGTGCGAGAACCTCGCGACGATCACGATTGTCAACAGCATGATTGATCACCACGACGGAACTTGGTCGTATCGAATGCGAGTGAGTTAATACGAAGCTCGCATTGTCCGATGTATTCTAGCATCCAGATGTAAGTCCGTTCGACGCAGGAGTGTTCGCCGTGGTATAGATAAACCAGTCTAAAAATGCACGCCCCTCCACCACGTTGTCTTGAAGGTGGCTCACAGCAAAGTACTTCAAAATGATCTTTGTGATGTCGGTATTATAGAACAATTTACTTTACTTGAGTAGTGGGACGTGCAGTTTAAGATTGGACGATCTCTACCAGAATCGTGAAATCAGGCAGCGACGTTCGCGATGATCGCGGATCTCGTCAGTTTAGTTGTACTTGAGAATGGATTCGATGGAGAAGTCGGCCCTGTGCCGCCGGATGGGGGCAGGGGGAAGGGGAAGGGGAGGGGGCTGTTCGAACACGATGTACGTATGGACGGAGTTGGAGGGCGCCGCGGGAGCCGCCGGCGGGCCCATGCCGCCGTAAGGTTCCTTTCAGCTAGGCTTCTGCTGCACTTCTCGCATCAGCATCTGCAAAATCCATTATTTACATGATTGAAGCAAACAGATGTTACTTTATACAATGCCAGCGCTCTTACGGGACGATGTCCCGCGCAAGACATGACAAACATCTATAAGCTAGGTGTTTTATGTTATTTTTACTAAAGATACGCATTGTTGACTCCATGGCTTGAAGACTGATGCTTCTCAAACACACGCATGGCTACCGTTCGCCGCTTGAGGTGTGGGTGATTATACTCGGTCCATTTCCTTATTGAACTTTTGTGTGCTGAACCATTTTTGCGGTAATTAAACTTTACTAATTGAGGAAATAATCGAGGCGGCTGGAAGAGTATGGCCAAGAAGAGCAAAAGATAGAGACGATTGGTGATCCTTGGAGGATGCTTATACCGTGATACTGTATAATATATTTAAACAAAATAAATAATTTAGTTTTTAAGAATTTTATTGTTTAGTGTGGAAATATAGCTTTTTTTATTTTTAATTGAACATAACTGTCACACTATTTTGGTATATTTGAACCTCAAAGAGCTGACAATGCTCAAATGAAAATTATTTATGTACCACATTTGACACTGGCAAAATTGATGCAAAATAAACAGATGTCATTAATTAAGAAGAAGATAGCTGACGCTAACCTGGTGTGAGATCTGCTGAGCTACCTGCGCCCGCTCGACGGCGACGTGTCTCTCACGGTCAGCGACGGCGGTGACGCTAGCGGCAGCGGCGGCGGCAGCGGCGGCGGGTTCGGCGGCGCGCGGGGCGGCGGCCGGGGCGCGAGCGGGCGGACCCACATCGCGGGACACTCGCCCACTATCTAACGGCGGACCCGTGCCTACAATCAAACCAGTTAAAGTAGCCAATATTAAATAATAAAAAAATAAAATATTAACCTTGATCCATTTGAGTTAGTAACACGACAAAATAACTTAGAGCTATGTTAGTAATAAACAAATAGGTACGCACACACAATATAACAAATGATTTTCTTTCTTTCTTTCTTCAATTATTTAGACACTAAGCGAGAGATCGGACCAAGCACAGCGAGCCAGTGTCTCATAAAATATTGCACATCGACTTAATTCGACTTCATAGAGCGCAGTGTACGTCAGAAAGAGATAGATAACTCTTTATTGATAACAATGACACACTAGGTAAGTAGGATAAGGTTTTTAGCTTTAAAAAAACCAGTCACAGTAATACAATGGGGCGGCCTTATCGCTAACAACGATCTCTACCAGGCGACCGAGATAGCGCTCTACGAAAGCAGAAAAGCGATGTGCAATATTTATTGCCTACAACCGTACTCAGGTTGTGTGACACCTGTTGCTCTCTAGACCTTACAAGTTACGAAAGGAAGTGCCTGTTGAGCTCAGACGCTTTTTAAATCATCATATAGATGTATTAACTAATTCCAATCTCGCCAGCACGCAGTAGTGCTGTGCTGTGATATCGGAATACGGAATACTGGTCTCCATTCAACTTCTATCGGTTTATCTGTCAAGTAACATTCAGAGATCGTGAAATAGTCGCAAAAATCTTCCATCATCAGGAAGACGTTTTGAAATTACAGTGTTTCAGAGTTCAGAAACGGTAGAGAACGGTTTCTTAGACACAAAGTTTGTCGAATTCGTTCAAATGTTTGAGTAACTAGGACATAAGAAATGTGAGGAGAGTGGGAATTATGTAAGAGACCTCTTATTCTTACAAGAAATGTAGAAAGCTCGAAGAGAGTGGTGGAGAAGGAGGAAGAAATGGGAAAAGGGGATGTGGGAGGAAGTGAGAAGAATGAGAGAAGGTGCAGCGGGCTGACATACCTTGGAACGTTAGTTGGTAGGTTGAGTCAGCGACTCCACCTGTATGATAACATAAATCATTTTCATTAAAAGGTCTGTAACATTTCTAACACCTGCAATTATCTTTAACTAGTGGCCTCCTGCGGCTTCGCTCGCCCCGTTACCGTTCCCGTTGAAAAAAAACATATTTATTCACCTTTTAAACCTTCTCTGGACTTTCACAAATAATTCAAGATCAAAATTAGCCAAATCGATCAAGCCGTTCTCGAGTTTTAGCGAGACTAACGAACAGCAATTCATCTACTATATAAAAATAAGTCGGGTTTTCCTTCCTGACGCTATAACTCGATAACGGCTGGACTCACTTGGCTGATTTTGGTCTTGAATGATTTGTGGAGGTCCAGAGACCTTCTCTGGACCTCCACAATTCAATAAAAGGTTTTTTTTTTCAAGGGTTACGGTAACGGCGAGCGAAGATGCTGGCGGCCGCTAGTTTTTATATATTAAGATTTACATGCTCATAAAAGTGTGAGAATGCGATATCTACCGTCGGTTCGACAATCGTGAGCCGTAGTTTACCTGAGTTGAGCGGTATGGCCAGTCTCGCGTTCACAGCCAGCAGATGATCACGCCGCTGCAGCAGGTTAGATACGTGCTCCTCAAGCCGCACATTCTCTGTCCGCAGTTGGTGCAGGCAGGAAAGCAAAGACGCTACTGTAAAAACACGCACCTCCGTGAAAGTTAGTTGCAGCAGGGCAGCCATTCCCTCGGACTTGCCGTATGTTTCGTGTTGAGCTGTTGCGGTTGCTGCGGCTTCTGATTCTAATCTCGATTGGTCGATTGGATCGCCATTTTTTTTCAAACGGACACGGTTTTTTTTGGTTGGTCGATTGAAGCGCTATTTTTAAGGGCTTGTATAAAAATTGTCTGATTGGTCAATTTAACTCGATATAAGTTTTTTTAGTTAGCTTAGTGATTTGTAATGATGCTTTTAATAATTATCGTATTTTTTTGCGACTGATTTTAATTCATAATTCAGAATCTTACATAAAAAAAAACTTAAAAAATGATTTCGAAAGAAATAAGGTTTTGTAATGTTTATTTACAAATATTGAAATTTTTTATAATTTATTCAGATTATTATGAAATATCGTTAGCCCTCTTCACGGTGCTTTATTATGACCAGTTTATTGTGCGCGTAGTATTTTCAATCTACGCGTACGGCCCACTAGATGAGAAGCGGTTACCATTTGATGCTGCAACTTTTGTTATAATAAAAAAAGCACATACACAAATAATCATCAGCGACAGTCAACGTGTTTTCATAATAAAAATACAGACACACACAGAACATAAAACATACTGCGAGAGAATGACACTGCATAGAAAGTTTGAGAGACTTTGATAAAGTGCAACTATACAACGTGTACCAAAATATGTGTACTATCCTGAAGGGGGGTGAATTTCCACCCCCCGGGGAACAACTTTTGTTCAACGACTTTTCGAACTTCGATTGGTATCTCTGAAAAAAACTGCAACGAAGTTTCAACATGAACAGCTGACTTTATACAAAGTGACAACCCTAAACTCAGCTACAGAGGTAGTAGGTAGTAGTAGTAGACCTACAGAGGTAGTAGGTCAAGGGGTCAAGGGGTTACAAGGATAGGGTTGTCAATTTATTTAGGCATTATGAAATTAAATATTTTTGTATGGGAAACTGAAAATAGGAATTTTTTATTTTCTCCCCCCCCACAACTGATCACCATTGTGGTCTGAAACCCCCCACCTTCGCATAGTACACATATTTAGATACACCCTGTATATCGTAGGATGCGGCATGATGTGCATGATAGTGAAAAATCATGCAAGCAAGGGATGTCGCAATTATACTCGATCAGAAGGGCTACCACGAGCTCCATATGGTTATGTCCGAATCGGGGCAGTGGTCCAACTGATCTGTCCAATTAGTTGGACTACGGGCCTTTACTAGCGGCCGTGGTCCAACTAACTTTGCAGTTGGACCACGGCACTGTAGTATAGTTCCCAGGTCCAATTAAAACCATTTCAAATAATACAACTGCAATTGTAGCCACAGGACATTTTTAATAGGCATGAAGACAGTAATCAAGTATCGCCAAAATATTTATCTGATCTAATGAAAAAGGATTCAAAGATTTTGATATATGTATTTATTCTCTTATTAATGCCGAGATTAATAAGTTATTTGTTAAAATAAATCTACAAAATACAGCAATCCGCCATGATGGCTCAAACACCGGTCAGAGCGAATTACGTCACGTTCTCGTAAACGTCATTCCGATTTAGTACAAAAGCACCAATGTTTACTGTTGATATACTATAACCGTGACGTAATAACAGACGCCATGACACCAGCGAGCGTTTTGGCGTGAAATTGAAAATTTAAATTTAAATGTACTTTTATTGTACAAAAACCTTAATTTTTTACAGAAATATGATATATTTTAGACATAATAGATACTTCTGAATATGATAGAAGAGATTTTGAAAATTAGTCGTCAGGCCTATTGTCTAAGGCTGCCAAATTGTGTATAGATAGGCTGACCTACACATTCAGTTTCTTCTTGGGTTTGAATGTTGACACAATTTTGACAGCCATAACCATATGAAGCTTATGGTAGGCCAGCAGAAGGGCAAGTCCCACTTCATTTACAACATTTCGACGAAAAGTTATTTTCGTTTCGCCATTTGTCTCTCTCTATTGTATGGAGAAAAGATGAGACGGCAAAGATACGTTACGTAGTTAGAGTTGATGTTTCATCAATTTTCCATACAAAAGAAAGAGACACGTGCTCACACGAAAACAACATTTGGCAGACGGAATGTCAAGACTCCGACTTCAGGTACAGTTTGAACAATTAGTTTCGCGTACGTCTCTGTCTCTCTCTCTCTCTTGTATGGAGAAAAGATGAGACAACAACACGTACGCGAAACGAGTTGTACAAACCGATCGAGTAAAACTATAATACAGACTAGGGGTACAAGAGTCAGATATGGACATGCAAACATACAACAACCAGTCATCAGGCATTTAGTTATTTCGATGTTAGAACCATACAATAATCTAACGTGTAGTTAATTCCATATAAAAGAATAAGAGATGGTAAAAGAAATGTGATCATAAAATATTTTTACAAGCTTTTACTGCCAACAATAATATGCATTTGTGCAACATCAACAGTTTTTAATGCAGTAAATTGGCTCACGATTATAATTCACAGGCACGGTAGACATCGCCTTAAATACCCGGTACCTATATTCTAGTTATAATCCAGCCAAATTCGATGTGAAATGTTTGTAAACCTATTTTATTAACCTAAAAATCATTTTAATGTCATTGATTCCGCCGATATCGCATTAATTGTCGAATTATTTCTTGAGCATGACAGTATTAGATTTTTTGGTTATGGTTTGTTTACAAACATGCCACATCGAATTTGGCTAGATTATAGAAATACTACGGAATATCGGTACGGAAGGTCGAATACTTATCTAAAAGTTTTAGTCAATGGGATGCGATTATAAAATATACAATTCAAAGTGATTCGAACCCGTAATATTAAAAATGATTTTTTCCGTTTTACTAAACATTAATGGAATTAGCAAATGTACACTATTTTATAATTTTACACTCCTTTCACGACTTTTCCCTAACTCTCGTGGGTTCGGACTTGGCCATCACCACCCTTCTCCAAAAACTACCCTGTATAGAAGCTGAGCCCGAAGTCCCAGTGCATCTACAACATTTCGTTACCAAATGTTGTTTTCGTTTTGCCTATTTGTCTCTGTCTATTGTATGGAGAAAAGATGAGACAACAACTCTAACTGTAACGTATTTTTGCCGTCTCATATTTTCTCCATGCAATAGAGAGAGATAAATAGGCGAAACGAAAACAACATTTGGTAACGAAATGTGGTAGCAAAACTCCGACTTCGGGTACTGGTCATTAATACTGTTCATAATATTGTTACTTGTTCTGGTTAAGGTAGAACATTAAGGGTAGATAAAGGCAGTTAGTGAATGTTAAATGGTAAACGTTAGCGATGTTGACTTTATTTTTGTGTATCGCTGTTTGAATGCATGGACTGACAACCTCAAAAGGGTTATGAGTATTTTAAACAATAATTGATATGTCATGGTTTGTCAATTGCAGCCGCACTGATTACAATACTTGTGTCCACAGATGGGCTCATTTCTACCTCTATGCTCTAACATATTAATAAACGTAATTTAAATTTAGTCATTGTTTAAAGTTAGGCATGTCACTTTTTGTCATTACCCAGTGGTAAGAGATGGCAATAGTTTAAGCACAGTTTATCTTTTGACATATTTTTATAAGTAAGGGCCTGCGCATATCTAGGCGATGGCAATAGCGATCAGTGAAACGATGTCAAATATCGCTGTCATATTTGACAACTTTTCACTGATCGTCATCACATAACTCTTAGATGTGCGCACGGCTTAAAGGGTTTTAGTGTGAAATGGAAGGCAAGAGTGTTATTTAGACTTTTTCATTTGATCTAATGCGGGAAAAAGATTTTAATAGCCCCTCAAATAGGCTCTTTTAGTGCACAGTAGGGTACAGTCTAATATAGTCTGATGCGTATCTTTGTGTACATAATGATTTTAAACTTTTAGGGTCTTATTAATAATCCTAGCGTAGCGTTGGACTGGTTGATCCGTGTTTTGTCTCTTGCATTGACTTGCAATTGTCAACTCGAACAAATGTGACAAAACACGATTTAACTACTCCAGCGTTGCGCCAGGATTATTAATAACAACCTTATGGTTTAAAAATATGTCAAACGATAAACAGTGGTTAAACTATTGCAATCTCTTACCACTGGGTAACGACAAACAGTTTAACAACTTTAAGCAATGATTAAGGGCTGTTAAAGTTCAACGACATGCCGGTTCTCCTTCGATGTTTTCCTTCACCGTTTATTAGTTAATGCTAGTGTTACTGACTGTCGAAATGCTGGGCTTGCTCCATGAGGAACTGCGAGCCTTGTTCCCACTGCCTCTCCAGAAGCTGGTCGAGGCTCTGGGCTCCGGCGGGTCTAGCTGCTCCCTGTTAAATAAAATAGCACTCAATAATTATAAGTTTAAACAACTTGAGAAACCGACTTCATTGCCAAACGGCTAAACCGATTTTAATGAAATTTGTTTGGGACAGCCTGGACGTAAAAATAACCTTCCAAATAAAAAAATAATTTTCTAAATCGGTTCATAAATGACGAAGGCATGCAGTTACAAACATTAAAAAAATTATTAAAAAAAAAATGGCAACACCGATTTTAATAAAATTAAAATGGGACCAATCTGGAAGCAGTACCTTTCAGATAAAAAAATAATTTTTCAAATCGGCTCACAAATGACGAAGTTATGCGGTAACAAACATTAAAAAAAAAAAAAAAAAAAAAAAAAAACATACAACCGAATTGAGAACCTCCTCCTTTTGGATTGGAAGTCGGTTAAAAAACGATCTCCATGCAAACAGTAATAAAACCTCTAAAAGACATTGCCAGTCCTTGCCAGTATTCGGGTAATAATAAATAAATAAAAGTTGTTTATTTCAGGCACGTTAGACCCATATAACACAAAAATTACAGTACACAATGAGAAAATAATCAATAATACGGACCGTTATAACGCGGACCGTTTCTGCAGCGCTCCAAAAGATGGTAGTACTAGATTTATCAGTGAACAATGCACTTCTCTTTAGCATAAATAATTTAAGTTTAAAAAACTTGAGAAACCGACTTCATTGTCAAACGGCTAAACCGATTTTAATCAAATTTGTTTGGGACAATCTGGACGTAAGAATAACCTTCCAAATAAAAAAATAATTTTCTAAATCGGTTCATAAATGACGGAGGCATGCAGTTACAAACATTAAAAAAATTATTAAAAAAAAAATGGCAACACCGATTTTAATAAAATTAAAATGGGACCAATCTGGAAGCAGTACCTTTCAGATAAAAAAATAATTTTTCAAATCGGCTCACAAATGACGAAGTTATGCGGTAACAAACATTAAAAAAAAAAAAAAAAAAAAAAAAAAACAACAACATACAACCGAATTGAGAACCTCCTCCTTTTGGATTGGAAGTCGGTTAAAAAACGATCTCCATGCAAACAGTAATAAAACCTCTAAAAGACATTGCCAGTCTTTGCCAGTATTCGGGTAATAATAAATAAATAAAAGTTGTTTATTTCAGGCACGTTAGACCCATATAACACAAAAATTACAGTACACAATGAGAAAATAATCAATAATACGGACCGTTATAACGCGGACCGTTTCTGCAGCGCTCCAAAAGATGGTAGTACTAGATTTATCAGTGAACAATGCACTTCTCTTTAGCATAAATAATTTAAGTTTAAAAAACTTGAGAAACCGACTTCATTGTCAAACGGCTAAACCGATTTTAATCAAATTTGTTTGGGACAATCTGGACGTAAGAATAACCTTCCAAATAAAAAAATAATTTTCTAAATCGGTTCATAAATGACGGAGGCATGCAGTTACAAACATTAAAAAAATTATTAAAAAAAAAATGGCACCACCGATTTTAATAAAATTAAAATGGGACCAATCTGGAAGCAGTACCTTTCAGATAAAAAAATATTTTTTCAAATCGGCTCACAAATGACGAAGTTATGCGGTAACAAACATTAAAAAAAAAAAAAAAAAAAAAAAAAAACAACAACATACAACCGAATTGAGAACCTCCTCCTTTTGGATTGGAAGTCGGTTAAAAAACGATCTCCATGCAAACAGTAATAAAACCTCTAAAAGACATTGCCAGTCTTTGCCAGTATTCGGGTAATAATAAATAAATAAAAGTTGTTTATTTCAGGCACGATAGACCCATATCACACAAAAATTGCAGTGCACAATGAGAAAATAATCAATAATACGGACCGTTATAACGCGGACCGTTTCTGCAGCGCTCCAAAAGATGGTAGTACTAGATTTATCAGTGAACAATGCACTTCTCTTTAGCATAAAAAATACGCTTACAAAACCCGCTTTTAAAAGTCTTGTTCACGATTTTAACTTTAATTCTGCCTTCTGATATTGCTCCATTTTAAGCACGCCAACCTTTCTGTTTTTAATCTGTCAAAGATAGCTGGTACAAAATGCTGTGTAACTTGATTTTTGAAGAAACAATAATAAATAAACAATGGAACGGCCGTCGTTTTCGTCAGTATACAAAGCCAAACGCAGTGCAGCTTTGTAGTTTTTAACCGACTTCCAATCAAAAAGGAGGAGGTTCTTTTTTTTTAAATGTTTGTTTCCGCATAACTTCGTCATTTGTTAGCCGATTCGAAAAAATATTTTTTTATCTGAAAGATACTGCTTCCAGATTGGTCCCATTTTAATTTTATTAAAATCGGTGTTGCCATTTTTTTTTTTATGTTTGTTACTGCATGCCTCCGTCATTTATGAACCGATTTAGAAAATTATACTTTTATTTGGAAGGTTAATCTTACGTTGTATTGTACTCACCGGCGCCGCCTTGTTTAGCAGCGGAGGCAGGACGATAGGGTCTGGTCCCGCGCCGGCCACCGCGTGCGCCGCCAGCTCCGCGTTCAGCTGCTCCTGCAGCCGGGCGGCGGCTCCGCTCTCGGGGTTCAGCTCGTTGCCCAGCATGTGCGGCGCAGCGGCCAGCATCCTGCTGTAATACCTATCTTCAGTTACAACCGTGTTACGGATAGATGCGTGGAGTGACGAGACGCCGTGGGAAATAAAACACTTTTTATATGAATTTAAAAGAATACCGGCCGAGTGCGCGCAGACAAGCTAGTTGTCAGTACCGGTGTTCCAATCCAACTATTTTGTCTGCGCACAGATTTTTGGAGTTAACTCCTTAAGAATCGGTTTTTTTATATAAGGCGCCCGGTATGAGAAAAATGCGAGGGGTAAAATCTACTGAACGAATGACCTCGTTACGTTTTTGGTGCGCAACCTATCATGCGCAACTTTCTAATTTGGTGTGAGCAGTGCAGCTAGATCGTGGGTATATTATAGTGTGTACCCTTACTTTGCCTATACTTTATAATGCTTTCTCTCACTCTTACTGATGGCAAAACATCTTATAGTGGGGGTACGCTCTACGCACGATCTGGCTGCACTGGTATAGAGTATGCTGCAAAGCGACTATATCTATATGTTATTGAGCTTGTTGCGTCTGTTTTGATAATCGTATTTAAGGAGTAAACTCCAGTCGTGCGTCGGAGCTTGACACACACAATTTTTTTTAGGTTCTTTGACATTGCCTGTTTCCTCACTTTGTTTTCCTTCGCAGTTTGAGAGTACTATAGCATAGTGCACATAATATATTGTTCGACAGAAAGTTTTTAATAGACATTATATTTTTCCGCAACAAAAAGTACGTTTTCTTGGTACTTACTGTTGCTCAGCTTTGGCTTTCATCTGCCTCTCTGTATCTGAAAAATAAAAAGGAATAAATTTAGTAAAATAGTTAATTGCAATTTGCTTTTCATAGCACCTGCCGAAGGCATTCGTTGCAGTGCAGCCGATTCCGCTAAGGCTTTATAATCGAAAATTGTCTTTTTTTTTCTTTTTCTTTTGTTTTTTTCTCTCGAATGGCAACTACGAACTAGACAACGCGTCGAAATCTCCACATGCCCACGTACGACACAGGGTAATCTAGTATGAGGCCAGGGGTATACAATTATAACTGCTTGATTTATATTTACAAACTGGCGAATACGAACTGGAAAACGATACGAAAGTCCTCCACGCGTTCACCACGGACGGACCTCAAAGCCAGGGTTAATCTGTTCATCAGGTTAGGATGTTCGCACTCACTATTTTTATATGCTGTGTAGATACTTTTTTATTACTTTAAAGCGTAGTGTGTGTCTTTGAAACTTTAGCTTTTATATTATTGCATACGTCTCACTAAGTGAAGTGGCACCACACTGTAACTTTACTGCTATTATTTTAGATTTGTAAAAGGATAATATAAAAAAAAAGCAGCCAAGTGCGAGTCGGACTCGCCCATGAAGGGTTCCGTAGCATCAATTAACATAATATAAAGGTTTTTGTAGTTCGTCGAAAGGTAAATTGCAGTTTACGATTTATGACGTATAAAAAAAAAACTACTGACTAGATCTCGTTCAAACCAAATATCGTTGGAAGTTTGCATAGTAATGTACAACATATATTTTTTTGGATTTATCATTCTCTTATTTTAGAAGTTAGAGGGGGGGGGGACCAACTTTTTTCCACTTTGGAAGTGTCTCTCGCGCAAACTATTCAGTTTAGAAAAAAACTATACTAGAAACCTCAACATCATTTTTGAAGACCTATCCATAGATACCCCACACGTATGGGTTCGATGAAAAAAATTTTTTTGAGTTTCAGTTTCAAGTATGGGGACCCCCCCAAATTTATAGTTTTTTTTCTATTTTTGTGTAAAAACCTGAATGCGGTTCACAGAATACATCTACTCACCAAGTTTCATCAGTCTAGCTTTTATGGTTTCGGAGAAAAATGGCTGTGACACGGCCGGACAGACAGACAGACAGACAGACAGACAGACATGACGAATCTATAAGGGTTCCGTTTTTGCCATTTGGCTACGGAACCCTAAAAACGGTACGAACCGAGCCGTAGTTTGCCTGTTCTTCTAGGCTTGGTCGCGTGGAACTGGCACCTAGACTCACCTAGCTTTAAGACGTTTCAAAGCAATTCTTGAAGTTGAACTGAATACCAACTTTTTTTATTGATAGATTGATGTTTGTAAGACTGCTGGCACCGTTTCTGAACTTACTAGGAGACACCGGCGGTGAATCCTTCACTGACTCCTGATAGACGGACTGCGGCGGCGGCAGAGTGGGATGCCGGCGAACGGTCGCAAGGCTCTGAGTCGATGTAGACGCCATGTCTTAAATCAAAAGAATCCTCTGTGAATAAATCTTGTTCGGTAATAAATAAATATTATGGGCAATCAAATCAACACAACACTATTCAGCCCTAACTCAGCAGAGCTTGTACTATGGGAACCAGATAGCTGACATAGTACTTATAAACATTTTTCTTTCAGAAACACATACTTAGAATACAATTTAACATCTAGACAAAGAATAAACATCTGTGTTCACCACAAAAATATTTTCATTGCTCATACTCGGAAAGTTGGTCTGAAGTTGCCTGAGGGGCCAAATTGAAAGCAATACTTTCAGCCCTAGGGAGAATTGCTTTCTACTGACAGCTGTCAAATAATAAAAAAACAAGTTCTATTTTAATCAACCATGTTCTACTATATAAAGTCTTTCTAAATGCAAGGAGGTTATTGAACCAAATTCCAACTTCTTATTCAGCACGCAGGTTGGAAAACCATTACAATGGTAAGAAGTTTAAAAAGTCTAATTAGAGCGCGATGTAAAATTTTAATTTAAATAACATAAAGATAGTATTAAATAAAGAATGTATTTTCTAAATGACTTTATTATTATTTAGCTTCAACTATTTCTTTAAAATAAACTGAACTGGGCGACCTAATGCATGACTACTAAAAGGTTAAAATAATCTTCAATAGATGAAGGCCTATATGACCTACTTTGAAGCAGATTTTAATTTCTTCAGGCGGACGACTTACGGATGGGCGACTGCGGCGGCGCCAACGGCGGATTGGCCATAGAGGCAGCGGCCATTGCAGCTCGCTTCTTGTTTCGCAAAGACGGCGGCATCGGCGGCATGGGCAGAGATGTCATCGGAATACCAGCGCTGAGGTCCTTGCTGGAGCCAGCGACACCGCTCACTCTGCAATGAGCGAAAACCAGCGTCACTCACTACGCTTGTAGTGGGTGGCATATAGCTGAGATGGAACCGGTTTTGGCTCACGCGCATAAGGACACGCGCACAGACGGATTTGTGCTCCACTTACATAATATTATATTTGTATTTACTCTTTGTTCTGTTTACTATTCTGTTTTCTTTCTTTTTGTGTTATGTGCTCTGTTTGTGCTGTGTTTATGTGTGTTGTGTGTCCAAAATAAATGTATTTTCTTTCTTTCTTTTCTTTCTTTCTTTGCAATATCAAAGTACTACTTAGACACATCCTCCAGCGCGTGTCATCGCCTTGTTGAAAAAATCGGTTGTCTGTAAAGTCGGTTTACTGACGATAGTTGAACGTGACAACGTCATAAGCCGCAATTATCGTTGCTATAAACAATTGACACCACAATAACTTATCACTGCACTTTATACTTGACGAAAACATGTAAATGTATTATTGTATAGCAGCTGTCCACGCGGACGCACCGCTTACTCAAGTAGGAGAGAGACAGATGTCGAACGCTGCCGAACGCTGAGGCCGACTGTGCCTCTTTGTCGCTCGTTCCGCGCTCTCGCACTTCAAGCCTTAAATGGAAACGCCTCAGAGCGAGGTAACGCCGCATGAGTCATGTTTATAATTTATAAGACGTTGTCACGTCAAAACTGCCGAAATGTAAACAATGCCTAAACTAATAAAGAACGTACTATTCGAGTAATAGATAATAACTCTTAGTTGTACACGACACAGAAACAATACAGGACTTATGAAGATTTTTGGAAAAACATTGGGCGATCTTATCGCTCAGAGCGATATTTTCCAGGCAACCTGTATATACGTTTGAAATTAGCATTTCAAATCCTGCATTCATAATATAGTGTTGATCAATGTGACATCATTGTTATTCCTCATGAAGTCGGCCAATCGCTGACCCCGTTGGTCCCGCTTTGTTGTCCGAATCTCAATTCATCGTTTATTAGTTCCGTCTGGTGCGAAACCTATCAAACTGTTGAGACGTATCTTATAAAGATGATCCGCGTCTGTCTAGACCAGAGGTTCCCAACATTTTTTTCCTAATAGACCACTTTCAAAATTGTGCTGATTTTTTTTTATGTATCAAGCTAATGGAACAAGCATATGGCCCAACTGATCTTAAGTGGTAACCATCGCCTATAAAAAAGCAAAAGCTAGTGGTAGTACTTCCCCGGACGAGCCCTTCACAAAGAGCTCTACTACTACAACTACTGGTTCCGGTGGACCCCCTGCCCTGCAGCTACATTTTGACTATATTCCTAGCCGACAAACAAATATTATTGGTTGAGTTCCAACAACAAATGAACAGTTTTGGAAAAAAGTGAGAATTGATTGGTTAATTCATTAATTCATAGGTGCAAGCCAACATTTTAGTTCTTCACTATCGAAACTAGACAAATTTTCGTGGCTTACGAATTGTAATCCCCCATTTCTTTGTCACGCAATCGTAGAACCCCGTCGAGTCTCCCGTGGATCCCTGGGGGTCCATCTGGAACACGTTGAGAATCAATGGTCTAGACAGGCGGAGCTTACAAAAATACCAGAGGGTGCTTACACTTATTAAATTGTGAAATATTGTTTTATTTCATTAATATTCAGCCGTTTTTGTCCCGCTGCAGGGCAAAGGCCTCCCTTCCCTCTTTCGACTCTTCGTGACTTAACGCAGTGACAGGCCACGATCTAAGGTGGAAGTCAAGTTCGTCCCGCCATCTCATTTGAAAATACGAAATAGGAAGAATTATTAAAAAATATCCGACGATAGGGGCGCAGTTCAGATACGATCACATCATTATCTATTGATATGTGACTGAAACCGATAACCGACAGATACGTGATCGTGTGTCGTTTTTTGTTCGTGAAAAATAAAAATAAATATTGTAGACAATTCACACAACACTGTCTAGCCGCAAACTATACAGGGTGGAATTTTGTAATGCCACCTAGAGGGAAAGTACTCTTAATACTGCAGATAGAACATTTTACTCAAAGGAAACATTCCTTTATTTTTGAATAGAAAGCAAACTGCATTCAAAGATTTTCGAAAATTCTCTTCTCCCACACCCGGGAATAGAACCGGCTAAAATCTGAAAAAATTATACCCTGTACTTTTATTGCATCGATCGTTAGGGTCAATTATAAGGATGAAATCTACGAGTATGTCGCAAAAGAGTCTGCGAATTTTTTCAGATTTTAGCCGGTTCGATTCCCGGGTGTGGGAGAAGAGAATTTTCGAAAATCTTTGAATGCAGTTTGCTTTCTATTCAAAAATAAAGGAATGTTTCCTTTAAGTAAAGTGTTCTATCTGCAATATTAGGAGTACTTTCCCTCCAGGTGGCATTACAAAATTCCACCCTGTATAAGCAGAGCTTGTACTATCCTGTTCTTTGTTATGTTGTATTGTTGTGTTATTTTTAATTTACTTGTGTTAAGAAAGTTTTTTACGCTGTACCGGCTACTACAAATATGTGACGTTTAAATTGTAGTCAGGTATTTAATCATTTTAAAGTTTTCTTGTGCAATAACGCTCCAGAATGAAAACAAGGTTGTATTACGTACTAACAACTAATGTCGACCGTATTATTCAGGGCAAAATTTGCCTTGACATGGTATCTGTTTTGAAAAACAATATTATAATGCGTTATTTAAATTACCCTTACAAATGCACATAAATGAGACATGTTAATAATATGTGCATTTGTGGAATATTATTACTTTATCTGGGTTATGTTTACACGGGGTATTAGACGTGTTTTTCTTTGTTTTTACTGTACTCGGAATTTGTTTTTATAGAGTGTGATCGTGTCCGTTAACTGATATTGTGTATGAAAACTTATGGCTAATCAGGAGCTAATTATTTAACAAACATGAAATAAGAGCGAGTAGCAACAGGAACCGGAGATCGAAAATAACAAGTATTCTTTTCCTTATTTTTTGTTGCCTTTTGTTTAGCTTGTCGCCTATCATATTTGTAGGGTATCAATTTCCGTGATACATTTTATGTATTGATTTCTTCGAAGTAATTATTACTCTGACTTGTTGTTTTTTCCGGTTCAGTTCTGGAAATCCGGATCACAAAATAATAGTACACGTGGCGTCTGTTTCTTTGTCACTGATCTCAGAACATTTGGCCTTATTGCTAGGCTTGAAATGGGGAAAAGTAAATAGATACGACCCTAGGCTTTAATAGAAGTATTTTTAAGGGGTCAAATCAAATGGTAAATGAAATCCAAATATTGTGCTACCCTAGTATATAGTGTTCATCGTCACGAACACTTGATCCTGTGTTGCAAAAAAGGTTCGACTCGGATGAGTGACATCGTTCCTAGCAATCATTGAAAATTATACAATGTTACGTCCGTTCGTTGCTAGCTAATGATGTAGGGTTAGCGACACCTTTCCAATCCTATGCAAACTGTTCTAAGCTATTGTTATTTTTTATTTTTTCAACCATAACATTAATACAGTATAACTATAAGCTTAATATTGTACCCTATAAACCATCTTGGGGTTGTGTGGGTACTCACACTCGAATTTTTACATTCTATAGGTAATCGAGCACTTTTAAACTTTTATTACACACTTTTTAAGCACTTTTATCATCTGCCTAATTGTATTACATACCCTATTTTTGTAAGGACTTTAGTAATTTGAATCATTCTTAATCATTAGTAGTAACTGACTTGCAGCGCCTTACAGGGTACACAAGGACATGCATCGACTATACATACACTGCTAGCTCTTATGTCCTTGTAGTAAGAATAGTTTTTCTTTGTTTTTAGGTAGCTTGAGCTGTACACTCGCCTAATAGATACTATAGCCTTAAGCTATGTAAATAATATAATGTGCATATTGGCAATATTATTTGTTGATACGTTTTTTTACTTTATTACTTTTACAATTGATTTTGATTATTTTTAGTAAGTATGTAATATATTTTTTTAGTTTTTGAATATTTTTGCACGCCTTGATAAGGTAGAATGTCATCATCATCATCATCATCAACCTGTATTAGTCCAATGCTGGACATAGGTCTCTCCCAAGACGTGCCACTGAGCCCGGTCTTCGGCTCTTCTCCTCCAGTGCTTGCCAGCTACATTTCGCAGATCGTCGCCCCACCTTGCCGGAGGGCGTCCTACACTACGCTTACCTAAACGCGGTCTCCACTCTAGTATTCGTTTGCTCCAACGATTGTCTGTTCTACGGCAAACATGACCGGCCCACTGCCACTTCAGCTTACTAATCCTTTGAGCTATGTCGACCACCTTGGTTCTCTGTCGGATAACTTCGTTCCGGATTTTATCCTTCAGAGAGACTCCGAGCATAGCCCTTTCCATAGCTCGCTGAGCGACTTTCAGTTTGTGGACCGACCCTACTGTTAGTGTCCAGCCAGGGTCAGTTGGGATTGGGTTGGGCGGCCTCTCATAACCCGGAGGTAGAATGTAATGGGCTTCAAATATTAATAATTTTAATTCATAACTATTATACCTACATTCTTGCGAATAAAATAAATGATTTATTATAATATGTTTGTCTGAGAGTTCTATTGTATTCTAAGCATAAATTTTGAACAAAAAGCTACTTAAATCTATTTTTATAATGTCCCAAAAGTTAAGAGCCAAGCGAGATTTGAACCCGCGACCTTCCCCTTGGTACGGGGCTGCGCTGACCGCTGCGCCATCGGATCCTAGTCACACTCGACGAATAACTCTTAAGGACTGTTTGGCACTAACGCGACCGTGGTCACGGGTTCAAATCCCGCTCGGCTCTTAACTTTTGGGACATTATAAAAATAGATTTAAGTAGTTTTTTAACACTATAAATCGCTAACTTATCTACTTTTGTCGCTGGCTGTACCATTGTAAAAATGAATTAAACAAAAAACTATACAGTAATTCGAGTTTCGTCTATTCCGCAGCCTAAAAAAATTATCTATAGCAAGATAAATATTTAAATGTTAAAAATCTTCCCCGTCCGATTATTCAATTATTTAAAGTTATAATCTCCTTTTATTTCACTCTACTATTTATGACGGCCTTGAAAAATTACGCTACAATCTGCACGTGTCAAAAGAGGGACTTCACGGAACCATGACCTTGACTTAATTGTAATTTGTTTGTCAAAAGTAGCTCCGACTCCAACTTGTGAGGGGAGGCCGGAGCGTATCAAATAATAAATAAATGAATATTTTGGACGATCCACACAACACTATCTAGCCCCAAATTAAGCAGAGCTTGTACTATGGGTATTTTATAATTATATTTCTTGGTTTATTTTTCTTTTGTATTAACCACACGTATGGTATGGGTTAGGTATGTAGCTAACTACACATTTTTGTGATTATTTTAATTCATCCACGTACATACACAAACCACCCCTTGTAAGTAACATTAGTCCTATCCATCCAACGGTTGTCTGGTAGAGACAGAGAACAAACATCTGTGTTCACCAAGCAAATATTTCTTCTCGGTGGGGATCGAACCCACGACCTACGGCGCAGAAGGCAGAGCTACTACCAACTGAGCTGAGAGGCCAGTCGATCAAATTTCAATCAAAGTTCAACGTTAACCCTAATCTCAGTGTAATTTAATACCACGCAGACTAAACTTTGCATCTATAAAGTTATTATTTTAGGTACCTACCTAGCTTCTGGTGCGGATATATTCGATTACCACATAATGTTAGTTGAGTTAAGTTTACATAGCATGCAAACACAGCGATGAACTCGTACTAATTGCCAAACTTTTACTACAGGATTATTTACCTTTCTTACCCCCGAATACTGAAACGCAACTCAGATTTAGGCACGTCTCAAGCGACGAATATTTGACAGATTTTCATTGAAAACTGTCAAATATTCGTCGCTTGAGATGTGCCTAAATCTGAGTTGCGTTTCAGTATTCGGGGGTTAATGAAAGGAGCATCTGAAGCGCACTTAAAATTCTTTCACCACACTTGGTTCTGAACCAGTAACACGATAAGAAGAACAGTATTATATTGTATTCGTATTTTGACATTATTAACTTCTACCCATACCTACTTTAACTGCTGACTATATTTTATACTACAAAATCCCATCCTCGTTTCCAGTGAAGTATTGTAAAGAATCAAATTGGATGGAATCTGACTGTTTATTCTGAAGAAAACACTATTTCGAAAAACCTACAAATACCCAACAGATAGAGGCGAAAGTTTTGGTTTCTATGTAAAATTTGTTAATTATGATTGTTGACCCTGTTACCTGTACTAGTGTTGCGATGAAGAAATTTAAATAATTCTGTGAATCCATACATTGAAAAGAGCTGAGCGAATCTAAAGAGATGGTGAAAAAGAAATAGCTTGATAGTTGAGATGGCACTTACCCGGGTTTGTTGGGATCTTGCTGCATCTCGTAGGTGACGTTCAGACCTCCCCAGTTGGTGCGCTGTGAGTGCCCGTGCGACGAATGCGAGGGTATGCTCGACTCCATAGTGGCCTGAAAGGGCAGCCATATGTACATCGATAGATAAGGGTGGGTGCAAACATCTTAGGCTATTATCAACGATCTAGAGATAGCTCGACCGATCCAAATCAGTGCCAGACGGAAGCGTCCCCAAGACGCTGGTGATATTGTCACGCTGAATAGAAATGCTAATGTACTGCGCCAGATACCAGCCCTTGGGTTACGCGTCGCTTCGATCAGACACCTCAACAACATCTTGAAGACCTTTAAAGCCTCGTTTTTCCACGGACCCAGAGTCTCAGCCTCAAGAGGAGCAAATAAGCACACTCTGTCAAGACCTGCATATTTGCGCCTCTTGAGATCCTCGATGGCAGATTTGAAGGCGCCATAAGTGTCTCACACAAGTGGCCTCTCAAACTCCCAAGGAACAAGTGTCATACCGTGTCGGGCTGCTAGACTAAAGAGATAACCACAACATAGGTGTCTATATATACTGTATATTCTGCAGGACGCTGGAGAAGCATATTAAACATATTCCCCGGTATAAATTCAATTTGGGCCGGCGCTGCACCATCCCTTGTAGTTCACGTTTGACTTAATTATGATCAATTAAGGGTGGACCGTGCGCTTGCATGGCTAATGAAATTCCTTAAAATCAGATTTTACGTCACGGGCGATGAATTAGTGTAATTCCGAACATGTATACTAAGCATGTTTACACGGGCTCAGTATGATGTAAAATTGAAATATATTGTGAAAAAGTTTGAAACAAGCGCCAGTGACGGGCAATTTGAGTAGTTAGGCGTGGAAAGAAAGCTACGTCCGAAAAAAAAATGTGAGACATTAGGCATACGGTAATAAAAGGAAGGGCAAATAAAACCGTGGAAAGATCACACGAAGAATGAAGTGAGCACCGAGATATCGACTGATAGAAGTGAGTGGAATTGGGAAATCTGTTGTGCCGACAACATTTTGCGTGGGATGAGGAACAGTAAAATGATGAGTTAATCCATACAACGATGAACAATAATCACTTAATGCATGAATTCATTATGTCGTAAGGTTAATAAGATGACTTGACATCAAAAAGAAGATTGCATGTCACGAACAGGCTTAATTAAGACTCGACCGCGGTCACGACTAGCGCATGGAAACAAATATATTTCAATTTCGTCAAAAATATAATATTACAGTTTTGCGATCTAACATACTAACGCAAATAATTAACAGTACTCTCAAGAGTAGTTACGTAAATCGTTTTATTTTATCTATGTAAAAGATAGGCTAACGAGCTTACGGCCCACATGGTGGTAAGCGCTCCCTTCGCCCATAGACACCAACCACACCAAGAGTGCTCTCGTTGCGTTGCCTACCCTGGAGGAGACTTTTAACGTTTTACGTAAAAACGTAATGTTATTTTATGGCCAGAGATAGGACCAGAGGGCTTATTCTGAGTTTTAACATCATTTTGTTGTTAGCTCAAAGCAAAGTGACTTATAGTCACTAACGGCTATTAACGGCAGGATTGCGTGATACGCCTGGTGGGATACGCTAATGATAAGTCATTTTGCGATGAGCTAACGAGAAAAACTCAGAATGAGCCCTCAGTAGTATGTGTCCCTATTTCAATGTCTTAACAATGTAGAAATCATTAGAACGTGTCCTTGCAGACATACATTATCACGCACGGTCTCATATTATTCTTCTATCTAAATCTACTCAAATATAGGTCACAATCATTGACACAGAATTGAGACATCAACATAATATTCTATACAATATTCACTATATACTAGCGGCCACCCGCGGCTTCGCTCGCTCCGTTCCCGTAATTTTTCGGGATAAAAAGCATCGTTTGTCCGTCTTCTGGTTCTAAGCTACCTCTCCACCAATTTCCAGCCAAATTGGTCAAGCCGTTCACGTGTGATGGCGTGACCAAATGAAATAGGGGTTAATTTTTATATATAGATAGATTTGCTGGACTACGGACTGACTGATTTGGTGTGATGATTGATTCCACATAAAAGTTTAGATTATAAGTACCTTTGATCTGATATTTTCAGGACTTCTTAATTAGCGATTAGTGTAGACATTCTCCAGAATATTTATTTATTGAAACGAAGAACTTTACAAACGCCATTCGAATGTCAAGAATGGTTTCTTCGTAAAGAATTTGAAAGACCTATCCAATAATAAGTATCGATAATCTACACGATTGCGATGCGATGGTGTAAAAAAACTCTTAATTACTCGATAATAATAACATTGGAGGCACTGGTCTGTCAGTAAAATTAGTTCAACACATACCAAAGACGGAAGATAAAACTATGGGGGTTCCTTGGAAGATAATTAATTCAACCAGTCACGTAAGTTTATAACATAGATTTTATACTAACAGAAATAGAAGATAACATCAAAGTTAAATGAAGGAGCAAAAAAATAAAGAACTTTGACACGCCTCGAGCGACAGTCAAAACAACACGTGTTTTGTATTGTTTACATCTAAACAAATTCTTAATTGACTATGAAAACCTTACCATTTTGCGAAGCCAGAGAACTTGATGCGATCACGAGGGAGGAGAACGCGGCGGAATAACATATAAATTAATGGTACATGCTAGCACAGTGGTTGTTTGTTAGAATATTGTCAGCAGATGTTGTCGAAGTGTTGGCTGAGGAGCGACTGAAACGAGCGGCTGGCAGGCACATGTTTAAGCGCCACTGTATCGGCTATGTATAGTCCGTCGCGCGGCCGCCCGGTGCCTCGCAGGCGCAGGTAGTAAGGATCGCAGCGCAGGTACAAAATCGCAATGTTTAGCTAAGATGTTACCGACCCATTCAATCGGAAGTTTTTTTTCTTAGAAACTGTCAGTATTGTTTTAACAAAAATAAACGAATCGACAGTTCTACAAATTGCTGTTTATACGTTCAAGGTTGTCAGAACAGAAAGGATTTTTTTTGAGATATCACGTTTAAATTGTTATTTACTAGAGCTGCGCTTCGCGATGTTAACCCGGGATTAAAAAGTGTATACTTTTTCTCTAAGTCCAGAGTGGATTTAATTATTTTTTTTGATGAAACTTTTTCTAAAGTTTTTATCGTAACTGTGTAAATTAATCAAGACTTCTTGAGAAAAATGCGCTAAAAATCTATTTCACGAACATTTAAAGACCTTTAAAAACACGGTTCCTGTATGCTATACCATAAAAACCGTGCATTTTTCTACACAACACTATCTAGTCCCAAATTAAGCAGAGTGTGACAGGATCAGACAGACAAGTGAATTTTAAAAAACTTAAGAAACCAACTTCATGGTCAAACATTGCGGCTCTAATAAAATACAACCAAATTGAAAGCCCTTTTTATTTGATGTCTTTGACCTATTTTGACCATATTTTGACCCCTAATGTTAAACTCTGATTTTTGTATAACACTTAAAGACACTTACAAAATTACAAAAAAAAAATACGAAAGATTTATTGGCCATTTCTCTGGCTGACTGGCTTCTAAGCTCACTAGACCTACCAAAAGCTCTGTCTGGCTCTGTCTCTGGCTCTGGTTTTGAGTCTGTGAATGCTTACTAGTTTATTTTACTGTGTTTGTGACGTTTCGACGTAGAATTTATTTAGTCAACACTCACACAGGCTCGAAACCAGAGCCAGACAGAGATTGTGGTAAGCCTACAGTTGGCACTAGCTCTGCCTTCTGCGCCGTATATCGTGGGTTCGATCCCCACCGAGAACAAATATTTGTGAGGTGAACATAGATGTTTGTTCTCTGTCAGGGTGTTATATTCTATTCTATGTATGAATTTACAAAAATAAGTATCTGGTTCCCATAGTACAAGCTTTGCTTAGTTTGGGGCAGAGTTGTGTGGATTGTCCACATTATTTATTTCAGTAAAAGCTTCAGTTAATTTTATGAATAAGACGATGGAACATAAAATAATATTATCTTATATCAAATTATATACCTAATACTCAGAAAGAGTACCTACCAAAGCTTTATTTAATCTTCTAAGTAAAATTGATTGATGGCCATTGAGCTTTTGCGGAAATGTAGGCGATGTACCTTTGAAACATTAATATTACGCCTTATAAATTAGCTGTTTTTTTTTTCGGTGATGAAATGGGAATTTCTACGAATTCTATAGTCTCACATTGATTAAATAAAAAAACATACAACACTATCTAGGCCCAAACTAAGCAGAGCTTGTATTATGGAAACCAGATAGCTGATATAATACGTATTTTTTTTTTTGCAAATACATAGTACATAGAATACAATATAACACCCAGACAGAGAACAAACATCTATGTAGACCACACAAATGTTTGTTCTCGGTGGGGATCGAACCCACGACCTAAGGCGCAGAAGGCAGAGCTAGTGCCAACTGAGCTGAGAAGCCAGTCAAATTTCCAGCCAGATTGGTTTTATTGAAGGTTAGTTTCTTCGTGTCCTTTTACGTCTAATGTAGAAATCAGAAATATTTATTGCATAACTGTTGTACAGAAACGATCTCAAAGGCTATGGCTAGGTAGGTAGAGTAAATTTTGTCCATGTTCTTATCGGCTACTGTGAGTGGTACGCACTTGAAAAATTTCTTATATCATATTAAAGAAAGTCGTGTTAGTTACACTATTTATAATGAACGTTTGAACCGATTTGGATGAAAATTGGTGGAGACGCAGCTAAGAATCAGGAGACGGAAATGGAATTTTATCACAAAAAAGTAACAGGAACGGGGCGAGTGAAACTACGAACGACTGCTAGAATAAAATATATAAAAGAAAGTCTTGTTAGTGAATACAGGATTTTTTTCCGAATTTTTATCCCGAAAAAGTGACGGGAACAGGGCGTAACGGGAACGCGTAAAGCGAAGCCACGGGCGGCCGCTAGTAAGTTAAACAATCTTCTGGGTTCGTTCCCACAACAATAGAGCAAAATTCCCTAAAGGCCTGCGCAAACCTAGGCAATGGCGATGACGATCAGCTGAAACGCTGGCAATTATGACAGCGATATTTGACAGGGTTTCACGGATCGCCATCGCCATCGCGCTAGATGTCCTCAGTTCTTAAGTCAATTTGCTATCCTACCCATAGTAATTTAAACTGAAGCCCCTTTCAAATAATATAATAAAAATACCATTATAAATTTTTTATTGATGGAGTATAATAATATCGGAATATATCAATCCAAGAAAGGGTTATACCATCTCAGAGTAACCATGATTTTTCTGCCGTGAATGAGCATTGCTGTTTCGATTTGAAGGGTGTGGGTGCCGGTGAAATTACTGGCACGTGAGGCTGAGCATCTGTATGCTTCAAGTTGATGTACGCAGGACAGTGCATCGTAGTGCTGACGTGCTCTACGATGGCGAGTAACTAACCTACTCGGCAATGCTTTATAGGCAATGGTTGCCACTTAACATCAGGTGGACCAAATGCTTGTTCCATCAGCTAGATGTATAAAGAAAACTAATAGTCTTTTTATGAATAAAATTAATCGCCACAGACGCAAATATTTTTATTTTACTGGTAGCGTAATTCCGAAATGGTAAAATACGTCCTAAGAACAGTACCCGAAGTCCCAGTGCATTTACAACATTTCGTTACCAAATGTTGTTTTCGTTTTGCCTATTGTCTCTGTCTACTGTATGGAGAAAGGATGAGACAACAACTCTAACTACGTAACGTATTTTTGCCAACCCATAATTTCTTCATATAATAGAGAAAGAGACAAATAGGCGAAACGAAAACAACATTTGGTAACGAAATGTGGTAGCAAAACTCCGACTTCGGGTACAGAACAGATTTTGTCATTTAACTAGCGTTAGAGGTGCAAATAGTAGCAGACATTGATATTTACATTATTTTGTAAACACAGCTACCCTCCCTAGCGTGTGGGTAACTTTCAGCCATTAGTAAATATCAATCGGTACCCTACAGAATACGCACTGCTAATTGGGTATGTCCATTTAATTTTTGATGCAGAACAAATGCAGAGCTATATGTTTGGGGAGGCTACCCTTCACGTAGTGGCAAAATACTTTGATCGTGGGTGCAAATTCAATCTAGATCATAATATAAATACAAAGATTATAATTAACCAAATAGTTTGACTCAGCAGTGAGACATATCATAAGTCTCAGTGTTGAGTCGAACTTTCTAATCTTGAGACACTCTTTGACATGTATTAGGATCTAGAGTCTAGATTCTTTAACATAACGAAGATTTTAGAGCACTAGATCCTTGAACTATGTCTAATCCATATCAAAGTCGGCACATCATGTCTTCCTCCTCCATTCCCCTCTGTCAGACGTCATCTCGGCATTAATTCCTCACCTCTCTGCTTTGGTCTACCTCTGCTCACACATCCATCCACATCCATACTCATCACTTTCCTAGTCACATGACTTTCATCCTTCCGTCATGCCCGTACCACGCCAGCTTTTTGCTCCTCAATTTTTCTGTCACTGGCGCTACTTTCAAACTTCCCCTGATACAATCATTCCGTATCCATTCTTGTCACTCGACAGATCCAAGTCAACATTCGCAAAAAAACCAAGTACTTAACGAAAATATTCTCTAAAACTTCTCCCATTCGTATAAATGTTCGTTACTTTTTTAGAAAAGTAAGGAAAAAATAATCAAAATGAATTTACGACAAAGTTATAAGCTGTAAGAGTCTTATTACGACGAAGTTCTCTCACGGTAAAATGAACCACCCAGAGAAATGCCATCTCAGCGAGAGAGCTAGCTCTATACAAAAAATACATCATGTAGACAAAACAACAAGCTTGTAAGTAGAGACGGTGCCCAGGCTCAGATTTCTTAAGGAGTTAGTTGATCTATAGTTCAGGTTAAAGACATTTATTTCTCAGAAGAAAATACATTTTCACTTATATGAGAAATTAAAAACTAAGGTAAATCTATATTGCTGAGCGCTATGGCACAGAATAGTTTCTATTAGGTGGGTAGTTATATATAATAGTAGTTAGTAGTAGTTAATAGTAGTATAGATAGTTTGCCTATACGTTTCTATGAACGACATAACAACTAAGTATCCATAAGATTTTTTCACGTAGAATTTAATATAATAAAGTATTAATAATAAATTTTAATTAAGAATTTGTAATCGTAATTTTAAAAAGGTATTTGATGGAGTGCGTCACATTTTTTGATACGTACTTCAATAAATAATATCGAAATATAGATTTTCACAGCTACTAAGCTGTGAAAATCTACGTCATAGAGGCTGCTTACCTGTGGTAATTTTGGCAGGACTATTTAAAAACACTAGGAAACGTTTCCCATAAAAAAACACAAAATGCGCCCATCGACTTGAAGCATACAAATGTTGAGCCTCACGTACCAGTAATTTCACCGGCACCCACAGCTTTCAAACCGAAACACAGCAATGCTGCTTCACGCCAGAAATAAGTATGTTGGTAGTACTATCCAGGACGAGCCACACACAACGAGCTCTACTACTGCTAAAAGATTTTGAATGATTTCAATTAGCCCTGCAGAAAATGGATTTTCCCAATACCCCAAACTGGAGTCAGATTTTTAAGACTTTCGTATGCAGCAGCAGCAGCAGCTAAAGCAGAAGAAATCCGGGGTAGGAAGTAAGATACCAGCCAGTCATTCTTAAAATTGCACAAGTAACAAGTTAGTTCAAATAAAGGGACTTACCGATTTCTGGGGCTGGTGGAAAACGTGCGGAAGTGGCGGCGCCGGCATTTCCAGCGAACCCTAACAACAACACACTTTGAATATGTTTTCATACAAAAATTTGCAACAATTATTACACATAAAATAAAAATCTTATTTCCAAATCATAATGTTATGTTACAAGTGAACTGAAATGGAGCATTTTTTTCTCAAAAATTTAAATTAGAAATTTTTATAATCAATCAATTTATATTTTTACTATAGTAAAATGCCGTTTTTACGTACCTGCCGTCTGATTTTGCCATTATTTGTAATTACACGTTGCCGTCTATATAATCGTAGTTGCGAACAACACGGTTTTTGACACGCATAACTATATAATGCCTTTTTTCGTGCAGACAAAGACATGGTTCTTGTTTACTTTGTATTTTAAATTTAAAAATGCAATTTTAACACGAAGGTAAGTTGTCAAAAAGTATGATTAAAATGTGCAACTTTGTAGCAAGAGTCGGGTCGTGAGCTCAGCCCGGGGTGGCACATGAATTCTAAAGCAAGACTGAACAAAACATTCGTGCTCAGCGCTCTAGTCAGCTTGAAACCGAGTCTGCGCAGGTAACTTCGAGCAAATTTACTGGGAATCTGGCTGTACCTACGTAGTACTATTTCAATAATGTTAATCTGATATATTCTGTTCATATATGATCAGTGCCACTGACAGATCAGATGGAATATCGGCATAATCCCAAGTAGTAATATAATGAAAAGCAAAGTTGAAATAACTTTTTGTTTACTTAGTTTAGTAACCTTACGATTTGTAAATATAATGTTTAATAGTGCGTTTTTCAAAATAGAAAATATATACCAAAATATCAATAACACCGAAGCTTGGACATTACATAGGTGGCATGGGCTGTGAGCCTTGCTATATCTAATTATGACACCCCAACATTTCGGAAGGGATTTGCTAAATGCAGCTGACAGAGTAGGGGAAACAAGTGTCGCTACTGCATAGCTAATTATTTAGTAGGGAAGTGAGATTTAAATACAGAGTGTTGCTCAAAAATATTTAGGTAATTAAAATAAAATAATATTATTTAGGTACCTACCTAAATTACGGCATGGCTCTGTAAAAAACTGTGTGCAATATACCTATTTATTAAAATCCAGCTGTGCCCAGTTCAAACGTCCTCCAATAAATGTATTTCGCAAATATTTGAAGCACATACTAATTGTGGCCCAAATTAAATTAAATTCCATGAATATTTCGTTCAGCTTGTTCGTAGAAATATTGAAGCACTTTCAAAGTAAAGTATACTTGACATAAGACAGTAATTAGATAAACCGGGAGTTAGATATTCTAGCGTTTACAAATCGACGGCTTGTAACGCGGCTATGCACTATTATTAAGCATGTGGGGGGGGCATTTAAATAAAATGTGCTTTATAATTAGGCTGTCGCATAACAATGCCTGTAATTTTCGTTAACTATTTATTTGTTGGTAGAACGTGTTTGACATTAGGCTTTTCACGTTTCCCGGGCACGGGTGTGTCCGCACTCATTCAATTCAATGATCCCCCAGTAGACTTTGATTCAATTACACACCGCTCACGCATCTCATAATGCAATCGGAATATTTCGTTCGAATTCTAAAAGATAATTTGTAATATTGTTATGTAGGTAATGTACGTAGCAGAAATAATATAATAATGCATGCATTGTAACAACTAAACCTAAAGTCCGTTGGAAGCTAAGCTCAGGCATTTCACACGTTCCGTGGTACGTTTCAGGCATTGTTAGTAATTGCACTAAGATTAAAAGTAAGCATTACTTTAACTGAACACACGACTGTCGATTTCTAGCATGTTACAGAAATTGTTATAAACGTGATGCTATTCGAGATGTATATTTTAGTAAGCAATGAACTAGCAGGTACTCCAATGATGATATGATATTTTAAAATGTTTCTGCATATTCTGAAGTTATTGGTAGTTCTCGCATCAGAAATCAAAGCTTATTGCTCTATCGTATGCTCCAGTGAACAGTCCGCTCGAAATCTTTTGCTAGAATTCTAAAAGGGAAATGCACAAATACAGAGCGACTGAATTGAATGACGGCAAACATGTCATTTTTAAGTCCCTTCATTATTTTGAGTCAGCGAACCCGTAAAAGGTGCATTATTTGAGGCCAGCGATGTTTCGATAAACCACTTCTATTGGTCTTATTATCTACAGGTGAATTTAAATTAGTTTGAAAAAATCTAGAAAATGATTTTAGCAGACACGCTGAATGCCCTATTTGAACGGCTCGGATTATTTGCTGGTGCGTAATTAGATGTCTAGACGCAATCTGATGAATAGATGGAAAAGCTTTTATACTTAAATCAAAATATCTCAGCATTTACTTTTCATTCGTGAATCTAGGTGGATAGTCTAAATATAAAATAACATACCTGGCGACAGGGGGGAAAACAGTCTGTTAAAGGGGAGTCGCGTCTACGGCGCAATAACCAAACCTTTGATATTTGTGTACTTCGCATGCATCGCCGCTTAATAACACATAATAACAGGGGGACAGTCCTAATTGACACTCGTATCTGTCAATATTTTGAAGCGAAGCCATAAGGGCGGTGTTTGCAACTGCAAATATTTATATTTAAGCGGATGTGGTACCGCAACATAGTATTTAACAGTTTGTTCCGCCTCGGAAATTGAATCGGAAGCCGTTTGGTTGTTATCATTACTAACTGTAACCGTACACATTTTGCAACGCTTTTGCTCAATGAGGATACGTAATTGGATATTAAAACCACGTTAAAGTAGGATTACTGTTGTAAATAATCTTAAGGTTACATGAGAACAGGCAACAAACTGGCCACAAGTACAAATTGCTTTGTTTTTTTAGGGCACGGTTTCTATTTTAATGGTCTGTGATATTGGCATTACTAATACCTAATGAACCCTTTTGAATATGAATAAGTGGAAAAAAATAACTTTGTTCCAATTGGTTAATTTTATTTGGTCGATGATTTTCGTTATTCCTATTTAACTAACGAGCTCTTTTGAAGATGGGAAATGATTATTCTGATTCTAACTAATTCATGGGTATATCATGCTATTGGTAACCAGACACTTTTACATAATACCTTGCGCTAAAGGTTTTGAGAGCGTTTTCATTGAAAAAAATATCACATCATGCATTGGGGTAGTTAGTTCTCATGAGCAGAGAGCAAAATATGTCTTCGCTGAAATCAACAGTTGTAAGTCCACCGTTATATGAACGGTATGAACCTTTGAATGCGTGGCGTAGTGTCGACCATAGCTTGCTGGCGGCAATGGCACCGAGACGAGCAGCGAAGCATGCCTCTCGCGCTCCACCCTCGTGCCCTACAATGCACGCATTAGTCAACTCCCAGCATCGGGCCTAGGACATGCAGGACGTGCTACGGAAAGTTACCTGTCTAACCGGTAGGAATCGGAACCAGCAAAATCACGGTAAAAGTAAACCTAGGTTCAAAAAACAATCATCTCATGCAACCAACTTTCATTCTCTTCGAGGATATCTGAAGACCGGCAAAAGAGGTGTAAAACAATAAATTGTTTGTTTTTTTTCACATACATTTTTAATCGTCCTCCAATTCTTTCAAGATACCCCTTATCTTTTTAACTCACCTACCATTCGCTTACAACATAGTCGAACGATCATTATATAATTATGTAGTGAACCGGCAACCGCAAAATGACATTTCTAAGTGACATTATCGAAGTCGGTGCATGTCTAACGAAGTCTGTCTACCTTGTGGGGAATGAAAGGTTACATAGGTACTTATCAATTTACTTATTTACAAACAAATTTTCTTCCGATTCCTTACACGCTAACCGAAGAGTTAGTTGAAAATGGTTACGACATTATAGGATAAAAGTCACATAATTCCGCTTCACAGGCAATAAAAGTACAATTTAAACTATAAATCTTCTTAAGAAGAAGAATTTTCATTCATAACTATTTATAATACTAGTGTTAGCAGTGGTTGCCTTCTGTGGAAAAGCACAGGGCGGGATAATTTTGGTTTAAGCCAAATTTTATACTTTTGTATTATTTCTTGGTGATTCGAATAAATAGGTACGCGATAGTTTAATTTGCAAAACGGTTGGTAACCTTGGAGCTTGAAAGCATGGTTGAATGAACATCCTCGTTGTGACGCGTCAATTATTAGGGTGAACTCCAGACACGGTAGGTGGGGAGATAAACATGGATTGGATATTAATTGACATTTTCCTTTTCTCTCATGCATGCCTCCTGTCTAATTTAGACGAGCAATCTGGCATCAAATGTTTATTTTTATTTTTTAAGCGTACAAAGCCATCAACTTCTGCTCAGCTGACTAAAGTGGAACTAATGATATTATATCACTTCGCTTCGCTGACAATTTTTCGCCATCTTTTGTATGACGCCTTCTTCTCGCCTGAACAGATAAGTCGGTGGCACTTTATGCGTGAGCATATTATAAAGTGCCATAAACTAGTGAAGAAAATAAAGAAACTGGTTAATGTCATGGTAAATGACAATGTGTCCCGTGCCGTGACAGCTCGGCATGGTAAAGTGACATCTGTGAACCTTGTGTATTATTTATTTCTTTATGACGCGGCATTTGAATCAAACCGTTTCCCGACCGTCAATAAGCATTGTTATGTCAAAGCGTATAAAGCATGTTTTCGTATGACATTCGGGTGACGCTAAGCTGTCAGATGTTATAATAAGCAGAAGCTACAAACGATGTCAACCTATTATTATACAAGTCGGTTTGCACGTGACCTACTCATTAAATCTTATACCTTTAAACGAGAAAATCTTGTATATATATATATATATATATATATATTTAGGATCTCGGAAATTGAGCCAACGATTTTCATGAAATTAAGTATACAGGGGTTTTCGGGGACGATAAAACGATCTAGCTAGGATTCATTTTTAGAAAATAACGGCTTTTCTCAGCTGAGAACAAATAACTTTATCGTAATATCATTACTCCTAGCGCCATCTGTTGCTCAGAAGCAAAAACTAAGCTCTGTGAGAACCTGAGAACTCAAGGGTTTGCACACAGAACGCCATCTATTGACGAGTTTTGAAACTGAATGACTACGTAAACGCTATACCTACACACGTTCCGGAAGTTTCAATCTCATTGCACTCGTGATTTTTTTTAAATAACCAGTACTTATTTTTTTATTATGATGTAGTATGTTAATAAGATCGAAAAATATTATTTCATCATTCATACGTTATTAAACAACACCGAGCGAAGCTCGGTCACAAACTGCTAGTGTAATATTAAATCCAGCTGCGGGCTGTTATTGGCAATTTGTTCATTTTTGATATTTTATTCAGATTTGAACCAGACATCAATCTACTTATTATACCATTAAAAAGTGTTTTATTAACGGCAATACCCACCGATCAGACTGGTGTTCGTTTTGTATAACAATATAATTATGCCATACGCATCGCGTGCCCTTACGCTATCCGATAGCTAGACCGTCGAACCGATATTATAATTGGAATTGATTTCTTGCATTCTGGAATTGGATGTAAGCTGATTTGAATTTGCATTGAGAAAACATCTTACTGGTACAAAAACTACAACTAGTGTTAAGTGAACAGGTGTATACTAAAGCTAGTGCTAACTATAAAAAACATAATGTGAGCACGCAAACTTTTTTTAGCATAAAAACTTCACACGACATTTTTAACTACCTTCAATAATGATTTCACACTTGATGAACCCTAAAATGAATACTACACACACACCCACACACATAATAGACAAAATTACAAGGTAATCATGCGTCTCTTTCACTCAAACCCACTAATGAAAAACTAGGCATCCACCGCAAGACAATCTCCGCGGACTAAGTCCCTAATGAAGTCCTACAAACTCGTAAGCATTTCTAATGAATTCTAGCTATTTCCTACTTCCTTCAGTGTACCTAGTATTCAAAATATAAGCCTTGAGTCCTGCCCTGACTGATAAATAAACAAACTAGGTATATACTGTGAAAATAGCCTGTATTGTATACTAATAAAATTATGACGAAAAAGTATGTCATAAAACAAACAACGCTACTAACTTTATTGTATTCTTACCACTACATTGACAGGGTTAATTTTAAGCAATGTATAAGTTTAACTAATGTTCATAAGTGGGAATGTTAGACATGGACAGAAATCGATGATATATTTTCAAACTGGTTTATTGTATGGTTACCACTAACCTGGTGGTGCGATGGTGAACGGATCGCAGTTGGCGGGTTCATAGACGACGGAGGATTCATGGACGCTGGCGGGTTCATGGGCGCTGGCGGATTCATGCTGCTCGGTCCAGGCATAGGACTTGTTAAGCGCCTGTTGATATTACCGCAGCTTAAATACAGAGGTCAAACCATATGCACACATCAACATTGTCTCGAGATATTCCATTTCGAATAGATTTTCTGATTTTTCGAGATTTTGTTCGTACTTTAATTTTGATTAATTAATAATATTAAACAGTTGCATTTTATTATTATTAAAAAACAACATAAAATAAGGATTCTTGGCATACCTAGTTTCTAAAGAGTTTATTTACAGTTTTTGTAAGAATCAACAAAACGCGATACCATTTGCAATATTCAGTAGATACATCAAATCACATACTTCCCTACGCATGGAATGCGGCAGAAAGTGAAATTTACGACATATAAACTGGTAAAAAGATTTTAGCTCGTATTAAAGGTAGCGTAGAGATCTTTTTTGAATGGAGTCGCGATGCATAAACGGCGTAACAAGGACTCCAGAACTGTGATCTGTGAGGCGTACTCCATATGACTTTGTACGTATAGGATTTGAAACGTTTTGATACTTGCGAATTCCGATGACATTCTAAATACGAAACCAAGTGCACGAGATGCTACGAGTATCTTAACTATATTGTCAACATGTTAATCAAAAAACAATTTAGAGTCGAACGTTATACCTAAATCCTTAATTTTGTCTACTCTATTTAAAGGTGAGCCATAAAAATAATAGTATAATGGAAGCACGTTGATAAAATCGTTAGTCACAAAAAAAAAAAAAATATTCACATGAACAGTCCAACATTCACTCCTTTCAACGTTTATTCTCCGTCTGGGTGTTATATTAGTATATGTATAATATACAACGAGAAATATACAATATGTACTAGCAGGCGCCCGCGGCTTTGCTCGCCCCGTTCTCGTTATTTTTTCGGGATAAAAAGTTATTTATTTGGGGCTAGACAGTGTTTTGTGGAGTTCAGTGTTGTCTGCAATATTTATTTATTTCACTGTGTGGTAGGATCTCAAAGAAATGTTGGTTTAGATATCACAAAATCACACGGCGGCACAAAAATAAGACAAGACCAAAAATGTACAGGTCTGTTACTTCTATAGAAAACCAAGTACCTACAATAAGATGGTAAATTAAGAACTTCTGGAATGTTCTATATTTTATACGAATGTAATCAAGACATTTTAAAAATCCTCATAGATTCAACTTAAATACAATTCAACGTCCTACGGAACAGGTATTCTAAATAGTCACCTAACCGTTATTTATGATTTCTCATTTATCATTGTTATTTTCCTTAACATACAGGATGTAGACCGTGTGTCCTACGGGAGGAAGGTACAAGCATTTTTCGAATGTGTGTGAACGACCTTAAACGTTGGTATTTTTTTCTGAGAACTAAAATTATAATTATGGTGGTCGTTGGGAGTTCTTATATAAATAATACTTCTACATCTACATTTTTTTGTAAATACATACTTAGAATACAATATAACACCCAGACAGAGATCAAACATCTGCGTTCAACACACAAATATCACAAATATGCTCAGAAGGCAGATCTACTACCAACTGAGCTCAGGGGCCAGACTCAATGAAAGGAAAAATGCCAACGAGTCATATTAATTTATTTTCATTAAAAAGTTTACCTTGGGCTTCGCATTGGAGGTAATGGTGGCGGAGGGGGTGGACTCAAGTAATGAGCGGGCGGTGGCGTATTCGAATCCGTCTTAGCCTGAAACAATGACAAACTTGATCATGTGCTCGAAACGGCGTTACGTCACATCCGTTTAATTAGCGAATTACTCTTTGTGCGTCGATTACTCACTCTTGTGGAGTACCTCTCGACGCGACTTTTCTAAGAATAGGTAGATACGACTTGACTAGGGGACGGATTAATGACAGCCTAGAAGTTTTTTTCACTTACAGAAGCGTAACGAAGTAAAGTTGATTTAAAAAAAAAACAAAATGAGAATGTTAAAATATTCAGACCCGGCCTGTTCTACCAGTTACTATTTAGAATTTCCTGGTAATAATCCTAAAATTGCAATAAAATCCTGAACATTTATGTACTTAACAAAATTCTAAGATCCACAAATTTTAAACTGATATGGAACGCGATTTTACCTTCTTCACGTTTTTTTCAGATGTGTCCATAGGCGAAGGTGCGTCGTTCATTGAATGGCCGTGGTCCCACTGTGTCCCCGTCCCCGATGTCCCTGGCTGTGGCTCGTTGAGCTAAACAAAAGAAGCCTTATTATTAAAGTAATTTGAACATCGAGCCGCTAGCTAGAATAATTCAAACAACTATAGCCATTCATACTTGGACTAATCACAACATCAAGCGAATGGGATCGCCTCGAATCCAAAACATCCGTGACTTATTCAAATGAATACGAAAACATGCACGTTTATATTTTATTTAAAGAATGTTTTAAATAGTTTAAATGTATTATTAAACGAGTAGCATACTCGTATGCACTAAATAAAAATAAGGCGTTAGGTGCCGATCTGTGGCGCACACGAACATTAATGGTCAAACTCTTATCAGTGACCAGTTGGTTTACAGTAATTCAATCTTCTTTGCTGCTCCAACCGAAGCTCGAATCGAATTAATGTCGAATATTTTCCCTAACTGCTAACAGTTGATCATGTATGAGACCATGGCATGTGATAAAAATGAATTTGGTAACTTCTATCGGTCATACACTTAATTAAATTACAATTCGATGATCGAACATGGGCATGCTTACACTTTATAAAGACTACATGCGAACTAGTTTATTGAACCAGGCGTGACTTTGACGAAGACGATTGTAAAATATTAAATAGATAAAATAGATAGGTAAGTACCAATCCGTCAGTCGAAACCCATAAGTTCAACAAAATGTAGAAATGTGAAAGGTACATGCTACACAACGCACACGTAAACATTTTGCTAGACTATAGTTTCACATTATTTTGTCTATTTAATAATTTAGCTGCAAACTACATAAAAATCCAAAATTACACAAAAATAAACAAATAATACACAAGACGTTTCTCAACAAAACAAAAAAAAGTACTGTGAAAACATTCATTTATTGAAATAAAATCATAACAAAAAAAAAATAACTTAAAATAGCTATAGCTAAGGGCACAGATTAACGTAGGTCTCTGTGACTTACAGACGCGATGTACTGTGCTGCTTTGAGCTTGGCTTGGGCGGCTGCCGCGGCCGCCGCACTGGCAGCCGCAGAAGCCGCCACCACGGCTTTACGCTTCTTCGTATATTTGGTATCAGACTCAGCGTTTGCCGCCGCTCGGCTCGGCGACTCCTGTCGACGATATTGACGTTGGGAAACGTAACATGAATACAACACAAATACAAGGAGCAACATTTTTTTAGGCAGAAGAAAGAGAAGTTTACTTGAAATTTTGGCACGATTTATTTATCAGAGTCGAAACCGGATGCTCAGTAGATATAGTGGTTTCTATTTTATTTGATTAGCTTCTACCATCGAGCTAACTTCTAATTGAAACATGCAAAATGACACTACGCAAAACAATCTTCGATAAAACAGTATGAACTGCTCATGATCACAAATTACAACCATTATTCTAATAGAATACCTCTCGAGTCTAGAGCAAAATTGTAATATTATGATTCAGACCTTTTTTGGAACATTTTCCTCGCTTACGGGGGCGAGTGGTTCCGGTTCTTTTACGACAGTGGCAGCCACGGCCGCTTTACGTTTCTTTGTGATTTTTTCTTCGAGACTTTCGTTAGCAGTTGGTACCGCTGACTTTGCTAAACTCGGCGACCTCGGTGACCTCGGCGACACGCGTTTCGGCGAGTCCTGTACAGTCGACATACATAGTTTTTTTTTTAGTTTCCAATACATAACGATCGTGCGAAGCTTCAAGACTCACCGACGATGCAAAGATATGCCAGCGGCGTTCTTTTAAAACCACACATGCAAACTGGATATGGCATGCTAGAAATACCAACAATTGCTAATTGTCCGACGAGAACTACAAACAGAATTGACAAGAGCACGACTAATACGAATATACTAAACTAAAACTGGAAGCAAAAGATATTAGTTTAGACCTTATGTGGTAACTTGAGATCGGCTTGTGCTTGGGGTTCTCTGACGGGAGTTGCACCTCCGTTTGTTGATCTGCGCTTCTTAGGGTATCTCGCTTCTGCTTGGAGGTCGACACCGCTCGCTGCCGTCGACTCCTGTAACGTCCACATGAGCTGGAGATGCACGATCAACTCGCACAATCATAACAGATAAATTCTTCTTACAATCAAAGACAATGAACATCAATAATGCGAAGCTAAAAACACTTACCGATGATGCGATGGTTTACCGACGCTGATGAATAAAAAAGCATACGAACAAGTCAAACTACGAGAAAACCAACAGCATACAATCGCTCTGTCTAGAGCGCAACGACTACCAGTCATGCAGAACTTGTTTTCGGACCTTTTGTTGGATATTTCCGTCGCTATGAGCAGCGACGGACTGCTTGTCAGTAGCGGCGGCAGCGGCGGCAGACGCCGCTTTACGCTTCTTAGTTTGTTTAGTATCGTCTGGGGCGTCGAGTTTGGGCGATCGACTTGCTGTTTTGACCGTCATATCGGTCAGCGACTCCTGGAACGTCGACATGACGTAGGAACTTGCAACGAAGGTAGTGAAGCAATGCTTTAGATAATCCTACAATGTTTCATTGGTTGTATGCGACCCGCCAAGTATACCTACTCATCCATTTAAAACCGATCTTTTGTGTAAGGATATCGTAGTAGGTAGTCTTTTATTCCACATACTTACGATCGAGTGAATATAATTTTCAGCTCCCGATTGATGGAGAATTAGCATAATTTAAAAGCTGAGAGGAAAGATGTGTCACCAGCAGTAAAAAACGATGCGAGGCTGTAATCAGAGATAAGTATTTAAAATTATATCTCTCTCGTACACGATTACAAGCTCGTATAGCTTTAAAAGCAGTAAAGAAATTATAGGAGGCTTTTAAGACTAAAAATATGCAAAGTATCAAAGGTTAAAATATTCGTTTTCAATGAGGAGGTGGCGTAAGAAAAAACAAACTGAGCGCAAGACTCGTTTGCTGAGCAATTATGTTTCTGGTTTAGTTAACCTTTACACACAAATAGTAACATACACGCCACTAAATGTATGAAATGAAATAAATTACATTTTCAACTTGCTTTCTCTTTTTGTTACTCCCTCTGTATAAGAAGCATTGTAAAAGCACTTACATTGACGCCGGATTGATGTTTTTTCTCGGCGCCCAGCGCATCTTTTGGGCCAACAATAACATTGGTCGCGACGACAGCGTCAGTCGAGACGGCAGCGGTAATCATGGGGATATTAGTCTCGGCGACAGGGATAGCGGCGGATACGACGCCAGTCGCGGGTATAGCATCAGCCACGGCTGCAGTTTCAGCGGCGGATATAACGTTAATCGGGGCTACAGCGTCACTCGGAACCTCGGCGTTAGTCGCGGTTATAGCATCAGCCGCGGCTACTGCGGGAGTCGGGGCTGTAGCGTCAGTCGGGGTCCTAGCGTCAGTTGGGGCTGTAGCATCAGTCGGTGCTGTAGCGTCAGTCAATGATGTAGCGTCAGTCGGGGATGTAGCGTCAGTCAGTGCTGAAGCGTCAGTCAATTCTGTAGCGTCAGTCAATGCTGTAGCGTCAGTCTGGGCTGTAGCGTCAGTCGGGGCAGTAACGTCAGTCGGGGCTACAGCTTTAGTAGGGGCTACGACATCAGCCGGGGCTAAAGCATCAGCCGGGGCTACAGCGTTAGTTACGACTATCTCTTTAGCCACAGCTTCAGCGTCAGCCAAAGCTACAGCTTTAGCCGCAGCTTCAGCGCTAGCCACGGCTACAGATTTGGCCGCAACAGCTTTAGCCGCAGCTTCAGCGTTAGCCACGGCTACAGCTTTGGCCGCAGCTTTAGCGTTAGTCGCGGCTATAGCTTTAGCCACAACAGCTTTAGCCGCAGCTTTAGCTGCAGCTTCAGCTTCAGCCACGGCTAATGCTTTGGCCGCAGCTTTAGCGTTAGCCGCGGCTACAGCTTTAGCTGCGGCTTTAGCCGCAGTTTCAGCGTTAGCGGCAGCTACAGCTTTAGCCATAGCGGCAGTGTTTGCCGCGACCAAAGCTTTAACCGCAGCGACAGCGTTAGCCGCAGCAACAGCGTTAGCCGCAGCGACAGCATTAGCCGTAGCAGTAGCATTAGTCACGACGACAGACTTAGCCGCGACGTGAGCAATAGTTACAACTTTAGCGTTGGTCATGACAGAAGCGTTTGCCACAGAGACGGCGGCAGCTTTAGTGGATGCGAATGTGTTAGTCGCGGGTTTATTAGCCGAGGACGTGTTAGCCGCAGATTTGTTAGCCGCAGATTTGTTAGCCGCAGATTTGTTAGTCGCAGATGTGCTAGCCGCAGATGTTTTAGCCCGAGATGCATGAGCTGCGGCCTTTCTGGTCCTCCTTTTTGATTTTGTTTCTGCTTCCGTACGGGCCGTGGACTCCTGCAATATCGACGAGGGTGGAGAGTGCACTATTGGCAGCAGTGCGTCAATGCGTGAACCATTTAAACATACTCAAGCGTCAAAACCTTATATTTATTTAACCTACAAGTCACGTCAGTGGCTCTAGTTGCACTAGGCAGTTTTCGAAAGGTTTACCTCACCATGAAAGCCATCTCATCGTTTCTTTTTACTGAAGTACGATTGGTAGTTCCTGAATTCTAGTTCATAGTGTACTTTTGGCCACATGAAAGATTGGCGCAGGCCTAATATTTGCAAACGGAGTAATATTGACATGACTTACGAAGGTTTTATTTTTGTTTTCCCTTACGACGGCGGAGGCGGCGGACTGGGCAGTTGTTGCAGCGCCCGCGCCTTTACGTGTCTTGCTATGTTTTAAGTCCGCTTCGACGCTAGCCGGCGCTGAGGAGCCCTGCAACGTCCATGGAGGGGATGGAGCATGCACCAATGGGTGCAAGGAACAATGTCTCATGAAGCTTCTGGGGTCGGAGGAGCGTTACTTACCACACTTATGTGGTGAAATGCCTCTTTATTGTGTAATAACATCTCCCGATTGGTGTAGTAGTATGTAAGCATCTATCTATTGCTAGCTGTATTGCAAAACAAATTAAAAAGCTTCTGATGAGGTGTCTACGGAAATCTAAACGTTAGTGCTATAACAGAGTATTTAGCCTTACTAGGTAAGAGCACCACCTGACCGTGAAAGTTTGACCCACGACAGTCCACCTCCATCTTGTTTTGCGTAGTGATGATATAATTTGCAGAGCGTCATTTGATCACTCAGCCGAGATTTGTCACACGGAACGATGCCTGTATTGATCGACTAGTTTCTATTGAAGCCTCCGAACTTTAAACGTAGTAGGACCATGACGTTTAGCAGACCCATGTTTACAGAGTAGCAAACACCACTTACGCTGGCCGGTGTGTGTTCTTTGTCAGCCGCGGCGTTCGCGGCGGCGACCGCCTTGCGTTTCTTGTTGTGTTTCGTCTCTGCTTCGACGATGGGGGTTGATTGGCGGCCCGGAGATTCCTGCAATATCAACGACCATGGAGAACGCATAGAGGAATCTTTTTGGTACTACGAAGTAACATTAACAGATGGTACGGGAGAATGGAACAAAAGTGAGTCGAACCCACCTAGTGGGATAAGCGTAGGAAAACGATGATGATATGCGTGTTAATACGATTTTGCATTGTCAGTGATCAGCTTGCCTCATGCCCTTAAAAAAGCCTTGAAAATGATGGCAGTTATCTCATTTTATGCGCAGAAGTTAAATATAATAACGAATGAGGAGATACCTATCAAAAATACTATAAGTGGATTAGTGGGAAGTATTAGGTAAAAACGTTTATGTAGGTTAGTGCAAATTCACTTTTATTTTGGCAATATTTTGAGAGGGTTAATGCGAACATTGACAGGAGTGATTATATTAGTAGAGGGTTAGTGCATACTTCAAAGTTTTAAGACTACTCACTTGATACTTATCGAGGCGATCAGGTTTCATATATTTTTTTTAACACAATCTATAATTTTAACTTGCACTTTTTGCAATCACAGCGTAAAGATGTCAAAATATCAAACTCAAAAATAATATATTTCCATTTACCAGTTTCATCCAATAAATGACTTTTAACTATTCTTTTAATGTTGCCATGGCTTCAAAACATAATATTTGTATAATTTTGACGTTAATAATAATAACACATCTGTAACGATTTTTCATACTTAAAATAAGGAAGTCGAAGCCTCGCTGGGGGTATGCGGTCCTGTTCATGTAAATGTCAAAAAGTTGGGTTCTTCTTCTGTGACGGGAAACTGAAAAAATCTCTGCAAATGTCGGTACCAACTGGGTTCAATAGGGTTCAAGTCGGTGACTGTGCCGACCAGCCCAAAACCGTGACGTCATGTTCCTGATGCCATTGTCACGTATGCGCTGATATCATTCCTAATTTGGACTCGTATGAAGTATCATGACAGGTTTTTAGTATTGTAGTGCTGCTTTTTTCATGCTGCTTTTATTTAAATGAGCTTGATTCCCGCCAATACGAACACCAGTCTAGACTGTAGTTGTCCTGCGCCTTTTCACGACTGGACCTCTTATAGATGCTTGAAGACATTGTTCGTTGGCTATTTGTCTATAACAGGTTCTTGAGCCCGCAGTAGTCGCCTTCCGTGATTACTTCGTAGTAAAGCTGTCACATGAAGCGGTCTTATTTACTTTTAGTAAAATAAGCTAACGCAAAATTAATGTTGTTGAATAAAAACCGCAATGTGTTTTCTTTTATGCTTAATTATTTGAGAATAAAACCCTAGGTTTAACTAAATAGATTTTTCTAAATTACAATTCAAATATTTATTGTAAAACATATCGAAATTAAATATCGTAGTCAATGTTGATGTGTGTGTATTATGTACTCTTGTTATATTCATTTGCTCTTTACTAATTTTAAATACCGTACACTAGCAAACTTGTGAAAATGGTTCATAGCTTAAATGTCTGTAATTTGGGCGGTAATCGAACCCACGATCAATAGTGCAAAAGGAATAGTTTAAACTTAGTTGTGAGACTATGTAACGCTCCGACACCATAGCGCTACTGACGCTCGAATGCGTCAAAAAGCATATTGTACACGTTACCCAATATTCACTTTCAATTGACGTAGCCATTACTAATAAAGAAAGTTGTCGCTTTAAGGGGGTACGATTTCCATACAAACTTAATTTACACAACTATGGGCGAATAAAGTATTAATGCACACTGAAATAGCTGTAATAGGCTTTTACAGTGGTCCTTATTACCGGCCAGTTATTATAAAGTTGGAGGGTCAGCCGTTGGTCGTGGCAGTCGGGGCTTCAGAAAAAGAACTAACAGACTTTTACGTCTATTTTGAAACAGTGATGTACAAAATTGACTCTATGCTAAAAGCTATTACCCGTTAGAAAGAATGACGAAAAAATTACTTTTTTGGTTTTTTATTAATATTTCTGTTATCCTACAGTTTTCTCCAACTTTATATAACTGGCCGGCTATAAAGACCACTGTTAAATTCTATTACAGCTATTTCAGTGTACATTTATACTTTGTTTGCCAATAGTTGTGTAAATTCAGTTTGTATCGGAATCGAACAACCTTTAAAGGATTTATTTTTTATTTTCTCACTGCAGGGCAAAGGCCTCCCTACCTTTTTTCCAGCTTTCTCTGTTCATAGCTAGATTGGACCAGTCTGGTCTGGTGGTATTATTGTTGTACATCATAAAAGGAGGGGTGTGGACCCACTACGCTGGTCTAGTGCTAATCTAGTCTAAGGGATTGATTGGATGACGAAATTTGAGCATCCAGTATTCGACCCCTGGCTTCGGTTCTGAAACTTTCTTTTGTTCCTATGGTACACGTATTTTTTACAGAATACGTCCCCCGGTAAAGCTCATATTGATTAAGTTTTTATTGTGATAGCTGTTTAAACTTCTATGGTTTGAATTGTTAAGCATAAAAAAAACTAATTTTGAGTTACTCAACGCTCAACCGACTAGCCTCAAACCAAGCAAATCTTGTACTGTGGAATCCAGATAGGTGATATTACACCTAATATCCTTGTTTTTAAATACTTAGCATACAATAAAACACCCTTTACCACGTAAGTTTGTTCAGTGGGTATCGAACCCCCGGCCTTCAGCGACGTAGGCAGAGGTACGAACTGTGAGGGTTCTACATTAGTTAGTACTTACGCTGGCATTAGCTTGCGCCGCCTGTTCTGCGGCGGCGGAGGCAGCGGCCGCTGCTGCTTTGCGCTTCTTGGTGTGTTTAGTCTCCATAGCATCGGTGTTGGTTATCACCGACTCTTGGAAAGTTACAGATGGCTTCGCGGGAGTCTGGACTACCGATGTTGTAACGCTGGTGGACCTACAAGTTAAAATACTTTAGAATAGAATAGAAAATTTTTCTTTCTATTGATTATACAAAAAGATAAAGGAAACGTGCATCAATTTAGATGACACTTACAGGGGAAACTTTTTACTCATGATTGAGATTTTATTGAGCATTTTAGATGGAATAGGCTTGCTTATTACCTATACCATCCTGACGGCTTAGTCGGCCTAATCCACAACAAAAGACATGGTCAATACATGTGGAGTCGACTAAACTGCGGGTTTCCTCACCATGTTCCCTTATACCGTTTTGAGAGCATAAGCATTGCGCATATACATTTCTCACGACACAGTACGACACACACGACTAGATTTGAACCCGACCTAAGGACCGGAAAGCGGGACTGCAACTACTAGAGTTTAAACTATTTTTTATACAGTTAAGCTGGCAAACAAGCTTACGACCCACCGGATGGAAAGTAGCCCCGTTCCATCAGTTGGGTAGCTTGTGGACGCTTGCAACACCAGATGCATCATTCGCGCGTTGCTAACCCTTTTAATATTTAAAAAATCTGCGCACATCTCGGCGATATGTGATGGCGATCAGTTCTAGAATCACAGGCGATCTAGATGTGCGCAATGCTAGTGTCTGTAATATATCTTACGTGGAAGGCACGGTAGCCACCGACGCAGCGGTGACCGAAGCGACGGAGCTGATAACCGTCTGCGGAGACTTGCTAGCAGTAGGCGACGCGGACGGCGGGGTAGAGCGGGACACAGAACTCTCTCTGCCTCGCTCACTCGTGCTACCAGACGCTGCGAAAAGAAAAGTACTGTTTAATTCTTCTTCTTAATGAATGGCATCTGTCCTTTTCGGATCAATTTTGCCAGTGTCGAGTAGTTTAATGAGAATGAGATTAATGATAATATATTACATAGATAAAATACTTTTCCGTCAAGTCGAGTCAAAGTCGAGTCGGCCCTACTTGGCTTTGAAATCAAAATGATGGTCTTTTGTTTTCAAACCCATCAGAAATCTTTTCGATCAAATCAGAATATCACCCTAATACACTTTAATTCCAACTGCTAACACTTTGAGGTAAGACCTCAAGTAATGTTGGTTAAAATACCACCGAAATTACACAACAAAAGTGAGGATCCTACGAAAAAGGAAGGAAGGAAGATGTTAAGAAAGTATTTCTATGTTTTATATTGTCGCTTAACTAGTTCGGAAAGTAATTCTTGCGCTGCTACTAAGCATTTTTCACTTTACGACTCCCGAAAAAACTGTTGAATTTGTATGGAGAAACGGGCATAATAATATGCTCATGTGTTTTGGTGACACTTTTCCTGCCACATGGCCGTTCTACTTTGTTCTGTGTATAAACCATCCAAATAGGAGGGATTTAAAAAAGTATATAAGTATTCATAATATGAATACTTTTTTAAATCCCTTCTAGCTATATTATAGCTCGTAGAACCAACAACCGTTAGGGAATAAAAATTCTCGAATGGCGACTACGAATTCGAAGACGAAACGTAGGGCGCCCACCCAAGGGAAGGACCGACGACATTTTTAAGATCGCCGGAAGTCAGCGGACGTGAAGGGCTCAGAATCGTTATTTCTGGAAATGCATAGGGAAGGCCTATGCCCTATTTGGACTTCTGCAGGCTGACGATGACGATGCTATAATTATTAATTACTAGTGGCCGCCCGCGGCTTCGCTCGCCCGTCCGCATAACGCCCCGTTCCCGTTGCTTTTTCGGGATAAAAAGTATCCTATGTCCTTCTCCCGGTTCTAAGCTACCTCCCCACTAATTTTCTGCCAAATCGGTTCCGCCGTTCTTGAGTTATAAATAGTGTAACTAACACGACTTTCTTTTATAAATATAGATTTGGTTCCTAGTTCGGGGGCTGGCAAACAAGAAAATTTGAATTAAATAAAAATAAATAAATGTTATAGACAATTCACAGAACACTATCTAGCTCCAGATTAAGCAGAGCTTGTACTATGGAAACCAGATAGCTGATATAATACATATTATAATTACCTCCCTTAACACTATCTGCCCACCAGTGGGACAGTATAGGATAAAAAAGACTATCTGAAAGGATATAAACCCTGGGTATTTTCCACAAGTGCTGGCTGTTTCGTTTATATAACTTTTCTTTTTGAAGAAGTTAATAATAGTCTTCGCAATGAAAGCAGGTTCGAGTTGACCAAGTTTCAACATAAATGTCGATGAAAGAATGAAAGAAGCCCCAGTTATAACCTTTATTGGCAAACCAAAGTTAATTATAGAAACTTCGAAAGAAAAACAAAGGCGACGGGGTAGCATTGCAAAACAGAGTCGGTCAAGTACGACCCGATTCGCACACAGCGGGTTCGTATTTAATGTGTAATTGATCGAGTGAGCGAAGCGAACGAAGATCTTACAAACAATTTGGGCAATTTGGCAATTTAGGTGCGTATGTATGTATGTTTGTCCGACGATAACTTTCGAATCGTAGATGCATGAAATTTGATAAATCAATAGCTTGTACTTGAGAAATTTACTGGTAAGTATATGAGTAAAATAAGATGAGTGGTTTTTAAGATATGGGGTTTTTTAAGGTTTTTCAAAATAAAAAAAGTGATACAAAAAAAACTAGTTACATGTCATATAAAAGAACTTTGTTTTGACATTCCAAAACAGTTTTTATATTATTTCTAGAACGCTTAGTTTTTGCTATACAAACAAAAAGGTAACCAACGATAACGATAATGGTAAGATAACCAACGATCCACGAGCTTCCATCTCTAAGAATTTCGTTGACCTAAAGGATTTACTACTGGTCGGTCAATTCTTAGCTTTTTTTTTCTTGTTACAAATTAAGGAGGTACTTATTTGTCATAAAACGGTGAAAGCGACCTGGTCTGATGATGGAGCAAAGGTCTGTTCAACGGATCGCTTCAATCAATTGGCCAATTGAGTTAAAACTTTTTACCATACAAAGTTAGTGAGGGATAGTCAGAGGCAAGGTTAAGGTGAGGCAGTGAATTTGGACAGAAATACTTTCTCAAAGTAGATAAATGTACTTAACTTTTTGGAAATGAAATGAAATGACATGTATTTATTCACTGGAACATTTGATATCTCAGTCAGGGCGAACCACTAGTTTTTACTTCAGGTTTTTTAACTGCAAAAAAACTGAAGAATCCGCAAATTTCAGATGAAAAGGGGGAATACTTATCCCAGCCGTATCCCAGCAGTGGGACACACTTTTCGCCTTACCTTTAGTTGAGTGTTCAGTGGTATGCGACGGCGATGGAGCCGGCGTGTTAGCTTTGCTCGAGCTCGATCCATCCCCAGTCGACGATTGCCGTCGGGACGGTGACTTTTTCTTATCTGATGGACAGGATTTATGTAAGACTTCGTGTTTAAAAGTATGCATGAATAAGACCGATTCGCACGTTGGTAACTTTGGTATTGTAAGTAAAATATCAAACGCTAGGTTTTCACGGAGCGGTTTTCTCTCGCGCCTCTGCAGTTTTGCTGACGTGCGACAATTTTTGCACCCACGGCGGCTGCGGTTCCCGCAAAAGCAAGTGCTTTCGTGGGTTGAGAAATAAGACAGCTTTCCTGCAACCGCATCCGGCGCGGGTGAAAACCGCTCCGCGAACCTTTCCTAGCCAAGGCGACTTTGATGACAGCAAAATAAGATATGAAAGACTTGTTCGTCGTAAATACAATACACCTTCAGAAACAATCCATATAGATAATTCACGCGAAAATAACCAAAAACAAAACCACCGTATAAACGACCATTGCTAGATTTATTTCTACTCTCAAATCCACCACCGAATATAATTAATATTAGGTATTTATTTCAACAAGTACGTCATTGTCTATTTTCGACCAACCACTGGGTTAATCGTAAAATTACGATTAACCTACTGTTTAAAAACCAGTTATAGCAAAACACAAAAATATACAACGTTTTTGTTTAACCCTAAATCCACCACCGAAAATACCGGCATAACAAAATTTAAATACGTAAAAACAATTTACAATTACGCAATTTTAGCTTACCCCGCAGCACCCATGGCAGTTGCGGAGCGATACGTAGTTTTTTAGTATTTTTTTTGGGCATTTTTCAACCGATTGACTGTCGATTAATGATTTTTTATAACGTATTATAATTTATTCTCATATATGTGACCAATTTTCTTTATAAGAATTTTAATAATTTCACAAGTTATTTTTATAAGTATGCAAGCGCTTTCGTTGGTCACAGACGAGTGACTCTCAGTAATCGCGCGGATATACTGGGTGGAACCTACCCCTGTCGACTTACCACCGTCACTCTTTATAATAATAGCGGGCTACTGTGGATTGGTTGTGGAGTTATGTGCTCAAGTGCTTTTTTGTAAATAAGTAGACTCACCCCCGAATACTGAAACGCAACTCAGATTTAAGGATGTCTCAAGCGACGAATATTTGACAGTTTTCAATGAAAATCTGTCAAATATTCGTCGCTTGAGACGTGCTTAAATCTGAGTTGCGTTTCAGTATTCGGGGGTAAGGCCCGTATTCTGAAACAGTGCTTAGGTCTGAGTCGAGCCTCAAGCACAGATTTTTGACACTTTTCAATGGAGAACTGTCATAAAATCTATGCTTGAGGCTCGACTCAGACTCAAGCGCTGTTTCGGAATACGGGCCTAAGACAATTTTGATATTTATGTTATCCAAAAATACGATACCTAGCACGCACTACAAATTAATACGATTTTCTATTATTTTACGTGTTATATTGTATTAATTTATATTACAATGGGAAGTTTAAGTATTGGTTTTCTCTGCACAATTTATGTTTTGAGTGTTTTATAACCTGCAAAATATTATTAGATCGAAGGCGGATTCGTAAATAATCTTACTAGTTACCACATCTATTAGCCTTTGCCTCGGTTGAAATCTAGCCAGCACAGCAGTTCGATGCTTTTTTAATGACCAAGTTTATTGCACCTTTAGGTATTGAAACTATAGGACTCCTAGTTCCTTCACGGTATTACATAATATTTGTTTGTAACTGGGGCCTATATTAACAGCCGTAAGACAATTTAGCACTGTCGTACGAATGTACGATGTAGAAGAATAAAATATGTATGTGGTAAAATATAAAGCCTCGTGTTCATGGTAAACATTTGTTCCGCAACAAAGTTGAATCAATGTTGCGGAGTTGCTGGTAACACTGCGTAAAAAAACAACCTTTCCAGCAACATTCTTGCCGTTCATCAACAATGTTGGTCAATTGTTGCGAAACAAATGTTTACCATAAATATGAGGCTTAAGGGGGTACGATTTCCATACAAACATAATTTACACAACTATGGGCGAATAAAGTATTAATGTACACTGAAATAGCTGCAATAGGCTTTTACAGTGGTCCTTATTACCGGCCAGTTATATAAAGTTGGAGTGTCAGCCGTTGGTCGTGCGGCAGTCGGGGCTTCAGAAAAAGAACGAAAAGACTTTTACGACTATTTTGAGACATATGTTTTAAGCTCATTCACGTATTTAATGCCGAGTACCCGTTAGAAAGAATGACGAAAAAATTACTTTTTTGGTTTTTTATTAATATTTCTGTTATCCTACAGTTTTCTCCAACTTTATATAACTGGCCGGCAATAAAGACCACTGTAAAATTCTATTACAGCTATTTCAGTGTACATTTATACTTTGTTTGCCCATAGTTGTGTAAATTCAGTTTGTATCGGAATCGAACAACCTTAACAGAAACAACATGGGCACGTTGCTCGATGACAATAAAACTAATGAAACAAACGATCTGTAGAAATAAAATGATCAAATTACCTTTCATCTCCAAAACAAACCCATCTAAAAACGCGTCAAAACAACAACTTATTCCCACTTCGATCCTATTCCGTGCATGCCACATAATAGTGCATCCTTATCATGCTGATGTACGTCATGCTTAGGTCCCACATCCACTAAAGCGGAGATATATTATTCATTACTAACACATAGAACGTGATTTATACACCACTATTTTGTAATTACCAAAAGAAAATGCCGATATTGGACTTGATGCTGTTACAGAAAATATCCACAAAAAAAAAATCAGGTCATAAAAAAAAATCTCCTAAATAACCACAATTTTTTGTCAAATATTAAGAAATGATTCAACAAGCAGAAATAGTTTCATTCATAAACGCTTAATACCAAGCGGAACCGAACAGCGTAAATTTAATTGTTTCTCTCTAGTACTACGTAACTAATATGTTCATAATTTTATGCAGGATTTCTGAACATTTTAACATTTAAAAACTTTGTCATTTTATCGAAACTTAAAATTCTGATTGCACATTCATAATGTTCTACCCCTACTACATTACCTGAAGCACGATCCAGTGGATCTCAGATCCAGTCTCATAGGGAGGCCATGGTTGAACGCATGAACCTAACACTGAAGGCAGTCGCTGAGTGGGGCGACGCAAATTTGGTAAAGTTCAATGCTTCGAAAACACAGGCGTGTCTATTCTCCGCTAAGAGGAGTCAATTCGACCTGACTCCCACTTTCCGAGATGTATCTTTACCGATCTCCAACCAGCTTGAGCTTTTAGGGTTCACGCTTACCCCTAAGTTGAACTTTGGCTCGTTTATTGAGTCGAAGGCCAAAACAGCTGCGAAAAAGCTAGGAGTACTATCGAAGGTGAGACGGTATTTCACACCGGGACAGCTTCTGAATCTGTACCAAGCACAAGTCCGGTCGTGTATGGAATACTGTTCTCATCTTTGGGATGGCTCGGCTAAATACCAGCTGGAGGCCCTGGAATCAATTGAAAGGCGAGCAAAAAGGCTCATTGGCGACGATGTATTGGTGGAGTCCAAACTCCTCAGTCTCGAGCATCGTCGTAAAGTAGCTGGCTTATCGGTCTTCTTCAGGATACATTTCGGGGAGTGTGCCCAGGAACTTTTCAACTTGGTTCCTCCATCCCCATTCCATCACCGGACCACTAGACGTACGGAGATGAGGCATCCATTCATGGTTGATACACCTTCTTCCCGCACTAAGCGCTTTGCCTCCACTTTTATAATGCGGACAGCCAAAGAGTGGAACTCGTTGCCGGCATCTATTTTTCCGAATTCCTATAATTTGGACACTTTCAAAAAAAGAGTGAATAGGTATCTTCTAGGTGAGCGCGCTACACCGTCGATCGCATCATCACTTAACATTAGGTGAGATTGCGGTCAAGCGTTAGCCTATAAATTGTAAAAAAAAAAAAAAAAAAAAATTACCCTATTTTTTTTTGATAGTTACAAAATAGTGGTGTATATTGAAGTTATACAAGACATTCTATTGGTAGATTTTAATCATTTGCCGACCTTATTTTTCGTTGATATGTGTGTGATCAATGATCATCATGCTGTGTGCGTGTACGGAATCGAACGTGTAGGCAACGAAGTAACTAACTATTCCATGTCTACACAATCAGAACATCACACAGTCAATCTACAAAATATACATAGTAGTCAATTCTTTGCGGGTGTGATCGTAGTCTCAAAATCTTCTAGCTTAGTCATTTTTAAATGGTCCGTATAAAGGGTGTCCCATAACTCAACGTCAAGCCGGAAACGGGCAATGGGCCAAGTCATGCCAGTTATCAGAAAAATATAAAAAAAATATTTGTGTATTTAATTTTTTTTGCGGTACAGTCGGTAAAGTTGGGTGATGTAATTATCTGAAATTAAATGTTGGCCAAAACTCCACGATTTTATTGAAAACTGAGGCAGTTATGGCTTAATTTTGAATTGTAATTTACAGAAGGGTTATTCATGCTTACGTTGCAGAAAAAAGTTTCACGAAAAGCTAATATTTGTAGTCACAGGACTTAAAAGATCCTGTGATGATCTTTTAAGTCCTGTGACTACAAATATTAACTATTCGTGAAACTTTTCGTCGTGGTGTCAGTTATTCCTGTTTTTTTTAAATACTCATAACTTGAAAGTTACATGACAAATATATTTTTTTTTATTTTTCTGATAACTGTCATGACTTGGCCTATTGCCCGTTTCCGGCTTGACGTTGAGTTATGGGACACCCTGTATAAATAGACACAAAACCGTCAAAACCCTTAGATTCTGACCATTAGCGTGACAAGCTAGCGTTTTCGTATTGACCGCAGAAATCATGTTCACGTTAAGCACTGAGACCGTCAAAGTCATTAAGGCGAAGACAACCGTTGATGTACTTCTCGCTCGCATATTTTGACCCTTTTACGGCTGTTTTTTTATCTACGGAATGATGTAATTCGTCGAATAAAAACGCATTCCTTGTTTTTGACGAGCCTAAAAAGAGATGGGTATATTTCAGGCTTATTAATTTATCTGTAGATGGAAAAATTAGCTCCTGAAAATATAAAAACACTGAACTTATTTATTTAACAAGCAACTATTTTGTGTGCAATACAATTGTACCGATTTAACAAAAAAATAATTTTGTTTACGCATTTTTTTCTACGTTGGCCTAAGGCACATGGAGCTACTCAAAAATGGCTGAACTAATCAGTAATTACGATTATATCCTGAACGCTCAATAAAAGCTTTATATTGAGAAGGCGACATCCTTTTCCGGCGAATTTCTACCAGTTTTCATACTTTTATACAGTCAACATCCGGTCAAGTGGCGTCACCTGGCAGCCGCGCGCAGTTTTACTTCGTTAAACATGCAGCGCCATATTGAACTGATTGGCGTTTTGTTTTCCGTCGAAGCAACATGTGTCCACCAGCTAGCTCTGCGACGACCGTGGTTGCTAATAATATTTTAAATCTTTGTTCTTACAAAAGTGAATAAATAATTAATTTTATTTAGTGAAGTGTTCTTCTTTGAGCAGTGCAAGGAGGGAAAACCGTGAGTACCCTCATAATAATAAAAAATGAACGTGATTAATTTTTTTTAACGATTTTTTTTTCGTTCGGATCACGTTCTTTTAGTTTTAAAAAATCTAGTTTATTTATATAGTTTAGTTTCATTTTCAGTAGTACATTTTATTGTGCACATAAGCTGTGGTTGGTATACGTGCCGTTCTTTGAGGCAAAAGCCGGAACCGCTGCCATAGCTATAAAATGAACAAATAGGCATGGCGTCGTTTGAACGTATTTTTAGAATTGTTTTCCAAACAATTTGCTAATATTTATTTTTCATAGTACTTCTGCCTTCTGTGTGATCGTGGGTTCGATCCCCACCGAAATACGTGTGATGAACATGGGTCTTTGTTCTGAGGTTACAATGTTTTTCCGAGGAGGTTAAATCAAAATCGTAGAAGGAATAGTTTTTTATTGAATATTATCATTCATTCATTGCTTCATGTTAACTGCTATTTTGATATCCAGTGCGTTTTGCTTAAAGTCTTATACCCTAACATACTCCAGGTTTCATAGACTTGGAAACAAACAAAGAGGGGTAAAACGTATGATACCTGACGTCATCGGGCCATACCTACCTATACGGTTAAGCATTGTTAAAATAATATTAAATTTTATTTTGTTTTTGATAAAAATTATGCCTACCTTCCCAAAGCAGAAATAATATTACTTATATTCTCTCCTGGGTTTATTATACGAATACGTTTACTTCTAGAAAAATCTTAAGAAACTTTTTTCTTAATACCCACTTTATTATTTTAAAACTATGTTCATCACACCATCGCTTTCAATCAGTTTACTGGTCACCGACTCGAAGGTTTACTATGAAGTTTTCAAGTAAAAAGGCTTACTTTATTAGCAGCAAGGTATTTTTGGTCTTGAGAACCTACCAACCACCCCTCGCGGGGGTAAGGCGTTTGTGAACTAGCTGCGTTCTATGGAATGGAACTCTATAGACCTCCAGTGAAACTGGCCTGTTCCTGTTAAGTCTGAAAAGAGAAACTCAATAAACCTAACAACCGCCCCTCGCGGGGGTTAGGCGTTTGTAAAGTGTGTTCTATCGAGTTGAACTCTCTAAACTTCCAGTGAAACTGTCTCGCTAAATCGAATGGATTCTCGCAAGAGAACCTCGATCAACTTAACAGCCACCTCTCGCGGGGGTTAGGCGTAAAGCGAATTTGTGTTCCATCGCGTGGAACTCTGTGAACTATTGGTAAGCGAATCTAGTCTCTGAAATGTAGTGGTTCTCACAAGAAAAAAATTAATCTTACAACTGCCTCTCGCGGGGGTTAAGTGTTTTAACTGTGTTCCATCATACAGATTTGATACAATTTTAGTAAATGTGCCTGTATCAAGTACAGCCTCGCGGGTTGGAAATTTAAGCCACATTTAAACTCGCACAGGGGTCAACACTCGAATGTGCAATATACGAACTGTGTTTTTACAATGAGAAAGGTAAGTAACGAGTCGCGACTCGAAAGTGAAGATTATAATGACCTCGAGAAGTTCATTATGGTGTAAGTGCTGGCTTAGGCATATATAAAATAAAAATAAATACAACACTATCTAGCCCCAAACTAAGCAGAGCTTGTACGATGGGAACCAGATAGCTGATATAGTACATAGATACTTAAATAAAAGAAATAATACTCAAGGTAAGGAAAGCCAGTTACACACTTCCATCCAATAAAGTGTTTTACATCAAAAGCCTAGTCTTGTTTGATCTAATGAAAAATGGCTCTTTTAAATCCACTGAAATGCTTGTCATAGTGTAAGTAGACCCTTGTCTGCTTTTGGACCCGAACCTAAAAGTGCAACCCTTAAAGTATTTGCCAAAGATAGGAATTTCTTAATTTCCGAGTTAACCTAAACCGAACCTAACTCTTAGATTTACACTGTACTGTGTTTTTGCAAGTCGCACACATAGGTGCGTTTCACATAACCTCATTCAGGCTAAGCACGCTTTTGAAACAAATACTTGTTGTGAATCTTTATGATCATTTGTCTTGAATGGGACAAAACAAAGACATTCTTTGCGAACATTTAAAATTACGTAAGAAATTCAAGACTACCCGCTTAAAAGCATCAGACTTTTAGACTTTGCCAACCTTGTAGTTCATCATGGTGCTAAATTAATGTTTATACATTTATTAAAACTAGCAAAGACCTACTCTACCTAAGGATGCCTTAAAACACATCACTAAGTTATCAGGGTTCAGGAACAATTAAAATGAAATGAATGTTTTATGAAAAGCAATTTCATGCGATTATTTTTACGCATTGAGAAAAGATACCAAGGAGGACCATGTTTTTCCTAGCAAGACAGAGTGTTTTTTGACGTTTCAGTATTTGACAAAGTCGTACCAATTTGTACCTTATTTATACTTTGCCGTTTGGTTTTTGACACTAATAAACCGTTCATTAGTGGCGTGTGGTACACGCACAAAAAACGCATTATTGCCGGTCTATCTGCGCGAGCAGGGGCCTTATTCGCTATTACATTGGGATTCCGTGCCCAAAACGTGTGACTTTACAACGTGATCTAAACGCAAACGCGCCTTTGTGTGGAATTGAAAAAAGGTATTCTGTATGCCACAAGACTAGTTGTCTATGCCCCACGTTTGATCTTTTGGTTGTTTCACATGATTCGTTCAAAATCCGACTATTGCTAAGCCGATGTCTTAACGTGTTCACGTAACGCGCGTGGGTTGGCAATAGCGAATAACGGCCCAGGTGTTGGTATGTCGATGTGTTTACGTCATTACCACCCTCCTGAGTGGCGGCCAACTTATGCTACTATAATGCTTGTAAAGTAACTTCGGTTTTTGACCTGTTTGTCTCTGAAATCGCACGTGCAGTCTTTAGTCAAGTAAATATTTTTATTTGTTTTGAGATGCGGTCTACCTGCAAATATTTTAGTAAGGAACCGTCAAGGTTTACAACGCGGTCACTATACTATGAAACTACCCACACATGCTCGTGGATGTAATGTATCTACCATCCTAAGTACACACTCCCCAAAGCGTGTATGCTATTGTTTCCTAGCGAAAAACTGTAGTTTGCCGAAATAATTTCTTTATATAAACAAATGGAATACGGATCAATACCGATGCTTAATAGGTACGTTGCGTTGATAATTTTTACCGTTGCTTGATCAAAATTTGCTTAAGTATGTAATAACGTGTGGTTTGTAACCATCTTTAGTGTAGCGCTAAAAGCTGCTTTTGGGGTCACAACTAATAATGATGACCACATTTTCTATGTGATTTACACTTGATTAGAGCTATCACATGAAGCCATATTTCCTATGTTATGAAGCAAACACTGTCTTTGTGTTTTTTATGCTCAACTTTTTGTATTTTACTCAATACAATTTTATTGCCCAATAAATAATTTTCTTATCTTATCTTAACACTCATATAAATCCGTACTTCCTATGACGCAGACACTGTCTTTTTGTCTTTCATGTTTTACTTTTGGTATATTCTATACAATACGACACTAACGCATGAATCTGTACTTCCTACGTTATAACGCAGACACTGTCTTGTCTGTTATGTTCTAAGTTCTGAATATTCTTGAGTTAATGATGATGGTTTAGACTTTTGACAAATCAGAGTTTCCGATGGGACGTTAGCAAAAGTAATTCACTAAGATACTGCTAGAATAAGTATAAGAATAAAGAATAAGCTTTATTATATACTACTATTGATAGGTATAGATACTGCTGATAGTACTTACATTGCAGTAATATTCTTAGCTCATAAAGGTCCTTACAGGATAAGTCCTTATTCACCACAGATCTTATTGGCATTTGATTTTATTCTGGGTTAGATCTAGATACTAAGTAGTAATTATTTTATCCAAGTATAGTTAGAAACTGATTGCAGTTATTATTTATGCAATGAACAGTAAAATTTTTAAGCTAAACTTGTTTTGCGCAACGTCATAGCAGACGATCTGAATATTTATTAAGGAGGCTGTTATTACAGCACTGCGAGGTAGCACTTTGAGCTACGATTTACTGTTCTAAGCATTGTTTTAAAAAGATCTTGACGATATCTACAGGAAGTAAACAATTGTTGAGTTTGATTGCCGCCATCTATCATCTCTTTACACTAGCTACATAGCATCTGACAAAGTTACGAGACCAGTACACACTATTAGGTATAGAGTTTAACCAGGCCTATCGCGCGGCTTGTTTGAATGCATTCAATTAACATGGCATTATGATAACTTCATCATTATGATCAGCCTAAAGAAGTTCATAGCTGGACTTAAGCCAGGAACTTTGGGTGGTTTGTCTGTTACCATGCTTAGCAGATTTTTTAAGATTACTTACAGTCTCTTAGATAATTTAAGATTATAGCAATGTCTGATAGAATTAAAATAATCATGTTATTATTAATAATATAATATATAGTCAGGCACTATTTTGTGCACAATTGATTAAAATACGGTTTTATTTACTATTGTAGGCAAACTTACCTACATTATTGAGTAAAAAATATAATATCACATTGGCGCTAGAGTAACCCAGATCTTACAAGTGGCGTCACCAGGCGATAACAAACAGGTCTCAATATAAAGCTTTTATTGAGCGTTCAGGATATAATAGCAGCGTTTTACCTGAAATAAAACGCACATTATATACTTACCTCAATAAAAGCTTTCATTTTAATTGCTGCCTGGTGAAATAAAAAAGCCAATGAGTTCAATATGGCGCTGCATGTTTAACGAAGTAAAACTGCGCGCGGCTGCCAGGTGACGCCACTTGACCGGATGTTGACTGTATAAAAGTATGAAAACTGGTAGAAATTCGCCGGAAAAGGATGTCGCCTTCTCAATATAAAGCTTTTATTGAGGTAAGTATATAATGTGCGTTTTATTTCAGGTAAAACGCTGCTATTACAAACCAGTTACAAAATTGTATCTCGCACACGACGCTACTCAAATTGTAAGGTTTCAGCCACTTCTGTCACACAAATTGAATATTTAATGTTTGCTCGTTCATTTTTATAACAAAAAACAAAGAAACTCGGGAAACCAGCAGCGTGGAGACCGGTACAACGCGACGCGCGTGATCGGTTGCTAACGCGTTACTGACCAGTTAGTAACTAGTCGCGTCGTGTGCGAACCTCCATAGAACATGTATGGGCTGTGACGCTCAGGCAACTCTTTGGAAATTTAAGTTAGTGACTAATTCTTTTTGAGTAGCTCCATGTGCGAAGGGCCTAACTGATTTCTATACTTGGGTAAAATTTTAAGCAAGAAAAGTGTTTTTATATCTTTCAAAAAGTCAAGCGTGTGAACGAGAAGTTTTTTCATGGTCTTCAGCGTCTCAAAACCATTACAAAACAGTCCTTCCGTTGACATTCAAACATAGCCGAGGCTGGTCACCATCTAACTCGAGTTATACATTCTCCCAATGGAATGCCTTGTTTTATTTCCTTCCTTCTGGCGACTCACACCAGTAACAACCTGGTGAATATAAGCGGTATCGCGGAAACAGTAACATTGCAGCCAACATCACACACGCAGAGATATGCGCACATACATGCAACAATAATTCCAATAACACACGTTTATCCGAAGACGATCTATGCCGACGGCTACTGGACGCCAGCGGCGGCGGTGGTAGGACTTCTCCGTTAGTTTCTGGTACAAGCGATGATGGGAGACATCATTCGGTTAATATTATAAAATACAGGTTATTTTATATAAGGGAAATTGAAAACTTGAACACGATAGAAAATATTTTAAGGTTTGTAGCTCAACTGAAATAAAATCTTATTGAACCCTTATTCTATTATTAAAGTTGCTCCTCCGTTACTTTGCCGGATTAAGTGAGTCTAAGTGTGTCTCTTGGCTCCTAAGGTTTCGACCTAGAAATTACCAGTTCTGATGACCTAGCATCTACTAGCTACCAATTAGACTTGACTATGATATACTTCAGCATAACATAATCAGAAAATTACAAATACTATCAGTACTACTCTTATCATGTTCTAGTGTTCAACTTTTTTATTTCGAAATACATTGTAATACCAATTATATAAATATGTGGAAATAATAGATAAATTATGTGCATGAAAATAAATAGTGCTTGAAGGATAAAACCAACTGTAAAGAAAATAGGGTGAAACAGTAAAACCAGTCAATAGCAGAAAGAAACAGATAAGCTGTATTTTTATCGATCAACTGTGCAATCTTCGCCAAACCATTTGACTTAGTTCCTTTTCGGTGTGAACACCGAAACTGAATTGAATTATTTACTCAATGTATTAGATCGATGTTTGCACGTGATGAATCGTCAAAAATGAAACAAACAGATAATGCTTAGCAAAAATGTACATGTTTCGACGTACCCATTGCCTGCGGTGTAGATGCCGGTACAGCTTTCGAAGCGTGCGAGTTCTTCGACGAGTCTCTGTTCTGTGATGACTTGCGTCCCGGCTAGAACAACGAATCCGTGTAAGCATTCTTATCATGAAAATCATCATCTATTTGTCAAGGACTCCCACTCGTAATAAACTGCTTCCTTCATCATAGCGTGTACCATACATGCACTTCTAAAAACCAAATTGTATGAATTTTCATGTTATTTTCTTAGTTTCAAAGCAGCAAATGATTCGATAATAGTGTTTCAGAAAAGCTAATCACAACGCATCAAAGTAAATCCACGCACACAATCTACGGAACTTTTTTGATATTCTACGTTCTATTTAGGTTCAACTATGAAATGAAATAAATCATTGTACAGTACAATGCGTAGGAAAGTGGAATTTGCGTTAGGACACATACCCCTTTAGACCCTTTAGTGTGCGGCGTAGGAGTCCCGCTGCCGCTGGCCACAGGCGAAGCCCCGCCTTCCTTCTCACTACTCGAGCCGCTCGACTGACTATCGTGCGCCACCGGCTTGTACGGCGGGATGGTCTTTACGTTACCACCCTTTTTCTGCACAACAAACACTACTCTATATCTCTAGAACAACAACGAATCGACAATCGAACCTATGTAGAACCGAACAGGATAATTTAACGCAACAATTGATAAGCGATGTGGACGGTAGGTATATGTTTGCAATGAAACTATTGAATGTAATATGAAATGTACCTACCTTAGCGACGACGGTGACATCGTGATTGGTAAACTAAAAAACAAAAAAGAAATGAAGGATGAAAATGAGCGGTTGTTAGTGCCATGCAAACAAAATAATTGAATCGCAAGGGCTCGGACACAAGCATTAGGATACTAATTTTGAAAAAAGGTATTATTAATGAAGCGATGACGTGCTTAATTAGACGAATCATCATTGTGAATGTGTCGGAGCCCTAACAAATGAAGCTGCAAAGAAACAAACTTTAACACAAGGAAATAAAAATAAAATAGAGGGAACTAATAAATGTTTAACCAAAAACCCTTTTCTAACGTAAGTCTATTTCTACTTTTCTTAGTACCAGTGAAGATAGGGGAGCCTTGCAAGATGATGTATTAAACATGTAATATACATAAATGTACAACGGTATAAAGCCACTTCTTACGACTATGATAACAATTTAACATCGATGCAAATTTTTGTTCTACCAGTCTTTCTCTTTTCACCAAAAAACTGTAGAAACAAAGATAATGGTTTAATTTTATGAAGGCGTAAGGCTAGTGCTCTCAAACGATGAAAGAAACTTCATTACGATTATAACGCATTGTAACCGCGGTGCGGCGGTGGGCTTGGAACCTCTCACATATTTAAACCTTCTGCAAATGTGAGCGTGAGACAAATGTAATGTAAAAGATGTCTCTGACATAAATCCAAGTTAACCCGAGCTTGAAAACCAGTGTTGAAATGAAATTTATTTATTCAGTAAGCCCACTATTCTAATGGATTACAATAGTTGTTATAATATAATAGTAGGTCCTCACATGAGGTCCAAGCAGATTGGTTAAGCCTAAATAAAATAAGTTAACGCCTACAAGAACAGGCTACTGTAATGAATTGACTTTCATAATAATAATGAGCCCTAGGCCTCACACTAGGATTCCCTGTGTCGTAAGGTCTAGTAAATGTATTTATTTACGGGGCGCGCCGAGACAAGATATTGGACGGATTCCAATATTAAGACAAGAATGAACAGGTGGGTTATGGCTTAGCATGCTTCATCTTAGGCTATATCCTCACTTTCCATCAGGATTGATGGCAACCAAATGCTATCTATATTATAAAAAAAAGAATATCCTAGCCCATCATCTATACCATCCTGACAGCTTAGTCGGCTTGATCCACAGGAAAGACATCAATACGTGCGGAGCTGACTAAGCCGCGGGTTTTCTCATGATATTTCCTTCACCGTTTGAGAGTACTAGCATTGTGTACATATTTTTTTTGAACAGAAAAATACAAAGATTCGTATCCGCGACTGTAAGATCGGAAGGCGGGGTACTACCACTAGACCACCAGTGTTTACACTATTAAAACAAAATTTCAAAAAATACAAAGATTTCGGCCGACGTTGCCGGTTTATTACTTTTGTATTAAAAAAACTTTTGTAAGTTTTTCCACGTCCACACTTATTTAGCTTTGATGCCCGTAGCACACCTCCGCTGCGGACCTTTACAGCGGTACCGCAGTAATTTTGTCATTGTCTTGTCCCGTGTAGATGTGGATCACTAGCGAAACTGCCTGTTCTAACGCGTAGGCTTGACTATATTCCATCTCTTTCTCCACGCGGTTTCGTCGATCTGCTCCGATGCCAGCCACACTTCCGCGCTCTGGCCGCCGTTTTATTTTCACTTGATCGGAACGGAATTCATCTAGCTTTAAGGCCTTGGTCTCGAATTTAGCGGGCAGCGGGGCGGCAGCGGCGGCGGCGCGGGAGCGGCAGGATTCTTATGTGTAAAATCAAATGGACCCCCCCGCCCCGCCCCGCTGCAGAGCCGTCGCCGCCGCCACCCCGCTGCCCGCTTGCTGCCCGCTAAATTCGAGGCAGAGGCCTAACGGTTCCGCAGCGGAGGTGTGCTACGGGCATGAGTAAAAATACTGGATCGAAACACCAAACTTCATGGGCCAAATAATACATACCTCTGTTTACATATACTTACAAGTTTTGAGTAATGATGCTGGCAGTAGCCGCAATACTTGACGTTGTCTAGATAGTTGCCTGCTTCCTCGCACAGAAGACCGAGGCTCTGCGCACACGTAACGTGAAACTGTTGCTTGCAACCTGGGGATAGCTCACATAACTGTATTATGTACTTTAATTTTCGAGCCTCTGCACTCGACGCGACGTATTCTATGTACTAAACTCTTGGGTACGATACAAAGAGACAAAAGAAAGGTCAACGATATATTCCTAGTTTGTAAAGTTCAAAGTATATCTTAAAATCACTAGTTTAAAATGAAACTTTTTTGAAAATCCAGATAGTAGGGTATTGGATAACCAATTGTTTATTTACTTTTGTGGCTGCCTGCACAGAAAGACAAATACTTTTACTTTTGGCTTTTAGTGATAAGACCGCCCATTGTATTCCACTCTGATGTTTTTCTGTATTTCTTTGTTAATTTTATGTGGTGTACAATAAAGTATTTTCTATCTATCTATCTAAAGACAAAGAGACCGATTCTTAAAAAGTTAGTTCAGACATGGCAAACTAGATGGCAGTAGTGAGCTGTAGTATGAGAGAAATAAAACCGGAAATGCATTTTATTGTTGTCAGTGCTGGAGCAATCGAACGAAATATGGTTCTTCGTTTACGCCAACGCCATCTATGTTTTATAAGACATGTCTATCTATTGTTTCACAAATTGTGTAATGGTAGCACCTCACTCGCCTGTACAGTTACTAATAAATCGTGTAAGCTACAAGTTAATCGTGTAAGTAATAAGTTAATCGTGTAAGTAATAAGTTAATCGTGTAAGTAACAAGTTAATCGTGTAAGTAACAAGTTAATCGTGTAAGTAACAAGTAAATCGTGTAAGTAACAAGTAAATCGTGTAAGTAACAAGTTAATCGTGTAAGTAACAAGTTAATCGTGTAAATTACGACAAAATTGTGTAAACTACGCGTGAATCGTGTGTACTACGAGATAAGGGAGTGAATTTTGCAGTGTACTACGAATACGCTGTGCGCATAAGCTAAATCATGCTTTAATAAGTATGATTTTAATTTAGAAATGAATAAAGACTACATTATTTATTACTAAATTAAAATTAAATCTATTGATCAAAAATCTATTGATTAAAACTTAATCTATATCCTTGCATACAAACATACATCGCATTCATACAGTTTATGTATTTGAATTAAAATAAACCTGCCTGCCTGTAATAAATTAGCCTGCCTTAAAATAAACAAAACATTGCCTTGCTTCGTGCATTACGATTGCCTTATCAATTACTAGATGAACTTTACGAATTCACTCGCGTTTTTTTAAATATTTTTCATCCCTTTGCTTTTTTATCGGGATTCAAATGCATGTGTCGAGCCATGGTATAATTTACATTAATACTAAATTTCGTCCAAATTCTTTCAGCCATTTCGATGGTGAGTTTGCATAAACATGTACTCACATTCACTCAATAACTTTCACCTTCCAAATATTATTAAGTTATTAATTTAAGAAGCCTTCAGATTTTAGCAAAATTAGTGCTGGCTGTCTTCATTTTAGCCTAACGCTTCAAAGGCATCAAAAATACGCGTACCACGACACCTACAGCCCTACTTATAAACGCAATTTTAATTTAATCATTGCTTAAACTTGCATTAGCCCTGTTACTGTTTGTCATTACCCAGTGGTAAGAGATGACAATAGTTTATCTTTTGACATATTTTTATAAGTAAGGCCACTAATGTTAAACAATTTTTGCAAATCATACAAACGTTTGTTCTGCTGTAGAAATCGAACCCACACCTAAGCGCACTTCGCGTCTTAGCAGTTGAAAAGTTGCTTAGCGTCCTAATTTGGTAATTTTGAGCTATAAAACGATTTCGGAGCACTGGCAAATATAGAGCTACATTATTCCTTTTTGGCTTTGATGATTTACCTAATGATTAGGTTTACACATAGCATCCATCGCTCACACACGCCACACATTCTCTTAAAAGCTTACTGCTTAGACAGACAACTAAATATCGAAAGCGAAAAACAGGCTAAACATAAAATAACACAAAAATAATCGCACACTTTTGCTACAGCATTGTCCACGCCTCTCTTTTATTAAAACCGATCGCTCTTCCTAAGGTAACATGGTCATCTTACAAAAGATAGTAATTTAAACTTAAACATGTTTGAGTAAGGAAGTAAGATGAATCATGTTATCAAAGATCTCTCCCAGAACACGCGTAAAACTACGTAAAAATAAAACAAAAAGCATAGCTACTTAGTGTCTATTCACACGTACCACATCGCCCAGGCCCCTATTTAATAAAGCTGATAATTTGACATATATGTCAAAAAGCGACAAAAATGTGGTATTGTCGCGCATAGGCTATTAATAAAAGTGACAAATATGTCACAAAAGAGCGACAACTCCACAATTTTGTCGCTTTTTGACATATTTATGTCCAATTCGGTGTCCATGTCGGTCAGGCCCCTGTTTAATAAAGCTGACCTTTATTAAACAGGGGTCTGACCGTCACGACTTTGCATGACAGTGCAGTTTTATTTACACGGACCAAAATGTAATCGGCCTTCAGCGTATATTACGTGTGCTTGGCCACTTTAGCAGCTACGAAGTCGGTTGTGGTACATGTGAAAAGACAAGCCCTATATGCCGTATGCAGAAACAAGGCTTCAGTCTGAGTCCAGCTTCAAACATGGATTTTTCTACAATTCGTAATTGATTATTAACAATAATCTAAGAAGATATTTTGACAGTTCTCTCTTGAAGTGTAATAAAATCTATGCTTGATTTGACTCAGACTGAAGCATTGTTTTTGCATACGGCTCTATGTAACTTATAACCGGTTTTCTATATCAGAGTAACGCAACATAAAATAAACAAATCAAAATAGCACCTACGCATAAGACAAACTTGCTTTGGGCGTGTGAGTGCGCGTGGCGCGTCGTATATAGATTTTATTTTATTTTATAGATATATATATTTATTTTATTAGATAGCCCCTTCACCGATTCGGGCTTCTGGCTTCTGCAACCCGCGGGCTTAGCCTTATTTGAGCAAAAAAAGCAAAGGTTGCGCCACGCGCGCACACACGCCCGTGTACAAAACGACATTTGTGTAGTGTCTGTGTGAGAACCGCACTCAACCGCGCGTGTACAGAACGACATTTGTGTAGTGTCTGTGTAAAGGCCTGCGCACACCTAGTTCGCTGGCGGTAGCGATCAGTAAAACGCTGTCAAATATTCGCTGTCAAATCTCAAATCTGACAGCGATATTTGACAGCGTTTCACTGATCGCTACCGCCAGCGAACTAGGTGTGTTCGGGCCATAAGAACCACACACTTACGCCCATGTACAAAACGACATTTGTGTAGTGCCTATGTAAGAACAGCACACACACGCTTGTGTACAAAACGACATTTGTGTATGCCTAAGTAATAGGTAGTGAGTTTGTATTGGATTTGGTGGAGTGTCCGGTGTGTGGTAATGCTATCCATTTTTGTTTTATAAGTTTTACAAGTAGAATCATAAATATTTTTTACTTTTTGACAGATAGCGTTACTTAAAAATTGACAACAGGTGCTAAGCGTTAATTAGCCTATTGAGCAGGAATTGAACTCGAAATGTAAACGCAGTTATGTAGCCCGAAGATATGGGAGTACAAATATAAACTCAGCTTGAAAGGGAGAAAGGAAGCAGTAAGAAAGGGTTCAGAATCGTTCTCCCTGGAAATTTGTAGAAGAGCCAATGTCCAGCAGTGGACTCCGTCGGGGTGACGATGATAAATGATGTCGATGAATATAAACTAGACGTTTCTGAATGTTTGGAAATAGCTCTGCATACCCTAAGAACTTGAGCACTTATAGTATCGAACTGTTTCGCCTTATAGTCCCTTAGAAGTACAGAATTAGAGGGTAAAACTGAAACTTAACCCTATAAGGGTACACCGGAGGGATTGAGTTTGTATGAAAATTAAAAAGCATATTTTGTTCCATCTGATGTTAATCGGTAACCATCGCTTATAAAAAAGCATTGGCTCGTAGTTCACGCACGACAGGAACGACTTTAAGATACTTTAGACGAATTTTAGATATTTCAGACAAAATTACCTAAGGAAATTCTGACCTTTATGAAACTAAGGTAAGCGCCGCGCGCGGTGGTGTACCCTATGTTTCGCTGACGACCGCAGAAGCGTTGAACGTTTTTATTTTACTTGTCACCTACAAAACTATAATTTCTTATTTTGCTACGCGTTTTAGCAGCTCGATGATACTTATTTATCTACTATTAAACCTTATAGAACTTGATGGTTTTTTGTATTGGCTCATTAAAAATACAACTTAATTATTTGTGGGAGAAGGGTTTTTACCATTTTTCTAGTCAAGTAAGACGAGAACGAGAGAATGACGCTTAATTATTAATCGCCCTATTCATGGGTGGAATGAATACTCAAAGAATGTTTAAGCCTCTATGGCTAATCCTTGACTATGAATTCCAGGGATGTAAATCCAGAATGAGTAGTGTCGTAACATAGAATACGTACCGGATTTGTTGCAGGCCATGCAAGCGCCCTGGCCGGCGCGGTGAGCTTTCCCGTTCTCTGTGCAAATGTAGCAAGTCTGAAAACAAAAGAAATAAAAACCTTCAGTGTTATAGTTTCGTTTTGGGCTAGATAGAAAAAGAAAGAAATAAGAAAATACAAGCTTTGCTTATTTTGGGGTTATAAAGTGTATATAAAAACGCGTTTCAAAGGTGTCGTGACAAACAGCTGTTACATGACCTAACCTTTGCCGACTTCAACCGTGCACACTCTCCACTGCTCTGGTGACGTCATGAGTGAGCGAGACAGAGCAAAATAAACGGGAATCTGTATGCATACCACACCACCATTATGTACACCCATTCGCACTGAGCGTTTTGGCTCCACTTTTAAGCGAACTTCCAGAAATGGAATTCATTGCCGTCGGCTGTTTTTCCTGATTACTACAATCTTTATTTATTTATTTGAAACAAATAACAGAAAATAAAATCAAACCTAATTAATAGTACTTATAACATAAACTAAGGTGTAGTATAAAATAAGTTAGTAACATTGAAGGCAGAGACTACATACATAGGTCACAAAACCTGATAACAATCTGGGCCTCTTCAAGGCAAGAGTGAACAGCTGTCTTCAAGACCACCCTGCTTCATCGTCGGCTACATTGTCGCTTACCATCAGGCCCCTATTTAATAAAGCTGTCAATTCGACATATATTATGTCAAAAAGCGACAAAATTGTGGAATAGTCGCGCTTAGGCTATTAAAAAAAGTGACAAATATGTCACAAAAGACAATTACACAATTTTGTCGCTTTTTGATATATGTGTCGAATTGTCAGCCTTTATTAAACAGGGGCCAGGTGGGATTGTGGCCAACGGATGGTCTATATCAGGTAATAAATAATAAATAATAAATAAATATTGTGGACAATTCACACAACACTACCCAACCCCAAACTAAGCAGAGCTTGTAATATGGGAACCGGATAGTTGATATAATACTTGAATACATTTTTTTTTGTAAATACATACTTAGAATACAATATAACACCCAGACAGAGAACAAACATTTATGTTCACGACACAAATATTTGTTCTCGGTGGGGATCGAACCCACGACCTACGGCGCAGAAGGCAGAGCTACTACCAACTGAGCTAGAGGCTAGTAATAAATAAATGATTGAGTTAGCTCACCCGTGTAAAACGTTCTGGTGGGATTAAGCGCAGAACGATGGGTTCCATAGACGTGACGTTCCCAAATCGCACTTCAGGGATGTACAAAGCACAAACCACGTGCGCCCATCCCCCGGTGTCGGCTTTCTTAAGGGCTCCCGATCGAGAAGGACACAGCTCGCAACGCTGGAATTAAAACAAAACAACACATTAACATAATCACAGTTTTTTTGACAATCCTCACAATATCTATCTAGCCCCAAACTATGCAGAGCTTGTACTATTATCGTCCGTCATACAGCTCTCACAACTCAATTGGTAGTAGCTCTTCTTCTGCGCCATAGGTCGTATGTTTAATCCCCACCGAGAACCAATATTTGTGTGGTGAACGAAAATGTTTGTTCTCTGTCTGGGTGTTACATTGTATTCTTAGTATGTATTTACAAAAATAAAATGTATTTAAGTATCAGCTCTGATTGCCATAGAACAAGTTCTGCTTAATTTAGGTTTGTTATGTAAAAATATCATACAAAAAACAGTAGGAACTAAGCCCTAGTTTGTTGCCTGTTCTTCTAGGTTTGGTCGCGTGGAATTGGTAACTAGACTCGATCACCCAATAGCCAGGTTGAACTGCCAGCACCTAGGTATGACGAATAAATCTGGTCCAGTCTTTATTGGTGAAGACTAAACCCCAAAAGGCTAGGCGTCTGTACTATTTGGGAAGACAACTTCTGAAGGCTGGAAAAGTCAGTTTCTGCTGGACTGCTAGCGATAGAATCTACATTACGTAAATCTGAAGAGTTCCCCGCAATTCTCCTCCAGGACGAAGACCAACTCGAAGCCTTACGAACCTCGGACTGACGCGAAAACTATATAGTTATATTTAGGTAGGTACATTAAATGCCAATAAACTCACCACTTTACTCTTGACAATTTCAGGGCTCTCACATTTCCTGCAAAACCATGGTCCAGTGGGAACAGTTACAATACCGTAGCACGCTGGAAAGAACAGAAACAGAAATCAGTACATGGTGAAGATGCGCACTTTCGCGCCAACAGCTTGATTTAGATAAAGATAATAATTTTTAAAACGCCATTTTTGAAGAACCCCATGCTTAGGCTGTGGAATGATCTCCTCAGCAGGGAGATCATTCCACAGCCTGATTGGTTCGCGGGAAGAAGTTCCTCCAGGACGTCGTATTATCACATTACAGTGTGAGGATGAACTCTCTGCCTATGGCGAGCAGTGAAGTTACGATAGGCCTGTAATTTAATGGGTCTGATCTGAACTTTTTTTGATAAAACTTACAGTTTTGGAGAAAAATCTAAAACTTGAAACCTCAAATAATTTTGGTTGCACACATAGGATCAATGAGGATTTTATAAAAGCTTTATTTGTAATGGAGAAACCCAGGTCTCCACCAATATTTGGCTCTGTGGAAATCATTGTTATTTGACCACTATTATTATGAATTGACTGGGTTATATGCTGTCTTTGAAACTTATGCTTTTGTATTATTGCCTACGACTCACTAAGTTGGAGTGGCACCACACTGGAACTTCACTGCTATTATTATTTTTGTTAAGTTCTAGGGGTAATGACGAAGTACAATTAAATATTAAAGAATGCGTCACTTTCATTACTACGAGTACCCACCTTGATGTACAGCCACAGTGCAGCCATTGCCGTCGCAGTAAACCAGGGGGTTGTCAGGCCATCCCCTCTCGTCCGAGCAAACACAGCATCCTCCTACCATCTCCTTCATTATGATATCCGCATTATTACTTCAAACGCTGTAAACATGGAAAACAAATTCACGTTAACTAAATAAACTCGAGGTAAAAAAATCTCATTCAAACAACATGGATGCCATGGAATGAGCATGAGTAATGATCGCTACTACATTCAGATCATAAATGCTAAGAAGTTTATATCTAAAACATTATTCAAAACTCTTGAACCCCAAACATGCAACAACCCAAAAAAATAGCGTCGAAACAGACACTGACGACAGATGACAAAGGTCACCTTCCATCGGCGAGTATATAAGGCTAAAGATGCATTCCTAGAACGAAAACTAGAAACCATGGGAGCACAGATCAGACTGCAAACATATAGAAAAAATTCTTCCGGCTACAATCAGGCACCTAACAACTATCTTGTTAAATCATAAGCCACTTCGACTTCAACTACCATCTTTTAAGATCCAAGTGACAGACATGACCTCTGTCACCACTGTAAGGTTAGGCAATGGTGGAATTGTATTGCAACCACATGCACTACAGCCTAACTTTAGTTGTAGTTTTCTGGTGTATGTCTAGATTTAGGTAACTCTAGACAAAATTTAGGACTTGTTTATTTTAACATTTGTGAATGATTTGCTGACAGCAAACTTTGTATTCACACTTAATTTAGTAAACACTCAACATAGGCAAACTCTATCAACCAAAAATTAAAGAAGAAGATTTAGAGTATTTTAAACAAGTCTTCTTTTAATATTATAAATAACAATAAATTAATAAATATAAGTCTACAGCGAGAGGTATAGGAGTAACTTGAGAAAATGTATAGTTTGATCCAGAACCAGAACAAAACTATAGGCGGTGAGCTAGCGGGGGCAACATGCACAATACACCCCATCAGGGGCCATCAGCGCAGACCTGAATCCCCCAACTCAAATTTGAATTAGAAAATCCATATTATGATTGCAGTAAGCTATTGTTATTACAACAGCTTGAAAGAAGGTCAAGCCAAACAAATGTTATTTTCATTCCGTAAGACTTGTTCTGCTAACAGAAAGCAGATCTTGTCACCCCTTGAAGCTTCACATGACAGAACCCAACATTTATTTCTAATTCTAAGCACACCACTTTCTAAGAAGCAACACATCTATAAATACAACTATCCAAGAAACCACTTAAGATTTGCAACATGTAATCCAAACTTGTAAGGGATAGGTAAATTATTGAACGTAAGCAACAAATAATTGTACAAACCAGCAATGGTAAATGAAATGGTTACCTTCCAACTTCAAATTGTATTTTGCTCAGGTTTTTAGAACAGCTTAATCATAAATTGTGTGATCCTTGACCAATTTTTGGATTGCATACCGATTAAATTTATCACAATTTATATTAGAGTAGGTAGTTCCAAAACTCTGTGATAAGATGTTGTAGGTATCTCAGACAAAATGAATTCATTAGGAGTTGAACACCACTAACTCCTGATGTACCTACCTTTCAAGAGCCAATACAATCAGAAGAGCTATGCGAGCAAATGGACTGATCACTGGGTGTAAATGATGCAAGTAAAGCTTCCATAATATTTACCAAAACAAAGAAATATCCACTCATTGTTGAGGAATAACGTATTACCGGGTTTTAACTTATAAATTCATGTTTTTTTATTTGATTTTATTTATCATTTTTACACCTCACCTGCCGCTAGTTTTATACGAAAAAAACGAAGACAAATACACAACCGAAAAAAGGGTTTTACCCACACGAAACTAAATTTATCGAGCAAATAGATAATTCGCAATCAAATTTGGACTGTTTTTGGTACGTTTTTACACAAATGGTCCGTAAAATCACTGATTGTAAACTACGGCTGCCATTTAGCTTGAAGCAAAGGCCATGTTGAATATGTTTTTGACGGATTGTCAATTTCAGTTCCTTCCTGGACTACAATAGATGGAATGATACGTATTTAGCAGCTCCCTAGAACAGCTCACGTAACCCAACAGCTCTCCCCTTAATGACCCCATGCAATTTGTTGGAAAATATTAAAAAGCGTTTCAACAACATTAGACCTGTAGCCACTTTACAGACGCTATTTCTGGGTGTTATATTGTATTCTATGTATGTATTTACAAAATATATACATATACTAGCTGCCTGTCCCGGCTTCGCACGGGTGGACATTTATTTTTGAAACACATAAATATAACCTGTGTTACTCAAGGTGAACCTACGTCCAGCAGTGGACTGATATCAATTGATGATGATGATGAAAGAACATTCTATAACGTTTAGGAGCACTATTTTCTAAAACATTTTGTCCAAATCTAGAATTCAGAACCGTTTGCATGGGTATATTTGAGTATTCTAGATAATTCTGGATTACTAACGTGTGGGTGCGAGCATTCCGGATGCTAACCGACTTTAAATTTGATTATTCCAGATCATAAAAATCCCTAAGCGATAGAAAGGGATAGACATATATAAGTCCCTACGTGATAGAAAGGGATAGACATAGATTTCAAAACTTTTGCCCGTTATAAATTAATAACACCTAAATATTGAATATAAACTATCCTATATTTTAAGTCCGACCATATTTTAGGCAGTTGCAAAATTTTATCGAAATCCGTTCAGTAGTTTCGGAGTTTATCGCGTTCCAAATTGTGACACGAAAGATTTATGTATATAGATTATTATTAGCTATCTAGTACCTACCCATAGTACAAGCTCTGCTTAGTTTGGGACTAGATAGTGTTGTGTGGGTTGTCCACAATATTTATTTATTTATTTGTTATCGGAAAGTGCATGAATATTATCTGCTATAACAACAAAGTTTATAGAGCTAGAACATGCATTTAGAACCCAACATGCATTTAGAAAGGGCCGCTCGGTGAATACGAATCTGCTGACACTCGCTAACGACACCTCATACCAACAAGATTCTAACACTCAAGTAGATGTCGTATATCTAGATTTCCAAAAAGCCTTTGATCATGTGGAAAATATTCTCTTGAATAAACTAAGTATATTCGGATTTACTGCTTTTGAGACTGTTTGCGGTCTATCTTAGTGATCGGAGACAATTCGTGAGACTGGGGTAGGTACTAAGACTCCACACCATAATTATCATACCAGATCGGGAATCGGTCAGGGGTCATCTTTGGGTCCATTACTATTTAGGTTGATGGTAGACGATTTAGTTAGAGCGCTTAAAAATACGAAGTGCCTGCTTTACGCAGATGACTAAAAACTGTATTATCCAATAAGATTTAGAGAAGACAGCCACGTACTGCAACGGGACTTAGATGCTGTACAGGCCTGGAGTTGGGAAAACAGGCTAAACCTAAACGTCTTTATGTGACTAAATTGAAATTGAATTAAAATCGGTCCTGGGGAGCTGAGCTGAACTGACAATCTGTTCAATCTGCTATATGATTATATATTTTATATGACTAGGTTTAAGGTCCATTTCGGAATGTTAGAGCCGCTTACAAACATGAGATCTTTGTTCTGCGGTTCAGCTCTTTGAGACTACAAATGAGCTGATGTGTTGTGTTTTGTTACACCGTTAATTTCTTCCTGTCAGAAACAGCAATACGGTAATGATGTTGAGCATGACACTAGAGTGAGGAGAATAAGCATCATCGCGAACCCGTAAAGCCTAAGAGAGATGCAAGCGATGCAACTTTTTATTTATGCAGCCGCGCTCCGTCACCAGTAAAGTAGAGTTTAATATATTCATAGAATGGTAACACCCCAGTAGAACTTTGAAAACCATTCGCTAGAGGGTGCTGCATGACTAGAAGTAAAAATAAAAAACAAACTTTTATTTCATTTTCTCTTGTAGGTAATGATTTTCTGAGAAACTCATGCTGAGGTAGGCTTATTTTCCAACCACGTTTATTTTACTATGTTTGTCGTATCGTTTTCGTGGTCCCAAAATACCCTTGGAGGAATAAAATACCAGGGGCCTTATTCTCGAGCCAATCTCGATCATTTTGCAATTTTATCTTATTGCATCTTTTCGAAGAGAGAATGGCAGATTTCCTTGAGTAATTCATCAACGACCTCATCGTTGAAGCCTCGACAGCTACGATATACGGAAAACGTAGAAAAAGTGCGGGGTTGTGAAAAGAAGCAATAAAATAAAATTGCAAAATGATCGAGATCGGCCCGAGAATTAGGCCCCAGTTCTTCATAATTGGGATTCTGCGTGAATTATAAAACTTTAGCCTGCCCCATAAAGGATATGTTGTTTTTTCTTTTACCACTAGATGGCTCTGGTAACCTTGAGAGCTTACACGATGTTATAAAAAACGTGTATGTACGAACTCGGGCCTTAAAATTCCCATCAAGAACTTTGATGAAGAAAAAAAAACTTTGATGAAAAATTTTGGCGGTTAATCTAGGGATTCTAGGGCTGTCAGCATTTATAGGAAAATTTAGTTCCTTCCGTTAAAAATGACTTAAAAACTGTCAAATAATATAAAGTAGGTAGATAAGTAGGTACGCTTCTCAAAAATATGGATAGGGTACTCTAAGGAAAAAGCAACGAATAAACACCGATAATAAGTTAATTTACTTATTTTTATGAAAACTACACCTAGAACAACGGTCACCAAACTAGTCCGGCCAAGTGCCCCACATAGGACAATAACGGCACCACCTGGGCCAAATAATCATTGAGATGAGAGTAACGTTTGTGACAACTGACAAACCATTATTATTAATGAACATACCGGTGCGCCGGTTGGTAGGTGGATAGGTAAATAAATAAAATAAATAACCCACACAATACTATCTAACCCCAAACTAAGCAGAGCTTGTACTATGGGAACAAGATAGCTGATATAATACTTAAATACAATTTTTGTAAATACATACACAGAATACAATTTAACACCCAGACAGAGAACAAACATCTGTGACCACCACACAAATATACCTATTTGTTCTCGGTGGGGATCGAACCCACGATCTACGGCGCAAAAGGCAGAGCAGAAATTTTGAAAAGAGAACAGCAGAGGTTGAGTTCCCTAAACAAATAAACTTTTATTAAAAACCTAATGTTAGTAAATGGCAATGATATATATTTTTGTTATTTACCAGATAAAGTTACTGATTCCCAGCATGCAAGCTTTGCTCCAATTTAGCCCAAATTACTATGGAAAATTTCCTTAGATATTTATTTATTGATCTCCTGAGTAGGTAATAACAGTTGGCCTGTTTTCTCAAAGTCAGAACCTTGGCAGAACCATTGATAAAAAGGTCAGTTCTGACGCCAGCATTGCGCTCGACATTGACTGGGAGAGCTGAATCGATGGCGACGGCGACGGCCGGTCTGCCAGCCGACTGACGTCAAGGGAGAAAGCAGACACCCTCGATGGGATGAGGCTCCGTGACGTAAGAACCACGATCAATGGCTTCGTGAGAACTGGAATGGATTTGAAAGATTTTTACTCTGATAATCTCCGTTATCTTAAAATAGTAGAGATTTTAAAATAACGATTAAGTAGACCCATCCATAGTAACTCCTCCTGAGATGTGGGTTTTATTTATATTTTATCTTTGTTTATTCACTCACTAAGCAGGATTTAGAATTAAAAAAAACAAACAAAAGTGATCCTCAGGCATGGTAGAATTCCCGTGAATCAGACTTTATTTTGTTATAACTACTTACTAATAAGAAGCACAACCCGATGGAACGATATTTTAAACATCGTTGAAAGTCGGTGGATGGAGAGAGCTCCTGGAAATGCTATAAGAGGAGGGCGGAGGCCTATGTGGACTTCTTCAGACTGATGATACTCATCATCTGATATACTTAGGGGATCTGTATTGTTTACCTAACTAGCAAACCTGGCGAATTCCGTTTCGCCACCAGATGACTTCGTTTTAGCTGTCAAACAATGTATCACGCACCGGCGCCATCTACTTAAAATGTTGGTTTGTCCTGAATTTATCCTGAATTTTCTTTGCTATAAACCTCACGGAGCCCGAGACCTTTCCAACGAATGCAAAACCGTGGAAATCGGTTCGTGCGTTCTGGAGTTATAGCGTCAGGAAGGAAAACCCGACTTATTTTTATATACCTAAAAAATAATAATAATAATGACAGGGAAAGCTATGCTAGTTGTGGGCTTGCCCAGCACCTTTGAAAAAGATAATCTCAAGACGCTACTCAAGGAGCTGTAGGTAAACGTTGCCTCCTTGCATTGGTTATCAGTACAGTCATTGTTTGTTTTATAGAACCAAGGTGCTTGAAGTGATATCATTCTTGAATTATTTTTAGCTATCCGATGAGTACATACCTAGTTTGTCCAAAAACAAATAGATTGGAGATTTAATCATGCCCTTACTCACAGAACGCTATAGTGGCGTTAGCAGAAATAATCTTGCAGCAAACTGTAGGAAAAAAGACACGAGAAGAGAGACACCTAAAGGCCACATCGGCCCAGGCGGTGGCGATTTGGATGGCGATCAGCTGAAACGCTGTCGAATATCGCTGTCATAATTGAAAGCGTTTCAGCTGATCGCCATCGCCTAGATGTGCGCAGGCACAGAAAAGCAAAAACGCTTTTGCTGCAGGCCTTAATTTACAGCCGACTGTTCTTAATTTTAACCCTGTACCTAGGTCCTTTCCCACCTTTATTTACAAAGAGGTTATGCTACATTGTCTATGGGCATGGCCCTAGTATTGTGCTCATTTGAATTTTGAATGTTCCTGATATAATGAATCTAATTATTGGCACAGAGATGAAAATATCATTCATTACGAATATTGGTTTTCATGACGCGATGATAACTTCGCACGTAAACTTGAAATTCAGTTGAAAACCCGCAATACCAAAAGATGAACGTAAGTAAATGAATAGTCATCTCTGGTATGACGTCACGTATGATGAATATGGGACGGGAGCAAACTAAGAAAGAATTGTATGCGCGAGTAGCTAACGCGAGTTTTTTTTCTGCACGTATAGATAGTGCCATATTAATGTGTCGTGAAAGATGAGACTTGGCAAACTCTTTCCCTTTTTTCTCTCTTTCCTTTTCCTTTTCTTTCCCGGGCTCTTTCCGCCACCCGATGACGCCCGGCCTCTGCCCGCCTCAGACCTCATACCCTTGAATCGTTTTTACGCAAGTCAAAACACGTGATCTGTCAGGTATCATCTTTAGTGGCACGTAGGTATTATACCCCCTCCTGAGCGCTTCCATCAGATGTAAAATAAAACTTAACCAAAATTTAGCATCAATTTAGTTCCTAATTCAGTTGTATCACAAGGATCGCTTTGAAACGTCATAAAGCTAAGTGATTCTAGGTGCCAGTTCCACGCGACCAAGCTTAATAGAACATTTAGTTCTATTAAGCTTGGTCCTTTGGAACTGGCACCTCTGCACTGGCACCTCACCTCAATAGTAGTGCATCCAGCAAGTTGTGACTGCAAAGAAAATCGATAGGTTTGGATTGTCCAAGTAAACTACGCCACTTGTACTTCTTAAGTAGAAGCGGTGCTCTACACCTACTTACTGCCCTTATTAGTGGTGTGATCTACTTAGCACGATTGATGCTAAACAGTAACATAAAGCCTCATTGTTTTGCACGTTTGCAAATAAGTAAGTACTTGTGACGTTTCAACTCGCAAGTTCACCGAGGTATTTGATCTTCGGTACTGTTCAAACCAGAATCAGCCAGCCATACAACGCAGAACAATCAGGAAATGAAAAGCAATTGATTGTGAATACAGCAACAAGGACGTGGTTATAGAAAAGCTGAACAAGCCATTGGTTCATGGTTCTTTGTCAAGTAACGAGAGCATATTATCATCATCATCATCAGCCTGAAGAAAACTGCTGGACATAGGCCTCCCCTACACATTTCCAGGAAGAACGATTCTGAGCCCTTTCCATCCACTGACTTCCCGCGATCTTAACAATCCATCTGATCGTCGGTCCATCTGATGGGTGGGTGCCCTACGTTTCGTCTTCCGGTTCGTGGTTGCCATTCGAGAGCCTTTATACCCCAACAGTTGTCGGTTCTTCGAGCTATATGACCTGCCCATTGTCACTTCAACTTACTCATTCTACGAGCTACGGTGACCTTGGTTCTTCAAGGGATATCCTCATTTCTGATTCTATCACGTAGTGAAACTCCCAGCATAGCTCGTCTCCATAGCTCGTTGCGCGTCTTTTAGCTTGTGTACGAGGCCGCTAGTTAGCAACCACGTGTCAGTTCCGTAAGACATCACTGGCAATTATATTATCAGCATGTAAGATAGGTAACGGGGATTCGTTTTCTGTCATTTCGGGAAGGAACATAGCTTTTTGATTTTAATTGTTTTTCTGGTGTAATTTTGAGTTCTGTTGTGTAATTTCGATGGTATTTTAACCAACATTACTTGAGGTCTTAGCTCAAAGTGTAGCAGTTGGAATTAAAGTGTGTGTAAGTAAAGTGTGTGATATATCCTGATTTGATCGAAAATGTTTCAGATGGATTTGGAAATAACGACTATCTTGTTTCTAAAGACAATAATTAGGGTAGGGCCGACTCTACTTTGACTGACTCGACGGAAAAGTATTTTATCTATGTAATATATTATCATTCTCATCTCATTAAACTACTCGACACTGGCAAAATTGATCCGAAAAGGACAGATGCCATTCATTAAGAAGAAGAAGAAAAAGAAGATAGGTAACTTTAATTTACTCAAAGCATGCTTTACCCTAAATAACTTTAATAAATTTTCCGTGATGTTCTAATTAGGTACCAACATAATGTTTATTATAATATATTGACCACAATTTTATTTCATCAATTTTAATTCCATCTGAGTTAAAATGTCTAATACATATACCTACAGAAGCTCATTCCAGAAGATTAAATAAACTATTACCTAGTTCTAAGTTACTAAAAGGTAAACTTAGGGGTCTTGTTACTAGAACAATGGATTATTATAATAAAATAACTGCTTTGTTTTGTTACTTGCAAGCTACCTTTTCTTTGTAACTTTAGGTCTTTTCTGTAGAAACTTTTACGTTTAAATTCCTATCCTTTACAACATTGTTTGTTGTAATGTAACCTAACGTACGTATATAGATTGTTTTCTGTATTATTTTTCCTCTGTTAGGACCAGTTTTATAGCCGAACACTCGTAAATAATGCCATGATTAATGATTAGCCTCGTGTTTCAAACAATATTCGCATTACCCTTTAGCCACCATCGTTGGCTACCAAAATCAGCAGCATAAACCTTTATCAAAACTGACAGATTAGTCTTAACCAGAACCGAATGACCGGCGGTTATCTGAGTTTCACTGCGCCAACCTATAGGAGTTTTCCACTAGTCATGCTTCTAAGACCCAAAACTATAAAATATTTTATTGAGATCGTATACCCGATATGGAAAGTTTATCGAGCTGGCCATCATGGAAGGATTTAAGTACTTGTTAGAATGACAAGCAATGATGTTTTTTTTAATCTTTGTTATATAGGTAGGTATGATTTTAATGAATACTTTTGAAGAAAATGTTTGATGATGGAAACTCAATAATATACTACTGGTGGTCTAGTTTAGTACCACGCCTTCCAATACGAATGTCGCAGGTTCAAATCTTTAAATCTCTTCATCATTAGCCTGAGGAAGTGCACCTAAGATTTTTTTGTATTGCCTCTCCTTTACATTTCCAGGAAAGATTGTAAACCCTCTTCACCAACCGACTCACCTCGATCTTCACAATGTCGAAAAATCAGAATAGTGAAATAAGTAGTTTTATGTGAAAAAGTACAAATTACTATGTAAGGTAAATCCACACGCACTAGTAGGTAGTTGAGGTACCTAAGTATTTTTTTATTTAAAGTATTTGAAAAAATCGTAAGAAAACCCGCGGCTTAGTCAGCTCCGAAACGCATGTATTAGACGCTTCTTTCCTGCTAGGTCAACTAATAGGCTGAGCAAGGCAAAGTACCTACATATCTACTACAGCGTCAGCAAATAGCGACACAGTGCTCTTTCGTTTGTTTCAATATAAGTTAATTTTTTAAGAATATAATTATATATGTTAACATCCAAATAACATAAACACAAAGTTAGGCAAAAAATTCAATTTCATTCGAGAGAGGGACAAGGCAGATTCATTCAATTGTTACCGTCACGCCACGATACCCCACGGAAAGGCGCTCTTTCAGTTTCAAACATTCATTTGGATCCATCTATAAAATCGCGTTCCGAAATATCCACCATAGTACCGTAATACATGTGTTTATATTGAACCTCTAATCTAAATTGGGATTTACGCATTATCATCACCTTTGATGGGATGATTTGTCATTGTTGACAAGTTGTTAAGCGATTACCTTGTTTACCTGATATCACATGAAAATAAAGGCCTCTTTGTCCTGAAAACATCACATTTCTATTGCGTTTCCTTCCTTTCTAATTTATCGAATAATAATCTTAAGTTTTACCTAAATACATAACATAACCTTGACGACATCGTTAAAGTAGCAGAAAACACCTGGACAAGAGAGACGCAAGACAGAGGAGGCTGGCAGAAGATGTAGGAGGCCTATACCCAGCAGTGGGTGGTACCGGGCTGAGATGATGATGACATAACAATACGAAATAAAAAAATCGGTTGTCTGTAAAGTCTTCCAAGGTCGGTTTACTAAGGTTAGTTGAACGTGACAACGTCATACAGCTGTCCACGCGGATGCATCGTTCACTCAAGTAGGAGAAAGACAGATGTCGAACGCTGCCGAACGCGGAGGCCGATTGTGCCTCTTTGTCGCTCGTTCCGCGCTCTCGCTTGCACTTGGAACGCCTTAGAGCGAGGTAACGCCGCATGAGTCATGTTTTTTCTTGTGCGCAGCCGGCTCCATCGAATTATAAGACGTTGTCACGTCAATAAATAAATTATTGCTAAGAGGACTGAATGCGGTTACAATATAAGGTTACTTAGAGTACTTAGCGTATAAAAACGTTCCACTATCCAATAGAGGTTGAGCCAACATGATATGTATTATTATCATTATTTTACCAGTATAATTACGATACCTAAAAAGGTTTGAGTGAAGCTAGTCAGGATGCAACCAGGGTGACTTCGACGGGAAAAGGATACACCCCAAATTCATCAAAGAAAACCTCTAAATGAGGGTTGGGTAGCGCTACCAATATTAAACATGCAGGTTCATATTTCAATTCAAACTTTCAATAAGTACTGACTTTTCGGTTGGCAACATTTTTCAGTAACCTTATGGTATAATTGGTATTTTAAGATTTAGATACGGTGGATACAGTTTTCAACTTACCAATACCTACAACCGGCAACCCAGTGAGAAAAGAAACCCCAGTACGGAGTTTCATGCTCGAAATAAAAGCAGTAAATTGAGTGGGTGAAAAATGTTTTCGTTCGAAATTTGAAAACGATTCATTTTTACAATTGCTTTTGTTTTTGGTAACTATTTTTTTTCATAACTTTCTAGGATGGAAATGAAATGACTAACACAGTAATATTTTCAAATCAAAAACAAGGATGGACTTTTCTTTCGATGAATATTATTCCGTAAGACAAGGCACTATACTTATTTAAAAGCTGCGAAACTTTATTATTTATTACGTGCCTGTATAATACCAATACAGATAAAGGCCTGCGCACATCTAGGCCGCTGGCGATCGCGATCAGTGAAACGCTGTCAAATATGACAGCGATATTTGATAGCGATTCATTGATCGCCATCGCCAGCGACCTAGGTGTGCGCAGGTTTTTAAGCATTTGTCAAGTTTGTTTTTCCTTGTAGTTAAAACTAAATGACATAAAGCGTGCGTCAATAAGTAGGTACTACAAGTGCTGGCACCTCCTAAGTATAATAGTCAATCAATTTGAAATGGAAGACACAGGTAGCAAAGTAGCGGAGTAAGCTATAGCTTGTTAAAGGTGATGATGGTTGCCACTTCAGCAGGCCTTTTTTTTTTTTTTTTTTTACGGGGGAAAATGCGTTACGCATTCCTCCTATTCGGGGAGTAGGAGGAGATGTCGGGCTCTCCGTCATAGTGTCGGCATACCGACTAAAAAACCACCGATATTCCTGCACTCACCTCAGTGCCAGTGCATCATCGAACCAATCGTCGTCTGAAGAATGGCCCGACTCTACATGGCCACTAGGCGGAGTCGCGGGGTCCCGGTTGGATTCTACCGCGGCTCTGCCAGTGATAGTTCGCCTTGGGCGAACCCCCCTGCCCTCGTAAGGAGGTGGATGACCAGGAACATTAAGGACATCCCCTGCAATCAGTGGCCTGTGCAATGCTGGGCTGAGGCTCCCCACACTCATACCCTGCTGGCCAGCCACTTCAGCAGGCCTACCACAAGCTCTGTCCGGCTCTGTATCTGGCTCTGGTTTGGAATCTGATATGAATGCTGACTAGTCTATTATGCAGAGTGTGTGACGTTTCGACGTAGGATTAATTTAGTAAGCACTCACACAGACTCAAAACCAGAGCCAGAGATAGAGCTTGTGGTAAGCCTATAGGTGTGCTTGTTGCATCAGCTTGTTGTATTAAAATCGAGCAGCCAAAGTATTTTGGCTACTCGATTTTCATCATCTAAATAATCGCAACGTCGTATATCGAGCTTCCGAATTCTGGCACTGCTGGAGTTGATAATATAAATAAAATAAAGGCTTTGTTTGTCTGGCATCCTAGACAAACACATATACTTTTATTCATAGACTATTCTGAAACGGTAAAACAATGCCGCTAAAAATACATATTTCTTATAATTATTTGTTGTTAAAAAATCCTAAAGAAGCGAGAGAGGGAAGTCGGTGGATGGAAAGAGCTCAGAATCGTTTCTTCTGGAACTGTATAGGGGAGGCCTATGGACATCAGTGGACTTTTCAGGCTGATGATGATGAAATCAGCGAGGCATTGACTGAGCCAGAGAGTTTACGTGGAGAGTATTTTCATAAGCTTTAAAGCCTTGTGAATAGTCTTACAATTATTAACTAAGCTAAATTTTTATTTGCTTAGGCTTAGGCTTCTACATAAAATGACAGACGGTGATGACAACACACATTAAATTAAGGCCAATGTCCCCATACTCCCCTATTTAAAAATATTTTTATCTCAAACAAAAATAGAGGATATTTTTAAAATTGCGCATTTGAGTATTATTCACTTGTTAACAAGTTGATTATCTAAATCGCTCTTTGATTTTAACCTCGTTGAAGCCGTTAAAGGCCTGCGCACACCTAGTTCGCTGGCGGTAGCGATCAGTGAAACGCTGTCAAATATTCGCTGTCAAATCTCAAATCTGACAGCGATATTTGACAGCGTTTCACTGATCGCTACCGCCAGCGAACTAGGTGTGTTCGAGCCTTAAGGCCTGCGCACACCTAGTTCGCTGGCGGTAGCGATCAGTGAAACGCTGTCAAATATTCGCTGTCAAATCTCAAATCTGACAGCGATATTTGACAGCGTTTCACTGATCGCTACCGCCAGCGAACTAGGTGTGTTCGGGCCATTATTCGTACAGATCATTTTTGATCATCTACCGCTGATTTTATGTCAGAATAATCAAGTTTCCTAATATTCATGCTAAAACAAAATAAGCACATAGTTTAAATCAAAAGTAAGTTAGTAGCAGGGACTGCTAGTTTATGTGTTTCTTTTACTGAGGGAAGGGTGGGATGGTTTTTTCTGTCACCCCCTGTCCCCTTCGAGTAGAGTCACGTGAATGAGTGTCGAAAGCTAGGCGAGCCCGAAATTGGGAGGGTGTTGGCGCCATGCAATTGCTGACGTAAGCTGGTTCTGAAAACATAATCGTAGTAAAGTCGGTGATCCAGTCCGCCACTCTCCACGATACTTTCCACTGGTTTTACTGTCGATTAGCAAATCGGCAGCGCTTTTTCAGTGTTCTGTTGATGGTCGTGACGTAGCTTATTGTCGGCGCCTTCTCGCTTCGTTTCAGTCAGCCTCGCTGGCGCGCTCGCTTGGCCCCCACCCGCTCATTGCCGACTTGACTGCATGAGTGAAGCGACGTACTCTTTGCCGGCGCGCTACAGAAAACTTTACAAAGTAAAACTGACTCGCGCTAGGCGACCGTCACGATTATAAACGGCAATCGCGCTTATTCCACACTGGCGCACAGTAATATATTATCACGATTTAATGAACGACTACTAAATAAATCGAGTAATTTATTTTTTGTGACGATACCGATTAATTTTATAAACGTGGACCAGAAAGGAGGCGAAAATGTCGAAGAAACATCTCCACAACCAAGCGGCGATACCGTTAGCTCCGGCGGTATTTAAGGTAAGTTCATTTGATTTTTTTATGGAATGCGAATTTTATTTTAATTTTCAGTACAAATATCTCTCTCAAATCGAATGGAAATTATTCCATAACTTTTTAACTACTTAAAATAGGTAACCGACAGGTACTTTAGAGAGTAATGCATCCTGCGGAAATAAATACCGCAATTTTAAATGCTTTGCGATTACGTGAAAGTTGACGAGCAGTTATTTTAAATGAGTCCGTTAGAAGCCATGTAAGTAAGTAATGTGCAAACTTGATCTCAAAATATGTCTGCGTATAACCACGTTGGTTGTATACAAACGTAGAGATAGGTACCTCATACTTTCTATAACTATTAATAAAGGTATTTATTCTTGAACGGACTTCTAAGACATTCATCGCATGAGTTACGAGTACGTTTAAATATACAAAAAGGAATGCAGTAAAGTAATTGCGTCTAGCGTAGGCAGGTAATCTTACATTCCATCACTAAACTTAAGGCTCGTTTCACCGACAAAAATACAAGGTACTACACTACCTGTACCCGAAGTCCGAGTTTTGCTACCACACTTCGTTACCAAATGTTGTTTTCGTTTCGCCTACGTGTCTCTGTCTTTTTTATGGAGAAAAGATGAGACAGCAAAAATACGTTACTTAGGTAGAGTTGTTGTCTCATCATTTTTCAATGCAAAAGACAGAGACACGTAGGCGAAACGAAAACAAAATTTGGTAACGAAATCTTGTAAATGCACTGGGATTTTGGGTTCTGATGACTCCCATCACTCTCTTACCTCCGGAATTCTAGACGAACGGATAAGTGCCACTCCTTCAAGGTTGATATTCCTCATTCTCGCACAAAGCGCATTGATTCCACTTTTTTAGTTAGAAATGCCTGAGTGCAATTCTCTATGGGTTTTTAAGACAAAAATGATCGTGACGGTGGCTAAGTATGCAACCATCTAAGGCTACGTCCTCAGTTTCCATCTGTAGGGCTACCACGAGCTCCATATGGTTATGGCTATGGCTGTCAAATTGTGTATAGATCGGCTGACCCACACATTCATTTTCTTCTTGGGTTTGAATGTGTTGACACAATTTTGAGCCACACCCTATGGATCCCGTGATAGCCCTGCAGGTGTAATGGCAGCCAAATGCTTAGTTATCTGCAAAAATAATATATAAAAAGATTGTGAGCAAAGTAATATTAGTCCAATTATTTTGTAACTTCTTTTAAATAGTTTGTTCGTAGCAGAGGTACCTACAATTTATTCGATGACCTTTCTTTGGTAACGTATTCCAAGTTGAGACTGACGTAATTTTAACGATGCCTTACATTAGTACAATAATTCATTAAAATTCACTTTATTTAGTTTCCTAGCTTTTTCAACATCCGTATTTTAACTTATTATCGCTATACATGACTTAATATAAGTTTTAAAAACTTGAGAAACGGACTTCATGGCCAAACTATTCAAACATTTTTTATGAAATTTAAATGGGACCAACAAAGTACGTGACCTACGAGGCAATACTTTGTTAAAGGCGATGGTTACCACTTAACTTCAGGTGGGCCACATGCTTGTTCCATCAGATAGTTGTAAAAAAAGAGGCCACATGTACAAAATAAAAACCGAAAAAATGCATCGCCTCTTATAATGTTCCTCTTGTCCTGTTTAGTTCTTTCGAAACGGTACAAAAATAATATATTTTCAAATAATGCTAACCCATGACAACATTATATCTTACCTATATTTAATATACGGAACTAAAATGGAGCGGGGCAGGACACCAGCAGGGCTACCACGAGCTCCATATGGTTATGGCTATGGGTGTCAAATTATGTATAGATATGCTGACCCACACATTCATTTTCTTCTTGGGTTTGAATGTGTTGACACAATTTTGACAGCCATAACCATAACCATATGAATCTCATGGTAGGCCAGCTAGCAAGGCGAGGTGATGACAGGTGGAGTAAGGCGATGTCTGAATGGCGTCCAAGAACTGGCTATAGAAGCGTTGGTCGCCCTGCGGCAAGATGGGCAGGCGATGTGGTTAACATCGCAGGCAAGACCTGGATGAGATTGGCACAAGACCGGCAACAGTAGCACATACAGAAAGAGGCATATACGCAGCAGTGGGTGAAGTCGGGCTGTTGATGATAATGATGATGATATTTAATATAGCTTACTAAACTACCAAAAACACTTACCTAGACAGTCAATGAGGTCATCCATATTTACTAAATAATATTTGGCAAGAATAACAAGTCGACACGGTGTACAAAGGCCATGGAAAGTATTTTTGTAACTTTCCCCAACGTCAATCATCTTTCATGGAAGATACTAGCCAGTAAACAATCTAATATTAACCTATTTTAATGCGAAATTACGTGATATTATTTTGGCATAACAGTTTCCACTTTCTGACACGAAATAAATAAGCGTTGATGCGCTTTTAGTCACGTATAAAATCGAAACCGCCTTGTTATTGGAACTATTTATTTTGCACCCTCTATCGGTAATCTGCAGTTTGCTTATTATGCCTTTCCACTACATTCCATTATTTTATTGGTAGAACAATCCAGTTCTGCTGGCCTACCATGAGCTTCATATGATTATGGTTATGGCTGTCGAAATTGTGTCAACAGTGTCAACACATTCAAACCCAAGCAGAAAATGAATGTTTGGGTCAGCCTATCTATGCACAATTTGACAGCCATAGCCATAACCATATGGAGCTCGTGGTAGCCCTGCAGCTTTGAACTTTTTCATACAAAGAACAAACCCACGGGGATGGGTTTTTCATGAAATATTTTCTTATGGTACTCATTCACTACAAAACCAAGTCTGTCACATCACGTGACTGTACACTTTGCGCGTGACAGACTTGTTTTTGAAGAAAGATGGCGGAAAATGTAAGAAAACTTGGTAACTCCCATTTGTTCAATGGGACTGTGACGTCACAGAACTGTTAAACTTTTTATCTTTGTAGTTCCATGGTAGAACTAATAAAACTAAAACTGGTTCATTTGTTCTATAGAACTATTAATATGTGGTAACTTCCATGAGCTATGTATACAGAATTGTTGGTCCATAGAACTGTTAAAACTTTGTTTACTGGTTTGAAATAATCTCCCAATTACAAATATGATCTTGCAATTTCCCCAGTCATGTTTATGATCCGATTTTTTGTACAGTGCATTTTAATCACGTTTTCCGCCATTTGTCACGTGCAGATTTATCTTGCGCGGACTCTACCTCCGAAATTGTATACTTCTAGGAGTTCTGGCTTAGGTTTTGCATTTTTAGTCAGTCAGTGGTTGACGATAATAAAGGTGATAGACAAAATCATGTATCCCAGACAACAAAAACTGAACTCTTCGTTTCATAAATGTTTAAAAATAATAAAAAAACTATTGATTCGGCACGTAAACGTTGATACTTTGCGCATTTTTGAAGAGTAATAAATATATATTTCGTTACAAGTAGATATTATAACATACTTGTAGGTATTTCTCTTTTTAAATCATTTTATCGACGCACCATAAAGATTATTTTCCAATTGATTAAAGGTAAGTATTGCAAATACTGCATTTCTACAAACGTGTTCAACGCCTCTCAACCTATACGTGATTGTTGACCGTTTTCTTATCAACACGCATTTTATAACAGTACTTACATACCTAACTCAAGGAACGCATTGTACTCGTAACTAGCTACATACTGCAAACGCTAAGTGAGTTTTTAAAACTTACCCTACATATAGTAAACCCTTACATATGTACAACATAATATACATTATGTACAAAAACTATTACTTATTACAAAACACTAAATGAAACAAAAAACTTTATCAAAATTTTGGTTGATCCATTTTAATTGGTTTTTTTTCCGTTTTTCATATACTTTGCTGTGGTCAGTAAGTCAGTAGGTATACTTTACATAAAGTAATAAATTACATAAATGTGAATAAAGACCATTGTATTCAGTCTCAATATGGCTTTATTTACAAGTCTAATTCGCACTAAAATATGAACATTCAAAACAAGTTTACATCAATTTGTTAGTACCACATGACACTTACGTCAGTTTTCCTGAAGCAAGGCGAATTTGTGAGGAGCCCCGTGATATTGTGACGACGTAGTACCTATACAAGGTGTATCTAAATATGTGTACTATGCGAAGGTGGGGGGTTTCAGACCACAATGGTGATCAGTTGTGGGTGGGAGAAAATTAAAAATTCCTATTTTCAGTTTCCCATACAAAAATATTTAATTTCATAATGCCTAAATAAATTGACAACCCTATCCTTGTAACCTCTTGACCCCTTGACCTACTACCTCTGTAGGTCTACTACTACTACCTACTACCTCTGTAGCTGAGTTTAGGGTTGTCACTTTGTATAAAGTCAGCTGTTCATGTTGAAACTTCGTTGCAGTTTTTTTCAGAGATACCAATCGAAGTTTGAAAAGTCGTTGAACAAAAGTTGTTCCCCGGGGGGTGGAAATTCACCCCCCTTCAGGATAGTACACATATTTTGATACACGTTGTATATAGGTAGAAAGTTAGGTGCTAAAAGGATTCAATACATTTATTTTCACAAAGAAACTTACAATTTGTACAAGTATTTCCGTAAAATAATAAATACACAAGAAACAGTTGAGCTAGAGATTACTCAACTCGTCCAAATCAGTGCTAGACGGAAGACCCCAAGACGCTAGTGTTAAAAATAAAGAAAGCAATAATAAAGAAAGTTAGGTACTTGTGTGACGTGACGGTGAAAATTCCTTAAACTTATTCAGTGAAGCGGATTATTACGACTAGTTTTACCGGGAATTCGTCCCATGGAACTGGCAGGGGCTCAATTCTAGATCAGTGACTTTTTTGTCACGGTAGATATATATCACAAGAACTGTCAGTTTCTTTGGTGAATTTGACAGTTCTTGTGATATATATCTACCGTGACAAAAAAGTCACTGGTCTAGAATTGAGCCCCTGGTCGCGTCTTCTGCGCTTGTCCGTAGCCGTAGCCCTAACCTAACTTTATCCAGACAGGGGTGAATAAAGTTTTGTTTCCTGCAATGGTACATGCCGGTGGTTTCTTTTGAAAATACAAAGGAACATGCAGTTCGTAGTATTTCATACAAAAACATCTGCGTTAAAAAAATAACCGATTGTAACGTATGGTACCCACTTTTCTACACCTTATTCTTATAATCTTTTCCATATTAATTCGTATTCCGAGCTTGTTATTCCCCTCTTACTGCCACTAGAAAGAGTAGTCTTCGCAAACACATGCCTAAGTTGTATTCCAAGGGCAAACCCTTGCCAAATGCTATCGCGAAAAAGACTTTAGCGTCAACACAATAAGATCCATGTGTTGCAAGGTGGAACGTACCTACTCGTGAAAATAAAAATCTATTTGCGTCCCAAAATGATTGATTGCCAAAAAGTGTGTTCTGCAATGTACACGTTGAACCGTTGAACACAATAATCAAAGTCTAGGTTATAATTTATTTCTTTATTCATAGCTCTTTAGTAATAACGGATAATAGTTGCATGTCAGTAAGTAGATTTTATAAACGCATTCCAATAATTCTGTGAAGATTATAATAAAATAAAGAATTCGTTCAAGGATAGTGCTAAAGACATTATTAACATTAAAAACGTCATAAGGTAGTTAAATATACTAAATTTTGTGACTGCTCTATGCAAAAAGTTATTAGAACATACTTGTGTCAAAACAATTTGCTACAAATTATGTCTTGACAATTTTTCTGTAGGACGCATAGTTTCCGAGATATATATCGCGAAAAAAGTGTTTGCACCCCTTTTTCTATATAGGATGGCAGCCGGGGGACAAGAGTGGCAGCCCCACAAACTTGGGGTTATGCTTCTATTGACCCCCCTACACATGTCCCAATAATAAAATTACGTCCTCTAATTAATGCAATATTCGGTCCATAAATTGTAACATTTCAATGGACTACCTAGGTCTTAAGTTAAAACAAATCGAAACTCTACCACATTTTTGTGACAAACTCTTATGTTAGCGCTAGAGATTTTCTTTCATGGATGTAATGTAGTCGTCGTATCGTAACTGACATGTATTGTGTCAAGTATTTCCAATCGTCTGTTCATGAGACGGGAATATGATACCGCACTCCACTATACGATTTCTGAGGAAGCTATTGTTTGTATACAGACAGACAAGCCGTAGGTTGGATTATACCTTGCTATGCCAAGTATGTGACACCCCCATCGAGGAATCTTGGTAAAGTATTATTATGTAATACCTATGTTACGACCGCAAACACGCATAAAGTAAAGGGTGTTTACTGGAGTGGGCATAGGTATACAGGTATTTGTTCAAAAAAGTTCTAAATAACGAATGAAATAGTGTTTGCTATTTTTAACTGCGCTAACTGTTAGGCTGTTTGACTTTATGCCAAAGAATTTCTAAACCACGTAACCGGAAGGTTTAATTGACATTCAGTATGAAAGGATTTTGAACCTTATCGCAACCTGATAACGTTCCTTTATAAATAAATCTAGGTATACGTCGAAAACACGGTCTCGTGAGAGATTTGTTTTTCATACCTTGTGCTTTACACAGGTTCCAGTGATAATTAAAGTTGGCATGGTAGAAACGACAGAAACATTGGGTACTACGTAATTTGACATTATAAGCCACAAGAATAATTTTACATGGACAACTAAAATAATAGCTTTCACCTCTCACTGAATAAAAAAATATGACTGTATTTTGCAATAATTATGTTACATAATGCATTACTTTAGAAAGAGACACGCTCCCGCTGTTTTGGCATAAGTATCCTATCCAGTTACGAAGTGTACAAAATCCTTGCTTGATGCGGTTTTGAAATTCACGTGCAGTCTGAAGCGAGAACCGAAAGTAGCGGCCGCGCAACTTGACCTCCAAATCAGTGAAGAGCTATAGCAGAGGCGGTCGCGGTACGCTTGTCAGGCCTACAGACGTGGTACCTACATTCTATCGACAAGGCTGCATTCACATTAATTTTTTTTAAATAAAATTTAATGTGAATGCAGCCTTGTACTCTACTTCTACATTCAGTCTAACCGATTGCAGTTTGCAAAGTACTGAAAAGTGTTTTTTTATTAAAAAAAAAAATGTGAATGCAGCCTTGTACTCTAACTTCTACATTCAGTCTAACCGATTGCAGTTTGCAAAGTACTGAAAAGTGGATGGCTTATTTTAATTTGAGGCAACACGCTCATGAAACCACTCACGGTAATCAAACCCGATAGTGAATTTCAAGTAAGTATTGCATGGATGATGTCACCTAACTTCGCTCATTCACTCGGTCGATCGTTCGGGTGAGAAGCAACGCTCGCTGTGTGCACGCATGCCTACCGACTGCCTCGGCGCGGGCGCTTGGGCAATGGAAATTTCCATCGCGGTTCGTTTGCCGGCGCCGCACTCGCCTTCCCCTCCCCCTCCGCTCTTCACCTCCCCGCGACACGTCTACGTTCTCATGGATACCGCTCCCTCATTATTTCCTTTATTATAAATAAAGGGTATTCCAATAGCTCTTTACAATCCGCTCCAGCTTGTTACTGGCACTGCGTCTTTACAATTTAAACATCTGCGAAAACATAAAGGATTATGTTTACTGATTGGTGGAAAAGTGCAGTTCAATGACTCGGATATTGTTGTAGGTGATTAGGGATTAGACAGCAAGTTTTCTAGCGATTTTGAGTCAAATATGGGCATTGTGTTACATTACAATACACTTGTGTAGTATCAATATCTTTTTGAATGCTATGTTACCTGGCATTTTCTTGGTATCGAACAATGGACCGAATGGTCGAGAATATTTTTTCATGCATGTTTGGGACACTGGGGCCTCTACAGGCTCCTGTTCAATTATCTGAAGAAAAGACTTCAACGCGCTCGCCTTATTGGGTCTTTTTGAAAAGAGTTTTGTAGCTCGAAGTTTGAGTTTTAATTTAGTTTTATGTCTCGAAATCTCAAAATATTGCTTAGAACACTTCAGCCAGCACAAAGTAGGTACCGAGATCTAGACAAAAATAAACATAAAAATGACTATGAGGTAATACGTAAAGTCCGTTTTAGTTTCTGAGTTCTATAATCTCTACATTAGTGTTTAGCCATCACTTATTTGGAAATGCACTAACAGAGTAATATGCAATTCATCCCAGTGCTGGATAAAGTCCTCCTTCATCTCCTGCCAGCCACCTCTTTCCCAGGTGTTTTCTGCAACCTTTACGATGTCGTTGACCCATCATAATATACAATACCTGCTGTTATTTCTTACCTATTCTTGGTAACATCATTTTAATGCATTGTTGGCAATGGCAATGCCGCCAGGCGTTAGTCCAGCGTCTTTAGAAACGTACACAATTTGACGCTTCCACTTAGAAGACCTGAATTACGGAATTCTAACGCAATGTAGCAAGCTCACCATTTTACATTAGTTATTATGAGACGTGATTACGTTTTTCTTTGCAAAATACTTAAGTACAACTAAACTAAACGAATTAAGTAAGTACATGCTGATGCATAGAAAATACTTTATTGTGTACCATAAGAAACGCTTACAACCGCAAACAAAATTTTAAAACAGTATGCTTCCAAGAAGTGCACAATACACGGGCCAAGTCCAAAATACTGCGACCTCTCTGGAGCCACGAAGGTAGATTGGGTGAAATATTTTATCTAAATGCGTCTTCGCCTTCTGCAATCTACTTCACACCCTCGGGATTTAAAAATAAAGCTTTCTTTTGAATGCACCATACAGTCAATACAAGCATGCCTGATGTACTCGTATTACTGCCTTGTCCATGTCTTTTATTTCGATCCTCACTTGGTGGGAGGTAGTCATAAAATACTATCCATGTTTAGCTTACACTTATAACGGAGCATGACAGTTGCAAGAAAAAATAATTGGCTACATAACATTGGCAAGAATATCCGTAGAGTTACGGACAGCCGTGATACCTTGCGCTGGCGCTTACACTGCTTGCTTCTGCGGTGGCGATCAGTGAAACGCTTTTAAATGATCTCCACCGCAGAATGCTTAGATGTGTGTAATGTGTAAGAATGGAATAACTGCGGTATTTTATCAATATTCTAATTTAAATGTACTGTTTTAGTATGTGTGAACTGTGAAGTCTCATTACGTTTAAAGGATTTAAAATCAGTTATTCCAGAAAATCACCAGTTAGCGTCAGCTGTAAGCAGTGTGTTCAGTGCATTAAGTGCTCGTACCAAATATAAATAGGCATTAGGCATTCGCAGACCAGTCTGGAGGAATGTGAAATGTCTGTATCCTCGTTCCCGGATTCTTGTGGTCAGAAAAGTACCCTGGGCACAAACCAACATTATACTAAGTATATAATAATACCCTGGGTATGGATTACAGTATGAATAACAGTTACTTACCTACTTTTAAGCAACATTTGGAAAATGCTTAAGAAAATATAAAAAAAAAACTTTAAAACTACTGTCATCTTTTCGACCATCGGTAACGATAGTGAGTCACATACAAATAATATGTAAATGAACATTTTTTTATATAAATAAATATGTTTTATTTACACAAAGAAACTTTACAGTACATAATACACAAGAAACAGTTGAGCTATCAACAGCTATTTACATTTACATTTTACACCATCGAGCCCCAGACTAAGCAAAGCTCGTACTACGAGTATGGAAACAGAATAGCTGGTAATAATGAATAGCGTCTTTATGAAAGCTTAGACGGGTCGATTGCATAATGTTTTAATAAGTGAGTAAGTACTAGTGTCAGTAAGGCTTCCTTCACACCTTCAGTGTTCTTCCGCCCTCGACTTAAAAGAGGGAAGGTGTGAAGTCCATCTCAAATTTCAATGAGGGTTCTTTAAAGTGTAACTTAATCTATATATATAAATCTTTCGTGTCACAATTTGGAACGCGATAAACTCCGAAACTACTGAACGGATTTCGATAAAATTATGCAACTGCCTAAAATATGGTCGGACTTAAAAGATAGGATAGTTTATATTCAATATTTAGGTGTTATTAATTTATAAGGGGCAAAAGTTTCGAAATCTATGTCTATCCCTTTCTATCACGTAGGGACTTATATATGTCTATCCCTTTCTATCGCTTAGGGATTTTTCAGAAAATTCTCGACTTTGACGAGAACAGAATGCACATAGACGCTCTAGAATGATCTGGAATAATCAAATTTAAAGTCTGTTAGCATCCGGAATGCTTCCACCCAAACGTTAGTAATCCAGAATTATCTAGAATACTCAAATATACCCATGCTAACGGTTCTGAATTCTAGATTTGGACAAAATGTTCTAGAAAATAGTGCTCCTAAACGTTATAGAATGTTCTTTCATCATCATCATCAATTGATATTAGTCCACTGCTGGACGTAGGTTCACCTTGAGTAACATCTATCTATATATATATAACTCAAAGGTGACTGACTGACTGACTGACTGACATAGTGATCTATCAACGCACAGCCCAAACCACTGGACAGATCGGGCTAAAATTTGGCATGCAGGTAGATGTTATGTTATGTTATGACGTAGGCATCCGCTAAGAAAGGAAAATGGAAAATTATTTTCCGAAGAGGAGAAAAAGGGGAAAAATGGTTTAAAGAAAAATCAACGCACAGCCTAAACCGTTAGCCCTAGAAGCATGAAACTTAGAAGGTGTATTCCTCTAATAGAGCAAAGGTGTACTAAAAAAGAAAATAGGAAAATTATTTCCCTAAAAGAAGAAAAAACGGAAAATGATTTTAAGAAAAATCACAAAAAATAGCTTTACAAAATACGCAAAAAAACATAAAAAAAAATCTGCTACCGCAGCATCTGGCACCAGGTTCGATTACACACAAAGGTTCACAAACAAACCAACACCAACACGCATACGAAACCCCAAATTAGCCACTAATCTAAATATATAAAACTCTTTCGTTACTGACTGACTGACTGACTGACTGACTCACTGACTGACTGACAATCAACGCACAGCCTAAACCGTTAGTCCTAGAAGCATGAAACTTGGAGGGTATGTTCCTCTTATAGCGTAGAGGTGTACTAAGAAAGGAAATTGGAAAATTCTTTCCCGAAGAGGAGAAAAAGGGGAAAAAAGGTTTAAAGAAAAATCAACACACAGCCTAAACCATTAGTCCTAGCATGAAACTTGGAAGATGTGTTCCTCTTATAGAGCAAAGGTGCACTAAGAAAGAAAATAGGAAAATTATTTCCCTAAAAGAAGAAAAAAGGGAAAAATAGTTTAAAGAAAAATCACAAAAAATTGCTTTACAAAATACGCAAAAAACATTAAAAAAAAATCTACTACCGCAGCTTCTGTCACCAAATTTGAATACACACAAAAGTTTACATAAACCCCACCGTAACCACTAAGACAAAATCGCGGAAAACACCTATCATACCGAAACTAAACACCGCACCGCTTCAAAAAATGGCTAAAGAACATGCTCAAAACTATGGTAACCAGCTGGTCATGTCAAATTAAAAAAATCTGATTCGATTATACACCAACACGCATACGAAACCCTAAATTAGCCACTAATCTAAATATATAAAACTCTTTCGTTACTGACTGACTGACTGACTGACTGACTCACTGACTGACTGACAATCAACGCACAGCCTAAACCGTTAGTCCTAGAAGCATGAAACTTGGAGGGTATGTTCCTCTTATAGCGTAGAGGTGTACTAAGAAAGGAAATTGGAAAATTCTTTCCCGAAAAGGAGAAAAAGGGGAAAAAAGGTTTAAAGAAAAATCAACACACAGCCTAAACCATTAGTCCTAGAAGCAAGAAACTTGGAAGATGTGTTCCTCTTATAGAGCAAAGGTGCACTAAAAAAGAAAATAGGAAAATTATTTCCCTAAAAGAAGAAAAAAGGGAAAAATAGCTTAAAGAAAAATCACAAAAAATTGCTTTACAAAATACGCAAAAAAACAGTAAAAAAAATCTACTACCGCAGCTTCTGTCACCAAATTTGAATACACACAAAAGTTTACATAAACCCCACCGTAACCACTAAAACAAAATCGCGGAAAACACCTATCATACCGAAACTAAACACCGCACCGCTTCAAAAAATGGCTAAAGAACATGCTCAAAACTATGGTAACCAGCTGGTCATGTCAAATTAAAAAAATCTGATTCGATTATACACCAACACGCATACGAAACCCTAAATTAGCCACTAATACAACATAAAATCACAAAAAATTGCTTTACAAAATACGCAAAAACAACCATTAAAAAATTTTCAGCTACCGCAGCATCTGTCACCAGGTTTGAATACACACAAAGGTTTACAAAAAAAACAATGATAATCACTTAGACAAAATTGCGGGAATCATCTATCATACTTAAGCTAAACACCGCTGAAAAAAATCGGCTACAACAGCACTCGCCTTCAAATTCAAATAAACTCTAAAGTACATGCTCTAAACTATGGTAACCAGCAGTTGGTCACGTCAAATTAAAAAAATTGATTCGATTATACACCAACACGCATACGAAACCCAAAATTAGCCACTAATATAACATAAAATCACAAAAAATTGCTTTACAAAATACGCAAAAAAAACATTAAAAAATTTTCAGCTACCGCAGCATTTGTCACCAGGTTTTAATACACACAAATGTTTACAAAAAAACCGATGATAACCACCAAGACAAAATTGCGGGAATCGTCTATCATACTTAAACTAAACACCGCTGAAAAAAAACAGCTACAACAGAACTCGCCTTCAAATTCAAATACACTCTAAAGTACAAGCTCAAAATTATGGTAACTTGCATTTGATCATGTCAAACTAAAAAAACCAGATTCGATCATACACCAACGAATACGATAGCCCAAATTAGCCACTAAAACAAATCACGAAAACGAGCTTTACAAAATACGCAAAAAAAAAAAAAAAAAATTTTCAGCTACCGCAGCATCTGTCACCAGGTTTGAATACACACAAAGGTTTACAAAAAAACCGATGATAACCACCAAGACAAAATTGCGGGAATCATCTATCATACTTAAACTAAACACCGCTGAAAAAAAACAGCTACAACAGAACTCGCCTTCAAATTCAAATACACTCTAAAGTACAAGCTCAAAACTATGGTAACTTGCATTTGATCATGTCAAACTAAAATAACCAGATTCGATCATACACCAACGAATACGATAGCCCAAATTAGCCACTAAAACAAATCACGAAAACGAGCTTTACAAAATACGCAAAAAAAAAAAAAAAATCAGCTACCACAGCATCTGTCACCAGGTTTGAATACACACAAAGGTTTACTATAAAACCAAAGATAACCACTTAGACAAAATTGCGGTAATTATCTATCATACCTTAAACTAAACACCTCTGAAAGAAATCGGCTACAACAGCACTCGCCTTCAAATTCAAAGACACTCTAAAGTACATGCTCAAAACTATGGTAACCAGCAGTTGGTCATGTCAAATTAAAAATTCAAATTCGATTATACACCAACATGCATACGAAATCCCAAATTAGCCACTAATATAACATAAAATCACAAAAAATAGCTTTACAAAATACGCAAAAAAAAACATTAAAAAATTTTCTGCTACCGCAGCATTTGTCACCAGGTTTTAATACACACAAATGTTTACAAAAAAACCGATGATAACCACCAAGACAAAACCGCGGGAATCATCTATCATACTTAAACTAAACACCGCTGAAAAAAAACGGCTACAACAGCACTCACCTTCAAATTCAAATACACTCTAAAGTACAAGCTCAAAACGATGGTAACTTGCATTTGATCATGTCAAACTAAAAAAACAAGATTCAATTATACACCAACGAATACGATAGCCCAAATTAGCCACTAAAACAAAATCACGAAAAAGAGCTTTACAAAATACGCAAAAAAACATTTAAAAAATTCTGCTACCGCAGCATGTGTCACCAGGTTTGAATACACACAAAGGTTTACAAAAAACCCCATGATAACCACTAAGACAAAATCGCGGGAAGCACCTATCATACCAAAACTAAACACAGCTGAAGAAAATCGGCTACAACAGCATTTACCATCTTTCGAACACACTTTATATAGTTTTGAATGCAAACTCAAAACTAAGGTAACCAGCACTTGGTCATGTAAAACCAACGCATTCATAACCCAACTTAGCCACTAAGGCAAATTCACGAAAAATAACTCTCAAAAAATACGCAAAAAACAGTGAAAACATATCAATAGTTGTCCGCTTTCCACCATAAAATAGTTTCTTTTAAACGAACTCAAACTATGACTTTATACTAACCACGCGGACGAAGTCGCGGGTGACAGCTAGTAGACTATATTTATGTGTTTAAAAAATAAATGTCCACCCGTGCGAAGCCGGGACAGGCAGCTAGTATTATTATAAATTAAGCCGGTAAATGCTTTTGCCAAGGATTACAAAGTATAACATTGTACTAACTGAAACTACGACAATTTTCATTAATTTATTCAAGTAAAGATCTAAGCCAAGGCATGGAATACATAATAGTTGGTCAAGGTTAGACAACAATATTATGAGCCTATTTCTTTTTGAGACAATATAATCTCTTCATTCAAACTGCAAGCAGTTTTTAAACAGACAAGGTGACACACAGTCGTGCGGATGTATTAAGGTAGTGTCACCATTCTTCTCAATCGCAAGAATCACTTTAAAACCCCAAACTGTAAGCCTACCACAAGCTCTATCCGGCTATAAGCATGGCTCTGATTTTGAAACTGTGTGAGTGTTGACTAATAAATACTAATACTATTAGTCAACACTCACACAATCACTCTAATACTAATAAATCCTACGTCGAAAAGTCACAACACAATAGGTATAACACACAGACTCGATCAAAACCAGAGCCAGAGACAGAGCCAGACAGAGCTTGTGGTAGGCCTACTAGTTCCAAATAACTAGTGAAACGATAAGAATAATCGTAAAAAACATTTAATCATTATTTTCGGGCTCGTCCGGGGAAGTACTACCACCATGCCTATTTCTGCCGTGAAGCAGCATTGCTGTGTTTCGGTTCGAAGGGTATCTGTATGGGTGCCGGTGTAATTACTGGCACGTGAGACTGAATATCTGTATGCCTCCAGTTGATGGACGCAGGACAGTGCATCGTAGGAGACGTTCCTGACGTGCGTGACCTACGAGGCAGTGCTTTGTTATAGGCGATGGTTACCACTTAACATCAGGTGGGCCATATGCTTGTTCCATCAGCGACTTACATAAAAAAACAGAAAAAAAAACTATCTAACATTTAGACGGAGGTGCTTCTCTTTTCCCCTATTTAAGGCTACAACAAACGTCTTCAAGCCGGTAATGTGCAAAACCAAATACATAATTCCATGTGGATGGTAACGTGGGTGGTAAGTAGGTAGTTGTGGATTACCCACACGACTTTCACAGGCCTATTGTTTTTATTGCACCCGAAATACCAATGAGACCGATTCTCAGTACAGCAAGCAATACGAGGTCGCTAGCAAGGATAATATATTTTTCCACTGTTGTTATATTAGAAACCAGTAGTAGTAGGTACCTATGTATAAATTATCAGCTAGGTGTACATATATACAAAAAAAACAATGGGGCTTTTTGAGAATAAAGGCCTGCGCACACCTAGTTAGCTGGCGGTAGCGATCAGTGAAACGCTGTCAATATCGCTGTCAGATTTGAGATTTGACAGCGATATTTGACAGCGTTTCACTGATCGCTACCGCCAGCGAACTAGGTGTGCGCAGGCCTTAAATCGTTTGGGAAAGTGTTTTATTTTATTTGTAGTGTTATGATTGTGTATTTCTGTCCATGGAATGTTTAAAATATGACAAAAAAAAATGAAAATAGAAAAATGACGTGGCTTTGGTAGAACTGGTATTTATGGTGCGCTTAGTAGACTTTTGATAGTAAAATAGCAATAATAATAAATTGCCTAAAGTATGTTCAATAAAAATCGAAAAATCGATTGAGGCTGAAGTAAAAATTTGTAAGAGACACGCAGAACTTGCTGAATGATGCCAAGGCTATTTTCTAGTTTATCTAATAATGATATGTAAAATACTAGACAGTTTTATTAGACTTTTTCGTAAAGTGAGTGCCATAAGATCCTATTTTTAAGGCCTGCGCACACCTAGTTCGCTGGCGGTAGCGATCAGTGAAACGCTGTCAAATATCGCTGTCAGATTTGAGATTTGACAGCGATATTTGACAGCGTTTCACTGATCGCTACCGCCAGCGAACTAGGTATGCGCAGGCCTTTAGGTTATTCTTGTTCAGAATTCAAAATCTCGGGTCACCAAAATAACGGATTGCTTTAAAAGCCATACAGGTCTGCGGACATCTAGGCGATTGCGCGGCGATGTGGATCAGCTGAAACGCTGTCAAATATCGCTGTCATATTTGACAACGTTTCAGCTGATTGCCATCGCCATCGCATAGATGTGCGCAGGCCTTATCTCAGAAGAGGGTAACTCACATGTCAGTAATAGTCAATTTGAAGTAATACAGTGCCACCATCTCAAAATTGTGTAATAAAAGATAGACATGCTCGAAACTGGCAATTAAATAAAATGACGATATGGTTCCTATATGGTCAACTAAGTAGATAAGTTGGTGACACTGTAGCTAAACTGAATTTTCACATGCCAATTTCAACTTTGCCGTGATACGATTAGAGCACTATTTTTAATATTCGAAACATGAACTTGAATAACGTGAATTGACCTTCAAATTACATACATTTTTTTATACTATCTATGTAGTATAGGAACGCACACAATCATGCCAACGAGCGCCGCACATCAAATACTATTAAAGCCTGATAATATGGCAACCCTACTCACGGCTCATTTGGTAGGAGTTTCTTCTGCGCTGTACTACAGAAGAAATCATAGCTAGAAGATGTTGGTTTGCATCTCATCAGACATAATAATATATATACCTCTATATACATAAGGGTAATAAATTTTGTTTTGATCTTTAAATCAAACGTATTCATTAAATCGGTATCACGGAAGTAAAGTTTAAAACGAACGGTGTTTGTATTTATTTATTTTATTCTATTTCAATTAGTAATCTTTGTACAGCATACCCACCTTATATTGAAGAAAAGTAGAGTAGCTAAAACAAGTTACTATTTCAGTGGAAACTTAGAAGAACATGTCGATGACTTTAAATATAGTAGCTAGGTTTAAAAATAAAATAAAAATTCGACCTTGAAAATTATTGGCGCGCCTCCAAATCTGGTTCGCGACCTTATAAGATACACTGCACATGGCAGTTCGATGTCACGTTTATATAGACGCTTGATGCATTCGGTTGTTATTTACAGTGGACTTTCAGAAATGTACATTCGCCATCATAAATAGCTGAAAAAGCCACGTGACATACTTACGTACTAGACTTACTAGAGCATAAAGGTTATTGAAATATAAGGGACTTGTTTGACAGATTCATGTCTGACCTCGGCTGTGTGGTTGATTAACCGGTTGAGACGCGGGTTTGGATTAGATGCTGGACGAACAGTTGATATGATCTGTAAATATTAGTAGTAGTAGAGCTCCTTGTCAAGGGGTCGTCCGGGGAAGTACTACCACCATGTCTATTCCTGCCGTGAAGCAGTGTTGCCGGTGTTATTACAGGCACGTGAGGCGAAACATCTGTAAGCCTCAAGTTGATGGACGCAGGGCAGTGCATCGTAGGGCACGTTCCTGACGTGCGTGGCCAACGAGGCAATGCTTTGTTATAGGCTATGGTTACCGCTTAACATCAGGTGGGCCATATGTTTGTTCCATCAGCTAGTAGTATAAAAAAATAAAAATAAACTGTCTACCTACTAGTAGTTTTTGATTCCACGAACGACACACGGCCTGATTACGGCTGTATTCATTAGCTACCGGTAAAAGTGGGTAAAGCAAACATTGACGTTCCATAATCTAAACATATAAAACTTACTTGACTTACTGACTGATAATACACTTAAAACATTAGTGCGTACAATTTCAAGAGTAGTTAATTTTCAGGTTCACAAAACATGTGTATTCCGAAATCAACTTCTAAAGCGTGCAACTGCAGTCAATCTGAGCTGAGAAAAAAAATACCATGCGTATGAAGTCGTGGATATTCGACTAGTACAGTTATAATCTCGAAATTGTTATGTGGACGTCTATCACGCGACCACAACGAACACAAACCAAATGACTCAAACATTGTGTATATGTGATTAAGAAGCTGCAATTAGTTCCACATCGTCTAGTCTGTAGGATTGTTAATAGGTTTCATTAATTAACTTCGAACATCTAAGCTAAAACCTTGCTGACATCTAAGCGTTCTGCGGTGACTATCAGTAAAACAGCGTTTCACTGATCGCCACCACAGTCCGCAAGGTTTTAGCGAGAAACAAAGTAACATTATTTTAACTTATACTCACAATCTTAATATAAACGTTAATAAAAGTTGAAATAAAAAATAACGACAGTAATACTTAGTCCAGTCATTTAGTATTTTTACTTGGAAAGTTTTCCGGGAGTTTGTAAATTGGTAATTTTATAGATTTTGATATGCTCTTTCCAAACGAAACTATACTAACGACAGCTTAAAAAGAATACTAAAATATCAACACTATGCTAAAAAATATTTTGAAAAGCGCCACAAACTGCTATCAACATTTTTGCTTATCCATATTCCGGACACAAATCATAGCCGGTACGTAATTTTATTATCTCTGCTATAAAAATCGGTTCATGAGTGTTCATGGTTTCCATCGATCCCACACACCACCGATTAGATACCGAGTCCTTAGCTCGCCGGCGCGGCGCGGTACAGCGTTCGCGGTCAAACTATAACAAAAATGAAAAGGAACGGAAACCCAGCACAAATGAACCAGTTAAGTTTCAAAAACTTGAGAAACCGACTTCATGGTCAAATGGCTAAACCGATTTTGATAAATTTTATATTATCAAAATTTTAATTTCGAAATACTATCTATCAGATAATAAAATATTTTTTCAAATCGGTTCATAAATGACAAAATTATAAGATACCAATATAAGAAAACAACAGAATTGAGAACCTCCTCCTCTTTAACTTGAAATTGGTTCAAAATAAGGCTAATGAAAACGTAGTAACTACAATAAATATAGTACCTACGTAACTTACCCATGTACAGACTGTGCAGACCGAGAAAGGCAGCAAAACCCTAACATTTGAACCTAAGCTCATTCCACCCTTTAACACGCTTCCACCCCTTTATTAACACACACTCATAATATTACTGCAGTGTGCGTGCATCCCCCTCACATCAATTTTATGCAGGGTGGTATAGTTTTTATCGAGGTGATTTTTACTTTAGTAATAAAACGTTGCGTCTGACAAAGAAATTGAAGTATATTTGATGTTAATTCTTTTGAAATCGCTGTCTGTTTCTGTCAAGATTGAAGTAAACCCATGCGCACAGCTAAGCGTTCTGCGATGGCAATCAGTGAGACGCTGTCAAATAAGACAGCGATACTTGACAGTGTTTCAATGATCGCCAACGCCATTGCCTAGATGTATCCGCAAGTCTAAACTGCCAGTATTTAAACAATTTGCTGTAACACTTAAATTTATCCAATAGTGCAATAAAAGCAATATTTTTTACAGAATGGGTTTATATAATATGTAACGCCTATTCCTCTAATCCTTCTAATATTACAAATGTGAAAGTTACGAACGATTTGGAGGAAAATTGAAAGAATTATAGTGGAAAAATAACAGGAATGAGTCACCTCATATGAGTGAAACCGCGTTACACCATTCTGAGGCAGGTTTTCAGGCTGTTTACAAAACTTGGTGACAAAAGTGTGACGTCATGGTCTTAAGATTCACGGCAGTTTTATTTGTTTATTCTAGGAAACTGTTGAACTTAATGGCAGTGATAAACATAAATTGAGAAATCTGTTTGTTTTAGTTCTCCAGGAATTTTCTGTTCACAAGTGGTATTATATATTTATAGGCCGTCGTAAACACTGTTATTATGGAGCTACCACTCTGCTACGCACTCTTAATAATCTCATTTCCACCGCGCTAAAATAATAATAGCTTTCCTTGTTATTTCAGTTTATAAGAAAAACAATTTTAGCATTGTCAATTGCAACACAAACGAAAGTTTTTACTCATGCGTAGGTTTATATTATACATATAAGCCCCAATAGTCTTTCGTATTTCTGCTTGAATTTATATTGCAAATAAAGCATTTCTTTGATAAGATATTCAGTGTGTGTGGATAATGATAACATGAAGGCTTATTACGTACCAAAAGTTCCGATGACCTAACTAACGTACGTATGACTAAAGTATTTGATGGAATAACTAACAAAGGAAAAACCCATAAGGCAATCAACACGTAAACCAGTGTTTATCAGATACACAGTTTTGTGCAGAGCTCTTCGTAGTAATAGTAGAGCTTTTTGGCTTAACCTATGCCATGCCTATACAGTGCTATATGCTGCAGTGAAGCAGCGGAGCTGTTTTTCGGTTTGAAGAGTGAGGGGTGCCGGTGGCACTGGCACTGAAACATCCATATACGTGCCCTTAGAGGCAATCTTAAAGGCGATGGCTACCACTTTACATCAGGCGGGCCATGTGCTCTAGTTGTATTAAAAAACATTGAATAAATCCATTCCATTTCACTTACATATTATACATGTGGCAATGGGCAGGCCATATAGCTCGAAGAACCGACAACCGTTGGGGAATTAAGGTTCTCGAATGGCGACCACGAACCGGAAGACGAAGCGTCGGGCGACCACCCACAAGATGGACCGACGACATTGTTAAGATCGCGGGAAGTCGATGGATGGAAAGGGCTCAGAATAGTTTTTCCTGGAAATGTGTGGGGGAGGCCTATGTCCAGCAGTGGACTTCTCAGGCTGATGATAATGATGATGACATGTACATAAATCCAGGATAATACATCTTTCAGCATTACTTATATCCATGTCAAGATAAAGATAAAGATAAGGAGCTTTCTTTTGCTTTTCCTCTAAAGTTCTGGGCAGAGCTTTGAGTGACTCTTGGAACGGTCATGTCTAGTCAAAATGTTGTCTATGTGCATAGAAAAAATATCTTTAACTATTCGTGCAGTTCAGACTAAATCTTCTGATTCCATGATTAGACCGAATAAGCTAGGGGTAGGTATGACGTCAATACCACTCCCAGTCTGAGATCCTCCCTACTTTCAGCTAAACAGTTTTGAGGTGCGCCCCAATATAATACTGATCTAATCAATTTTTTTCGGTTGGTGGGTAGGTGTGATAACATCATCAAAAAGTTCTCCTCAATTCATTTATTAGTTAAAATTATTCTAGAGCTATTTATATACATAGCTCATGGTAAAAAACATATAATAAGCCTACTACTTCACCTGCCATAAATATCCATCTCCAAATCAAGCACTTTTACAACTTGTGGCACAACACTGCACTACACTCAACACGCCATGTCAGAGGCCGGTATATCCGAGGTAATCTCAACATTACATGACCGGATGACACAGTTCGAGTCGGAGCTTCTGAAGTCTTCTTCGCCCACTACTGTTGAGGCCATAGCAGCGGACTATGCTGCCTTCAAAACCTTTACTCTGGCGGCACTCAGAGCTCTTCAACAGCAAATGGAGCTTCTTGCACGAGACATAGACAACCAGGAGATGCGCAGCCGTCGCAAGATAATCCTGCTACATGGCGTCCCCGAAGACAGTAAAGAAGATCCTGCTGAAGTTGTAGCTAAGGTAGTGAGTACGAAGTTGAAAGTTACAAACTTCACTAGTGCTCATATCAGCCGATGCCACAGGATGGGGCGGGCTACAGGTGCTGACAGGCCTCGGCCAATGTTGATCAAGGTTCGGGACATGACTATGAGGGACCAGGTATGGTTTGCGAAAACCAACCTCAAAGGTACTAGCATCACCCTATCCGAATTTCTGACCAAGCCAAGACATGTCGCGTTCATGGCTGCAAGGGAGCATTTCGGCGTCAAAAATTGCTGGACGCGAGATGGCTCTGTCCATATCATCGGACCCGACGGCGCGCGACATCGCATCTGTAGCATCGAGGAGTTAAATAAATTGATGCCACAAGACTCCCGAAGATCGGCGCAGGCGACGGCGGTGGCAGGGCCCTCAGCGAGGGCTGCGACGATTCCCACCAAGGAATCGAGAGCTCCGTCGGCGAGACGGGCCGGCACCTCAGCCGCCAGGAAGTAATGACGTCATCTTGGAATCCGCTAAGCTTATAGGTATTTTAATTCGTAATGTGGGTTTAGTAGCCATTTTTTTTTTACTTTGCAAGCCTCTTTTGTCCACACCCGCAATTTAGTTTCCTTCGCTTTATTTTTTGTTGTTTGGGTTGTTTTGTTGTGTGTCAAAAATGTCAATTTTGTTAGATTTCAGTCACGTCAAAACAAAGTACGTTTTAGGTAAGTCAATGTCACTGTTGTTCCATTTCAATCAACAAAATTCTCGCTCCGACACCGAGCCTTTTGGCCCTTTACGCAATATTTTTATTTTTTTTATTTTTCGTACAAAATCTGTTAATTTCCTTGCAAAAACGTAGAAATAAGCTGAAAGTAATCATCTAGTGCGGCAAGTATGTATGTTATTCATATAATTATCTTGTATCTTGATTTTTTGTTTGTATATTCCCAGAAATAATCAGCTGGCGGGTGGAGTAGTATGTAATGTTTTTTATTATCGTTTATTTTATAGATCTAAAGTAGGTTTATTTTAATTTAGTAGATAGTCAGAAACATTTTATATATTCTTATATTTTATATATAATATTTTATATTTGTTTTTTATTTTATTAATTATGATACATACGTTGAACGATTCTAGTGACGACGACTTTCACTCGATCTCATCTGGTAATTCGAGCAGTGATGATAGTTTTGTAAGTATGCCATCCCTTTCAGACATCTTGACGGCAAATTTTCCTAATAGTCCTGCCACCTTTAATGCCATCCACATCAACGCCCAGAGTATTCCGGCTCACTATCCAGACATGCTGGCCTCATTTGACATAAAAAACCTTCACGCTATACTAGTCTCCGAATCCTTTCTCAAACCCTGCCTTCCCACAACTTCCTACTCACTTCCTGGATTTATTTTGATTCGTAACGATCGTACTGGTAGTGGTGGTGGTGGTGTAGCTATTTACCTACGTGCCAATATTCCCTTCTCCATTGTAAGTATGTCTGCACAACCACCACCATCGGACGCAGGCGAACACCTCTTCATTGAAATCTTACTCTCTCACACTAAGGTTCTTCTCGGAGTATATTACAGCCACTCCTTGCGCGTCAATTTCTTTAATTCGTTTGAAAAGCTCCTTGAAGATCTTTTACCATCTTACAGTCATACTATCGTAATGGGAGATTTCAATACGTGTCTTGCCAAGCGTGATTACCGTTCTTCAAAATTTGAGACCATAATTAGATCTAGCAATATGCATGTTCTCCCACTTGGTACAACACACCACTTTCCTAACTGTACTCCATCTCTCCTTGATCTGATTTTAGTTTCCTCTCTCCAACATGTTTCCAAACACGGCCAATGTTCAGCTGATGCCTTCTCTTATCATGACCTCATCTTTCTATCCTATAAGATTCGCCCTCCCAAACCAAAGCCTAAAATTCTTCTGCAGCGCAATTTCAGTGGCATGGATGTTGAAAGTTTGAAGCGAGATGCTCAAAAAGTGGACTGGTCTTCAGTGATGGAGGCAACCACTGTAGATGATAAAGTATGCCAGTTCAACTCCATTATTACGCAGCTTTTTGACGTGCATGCACCAATACGTGAAATCAAAATGAAACACCTGCCAGCTCCATGGCTTACAGACGAGATCCGTTTGTTGATGCGTAAAAAAGTTGCCACTAAAATTAAATACAAACTTAATGCTAATGAAATAAACAAGCAAAAATACTTTAACGCTCGGAATCGCTGCAATAGGGTGTGTAGGGATGCACAACGTCGCCATATCCACGCGTCGGTTTCAAACAAAGATCCTGCTAAAGTCTGGAAATTTTTAAGATCACTAGGAGTTGGTAAGTCTCGTAACGATACACTCTCAAAAGACCTAGATCTAAACTTGCTTAATAAACATTTCTCGTCTTCACCCAACATTGATTTGGTTGATAAAACTAGTACTCTTAGCTTTCTTTCTTCATTGCCAACTCCTGATTATCCTAGCTATACCTTTAGTCAATTCGCCGCATGTGATGTTAAGAAGAGCATTCTATCAATTACATCCAACGCTATGGGGAGTGATAATATCGGTCGAAACATGATAATCCCTATAGTCGATGAAGTAGTGCCGATAATCTGTCACATACTAAATTATTCTACTACATCCGGTACTGTACCTAACATGTGGAAGGAAGCAAATTTGATTCCTCTTCCTAAAAAGACAAAACCCTCCCTCCCTTCTGATTATCGTCCAATTTCCATTCTCCCATTCCTTTCCAAAGTCCTTGAACGCCTGGTTTATAACCAGCTCAGTTCATTCCTTATCACTAACCATCTTCTTAATCCTCTTCAATCAGGTTTCCGTCCTGGTCACAGTACAGTTACCGCACTTGTTAAGATAACCGATGATGTACGCTGGGGTATGGAGAATGGTCACCTAACTATTCTGACATTACTTGACTTTAGTAATGCTTTTAATACTGTAGATTTTGATATTTTGCTAGGTTTGCTTCGCTCAATTAACATATCTCCATCGGTGATTGACTGGTTTCGCAATTATTTGCACGGGCGCCAGCAACGTGTACGCGTTGACGATTCCTATTCGTCCTGGTGCCGTATGTCTGCTGGTGTACCGCAGGGTGGCGTTTTATCACCTCTTTTGTTTGCCCTTTTTATTAATTCTATCTCCAATCAACTGACTTCTTCCTATCACCTTTATGCAGACGATCTCCAAATATATACCCAGGCTCCACTTAGTGAACTGTCTGAAGCCATTTCCTGCATCAATTTGAATCTGTGTCATATAAATGACTGGAGTAAAGCCTATGGACTAAAAATAAATCCTGCTAAAACTCAGGTCATTATTTTGGGCAGCTCTCGCACTATTTCAAAAATTGACTGGCGGGCCTTGCCACCTATCAAATTCAACGACGTAACAGTTCCTTACACTGATACCGTCAAAAATCTAGGAATATTCATGGACAGCTGTATGTCGTGGAGCGCCCAGCTCGAATCTGTGAGCCGAAAACTGTTTGCGTCCGCTGGCTCGATCAGGAGGTTAAGGAACTTTCTGCCAACAGCTACTAAAATTGCACTCGCACAATCTCTTCTTCTTCCTGTCCTAGATTACGCTGACTCCTGTTATCCTGACCTTACGGAGGACAAGCTTAATAAGCTTGAACGCTTACAAAACGTTTGTATTAGGTTTATTTTCGGTCTCCGGAAGTATGACCACGTGTCTGAGTATCGAGTAAAACTCAAGTGGCTCCCGATCCGTCTTCGCCGGAATACTCATATTCTTTCTCTCCTTTACAATATCCTTCATAATCCCACCACTCCCTGTTATCTGAGGGAACGTTTCGAGTTTCTCCATTGCATGAATTCTCGAACTCTTCGTTCTTCAGAAAATCTCCGTCTCAAAACTCCTATGCATAGAACTAGCTTCTATGCTGACTCCTTCTCCATCCAAGCAGTTCGCCTGTGGAACTCCTTGCCAGTCCCCATCCGGAAATCATCATCATTACCTATATTTAAAACCCAGGTTAAAAACTTTTACCTGTCCAGTGTACAATAATGCAGAATCGTTCGACTGATTTGTGTAGGTATTTATATATATATATGCATGTATGTATATATACATAAAATATTTATTATAAGCAGTATTTATTTAATATAGTGTGTATTGTATTCGTTTGTAGTTATTAAGTTATCTATAGAAAAGTAGGTATTATTGATAACACTTAAATTTATTTAAAATTATGTTTTCAAGTGCACCCAGCCAATCTTCCATAGTTTTAATTCCTCTCCATCCAAAGGTTGTCTGGAAGAAATCGCTTGTTAGCGATAAGACCGCCCATTGTACATTTAGATAATAGTATTTATGTGTTAATTCTCTTTTGTTAGTTTGTAAGGTGTACAATAAAGAATTTTCTATCTATCTATCTATCTATCTAATTAATTAGTTCTGAGGAGTTATACCTGAACGAAAACCTCTTTAGTAATAAGCACTTCTATCAGATTAAATACCAGACTATACCACCATATACAGGGTGGAATTTTGTAATGCCACCTGGAGGGAAAGTACTCTTAATACTGCAGATAGAAAATTTTACTCAAAGGAAACATTCCTTTATTTTTGAATAGAAAGCAAACTGCATTCAAAGATTTTTGAAAATTCTCTTCTCCCACACCCGGGAATCGAACCGGCTAAAATCTGAAATAATTATACCCTGTACTTTTATTGCATCGATCGTTAGGGTCAATTATAAAGATGAAATCTCTCTAACAAACATGATAAATTAAATGAAAGAAAAACCAGGAAATCTTAAATTAATTTAATTATTTACAAAAAATGGTAAACTAACTAATTAGTTGCTCGAAATGGGCTCCATTCTCTTGGATACACAAATTTATTCTTTTAACGAATGGTGAATATTATAAATCGTATTCTGAACTTCAACTCTCAACTCATTGAATTTGTAACTTCAGATTTCCTGGTTTTCCTTTCATTTATTTTTTCATATTTGTTATAGAGATTTCATCCTTATAATTGACCCTAACGATCGATGCAATAAAAGTACAGGCTATAATTTTTTCAGATTTTAGCCGGTTCGATTCCCGGGTGTGGGAGAAGAGAATTTTAGAAAATCTTTGAATGCAGTTTGCTTTCTATTCAAAAAAAAAGAATGTTTCCTTTGAGTAAAATTTTCTATCTGCAGTATTAAGAGTACTTTCCCTCCAGGTGGCATTACAAAATTCCACTCTGTATACTTACCCATTTTTTTCCTGATAGCCTACCGGGAGCTCCAAATGTTATGGCTGACACAAATTTAACCCACAAAAGAAATAAATGTGTGGGTCAGCCTCGTCAGCCGATCTGTACACAATTTGAGAGTCATGGCCATGATCATGTGAAGAACGAAAGTTTAAAAAAAAGAATCTTATGCCTATAAATTTTCTGATGTCAATTCAAATGTGTCACGTTTTGACTTTTATCCAGTTAGAAAAGCGTGTTTACGATAACAGTAATTCAAGTCATGTAGGTACGCATAAGTATCAAAACCGTTATCATCGATAAGCAATGCACCGTGACGTACCTAGATCTACACTACGCGGAAGTCTATTGATATCTCAAACTACTTACCCATTGTTTGGGTTCTGTCATTCTGTCTGAATTGTGGGGGACCACTGTTTAATACGTTATTCAGACTGTTTGAATGAGCTTTCGTGGAACTAATAACATAGAATTATTAGCCTGACTCTGTCTTTCTGTTATCAACCTTAGACGAGACAGCATGAGCAAAACCCAAGAAAATCCTTGGCAAAACCCCATTATTAGAAAGTGTAAAGAGAGAGACAGAGACAGATAGCCTCTACAATAAAGAAAAAACTGCAAAGTACCAGTGATGGCTAGAGACGGTGTAATTTTTGGAAAGGTACAGTTTTGAAATTTCACAGTGTCATGCAATAAGTTTATAGCCACCGCATAAATAAAATAATTGTAGCCATACAGCAGAATTGTAGAGTTCTAGACATAACATCAATACTAAAAATAGTCTTGGCTTGTAAAATAATATTGCTTATGGTTTTATGCGTCGTTAATTTTAAGGAGTCGTGTTTGGTAATGTCTCATGAAGTAACAAACGGCTGATAAGTGTCACCCCTTCATGGTTAATGCCCCTCAACATCGCCCAGATGTTGAAGGGGCATTAAGGGGCGAATTAAGGGGAAAGGCATGAAGGGGTTCGCTCCTTTTTTTCAGTGCAAACTGCCAAGGAGTCTCAATATTTCCGTCGTACTAGATATAACATAACAACCTTGGAATTTTCAAGTCAAGAGTGAACAATATTATAGCTAAGCGTGCTCTACCTAAGGCTACATTTTCACTTTCCATCAAACAATTAGCTACCACCAATTAATGACACAAGATTTTCACCCACCGGCCTATCACAGAGAGCCGTATTAAAAAGTTTCAAACCAATATTGAAGTGAAAGTGTCCCTCATGCCTTGTCTGACTGACCCGAATGACCTTTTCACCAACTTGTCAAATTTAATGAATGAAGAACATAAGGATACCTTTAAACTTAAAACATGTAAAGCTAGTATTAGTGTCGCGTTCGCTGACTGGGCCACCCCAGGTATTTACAAAAGTAGGAATACATTATATGAGCTATATGCTGCTAGGGAATCAATGCTTAATGACCCAGCATTTATTTTACATATTAAAAACTACTCTAAAGCATTTAAAAGAGCTTGTCACGCAGCAAAATCATTGCATATCAAAAGAAAAATTGAAAAATCCACAAATAAAATTAAAGCTACCTGGAAAATAGTCAATAATGAGACTGGCAAATCAAAACTCCGTAATAAAAAAATTCATTTGAAAGTAAACATTAATCTTTTGACAAATAATTTTGAAGTAGCCAACGCGTTTGATAGTTTCTTTTCCAGTATCCCTAAAGTAGTGACATCATCTTTAAATTCCTCGGCATCTGGTGCGATGGCATTGTTAGAGTCTAGTGTTAAAAAATGTAATAATATCTTTAGTTTTAAATACATTAATGCTGACAAAATCGTGAAGACATTTAAATCATTAAACATTAAAAATACTGAAGATTTATGGGGAATGTCTACATAATTACTCAGCGCTATTATAACTGATATTGCACCATGCCTAGCGTATATTTTTAATAGGTGTGTTGATGAGGGTGTTTTTCCTGATTTAATGAAACCTAGTAAGCTCATTCCCCTGTTCAAATCTGGAAATGCAAGTGACCCTGCTAACTATAGACCTATCTCAGTATTGCCCACGCTAAGTAAAATCTTTGAGAAAGTTATTCTTACTCAGTTGTTATCACATTTTAACCTAAATGGGATACTTCATAGCCACCAGTTTGGATTTACGAAAGGTCGATCAACGACTGATGCCGGTATTCTACTCTTAAAGCACATATATGATGCCTGGGAAAACTCGCAAGACGCGATTGGGGTATTCTGCGATCTTTCCAAAGCTTTTGACTGTGTAAATCATGCTACATTAATATCTAAACTTAAACATTACGGCATTCTAAATCGCTCTATTGACCTAATACAATCATACTTGACTGATAGAGTCCTTAAAGTTGATGTGGGCGGTGAGAGATCTTCTGGGTCTATTATTGACATGGGGGTGCCACAAGGTTCGATATTAGGTCCTTTCTTGTTTCTAGTGTACGTAAATGACCTACCTTTTTTGGTTAAAAAACTATGTGAAATAGTACTATTTGCTGACGATACCTCATTAATTTTTAAAGTTGATAGATTGAAGACTAATTACGATGACGTTAACGCATCTCTGTCGCAAATACTTAACTGGTTTAACGTTAATAATCTTTTACTGAATGCTAAGAAAACCAAGTGTATTAAACTTATCTTACCAAATGTGACTCTCCGGCCAACTAATATTATACTTAATGGAGAGTCACTTAACCTTGTAGATTCTACTATTTTCTTAGGACTTAATATTGACACAAAATTGCAGTGGGGGCCACAAATCAAAGCACTTGCAGCTAGACTAAGTTCGGCTGCATATGCAGTTCGGACTATAAGATGGCTTACTGATGAAGCTACAGCTAGGCTAGTTTATTTCAGCTACTTCCATAGTGTTATGTCTTACGGTATCCTTCTCTGGGGGAAAGCAGCTGATATTCAAACTATATTTGTTTTACAAAAAAGGGCCATACGTGCCATATATAAAATGAAATCTTGAGACTCATTGAGGGAGCGATTTAAGGAAATTAATATCCTCACAGTAATTTCAAAATATATATATGAAAACTTATTGTACACTCACAAACACATCTGTAGCTTTCAGAAAAATTGTGATTCACATAATATTAACACTAGAAATAAAAATAAACTTTATATCCCCAAATTTCACCTGCAGAAGGTAAATGGGTCTTTTATGGGGAACACTGTACGCTTTTATAATAAACTTCCGGAAAATGCAACTAAGCTTCCTATTCGGAAGTTTAAAGCCTATGTTAAGAATAATTTAATAAAGAAAGCGTACTATACTCTAGATAGCTATATGAATGATAAAACTGCGTGGCCCAATGTCCCGGTCACTCTACCCATAGGAAGCTAACATGTCGATTTGCAATGTCTGTACCTACTATTTCGTATCTTATTTTTATATAAGCTGTGTAGATACTATAGAATAACTTTGAAGCGTAGCGTGTGCTGTCTTTGAAACTTTTGCTTTTGTATTATTGCATTGCATACGTCTGACTAAGTTATTTTTGATTTGTAAAAGGATCATATGAAAAAACCGTAGGAACCGAGACGTAGTTTGTTGCCTGTTCTTCTACGCTTGGTCGCGTGGAACTGGCACCTAGACTCACCTAGCTTTAAGACGTTTCAAAGTGATTCTTGCATCGTAATGAATAAAAAATTATTGAGTTTGAGTTTGAGTTTGAATGAAAATAAAAAAGCTGTAAAATTTAGGAATTCCTTGCCGGCGTCTGTTTTTCCAAACACTTACAAAATTTGATGTTCTTAAGAGTAGAGTGAACTGATATCGGTAACCGTGCTACACCTTTGACCGCATCATCACTTAACAGCAGGTGACATCGCGGTCAAACGCAAGCCTACATTATGTAAAAAAAATACTAGTAGACGACTACCGCAGATTTATAAACTTTCCAGAACTTGATCTGATATTTTTATTATCTGTAAAACAGGCCGGTCATCAATGGAATTACTTCACAATGCTCAATCACCGAGGGGCAGGGATCTAGTTACAGACTCTCATACAAACCATACACCGGTTTCCACACACACAGTGCAGTATTTATAAGCTGAAACGCCGTGTTGACACACGGTGCTCTAACCGGTTCGCAGAGGCTGGCCGCGCTTGTATTCATAAACTTGCCACCTGCTTTTTATTTGGGACCATCGGTAGTTATCGTGATAACACAAGTATATCACGCATAAGCTCGACTTATCTACGTATATACGGTTCAGTAATGTCAAGGTCAAGCATTTAAATTTAAATTAATCCCAATAGTTTCAAGGTGAAACTAATGTTGAGCTTTGTAGGTGAATCTAGGCCCAGATTCCTAGTGGCCAAGCCTAGAAGAAATACATAAACTAAACATACGGCTTATTACTTTAGGTAGGTATAGGTACCCCTTCTATTGAGTGATCTTTTTTTACGACTTAGATATATCAATTAAAAAATAACCAATACCTAGTAGTAGGTTCTCTCTTCAACTACTAATTTTGTATTTCCTATTTAAACGTTTTTCGCACGACTTCGTCATATAGGAGACGATTTCAAAAAAATAGAACTAGTTATCAAAATTGGTTCAAAAGTATCGAGTCTAAAAATATCAAAACGGTTCAAAAGTTTGTCCATAAAGTCAGTTTCTCAAGTTTTTTAAATTATTTTGTCTACATCTAATATTCATAATTTCATCCATATGATGCCATTGCTGACCACAGAGATCTACATCATTGATTTCTAGAGCGAATGATCTAGTGCAGCTAACGGTTTCTAGCATAGCCTTTAGGTCGTTTATTAATTGGCCAATCTATTTATTAATTTAACTAAGTAAGTGCTAAAAGAGGAAAACTGACAAATATTTGATCGGTTGTCATCTGTAAAATCGGCCTTTGGATAACTGATAATTATAACTTTTTACTAATCCTTTATGAGTTTTCACTGACCCGGCATAGAATTTGATTTTGAGAAATACATTTCATCTGTAGAAGAGCCCTAGTCCAAAAGTAGAGTTCCTTATAGACTGATATGATGCCGATTTGCTGTACTGCGGTCCTACTGCAAGCTCCCTATAAGGCTTTGGATATGACCAGAGCCGTCTCTAGCCCATGTAGCGCCCGTGTGCAAACATTACCCAAGCGCCCCCTAGTAAGCGCGCGTTCAAAATGGAATAGATACAAAGTACAAGTAACAGCACATCAAGTTACTACAAACTGTCAAATTTCCCTAATGGGTAATAAACTTGTTTTGAGATTTTTAGGAACATTTTTTTTAGTTTGGTTACCACGATGTGCTGTTGAATGTATTTAGAATTATACAAGGTGTTTTGGTGTTTTCTATAACAAGCCAAAACGTATCCATGATTATGATGTTGACATGACTATCTTCTTCTTTCTTCTAAATAAATAAAACTCTTACGTTACTGACTGACTGACTGACAATCAACGCACAGCCTAAGTTAGTCCTAGAAGCATGAAACTTGGAGGGTGTGTTCCTATTATAACGTAGAGGTGCATTAAGAAAAGAAATCGGAAAATTCTTTCCTTAAGAGGAGAAAAAGGGGGAAAATGGTTTTAAGAAAAATCAACGCACAGCCTAAGCCGTTAGTTCTAGAAGCATTAAACTTGAAGGGTGTGTTTATTTTATAGCTTAGACATGCATTTAGAAAGAAGATTCGAAAATTATTTAAAAATCTAAGAGGAAGGGGGGCGCCAAAGGCCACGGCGCTCGGCGCCCCCCTTTTGAGCGCCACGGCGCTCGCCCGCTTTGATGTTATTCATCAAATATTAGAAGAGCTCAAGATGCTACTCAAAATCTATGAAGAGCGGAGCGCTTTTTACGATGGTCTTTGAAAGTAGTGCGGCGCCCGGCCAACGCACCCGCCGAATGGCCGAGTATGGCTAGGGAGCGCCGAGCTTCACGGCAGCGCTTGGCGCTCCCTATGCTGTAATTTATCAAATATTAGAAGAGCTCAAGATGCTATTCAAAATCTATGCAGAGCGGAGTGCTTTTTACGATGGTCATTGAAAGTGCGGCGCCTGGCCAACGCGCCCGCCAAGTGGGGCCCCGTGGTGGTCATAGGGTGGACGCAGCGTCCTAGGGGGCGCCGAGCGCTGCGCTTGGCGCCCCCTAGGACGCTGCGCCCGTGTGCACCGCACACCCTGCACAATAGGTAAAGACGCCGCTGGATATGACCTTCAAACCTAAGAAGAACCTGTGTTGTCAGCCGGTCTGTGTGCAATTTGACAGCCATAGCCACAGTCATTTCCTTTTCCAGAATAATGAAATGGAATAAAAATTATGTATATAATTTCCTTAGAATATAGTAGTTGCCTTCCGTCTGTACTACCAGCACAAAGGTTCTACATAAAAGCAATACCAATGAAAAGATTCTATTTGCAGCCTGCGCCAATGGATGCACATGTAAAGTACAGTGATTTTCTAGTAGAGCATTGTTACGGTAGAGGTGGCAAAATATCTGTCTAGTGTATACCATTGACTGACACGATAAAAGAAGAACGATTTTCGAGTCATCTCATAAGATAAAGTTGTCATTCCATTGAGTGTAGGGCTTCAGGGATTACTTTAGTTGAGAGGGTGGAATAAAGTGTTGGTTAACTACTGAAACGTTGAAAGTATCTATCGAAGATGAAAGTGGTGAAGAGTTCTTAGGATATACAGGGTGGTTTTTTGAGAAGCGGTGATGTCCACGTCTGAAACCATGAGAGTTAAGGAAAAGGCGTGAAAAGAATCATGTCCTCGATTTATAAGAAAACACTGCATATTATTAATTTTTTTCAAATATCTTCTTTCGTGGTTTCGGACTTGGCATCAACACCCTTGTCAAAAAACACCCCGTATATATAATTATGTAGTATTATTTTTGAGCTTGAGAAAAAGTGTTCATTTAGTCTTGATGGACACCATCATAGGTAGTCTAATTTTTATTACGGTCTGAGCTATATTAAAAATTCAAAACCTTTCAATTAATTTCAAAAAATAATAATTAACTTCATGATTTATAAAGTCTAAGTGTAGGCAGGCCTCTTTCACTCCATGTACTTGCGCGCGATAAGTACCTACCGGCCGCCGGGCAGTCGACTGCCTATTTCTCAGTGGGTTGCCGACACTCGACAGCCGCGCGGAGCGTTCGTACGCGAGGAAATAATTATTTTGTGTTACCGGACTTTGCCCTTGTTTCCCACAAGAATACCTACTTAAATTATTTATACGATTCAGAATATTTTCCACAATTAAGTTTAATAACCGAGAATTTCGCCAAGGCAAAAAAAATATTGAACATTACATCAAAATAAAACATTTCATGTATAATTTCTTGATAATTAAAAAATAAAACATGTTAAAACAGAAGAAATTCTTTATCTTTCAATTATAAAGTTTACTGCAAATACCTACTGACATATATATCGAAAGAGGCAGCCCTGACAATCTACGCTGAGCACGTGGCGGCGCGCACCTACAGAGCAAAGTCAACTTTATGTTCGTAAGCTTTGGTTCATTTTGGCTTGCAACGTCTAGCTACTAGAGGGAGTAGGTTATTATAGCAGTAGGTATTGTCATTTTTCCTTGGAGTGATTTATCTGTTACGTAGTAACTTTATTAATCTGTGGTGTAGGTGTCTAGCCTTCAATGCGCCAATACATCGTCAATTATGAAATAATCAACGTGCCTAACGTTGTAAAAATTACTAGTCGTAAAATGTCTATCACCTGAAGTCTGGTTTGAACCGGTTATGTTCAAGCAATCGGTAAATGTGTCAGCAGCGTTGATACAATAGGTTGTTTAAAACAGTACTACATAATAGAATTCAGTAATACATTATTCGTAGCACCGTATCGTATAGGTACCTCACAGAAGTATCATCACACCTCAAGAACAAAATTAATGCCCTAATTTTGAACCTTAATGCCATAGCAAAACCATCTAAAACTAACAGTTGGGATTTAGGAACCTTCTCGGTAAAAATCGCTGTTATGTTACGATATTTTATGTGAACCACATTCAAAGAACGATTTATTGTATGTCTATTTAATCCGCAGTTCGGCTAGTATTATGGTTTTTTAGGCATAACTGTGTAAAATTAGCAAGATTGGCAATAATCTTATGGCGATCAGCACTATCACACTATCACTATCGTTATCAGCACTTAACTTCAATATTGATCCTTATCGCTAAATTAATTCGACTCAATTTTTTTAAAGATTTAGTATTCTTTATTGTTAATATTCCAAAAAAGATTCTATCGACCACGCCTTTGTTACCCAAAGAAAAGAAACGTACAGAACCCATCGCCTTAGATAACTAGAATTGTTGAAAAAAAGGTCACCATTATTGGCATTTCATGTACCTTAGACAATTTTAATGGTCTAAGGTAGGTACAACAACTTGTAAGTACGATGCACTGTCATTTCATCTGCGCTGTGTGCACATGTACCGAATTCTGAATAAGCTATCTATAAAAAACACACTAGACAGACGCGTTAGTGCTCATACTTACTTTCACGTTCGCGTCAAAGAATAGTTAAATCAGAAAGTGCGTATTCGTTCAACTGGCTACGCAAATACCTATTGTAAAAAGTCTCCAAAGCCGATTGGGTCCGTTGTTGCTTAATTTTCACAGATCGGCAATAATAGCGAAAGGAATCTAATTCAAATTAAAAAAACATTTGCACGTAAGCTGTCTAAAGATCATCGACGCCATTTTGGATTCGGTTCTGTGTTGCGAAAAAAAGAGCTACGTTTTGACAGATTACTTACTTACAAATAAAATTCAACTTAAAAAATACAAAACAAATACAAAATTATTTATTTACCAAGGAACATACAAAGTCTTATTTCAATTACTGGCGGTCCCCGCACTAGGACAAGCCTGTATTTCGGGAGGTCAAAATTCTAGAATTAAGATTTCTATTAATATGTGAAACAAAAGCAGATAACACAGAAACAAGCCAAGGCACGAGAGAAAGAAAACTTATATAACTAAGAAACAAAAAGTAAAAACAATTTAATAATATGTAGGTAAGCAAACTAAAGAACACGACATGATAAACGGATTAGTTGCTGTTCGTGCGGCGTCATTTAAACACCAGTTTTGAGCTTTTGATTTAAAGCTTTTGACTCTTATTCCAGACTGAACCTATTTATCATAACGTAAACAGGGAAATATTCACCGAGAACTTATCATGGTACTTGATAACTAACATTACCTATTGTTTTCCTTGATTGTTAGTTTTGCTATGTTTTTACCCTACCGTATGTCATGTTGAATCACGTAGGTAATTATTGTTGGAACAAACATTATAATTATTACTTTATGTAATTTATTCTATGCTCAGCACATCATAATTGGGTGTTCCAAGAAAATCTGAATAGTTAAAACATAATTTGTATGTGTACAGCAGTAAACTTTTAAGAAACCTTCAGATCACGCTTCTCGGTACTTCTCCTTTTGTTTAATTGCTAGAACTCGGTTTCTAATTGAAAAAATCATTCATTTACAGTTTTTTGGGGTCACGCTTTCTTACTTATAGTATGCACTCCAAAACTCTTACCAAAAAGTATGAAATAAACCGAATGAAGCCAGTTATTAATGGTATTCTATATTCGAATAATTGGAATCGGTTGCATAAATTCATGAAATTATACAATTTTACTGTCTGAATCTAAGTTGTCTATGACCGGGCGTGACGTGGCGAGCACGATGCGTACACGTGGTGAACGCATGCTCACTTCGGAACGAGCCGCGGAACCACCGCACTCCATCAATCCGTAAACCAACCTGATTCAACACTAAATTCCGGTACTGCCTATAAATAACTTATGTTCGAAATAATCTAAGCTAACTTTACCTCCTTTTCAAGAATTATTATCTGAACATAATTTTATTGTTATTGACTTGGGTCATGACGGGATACATAAAGTTACATTATGAGTTTTTGCCAACATGACTGTAATAACCACGCGCTCAGTTACTCAGATGTGTAGTTTATTGCAATCCTTTTAGTTTGCTGGTGGATTAAGATTTTGTGTGTGCAATAATTCGACTTTGTCTACATATTATATCAGGGATAAAAAAAAGCAAAACCGATGACGTAGCACCGACGCGCCGGCACGCCCCGACCGACGCCTGAGCCGCGCCAACGTCGTCGCTTCAAGTCACACTCGCACCGCGTCGTCGCAATGTCGATAATCCATAGAAAGCGAAAATTGCAATTTTTTAAATTGACCTCTTGAATTGATGTCTGATACACCCCTCAATACACCCAAACTATAAAAGATTGTGTTCGTAGGAAGCATAGGTACAGTTTGACTAAAGTAAATGTTGAATTTGCTGTAGAATGTATTTCTTCTCTGAACTTGTTATTGCGACCATGCTTTCGTTACTTTTCTGTAAAAAAGTTGTTACCTTGGCCTTTGTTTAATCTGGTCTTGAAACCGGAATGCAACTTAACAAAACTAACCTGAAATTTATAACAGCCATACTTAGAAACGCAAATTAAATAAAATAAAAATAAAGTAAGACTAAAGATATAAAACCTCTAAACCTTGCGCCCATCTAAGCGGTCTGTGATAGCGATCAGTGAAACGCTGTCAAATATGACAGTATTTTCAATAAATATTTAAATTAATAAAAATACTTAAATATAATATTTTCAATGCTATGCACTTTTTTAATTCTTATGTCGCGAATCTTTTTATTTCTGCCTTTGCAAGTTAGCTTTTGCGAGTTATAAAATTACAAGCGATCCATCCGAGCTTCGCACGGTTGAACAAATAACATCTGTGCGAATCTAGGGTCGCTAGTAAAAAGCCAATGTTACACATATAGATAAGGGATGATGTAGCTTTCTAATGCTGAAAGAATTTTGAAAATCGTTCCAGTAGTTTTTGAGTTTATTCGTTACATGCAAACCATATTTTGTATGTATCGGTATAGTTCAATATTTTAGCTGAGTTCCTATTTAAAAATCACGACGGATCATAATCACTAGCTAGGTTTTAGCAAATATCTGATAAAATTGAATTTTCTATGGCCAAGGAAGTATCTATAGGGATTTTATACTTATACGAGTATGATCCCTATATAGACATTTTTGATGTGTGTTCTTTTGTAAGTGAAGCCATAAGTAGGTATTTCATGTGCCAAATTTTAATGTGAAAATAATAGGTTGATTCCCACAATAGAAAACTGTCAAAAAAGATGAAGTGTGATATTGTGATGAATTGACAAATAGTGTGCTTTTTTTTCTGGCCTGTCCTAGTAACTAATAAGGGACGTTTTTGACTCAGTGGCGTTGACCTAAATGCAAATCTACCGAAAAATTGGTTTTTATTCCTATCAATCAAATCAAATCAAAATGGTCTTTATTCAGTTGAATTACAAGAATCACTTTGAAACGTCTTAAAGCTAGGTGAGTCTAGGTACCAGTTCCACGCGACCAAGCCTAGAAGAACAGGCAACAAACTACGGCTCGGTTCCTACCGTTTTTTATATGATCCTATCGGGGCCTTCTTCTAATAAATTGTATGATATTGGATACCTATGGCGTAGCAGATTATAACATCATTATAATTTATCCCATATTCAACTCGGGGCCATAATAGTCAGGGGAAAATTCGGAAGCATGGCGCCGGTCAGGGTTGAAGGCTAGACGGTTACATCATGTCAGAAGTCAGAACTAAAGACGCACCTTTTACCGATTTACATCCTCTACTTTTACCGATTTTAGGTCTCCCGCGCGTGATACAGGCTAGTCCTAGTGCGGGGTCCATTGTATATCTAGATTTTTGTAAAACTGTTTTCTCGAATACGAGATTTTTGTATTCGATTAATTTGCTGACATATTCAATGATCTCATTACATAAATTCCTGGCTTGTAGTCAATAACTATCAGTGGTCATTCACTTGTTATTTGAGTTATGTTTACAATCGGGATTCAAGACAATATTTGCTAGAGTCGACGTTTTTTATGTTAAACAAATAAATAAACTTGCAGCCGAAGCGAATAGTTTGAAACACTTTTGTATGTATATAATTATGTAACTACCTACTACAAGATGATTACTAAGTAAGAAGATAATAAAAGTGACCGAAATACTGAGATGGCGAATGATAACATACATGATAATAATTTTATACACTTATATACATTATATATTAGAGGAATACAATATTTAGCTTAAAAATAAAAATTCACAGAAAAACAATGGGCGGCCTTATCGCTAACAGCGATCTCTACCAGGCAACCTTGGGATGGACAGAATCGAACACAAACAAGAGAGGGGGCGAGTTTGATTTGATGAGATTTAATAAATATAACTCAGAAACTCTATTTTCAAAAATATAACCTACATAAACGTAATTACAATACGTCCTGACTCCATTTAAGGCCTGCGCCTACCTAGTTCGCTGGCGTTGGCTATCAGTGAAACACTGTCATTGTGAATTTGACAGCGATATTTGTCAGCGTTTCACTGATCGTTACCGCCAGCGAACTAGGTGTGCGCAGGCTTTTAGTGTGGGACGACGGACGGCAGCAAAATGCTGATTAGACAAGTAGACGGGGCAGGTTTATTAAATACGAGGGTAGGTATAGGTAAGGAAGTTCCTCACTATGATGGATCTCATTCAGCCGCATGATCGGTGTGGCCTTGCTTGCCAGGAAGTGACACTAGTGCAATTATGCCGACAATGACACGAGACAAATAATGGCAGACTTCATTCATGCTCCGTTGAAGAGATTAAAGGTTTTTTTATTTATGTTTTGAAGGTTTGTTGCTTAGCCGCACTGCCCTATAATAAAGGTAAAGTTGCAAACAGAAACGCCATCCATGAATTCAGAATGTCCATTCAAATTCTATCTATCTATCTGTTCAGCCTGTATGCACCAACTGCTGGGTATATGCCTCTTCCCTAATACGCCACTCTCTTCGGTCTTGTGCCAGTCTCCGCCATTGCTGCCCAACTACTCCGACAATATCATCCGACCAACGGGCGGGTGGTCTGCCTCGTGGTCGCTGTGCGTCTCTTGGCCACCATTCTGTAATCGCCGTTGTCCATCTTCCATCACTCCTTGCCACGTGTCCTGCCCATCTCCACTTCAGACTAGTGATCCGCATACCTACGTCTACGACTTTCGTTCGGCGTCGTATCTCCACGTTGGGTCTAGGAGTGAGATACTGGGCATGGCTCCATTGCTCTTTGTGTTACTTATAAATTCAAATTAAAAATAATAATTATTCAGTTGTATCACAAGGATCACTTTGAAATGTATAAAGATTTTTTTTTAATAAATGCATTATACGTTCTTGAGATATAAATTTGTAATTTTTACATAATTTGCACTTCTAATATTTAATATATTTCAATCTCTCATCTTTCTCACCATGTTTTGCTGTGCAGCTGCTTACTCACTTTTAAATTTTGCAACCGATATCTTTGTTTTGCGACACAATTATAACTCAGAAACTACCTAATTAAAAATCTTTAGCTGAGTCTTTAAGTTAGTAATTACCGGTGTCCCAAGGTTGTGGCTGTAATGTAACTGCTCTATTATTCCTTCAGGCAGCAAACAGACATTGCTCACTATCTAGTCCCAATGAGAAAACTTCATTTAACTAAATAAAATAAGCGTCCTGAAAATTTCAGTGAGTACGTGCTTGTTTTTTGGGGTTGGCTGTGAGTCTGTCGGCGGCGTTTAATGGCATGACATACGATTGCTAGCTTGGAACACCTTAATTATCATGTTTAATGAAAAACTGAGTAACTATCTAAATTTTCATAAATACTTACATACATTATGTACAAGATGGGTTCGTCCAATAATACCGTCACTATAGTCAAAAACAAGTGGACGAACCATGCTACCATACATAATTGCTTGGCAATAACTCTTTCTGTGCGTAGGTTTTACTAGACCTATTGCTATTGTTTCTTAAATAGACGTGCCACTTTTAAGCCTCCGCTATACTCTGGTCTAAAAACAAAACACGACCGGAAAGTTGGAAAAATTTAAAATAAAGATGGCGTTGCCTGACCTGAGCTGTGAATTCATGTATTTGATACCAACTATTACTTATTCTGTGCTTGGGTCTGACATTTGTCACGACATTACAATGTGTTGACTAGAATACGCTTCGTTAGACAAAAACACAGACAGATATTCAGTAAATAAATATAACCCAATTGTTATGTTAGCTGATTCCCGTCGCAGAGTTTCCATTGCATATTTTTCATCCAGGATTGGTGATAACAATGGCAAGCTGTGCGGATTTTTTAAACTACCTCGAACGCTACATTTTAAATCTAACTTATATAGTAGTGTAGTAGTAGTAGTCTAATTTATATAGTATAACAAGCAAATAGCCCCAGATTTAATAAAAGAAACCTTCCACCAAGAAGAGATTTTCCTCATATTATGCAAAACCAGAGTGAGTTGCAAGTTCATAAATGTCGGTAGTCGGTGAATGAACACTTGTATTTTTTAAAGGTAAAAAACGGAACCCTTATAAATTCGTCATGTCTGTCTGTCTGTCCATCCGTATGTCACAGTCACTTTTTTTCAAAAAAATGAAATGAAATGAAAAGAAATAATTTATTTGCTTGAAGTATGGTACTTACAAAACTGTAAAAGCTATATGTACTGATGAAACTTGGTAAATAGATGTATTCTGTAAACCGCATTAAGATTTTTATACTTAGAACTGACACTCAAAAAATATTTTTTCATAAAACTTATGAGTTTTCTTAACATTAAGTAAAAGATTATTAAACCAGTTAAGTATTTACGACAGAGATGCGTTAACGTCATCGTAATTAGCCTTCTATCTATCGACTTTAAAAATTAATGAGGTATCGTCAGCAAATAAATAAATAAATAAATAAATAAATAAATATTGTGGACAATTCACACAAATAGTACTGTTTCACATAGTTTTTTAACCAAAAAAGGAAGGTTATTTATTATTTATTTATTTATCGAACCTTGTGGCACCCCTATGTCAATAACTGACCCAAAAGATCTCTCACCGCCCACATCAACTTTAAGGATTCTATCAGTCAAGTACGATTGTAATAAGTCAATGGAGCGATTTAGAATACCGTAATGTTTAAGTTTAGATATTAAGAGGGTGACGGACGCAGCTCGCAACTTCAATTCGAGGCGCGGGCAAAAATTGCTCCGAATATAGCTATCTCTATTCATTTGATGCGGGCGCCACGGAATATATAATAGTAGTATACACACACAGGCGCTCGTGTGACGCGCTACTTCTATACGTGAATCCAACCATAGTGCCGCGCTTGTGCGTGTGCGTCAGCCACTGATAACGATTTTTATGCATTGCCTAATTTCGTCAACGTTACTAACACCCCTTTTCACTAAACCTAGGCGACGCCTAAATCGGATGCCTAAATATTAACGGGCCGACGTACACAGCTCGCAACTTCAATTCGAGGCGTGAGCAAAAACTGCTCCGAATATAGCTATCTCTATTCATTTGATGCGGGCGCCACGGAATATATAATAGTAGTATACACACACAGGCGCTCGTGTGACGCGCTACTTCTATACGTGAATCCAACCATAGTGCCGCGCTTGTGCGTGTGCGTCAGCCACTGATAACGATTTTTATGCATTGCCTAATTTCGTCAACGTTACTAACACCCGTTTTCACTAAACCTAGGCGACGCCTAAATCGGATGCCTAAATATTAACGGGCCGACGTACACAGCTCGCAACTTCAACTCGAGGCGTGAGCAAAAACTGCTCCGAATATAGCTATCTCTATTCATTTGATGCGGGCGCCACGGAATATATAATAGTAGTATACACACACAGGCGCTCGTGTGACGCGCTACTTCTATACGTGAATCCAACCATAGTGCCGCGCTTGTGCGTGTGCGTCAGCCACTGATAACGATTTTTATGCATTGCCTAATTTCGTCAACGTTACTAAGCGTCAGATAGGCTAGTGGCTAGGGCGTGCGGATTCACACTGAGAGGACGAGGTGGGCGGGAGTTCAAATCTGGTCAAAGAGAGTTGACTTTTTGCACCCTACAATTTTATGTTTTTATTTTTTGTGGCTGCATTACCTGACTAACCCTCTAAGCTTATTGCTTGCTTGTTTCGCTTTTCTAGTATTCAATAAGCAAGGATTGGTCATGCTCTGAATGCAAGAATAAAGTGAAAAAAAAAACAACATTCCTGAACCGATAAAGAACCTTCAGAGTAGCTATTTACGCACTTAGAAAAGACACTAGGAAATTCTCTAACATGATACGAGTGAGTTTATTCATCAGGTAGGGTTTGTGCGGGTTCTGGACCAAATTGAAGAAGAGTAAAGAGAACCATTGACTCCGAGTTGAGTTGAGAGAGCCATTGACCCCGGCGCGGAGCGATGGAGTTGTGGTTGATGACGTTCCAGTAGAGGATGATGGGTGGGAGTCCGCTCAACATCAGGTGTGGTGTGGTTTGCTTGACCTCATTGGCCTAGTGGTTGGAGGGTGCGGGTTCAAAATCAGTGATAACGTTACAGTAATAGATGATGGGTGGGGTCCGCTCTACGTCAGGTGGGGTGTGGTTCGCCAGACCTCATCGGCCTAGCGGTTGGGGGGCGTGGGTTCAAAACCAGTCATGACGTTACAGTTGAAGATCATGGGTGGAGGTCCGCTCAACATCAGGTGGGGTGTGGTTCGCCAGACCTCATCGATCACACACACACAGCAATAAAAAACACGCAAAGCGGCTCACTTACCAAAGTACAGAAAGTCTAATAATGTGACTGCATTTAAATATATACTTTATTCGTTGAGCAATTAGGTTGCTTTTATTCTGCTTATTTACATTCGCAAAACCAACGATTGCGAACATCGACCTACAATTACATGGACCTCGGCTTTCGCACAAAACTCGCGAAAAAAGTGTACCAAGCTAACCTACTATAGGTGGATACTTATATAATGATTATAAACAAACTGAAAAAAAAATTATTTATGTCTTATCACAATTACTATATAGAACTCAATTTTGATTGCATGAAGCAACTTCTAGTGAACGTTACAGAAATTTTTCCAAGTCTTTTTATCAATATTTCCACCAGACGTTGAGCAGTACTCTGTTTATTGAGCTCCAGTTATATAAAGAAAAACTATTTTGTTAAAGTATTTCTCAGTCTTTTTATCAATATTTCCACCGGACGTTGAGTGGTAGTTTATTTCTTGAGCTCCAGAAAAATAAAACAGAAATATGTTGTTCAAATTTTTACAAGTCTTTTTATCAATATTTCTACCTGACGTTGAGTGGTATCAGTTTTTTTAAGCCCCAGATAAATAAAGAATAAAAATATTTTGTAGCCATTTTTCTTAGTCCTTTTTTCAATATTATAACCTGACGTTGAGCGGTAGTCGGTTGTTTGAGATTCAGATAAATAAAGAAAAAAAACATTTTGCTGAAATTTTTCCAAGTCTTTTTATCAATATTTCCACCTGACGTTGAGTGGTAGCAGTTTTTTTAAGCCCCAGATAAATAAAGACTAAAAATATTTTGTGGCAATTTTTCTTAGTCCTTTCATCAATCTTTCCACCTGACGTTGAGCGGTAGTCGGTTTTTTGAGATCCAGATAAATAAAGAAAAAAAATATTTTGCTGAAATTTTTCCAAGTCTTTTTATCAATATTTCCACCAGACGTTGAGCGGTACTCTGTTTATTGAGCTCCAGTTATATAAAAAAAAACTATTTTGTTCAAGTATTTCTCAGTCCTTTTATCAATATTTCCACCGGACGTTGAGTGGTAGCAGTTTTTTGAACTACAAATAAATAAAGAAAAAAAATAATTTGTTGTAATTTTTCTTAGACCTTTTATCAATACTTCATATACAGGGTGGAATTTTGTAATGCCACCTGGAGGGAAAGTACTCTTAATACTGCAGATAGAAAATTTTACTCACAGGAAACATTCCTTTATTTTTGAATAGAAAGCAAACTGCATTCAAAGTTTTTCGAAAATTCTCTCACACCCGGGAATTGAACCGGCTAAAATCAGAAAAATTATACCTTGTACTTTTATTGCATCGATCGTTAGTCAATTATAAGGATGAAATCTCTCTAACAAACATGATAAATTAAATGAAAGAAAAACCAGGAAATCTTAAATTAATTTAATTATTTACAAAAAATGGTTAACTAACTAGTTACTTGAAATTAGTTGCTTGAAATGGGCTCCATTCTTTTGGATACACAAATTTATTCTTTTAACGAATTCATTTCTTTAAAAGAATAAATTTATTCCTTTCAAAAAAAAAAATTAATTTAAAAATTATTTTATTTTTAATTTTAGAAATTGCTTTCTATCCAAAAATAAAGGAATGTTTCCTTTGAGTAAAATTTTCTATCTGCAGTATTAAGAGTACTTTCCCTCCAGGTGGCATTACAAAATTCCACCCTGTATAGAAATTAATGGTTCATAATTTGTTTTAGTCGAAATGTTGGCTTTTTTCGAAATTTCGGCAGACTTTTTGACCTAGTGCTGCACCTTGATTTCGTTTACCCAACCTACAACCTACCTAGGTAGTTAGTATTTCCCATCTTCACTTAGTACCCTTCCTAAACTAACAATTATCAAATATCTAAGCATTATGTTTTATGCCAGTGTAGGTATTTAACTAGTCCGAAGTCCGAGCGATTCACACACACAACCGAAGTGTCCCGTGTGCTTCAAGCGTTTCCTCCCCCTGCACCCCGCCACCCGCACCGTGCGTGCGCGATAGCAATAGTAGCCGTTCGAAAATGCCATGAATTTGATCGTGTTCCGTAATACCAAAAATGATGACTGAAAACTTTTGATATTCTTCACATAGTATTGTTATTCTGTAACTAGACAATATAAACTAGGTTCCTTAACAAAAAACACGTAAGATATTGTTGTTTTTAGTACGAAACCAATAGGTAGAAAACTTGATAAGTTTAGCATAAAAATGTGCAAAATGCGATTGGTGTTTATTTCATTTTAGGTAAGTATTTATTATTATTTATTAGGTAAGTAATTTGAAATAAAAACTGTTGAGGAACCTAGATAAATACTATTTAAATACAATTATTACAATAATATAGTGTAAATCTGTCTAAATTAGAAATCATTTTGGTATTCCGTTTGTATGAAAATTTTCCATACGTCAGCCTCTTAACTAGTTTTTTCGTGTGCGCGAGCTGCAAGCAGCTCGCGTGTCGGTGTGCTACTCCCAGTTTTACATTACACTTGCACTTGTAAAACCCCAAAAAGTAGTAAAGAAAGTCCTAAGTAACCCTAAAAGTCGATCAGTGAATCAAGTTCCTCAGTGTAGTAAAACCCCAATCAAGTCCTATAGAACCCTAAAATTCAAGGTCCTAAGTGAAGTAAAATTCCAATTAAAGGCCTAAGGAACCCTAAAAGTTGTTTATTTTATCAAGTTCCTCAATGTAGTAAAACCCCAATCAAAGTCCTAAGGAACCCTAAAAATGTTAACATTATCAAGCTCCTTAGTGTAGTTGAAACTCCAATCAAAGTCCTAAGGAACCCTAAAAGTCGAACACTTAATCAAATTGCTCAATGTAGTAAGACCCCAATCAAAACCTTATACGGAACCCTAAATTGTACGTCAAGCCAAAACCCTTAACGGGTCGAAACCGCTGGAAGGAACCCAAACGTTGACTACCGGGTCGCGTGCATCGCGAGCTGCAAGCAGCTGTGAAGACCAAGTGAAGATCCAATCAAACACCTTAAAAAACCTAAAATTCAATCTCCAATCATAGTCCTCAGTCGAATGAACCGTTTGAACGACCTTAATCGGACGATTTTTGCAAAACCGGAAGTGGCACAGCCGCCATTTTGAATTTTGAACTGTCAGTCTAGTGAACATTTTTTCACACCCCTAAGACACCCTAAATTTCAGTAGGAGGGGGTTCTAAATTTCCCTAAATTTCAGTAGGGTGGGCGTGGTCGCGTGGCGGCTCGCTTCGCTCGCCGCAACGTTCCCCCCGGGTTCAGGAGGAGGGGGTTCTGGGGGCTTGAGGGGGGGGTCACAGCACGGCTCGCTTCACTCGCCGCGACCCTCCCCCCGGGTTCAGGAGGAGGGGGTTCTGGGGGGCTTAGGGGGGGGGGGTCACAGCAGGCTCGCTTTGCTCGCCGCACTGTTCCCCATGGTTGCATGGCGGCTCGCTTCGCTTGCCGCAATGCTCCACTCGAAAAAAAGGGTCAAAAATAATAAAGGGGTCTAGAGGGGGGAGGGGGGCAAAATTTATTTTGCTTTCAAAATAATCTCACCTTCCCTACATGACCCAAAAAAAAAAGTCTTGCAAGTCACTCCGCTTGGAAGATACGAAAGGGGGGGGGGTGAAAAGAGGGGTAAGAGGGGGGTGTTTTTTTTGTTTTTTCAATTCAGGAAGAAACCCTCTATACGAAACCCCAATCGAAAACCCCCTATCTCGACGGCATCCGGTAGCACTCACAAAAGGGGGGGTCCTGGGGGGCAAGGGGGGCAATTTTTTTTGTACAATAACATTCTTATCTTTTTTCTTCTCTTTCGTCTTCTCCCTTTTAATCTTTTTTTTTCTGAAAAGTAATATTTCATCAAAATCGGCTTAGCCGTTTTGTTTTATTGTTTGTTACTGCATACCTTCGTCATTTAATTTTATGATCCAATTTAGTAATTTTTTCTTTTATCTAAAAGGTTATACTTCCAGATCTGTATGTAAATCTAGTAAGTATAACTTAGTGCATAGAATTCATGCCTATGGAAATAAATAATAATAATAATAATAATAATGCTGGACAATTCACACAACATGATCTAGCCCCAAGCTAAGCAAAGCTTGTGTTATGGGTGCTAGATAACTGATATACATAATACATACATTACATGCATAGATAATTTTCATTTCAATTCATAAATGAATTGAAATGGAAATTATTTATGGGTGGCTTTAAGCTTTGCACTCATTTAGGCCTTCGGTGCTCATTGCGGTGGAGATCAGTGAAGCATTGTGAAATAACACTGTCTATTCGACTTATATTATTGTATTTTATCGGCATTTAAAAATATTAGGTATACCAAAGAGTTTCGACAACCCCAACTGACTCTTCAAAGTTCTGTCAAACGCAAAATCTTGGGAAACTCCTTGCTGCGTGTATAGAAATAGGCACATGTATTTTGGTATTTGGGTATTTGAGCGCACCGTGCATGATGCCTTTGACAGAAAGTTCCAGAATTCGGGACATTACAGACACCTCCAGATTTAAAAGACGGCAATCAAAAATACTCAAAACCCATGATATTATTGTTATGACTGGGCTCTCAGCTCATTTATTAGTAGCTCTGCCTTCTGCGCCATAGGTCGTGGGTTCGATCCCCACCGAGAACAAATATTTGTGTGGTGATCATAGATATTTGTTCTCCATCTGGATGTTATATTGTTTTCCAAGTACCTATGTATTTACAAACAAAATGTATTTAAGTATTACATCAGCTATCTGGTTCCCATAATACTAACTCTGCTTAGTTTAGGGCTAGATAGTGTAGTGTAGATTGTCCATAATATATATATATATATATACTTCCTTTTCATTGTAATGGGCTCCCAAACTCTTTGCAAAATCGACACTATTTTTATAAAGGCCTAAAATCGGCTACTAGTTTTTGAGTCTTCTTCTTGTCATGTCAATAGAAAATTAAAGCTGGTGTGGTGGATTATGAATGTGCCTCAAAAGTTTTGCTACTTCACGTTGGTTTCATTTATTGTTTTCCTTCACCGTTAGAGTGTACTGACATAGTGCACATAGGTTTTTTGGCAGATAAACTAATTTGTGCATGACGGGGTTTGAACACACGCCTTTAGAATCAAAAAGCGGGTCGCTACGACAATATAACCGGTGCTAAGCAACCAGAGCGCCCCTCCACCTAATGGACCGATGACATTCTAAAGATCGTGGGAAATCGGCAAATTGTTTTTTCATGGAAATGTATAAAGGAGGTCTATATCTAGCAGTGGACTTCTACTTACTGATGATGATGACGGAAAGCACTGGGTAGATAGAATAGAATAGAATTAGAATAGAATTTCTTTATTTGCTTGAAATAGGTGTAACAGGGTGTTGCAATTTCCTAGAAATGTTCCATATTTCGCTATATTTAGCTAATAGCATGCAAAAATATAATTAAAATTACCTAAATTACAATATTTTTATACCTAAATTTACATTTTAAAATCCATATATTCCCTAACCGTGTAAAACCCATGATTAAGCAACCAGGCGCGTAAAACACATTTAAATTTTTTGAAAGGCTGAGCTTTTATGTCATTCGGGATCTTATTAAAAATTTTGATACTCATATGATAGCAGTTTTTTTGATAGAGAGAAGTTCGCGGAGTAAACTCGTTCACTAGACGCTCTCCATTTCTAGAGTTACGCGGATATATATCATTTGCTGTCGTGTATAGATACATATGTTGCCTCACAAAGCATGCAGTCTCATATATGTAAAGACAAGGAAGACTTAATATTTTCAACTTAGAGAAAAATGGTTTGCAAGACTCTAAAGGGCCAATACCGCATATGGCGCGAATACATTTTTTTTGTGCAATAAAAGCTTTATTAAAATCCGTACTGTACCCCCAAATGGTCAGGCCGTATCTAAGAACGGAGTCAACATATCCATAGTAAGCCATCAATGCCGATTCTTGATTGACGGTTTTTCGGAGTCTACCTAACACGTACACGAACCGGTTAACCTTTGTGCATACTTTGTCTACTTGTTCCTTCCAGTTTAGCTTTTTATCAATAGTGACTCCTAAAAATGAAACTGAAGCCGGTTGTATTAATTTATGGTTATTATATGTAATATTCATGTCAAATAGGTCATTAAAATTTAAGAAATGAGTTTTATTAAGATTTATATTCAAATTATTATTATTTAGCCATTTTACTATTGAGTCAATTGTAATTGCAATGTCAGATATATGTTTATTATTGTCATGATTTATAGAATTATTTGATGTCACAACTACGGAAATGTCATCAGCGAACAATATTGTATTATAGTTTGTCACTTCAGTTATGTCATTTATATAGTACAAAAATAAAAGGGGACCTAAAACACTTCCTTGGGGAACGCCAAATTTGTTATGAATGTATTTCGATTGGTGTTTTTCTACAACTTTAAGGTCACTTAAATTTGTTATCTCTACGCATTGCTCTCTGTCCATTAGGTAGCTTTCAATCCATTCTGATGCGCGTCCTCTAACTCCGTAATGACTAAGCTTGCGCAATAGAAGCTCATGTGAAACAAAGTCGAATGCTTTTGACATGTCGAAGTACAGAGCAGTTGTGATTTGTTTCTTATCAACGTTACTTACTATGTCACGAATAAGGTTAAAGATTGCTAACGTGGTTGATTTATTTCTTTGAAACCCATTCTGCTGTTCCTTAATGATTTTGTGCTTTATACAAAAATCATACAGCCGCTTATGCATTGCTTTTTCATATATTTTTGATAGTACAGAAATGATTGCTATTGGTCGATAGTTTTCTAGTTGGTCTATGTCACCCTTTTTGAATAACGGCTTTATTATAGACTTCTTTATAGAACCAGGGAATACACCATTCGTGAAAGATAAGTTAATAAGATAAGCTAGGACATCGCTTAACTCGGCTTTGGCTGCTTTTATTATTTTAGTAGCAATACCATCGCTACCTTCTGTATTTGTATTATTAAGAGAAGTAATTATATTTTGCACTTCTTTTGAAGAAACTGGATTAAGGAATATGGTGCTAGATACTTCTTTTGTTCTTATAATTGATTGACTTGGTTTTAAATAATTTGCATTTACTTTATTTGTCAATTCTATAAAATAACTGTTGAAAGCATTTGCGATACCCATAGGATCCTTGATACGATTCCCATCTACATTGAGTAATTCTTTAATACATGCAGGAGGGTTTAGTGTAGTATCTTTTATGACATTCCATGCAGTCTTGCATCTATTGCCACTTTTCCTAATTATCTCACTATTCCTTGATTTTTGTGAATGTATAATACATTTCTTTAATACTTTTGCGTACTTGAGATACCTACACTTAGCCGTGGGTGTTTTTTCCCTGTAGAATTTTAAACGTAACGATCGTTTTGTTCTGCAGCTCACTCTTAAACCTTTGGTAATCCACTTAGCTTTTTTTTTTGTGTCCACTCTAATTTGTTTTTCTGGGAAACAAAGTCTACAAAGCCATTTTAATGTACTTTGAAATTTAATTAAAGACGAATTGGGGTCACTATCTTCATAAACATCAGAAAAAGACAAATTCGCAACATGCTGTCTAAATTTTTCAACATTTTCGTCAGTGTACAGTTTTTTTCTTATATACCATGAACTAATGGGGGTTTGCTTTGTGTTAACTTTAAAACTCAAAAGTTGAGCCATTTCATGATCGGATAGACCTAGTGGTAAAACAGTGCCGACCGCGTTTTCTATATTTCCAATTATATGATCAAGACAGGCATCTCGTCTTGTGGGGCTAGATATGTATAATCTTAGGCAGAAATTACTCAAGAGGTTTGAAAAGGTGATTGTTTCCTTGTTTCGTTTTAATGTGTTAATATTAAGATCTCCAGCAATAATAATTTTTGTTTTACTATTATTTTTAAACAAAGAGTGCAGTAGACAGTCAAGTTTATCAAAAAAATTATAGATATTGGATGCTGGTGTTCTGTAGATACATATAACTATAATCTTTTGACTAGTTATCTTTAGACCACAACATTCAAACACATTAGGTAAAGCATGTGAATTCAAATTTAAGTCTTTATAAGCAAGCCCTTTCTTTAGTAAAATACAGACTCCATTCCTCTTTTTATCTCTTGAGTAAAACGTTGCCATGTCGTAATTACGGATATTTAAATTTTGTTCGCTACCTGATTTTAAAAAGGTCTCTGACAAGCAAATGACATCTGGCTCTTTGCCAGCACTTTTCAAATCCAAAATGGAGAGCTCTAAAAGTTCACGCTTTGCCAGTACACTAGCTATGTTTTGGTGTAGTATTCTGAATTCTGCGTCTTTATGAACGAAAAAACTCTTCTCTTTTTTGAGTGTCAGGTGTTGGCTGAGGCCTACCTTCATTCTTTTGGGTTGTCACTTTTGAGAAATAGTATGGTATAGTGCCTTTTGCTGCTATATCACTGGTTTTACGACTTGTCATTAATTTACTTACATTTAATTTCTCATGCATTATATTAAAATAATATTCAATAGTCCCTTTTTTAGTTGTACAATTCAAATTTGATTTAAATTCACTTTTTACATTAACGCCATTCTTATTTATTTTAGATTTCACGAAAGTTAAATATTTTGCATTGTAGTCATACTGGTCAATAATCATGTTAATTTTATTACATAAAAGATAGAAACTAGCATTTGAGTTCTTGTCAAAATCATTACTTAGCGATGCAAATGTACAATTTTTAAACTTAGTACTAAGTAGTTGTAAGGTATCATTAACTTTAACCTCATTTAAGAATTTATTTCCGGATACACCTAAAACAACTACAACATTAACAGTAGTCAAGCGTTTCAAAATGTGACTGAGTTCAATAATAATGTTCCTAGGGTTATCATCGTGTTCACCGATCGATATTATGACTTTATCAGATTTTGTTGGGCTGTACATATTAATTGTTTTACTAATTTCTTCTGATGAACCATGTGGTTTCACAAAGGATGTGATTTTATACTTGTCATATGGGCTATTTTCACGGGACCTGATGAGTGCAGTAGATAAGCCAACACACTGTGATCCACCAAAGATATAAATATATTTTGGTTTGTTCTCTTGTAAACAGGTTTCACTAGCATTTTCTTTTACTTCTACATCTCTTTGTTCTGGTATGGTTATCTTCTTGTGTAAGGTGTCCGCTTCGTTTGCATCAGTTTGAAATTTTCTGTTAGATATTTTATCTGTGATTTCTTGTCCCTGTAGATTTGTAGGTGCTGTCAGGGCCGTAATTTTTTTCTCAGTTGGTTGTTCTTGGCCTCGCGGAGTCTGTTCTCTAGTGAAAGTGATCTTCTGTGGCGTATCTGCTTTCATAAGTGAACTGCGCCTTCTTGGGCTACTAACTGGTTCCGTGAGCACCTGTTTGAGCCGCTTGATTGTCGTTACATTTTCTTTTATTTGTTTCTGCAGCTCATAACTTTCTGTATTTAATCTTTCAATTTCTAGTCGTGCAGTAGCAAGTTCCATATTTAATTTGTCTATCTCCTTCATGTGTTCTTCTTCCTTATCGTAGTAATGAGTAGATAAATCTGGTAAGCTATGCAAGGTCGTATCGTTTTGACCGGATAATATAGAGTTTTCCTCGTCGGAGCTGTGAAAAGATGTGTCAACAACCAATACCTTGTTTTGTCTTTTGCGCGTTACCATGGGTGCGGTATGTTTTTCAACTGTGAATGGTGTATTCTTCAAAGATGATATAGGTTGTGTCTCAAATTCGGCTGGCTGCAAGCACAAGCGGCATCGCCAATCTTCTTTATGAGTTTTTGTCATTAGATTAAACCTCTGTGTGCTGATGCTTTGGCATGCGATGTCATAATAAAAATTGCACGTTGAACATCTAAGATACTCTCGATCCTTAATAATCTTTTTGCATTTTCTACACGTAACTGATTTTTTCCTTGTAAGCATCATTTTAATTGTTTAAATGTGGAAAAACCAACCATAAAGCAACAAAAAAAATATATGAAAAAATAAGTGCAAAAAGTTGTCTAGTATAACCGGGAATCGAGGTCACTCCTGGTGCGGTGATATCGTAATTCAGTCGCCACCTCGACCACTGAACCAAAGGTGCTTGTAGCGTAATAATCGAAATTAAAAGATGTAAGGAAAATAAATTCCAAGGCACGTAGTTCAACAGGTGATTCATGCAAAATGCCAACTCATGCACGGACAAAGTTTTTGCACTGTCACTAAGAACTTCACGATAACTTTTTGCTGATTTCACTCTTGATTCTTCGCTAAATCAGATGATTTTGTCACACAATATAATGTTTTACATTGTCCATACGCCAAAAACTGTTTATTTACGCGAATAATAACATTATAAGGGTTTGCACTTTTTCCACTTTTTCACGTTTATTTTACGTTCACTTCGTGAGATAACACTCTCACCTATGCTTTATGATAGTAGTGATATAAATAAGTATTATTTTTAACTAGTTACTAGTTTTAAGCATTTTATTTTTATTTTTATGTACGGAGCCAATGTTTACGTGACAGTAGCGCCATCTGATAGGAAGATAGCTACTTATGCAACTACAAAAATGGAGGTATTTAACAAAAGCATTGCGCTTCGCTGGTCACGCACGATAGGAACGTGCCCTAGAATGTACTAGATAAGTTATATGCTACATAAAATATATATACTTCTACAGGCTGATGATGATGTGAATACAGGTTATCGATCATAATGTATGATGAAGATGGTATTATGTCATTTCGTTATACTGTGACAATTTGTTTTATGTTACACTGTGGCAAATTCATAGTACCAGTAGTAGCTATGATTTAATCTAGGGTATATTTTACGTAGTCAGAGATGAAATGTCATGTCGCGAAATTTGACATAGACCTCACCTCGTCGGCCGCGCGGGCTGTACTGAGAGAAGTAGCTAGGAAATCCTACCTATATATATTTTTGAAAATTTCATTTTTTTATAAAAACTACGGCAACTAAGAAAAGTGCAATAACATCAGGTTTTTACGTATTTATTTAGGTATACGGGAACAAAACTTTCATTGCAATGGCTCTAACAGCAACGGAAAAAAACCATTTCAAATCCAAAAAAAATTGAGAGTTTTTGGCAAACTTTGCGTTCAATTTTATCGAACCCAGTGAGTTTAAGAGAATTTCTAGCCGGAACATAATTTTTTTACACCATTTAATTGTTATATTTTACAAAAAAATTAAATGGATTCGTCCATACAACGAAAAAAAATGCTACTTTACATTTTCGGTTTCACCTGATGTAGGCCCTTAAATATCAATCGACTCCGGACCCCAGTCGGCCGCTGTAGAGATAACCTCTGTAAGTGGGGAATGAGAGACCCCTCCTTGACTGGCTGTGACTGTGGAGCTCAAATTCAGTCCATGTCTCATCTACTGACCTGTCCCTTGTGGCGAAACATCTGCACAAGGGATGATCTTGCCAACGAGACAATGCAGTAGTTATTGTTTATTTATCTAGTGTATACCATTGACACGAAAGAAAAAGAAGTATAAAAAGGTTTACTAACCACTGCTGGGTTTAAATTACTACAATTGCTTGAACCGACACCGCTGTATCATATGAATTACATCCTGTGTGTTAAGACACATGACGAGATTTTTGCTGCTTAAAATAATCTCTGATACTGATACCTAGCCGTCTGTAGAGCCACTTAGTTTAACTGCAAAACTTCTATGTACTAATCCTTCCTTCCTTCTTCATAATGAATGGGATCTGTCCATTTTGGATCAATTTTGGCACTGTCGAGTAATGATAGGATATATTAGGGATATATTACATAGATAAAATACTTTTTCGTCAAGTCAGGTCAGTCATAGACATGTCGGCCCTACTTGGCTTTGAAAACAAAATGATGGTCGTTTGTTTCCAAAACCATCAGAAACCTTTTCGATCATATCAGAATATCACATATAATAGAAAAACAATTAAAATGGAAAGCTATGTGACTTCCCAAAATGACAGAAAACGAATCGATGTACGAGTACCTTGCGCACATCTAGATGGTGACCAGTGTATCGCTGTCAAATATCACACTGTCAAAGTTCGCGGTAGTGTATGCATACACCTATGCTAAAACTGATCGCCATCACAGGTCGCCTAGTTATGCGCTAGGTTTTATGCCGATCAGTGTAGTTTTAAAGTGTTGTATTTTAATTTAAAACGATATATAAGGCCAGGTGGTGCAAACGGCTAATATAATCACGTGTTTAATTTGGCAGCCGCAAAAAATTGGAGAAGAAAATAAGCTATTTCCACATGCAAACTAAGATTGTATACAAACAGTAAACTAAAAATAGACGTGCCGTAAATTGTTTCTTGAATCTTTTCCAAATCTTGTGGAAAACCTTTCAAAAATACTTACTTCTAAGAACTTTGTAACCAATGGATATGTGGCCAAGGTGCATGTAATAAGATTCCTTGAGCCCCAATTAGCCGATAGGTTCCCAAAAAAAAACCCAGTGAGTCAACGGACTTTTTGACAGTTGAATTCCTAACGATTGTAGCAGTGGCGTGGTTTGATTAGCCGTGCGAGTCGGAAATCTCGCATCACTGATCATCAAGGACTTGTTCAGTTTTGGCCCCCACCGGATCGCTGATTTTTAAGTGATAAATCGTCGTGATCCGGACTCATTTTGTAAGGTTTGCCCTTCAATTCAATTGAGCCAAGAAACAGACTGATTGCAGAGCATCGTTAGTGCGAATTGTATGTGGGTCAATGCACTCCTAATACACGAGTTCCCTAAACCAAAGAATTGAAAAGCTGCCAAGAAAAAAACTCAAACAAATAAGCCTCCAAAACTGAAATAATAAAACACGTGTCGTCATGGCATCCGCGGTATTCAGCGTATTATCTGTGGTATTGTATCATCCTTTACAAGACAAACTGTAACTACCTACCCACTAAGACTTCCTCTGTTACTTCTACCTAAAAAATATTTTCAATTTCTTCAGTCTAAATCTTAGAAGGTTCGTTTTATCCGAGAGTAAAAATATTTAAGAACTAAAAATCATAAACAAATACGGGAATTTTAAAATCATGTAAATAGAGGGAGTTTTCAGACCAAATCAGTTCACAAAGTCACTTATTAAATTCGACGTAACGAATAAACCTCTCGTAGAGAGTATTTATTATATTTCTTGGAATAAACTCACCCAGACATCCAAGCTAGGCTTGTCCGCTATTATGAGCGTTGTTGTGGTGATTAAAAATGGAAAGCCAGCGTTTTATCAATACCTAGTGCGAAAGCGATGTAAACTGTGCGTGCGACCCATATTTCAGCTAGTGAGAATGTCATACTAGTGTTTTGTCTATGAAAAATGTCACTTTTGTACTATTCTATGTTCCTTCGAGGTTCCTTTAATCTGTAGTTGACACTCCTACTTCGGGCCTGCGCACACCTAGGTCTAATTTGACAGCAATATTTAACAGCGTTTCATTAATCGCCATCGCCAGCAACCTAGGTGTGCGCAGGCCTTTCAAGACGATTCAACCATTGCTAAGATTCTTTTTTTTGCCTCTGTAAACCAATTTTCTAGTATGTTACCCACCCCACAGAAGAGAAAAAACGCTTAGGATGCTACCTATTGGCCTTACCATCAGTTTAAACAATATGTAACTGAGTATACCTATAACATACAAATCTCTAGTTATAAATCTATTTCCAGCAACCAGCAATTCCATTTTGGCGAGAGACGTTATTAAATCCTATAATTTTCAATTTAAAAGTTCACTTGTGTCGTCTTAGTGTCGTGAGTAGAGCAATTTATATTATTTAACACCTGAGGCGGATTTACAGAGACGTAGAAGTTAAATATGGAGGTGTGTCTGCTCAGTAAATATTTTGAGCAGTTGCAAATAGATAATATTATCTAAGTGCTAAATAAGCCATTCGTGAATTATCGTTATCGAGATAGTTCTTCTTCTGGAGCGATTCTAGCGCTTGAATAGTTTTTTTTTATACAACTAAGTTAGCAAACAAGCATACGGCCCACCTGATGGAAAGCGGTTACCATAGCCTATGAACGCTTGCATCACAGAGGCATCACTCGCGCGTTGCTGACCCCTTTAAATATTTTAAAACGCCCTTTTTGAAGATGAAATTCTTGATTGATCTGTCTGATTGAAGTTGTCATTCAATGTCAGTAGTTTTCTCGATAGTATGGAGATGGAAGTGATTGAATCGTGTTCTGGAGGAAACTTGGCTTACCAAAATGGGACGCAGTCTATCATGGTAGGTGCAAATTTTGTACGATCACCCCACATTAAGGAACGCACTTGTATTTGTTAGAACCTCGTGTACTGGAGACAATACTCAATTCTATGTATACAACAATCACGCCCATCACCTGATTAAAGGAATCGTGCTCATGATGTGGACGTAGTTGCTGTTTGCCGCAAATATTAACACTACTTATTTATCACTCGTGATGGAAATCACGGATTAGATGACATAAATAAGTTACGCTAATGTGCATAAATACATAGAAACAATATCAACGGTAGAAAGTGACCACGGATTTCTACTGGCTACGATCCTGACATCTATACCTAATATATAGTAGTATAGTACTCGTAGTAGTAGAGCTCTTTGTGATGGGCTCGTCCGGGGAAGTACTACCACCATGCCTATTTCTGCCGTGAAGCAGCATTGCTGTGTTTCAGTTTGAAGGGTGTGGGTGCCGGTGAAATTACTGGCACGTGAGGCTGAATATCTGTATGCCTCCAGTTGATGGACGCAGGGCAGTGCATCGTAGGGCGCGTTCCTGACGTGCGTGACCTGCGAGGCATTGCTTTGTTATAGGCGATGGTTACCACTTAACATCAGGTGGGCCATATGCTTGATCCATCAGCTAGTTACATAAAAAAAAAAAAAACAATTTTACTACATTTAAATATATAATCGCCTGTAATTCTTCAAGCCTCGTAAGGTTCTGAATACATATCTCTAAAAGATCTCCAGCTGTATCCCGATGCTTGCCGAGGGCTTTCTTCCGTTCTTCTAAGCCTAACGTTTTCTAAAGTCATTTATTTATAATGTATTATATTACTATTACTTATCAGTTACCTCTTCTTGTAGGCTTGGTCGCGTGGAACTGGCACCTAGAATCACCTAGCTTTTTAGACGTTTCAAAGTGATCACAAGGATCACTCTTACCAAAAACGTATTTAACGAAAACGTATTTATATTCAGTTGTATCAACAACTGAATATAAATACGTTTTGGATTGAATAGATTTTTGAATAAGACGGTAATTTATAGAATTAATAAATTGGACCATGAAACTGTCGAGTTATTTAATTAATTCAATAATTATTAGTAATTTTTCAAGAGTTTCTTTAGCAACGCCAATGAGTGACTTGTGTAATTATGTATTGTGTTACTGTAAATTGATAGCGACAGACAATACACTCAAGAATCAGTCTAAATCGTTTTGAGCATTGATCTCTTGATGGCTATGAGTATGAACAGGTCATAAAAATGATTATTGTTCAATAAAGACTTGCGTAACCTTGCTTGCGTTTGTGGCCACTTTAAATAATAAATACGTTGGTCATATTTCTGAAGAAGTCCAATATACCTATAGGCAGAAACATTTTAGGCCTTCTCCTTCACAATGAAAAAATGCGGTTGGTACCTTTGATAAGCCAGTATAGTACGAAATCATCATCATCAGAACAAAGCAGTGTCATCATCATCATCAGCCCTGAAACGCTCAGGGTGAAGGTCTCCCATAAAATGCCATGACAAGCGATAATAGACTGTGTTCGTGCATCGGTCCACCAACAATCTCTGATAGATATTGCAGAATTGTTTTATAACTATCGTAACATATAACGTACCCTAGTATTACACGACTTCATCTGTTTTATTTTCTAAAGCATTTTATTATTACGACTTGTTTTATAAGTTTTATAACTGACCAGCAATACCCTCTTGATTTATCGTTCAAAATTGAAACCAGTTTTATCCGGTTCTGAACAATCGCTCTTTGTTGCCAAGCAGTGGCCACACTGGGACTGTGAAACGATTTTGGTTATTCATAGGAATCCCATAGAGTTTAAAGTCGCATGGCTCGTGAAATAATCTTGCCATTATCATGAATAAAATTAGGGGAACCTGGTTGCATGGCTATAAAGAAATCCATGATTCAAATATTTAAATGAGTTGTGCGACAGCCCTTTATGGTGACCACGAAGATTTTGCGATACTGAAAACGAAATGCTAGGTCTTACTTACCTTGCTTTTATGATTGCCTATAGCTTTGCTTCGTGAGATACATTTTCGCTATGCCAGTATGAAATTACAAGAAGTTTAAAGTTTTATCCAAATCACTTTAGCGGTGTCGATGTCGGGGTAACAAAAACATATTTTGCTCGCTTTTCTAGGCTCACATAATACAGACTTTTAGGGTTGAAATATTTATGTAAGTAGAATTTAATTTTTTACTAAGATGGCGCCTTCTTTTGACCCACTAAATAAACCAAAATATTGGTCGGAGGTTCATTCAAGCCTAATTATACCTTAGTAAATTGCTGGCGATATTTTTCAATAGCGTACGCGCTACATATCCTCTTCAAGCATGCTTAGTTAGCTACGTACTGTACCTACGACTCACAAACATACGTCTCTCGGTGCACGGGTTTGCTGGATATTTATAATTTCCCAAAATAGTATTTACGTGGCGAACTACCAAGCCCCTGCCTCGGTTGCCAGATGTGTACGTCATTATAACGTCATTATGTAGGCCGAATGCAACCTATGTTATGTACTTACGCTACTATACCTGACTGGCCTCTCAGCTCAGTTGGTAGTAGCTCTGTCTCCTGTGCTGGGTTCGAACCCCACCGAGAACAAATATTTGTGTGAACACTCATATTTTGTTCTCTGTCTGGTTGTTATATTGTATTTTAAGAATGTATTTACAAAAAGTATATAAGTATTATATCAGTTATCTGCATGGTCCCCTAATGACAAGCTCTGCTTAATTTGGGGCTGGATAGTGTTGTGTGGATTAGCCTCAATATAATATATATTTTTAAATATGTTAAGGGTTTTGATGAAATAAAACGCAGATAAATGTTAATAATTAATTAAGATCTCTGCCTACCCCCATGGGAATAAGGCGTGATTTTATGTATGTATGTATGTATGTATAAATGTTAATTTTATTTTTCTTTCTCTTTCAGAAACCCCAATTGCGGCCAATGATAGCCGAATATGACCCCAAGAAAAAAGGAGTCAGAAATGATCTTTCAGACCTCGTTATGGTCAAGTAAGTGACAAAGTTTCTATTCATTGTAGCTGCCTGTCAGATACCTACTTCCCAGCTTTAGATGTCCATTATGTGTGTTGTTCATAATTTGCATCAATTTATTAATGGATATCATTCAATTAGAATTTTGTTTAGTTGCTTAGATAATTAGAAAATAAAATCAACTTAGAGCATGTTTCATAGCTTCGTCCCTCTCTATTCTTTCAGCGAATTGTATTTTAAAGCTGCACAGATTTGTCGTAAACTAATATAATTTTGGCATTTTTGTTCAACAGGAAATTCAAAGAAAAGATATAAAATAATTTATCAAGTTTATTGTCGTTATCAATTATAAGCCGGCGTTAGTTTGGCTGCCTACTACATATAATACGAGAGACGTGATATGGTGCGGGGCCGCTTCGGTCCTGCGCCGCTCTCTCTATACCTATTGTACCTACCTACTGAAAACTTATTATATGCCGTGGTATTTTTATATTGTATGTTGACTGTTAAGTACTCGCTCCTTATAACGAGCTATAAGCTCGGCCCGCTACGGAGACGATCCGGGAAGACGTGAGCTGCTTCCACGAGGTTAAAGTCGTTCGACGACCTTGATCATCTTGCAATGGACTCATACACCGGTACATCATTCCATTTTTATGGTTTCTATTTTGTATAATTTATCATTTGTATTGTTTTGGTAATGGTAAAAAAATAAGAGCCGCGCGGGGGAAGTGCCTCTGCTGGGCTCTGCCGGGGACTCCCCCCGCGCAGCCGGCATCTCTGTTCAGGCTCGGGATTGGCCCTCAGCACGCTACATTTGTACAAATTTAATCTAGCTTTATGTATCTCAAATCAGAAATTGGAGCCCATGGACAAGTAGTACAAAAACTAAGATTCCAAATAAAGTTTATCGACCCTACTATATCCAACCTAAAGAAGTGCAACCTTAACAGGTATTTAAAACGTAAAGCTGTATTGAATTTAGCGTGTGAGCCAACCTCTTGTAAATGCCGAGTCTTAATAGAGTGCCACGCAAAGCAAAATATATTATTATTTTGTATATTGTTTTGGAGACCATAATGAATGTATCACACTCTACACAACAACACTCACACATAGTATGCAGTTAATCAAGCTAGCTATTTCCTGTAAAGTTAACTTACATTTCGCGAGTCATTGCCACACGTAACCTAGGCGTAGAATTTCCTCCCATTCGCGTCACATCTCACACCTCGAACCCATAACTTTTAATCTTGAAAACGTGGCGCTTTTCTCGCCAGGTACCGCTATCACATTACATTTGCGCTTTTTGTGATTTTTTACTACACTTTTATACCTACTCACTTCTAACCTATCTACTTTACTCTTAGTAATAGTGTTGTGTCTGTATTTTATTGTCTATAACAGTATTTGGGGGGATGATTTGCAGGTATAAAGTTGACCCAAATGAGATCCCAGTTGAGCAACAGGCAGGGTCCACTCTGCCTCTTATGGAAATCCCGGGCCGGGATATTGAGGCTGACGAGGACTACGACCCCTTCGAGCATAGGAAACTGGCTCATCCTACTTCGTAAGTAACGTTACATTTTAAAAGGACTTCCGAAATCAATTTTGTCAGAGTCCAATCTCACGGGTTTATTATGTATTCCGATGCTAAAGGCAGACAGATATGGAGGCTCAAGCAAGATTTTCTTTGAATTGAGAAACAAATTACTTGCTTTAGGTATTTAGCTTACGATAAAATCAAATCAAAATCTTTATTTTGGAAGTAAGCAGAACGCTTAGAGGTGCGCAAGGCTTAAACCTTTAACATTTAAAATAACTCAGTTAAACCTTTTTTTCATATTGTTGATGGAACAGGCATATGACCTACCTGGTGTAAAGTGGTAGCCATCGCCTATTGTAACAAAGCATTGCCATGTCAGGAACGTGCCTTACGAGGCACTGTCCTATCTGTTCAGCCTCACGAGCCAGTAATTTCACCGGCATCCTCACCTTTCAAACCGAAACACAGCCATGCTGCTTCACGTCAGAAATAGGCATGGTGGTAGTACTTCCCCAGACGAGCTCTTCACAAAGAGCTCTATTACTATTGCCTTACCTTAACTTAATCTTTCATTTCTTCATTATAGGGACATGGATACCCTCATTCACTTGCTGAAAGGTTCTTTGGGCAGTGGTATTCTAGCTATGCCAATGGCTTTCAAGAATGCTGGTCTGTTCTTCGGCCTGGCTGCCACCTTTGCCATCGGAGGCATCTGTACCTACTGCGTCCACATCCTGGTGAAAACCAGTCACGAGCTTTGCAGGCGGATACAGAAGCCTTCACTTGGATTTGCTGAAACTGCAGAAGCTGCTTTCTTATCTGGACCTCCCGCTGCACATAAATTCTCCAGGCTGGCTAAGTAAGTTATATAATAGAGCTATTAAAGTAGGACTTGATTTATTCTAAAGCATTCATAAATGTAAGTATGTTTTGTTCTTGATGAGTCCAGAACAAAACGTTCTTACATTTAGGAATGCCAAAAGAAATCCACTAACGAGGGCATAATATACACCTACCCTTGTATACCCTTTCAAATGTTGGTTTGTAAGAAGTGAAAATTGCGCTACAAACACACATACTTTGAATACAATCTAGTAACTCCTAGACAAAACACAGACATCTGCGTTCACCACATAGATATTTTTTCTCGGTGGAGATCGAACCCACGGCCCACGGTGCAGAAGGCAGAGTTACTATTTTTTTGGCGTTGCATTGCATTTTGCATTTGCCATGTACTTACTACCACCAACTGAGGCTTATTACCATGCTACTTTACATTTTAGGTTTCAGCTACCACGCCCCGTTAAAAACGGAAAATATTGTTTAAATTAACTCATAGATGACGAGTAATGTGATCCAATAACAAACAAAAAACATAAAATGAAGTCGGTTAAAAATAAATGATTGCATTGCTACAGAGTACTTACTTGAATTTTTCAATTGAATTTTCCCATGTGATACCACATGGGACGTAAAATTCAGCTATAAAATACTACTATACGACACGATAAGAAGCTATAGAATATGGCATCGATCATAAATAAAAAGCAAACAAAGCAAATGCGGTAGTATTGCCTTCCTATTGGCTATGAGCTCAATAACGTAACATTTCCTACTATATTTAACCTTCCAATTGACTTGTTTCAGGGCTACGATCAACTTGTTCCTGGTGGTCGATCTGCTGGGCTGCTGCTGCGTGTACATCCTATTCGTTGCCAAGAATGTGAAGCAAGTGGTGGATTACTACACGAAAGGCTCCGATTGGCACGACATCGACGTCCGCATTTATACGGCATGTCTACTGCCATTCCTAATCGCGATGAATCTTATTCGGAACCTCAGATACCTCGCTCCGTTCTCCATGCTTGCGAATATATTGGTAGGAGTGGGGATTGGAATCACCTACTACTTTTTATTCCAAAACATGCCTAGCGTGAGTGAGAGGGCTTCATTCGGTGGATTCACAAAATTGCCTACTTTCTTCGGAACTGCCATCTTCGCTCTGGAAGGCATCGGCGTCGTCATGCCTCTGGAGAATAATATGAAGACCCCCACCCACTTCATCGGCTGTCCCGGAGTCCTTAACTTTGGCATGTTCTTCGTCGTGTCCCTGTACGCCTTCACTGGTTTCTTTGGATATCTTCGCTACGGAGAAAAGACAGAAGACAGCATCACCTTGAACTTACCAGAACATGAAATGTTAGTACCTATAGCTAAGTTACGTTCTCACAATTAAGATGACTTTTGCTTTCATTAACGTATACGTTGATTGGTGTGTCGATTGACTGTATTCAACCATTTTTAAAGTCACTACTTATGTTTGAAATTGATTCTGGAATCCGTTCCTATGCTAAAGCAATTAAAAGATGGCTTGAAGCTGCAGTTTCACTTGCAAGCATTTCAATATCCTTGTTAGAAACACCCTAAAAGTATGCCTGCACCGAACACATACCCAAATATTCGTTTAAAATACTAAATTTACTTACAGTTAACGTGTCTGCAGCAAAAAGTTTCCCGCACAACCTTCCACCTATCCGATCTATGATATATCTCACCAATGGCTTCAAATAATTAATTTTATTTCATATTTTTCAGATTGGGGCAAAGTGTGAAAATCATGATCGCAGTCGCTATTTTCTTCACGTACAGTCTTCAGTTCTACGTGCCTATGGAAATTATCTGGAAGAACGTGCGCCATTGGTTCGGAGCCAAGAAAAATCTGGCCGAGTACAGCATCAGAATTGCAATCATCATCATGACTGTTGGCATTGCTATTGCCATTCCTGATCTCGGACCGTTCATATCTCTGGTGGGTGCCGTTTGCTTGTCATTCCTGGGCCTGATCTTTCCCTCAATTATTGAAACGGTTACCTACTGGGACAAGCCCAACGGTCTCGGCCGCTGCAATTGGATTCTCTGGAAGAACTGCTTCCTGATCAGTTTCGGAATCCTCGGCTTCCTCACTGGCTCTTACGTCAGTATCCTCGACATCATCCATGGGTCCCCCGTCTCCTAAAGTCACGACGATCAGTCCATTAGTAACCTTTTAATTAAGTCTCAATTTATACTAGGATAGTTTTAGCTCATAAGTTTTATTTTGCTTTTATCATTTTTATACCTACTAATGAAGTTTGACCCGAATCTATTGAGTTTTAAACACATTTTGAATTTTTGTAAAAATAAGTACTTTATAATGAATTGTCACTAACTCTGAAATGATATTTATAGCTTCTTATCTGATAATTAATATTGTCATCGAAAAACAGTATTTAGAACAGATTTTTTTCTTATTTTTAATCACTATTCTAGTGAAAATCTCCAAATCCCTGATTGTTAGATGTAGTTAAGTGATTTGTTGTAGATTTACCTAATGTGAGATTTTTTCTAGTGCATTATTGAAATGTGATACATTATTATTTATATTAAAAAAAAAACTTGCGACCGAGTTCAGTATATTTTGATAGATTTACCCAGTACTTCAAGTCTAAATCCTTGAAGTCCTGAGCATTTTGGACTTAGATATGGATGCTTTATTTCACCGGAGTGCGCTGCTGTGAATAGCGCTACATGTGTTCTCGTGGTACCTAGCTCTAGATTCTATTATTTAAGTAAATAACCTAGAGTTTCTAATTGTTATATCACTTTTTTTACACAAAACGCACTTCCAGTAAAGGCCGCTAGTCCAAACCCCATGGCCCCATGGGGTTTGGACTAGCATATGCGCATCTCATCTCAAACAGCAGATTTCCGGTTGAATAGGGCCATTATCTATTGTCGTAAAAACAAAAAAAATATGGCATTTCCATACCAAAAATACTGCTTGATTAGGGTTAGTGTTAGATGTTCTCGAGCTTTTATAATGTTTAAACCAAGCATTTAAAAATAATATCTATAGGCTAACTGTAAGCATGCACCTAAGTAGGCACTTATTTCTTTTGTGATAAAACTATTGGAACTGAATTTTTTTCATATGATCACTAAACTAGCTGCATGTGTACAAAATTTACCTACCTAAATGTTATACGAAAATAAATATCTAGGTGTCTGCATTGCTTCATCAATTTTAACCGAGTTACAGTGAGTCAGTTGGGATTGTTGAAGGTAAGGGTAAATACAAAAGTGGCGCCTCCATTATCATCGTATTATTACAACGGAATGATCTAAAATATCGCTGAAAATTTTGATAGCCATATGTAACTATTGAAACAGCTGCATCGACTTACTTTACCCTACAACATCTCTTTCAATACCTAATAATACCTACGTCCTGTAATTTTTCGTCGGTCAATGTTGAAAACGAACTGCATTAGCGACCCACCCCATGCCACATGCCAACCGGGAAGGATGCCCTGTGAAGATACAGTCGTGCAGTTTATTATTAGGTACAACATTTCGATACTTTTGCAGTCCTATTCAAAAGCAGACCTTTATGTCAGTCAAGTAAAGTTTAATTTTTAGTTTATTTGGTTAAAACTAATCGTAAAGGGACGGCTCAAGCGCGAAATAGAAAAAAAGGTCTGCGGAGAAAGAGCCCGTCCGACTTTTCTAGAGTTTTGATAGAAATTTTAAGTACCTACGTGGTACAATAGGTACACGGCAGAATGCTGACCATATTACTAGATAAATAGTATACCTACCTGAAGGTACATAAGTACCTACTAACCTAAGTAAGGTGCACGTAGAACCTTAGATTTATAAGACCACGGCCCGTATGCAAAAAAACATGCTTTTCGAGCCCCAAGCATAAATTCTGGAATGTTTCTGCTTACGACGGGCTCGGTAATTTTTTAGTGATCTGGTTCTGTAATGAACTAAAAAATATTATGTGTAATATTGGTAAGTTCAAAACTTAACAATCCATTTGTACCTACACTATACCTACCTAGAAAGAAGGTATAAATAAACCTTGATAAACTAATGATTACCTGTAGGTAATATAACCTACTCAATAAAAATACCTATGTAGGTTCCTATCTACTTAAGATTTCCATAGGTATTTTTATTAGTACTTCACTATAATCAATTTAGAAAAAAGAAAGTTGCTGTTTAGGTATTTTTATAAATGTTGTGAAATTGTAGCCAGTGTAGGCAAATTCAATCCGTAGGTAGGTAAGTTACCTACTTGAGTAGGTAGGTATTAGATGTGGTTGTTTTGTTACAGTATTAAATAAATAAGCTAAGGAGTACAGTTGTCTTTTTATTTCGTTTCCTCTAAGCTTTAAGTTTAACGAATGTAGGTTATACGAATTAACTTCTTTTTACGTTATAGAAAGGTTATAGAGTCTGTTCAGAAAGAGAGCTGTCGTGGCCAAATTGTGAACTAACGTTTCGATTTTCATAAGGCAGCTCATCCCTTTCTTTCTGTCAGCATTTTGCATCATACAAATTAAATTAAGGAATAGTATACACTGATTATGATAGGATCAAAACGCAATAGACGCGCTATTGTATTGCCCACTAAACAAAAAAGGCAATAAAGCACAGCAGCGCCCTCCAATCCCAGGACGGCTCTGAACAGACTTATAATTCGTTTGCATCCCAGTCTGGGTTTGTTAATTTGATAGAGATTATATTTTATGCATGTTTTGGTTCCCAGTTCCCACTTGTTCCCACTATCGTTTTGCAGTACCTATTATTTTATATTCTGTAGGTTTGCCTTTGCCACCTTTCTTCGCGGCCCCTTTTTTGTTTTGTTGTTTGTAATAATGCCAAAGTAATTTTAATTTTAGTCCTTGATCTCCATCGTATTCCTTTTTTAATATTTTATAGTAAGTAGTACATAAAGCGCATTGGATATATTCTGTAAAGATAGGCTAACGATTACAATAAAATAAAACTGAATTTGAATTTGAATATAACATCAATTCGCGGTAAGAAACTGATTTCAACCAATCAGCAGTTTTTCCGCCCGCCGCAAGTTTGGTGAAGTTTATGGCTGATCCAATTTTCACGAAAAAAAGAAGCAGATTTCTATGTATGATGGCTGCGTTTACGTCATGGACCAACTCTACTAATAAAATAATTCAACTGTCAAAACTGACATCTCAAGCTGTCAAATGTCAAGAATCGGATATAGTGCTTGCTTCTGCTTGCCAGTGCTATAAATTTTTAAATAATTATGTTGAGGTTGGTAGGCTTACTTTTAACTAATGAATCGCCCTGGTTTCGCACGGGTGGATTCATTCAAAGGTAGTCATTTCACATTTTTTACCTGCTTTTTTTTAAATAAAGCCCACGCGAGGCCGGACTGAGTCGTTAGTAATAAATATGGCCTCCTGTTACTCAAGGATAATATATTATATTGCAAAATTTAATTGATCTTGTAGTTCGCCTTTATTAAGTCAGCTATTTTGTCTATGGTTGTCGATTTCAGCGGGCTTGTGTTACGTGCTCTGTGGTTAAATGTGCTGATGAACGATGCTTGACATTGTGTTTTTATTCTACAATGACGATTGACAAACTACATTTTTTAAGCCTATTCATTTAGTTTAAATGAACGCAACTCAATTTGTTAACAATTCAGGGTAAATGTTAAAAATGACAGGTAGCTTTTATCAGTAAATGAAAAACATGATTAAGTAAAAACCAAAACAAATAATTATGTTATTAGCAAAAAAAACCTTGCAAGTAGCTAGATAAATAATACCGTATTTAGTACAACAAACAATTAGGTACTAAAGTAAATTTGAAAAGGTGTAATAAGTATAGGTACTTAAAACCTTCACTAAAGTTAGGCTGTAAAGTAAATTAATTGTTAATTAGTATCACTACTTAGTGGGCCTACAAGTTATACTAATTACTTATGTATTAATTTTCTATACAGCCGTGCTAGATAGACCCGAAATAAGCTTCTTTAGCACTTAATATCATGTCAACACACTGCACTGGTTTGATTAAACGAGAATGTAAGACAAGAATAAGGGGTTTCTGCCAGAAACCCCTTATTCTTGTCTTACATTCTCGTTGTCTCTGGGTCATCTTCTCATGTCTGGATTTTTACAATCTTGAGCAAATAGTACGAAGGAACCCAAACAAAAAATAAATTTAAACGTCAGTCGTCAACATAAAGATTTATCTTAGGCTGACTTCATAGAACTACCAAAGAGAAAAGCAAAACGCAAAGCAAACTTGTGTTCTACTTTTATCGGGCGGCCATATTGCTTTGTCGCCGTGCGTGTTCACAACTCTCAAACTGAATCATTCAAGCCCTGGGTAAATATGTTGTATTTGAGCAATATTCTTGGTGCTAATTATCTACTTACTGTGTAAAACATTATAGTAGTTTATGAATGGCGTCTGACTTTATTTAGAAAGAGTTAAAACTTTGGTCCACATCTTGCCAACTTCGCGGACTCTGTTGGGTTTTGTCTCGATTTTAGCAGTTGATTGTTGATAGAGCCCTGCCTAGTTCACGCCGTGTGAGTTACGCGTCGTCCCGTATTTTATCGACGTTGAAATCTGTTCGAACCGTTAACTATTTTATATCGCGTTGTAGGTAAACTAAGTGTGAAGCGATGGTGTAGGTATCTTACTCAGTGGGCCCTGAAACAGCTTTTTACTAACTTTACTTACTTACTTTACATAATTTACTAACATAGAGGAGCAAATAAATAAGTGCGTGTTTGCGTACAGCATTTAGGTACTGTAGGCATGAAAATATAGCAAAACGCGAGGGTTTGTTAGCAAAACACTGGTGAAGGTGGATAGGGCAGCCGTTACTTGGTACTCCGTCATATTTTCGATTGTTTTTGTTTGAGGGTATGTATTTTATTGTAAGATCCGACTTTTACGAGACTAACCATCTTATCAAATTAGAAATTTAAAACAAACCTGATTGAATAAAGCTCTGTACTCACATACGGTTATACTCGATAGTTTTAATCCAAAACAAGTAAATATGAACTGCAAACTCACAGCCCAAAGGCTCGCATCGAGCCGGCTCGATGGAATTAAATATAAGTAATTTTGCCTCACTTGATAGATAATAGATTAATGCTGAATGTGTGGACGAAAGCCCATGCCATGGTTTTTACTTGACATGATAGCTCGATGTAGCAGAGCTGTATGTGAGTATGGAGCTTAACAGTAAATACTTACCTGGATAAGCCTTCTTCACCTTGGTTAAGATGGCTTATTTGGGTTTTAGTGGCTTATAAGGTGTTTCCTGGTCCTGGTGTGACAATGTCCAGCAGTGGACTTCTTCAGGCTGATAAGGTGATGATAAGGTGTTAAGGTGGCATAAGCTACTATAAAGCTTTAAATGGCTACTATAGTCTCTGATGATGAATAATGTAAGTTTGTACGGTTTGTTGTAAATTTGGTCAGAGTTTTAGACCCCACAAGCTTAAACCGTTGATAATGTGGGATGGATGGATTTGAACTGAACTGAATTATGGACGGAAGCATTCTTATGTGAATGACACCCATCCAAATGATGATCATTGCTAAATACTACATATCTTGGTCAATTGATCAATGTTCAAGAAATGTGCCTTATTAGCCTTTGAGCACTTTTGATACTAGAACATACTAACAAGTACCTATAATTACTAATGATTTATAGAACTAAGATTAATGTTCATAACTAATTATATAATAAAAAATATAAAGCCACTTAAAGCCAAAGCACTGCCTGCCTGCCGATGCAAATATTATTTTGTAACTAACGAAAAAATAATGTTACCACCACACCATGAGCCCTGTAGGGTGTAGGGGATATCTTTAGTTGCAGTCAAAACCTTGTTGCATCTGTCAATTGAAACAAAATTCATCTTTGACAAGGAATGTTTAAACAAGATGTAATGTTGACAAAACAAACATGTTAAAGGGAATAGGAACTTTACGTTGTAAAACTAGCATAGCAAAAACTAGATAGATAGCGGTCAAAAAAATATGGCAATAAGATATGTGATTCTTTGCTGCTCTTTGATAGTATCAAATTTTTGATTGCAACAGAATTACACAATCATCCAGCTGCAATTCGGAAAAATAACTTTTTTGTATATGTGAGTTTAGTTAACCATTTTTATTTTAGAGTAAGGGGGAGACGTGATATACCATAGCAATAATACATAATAGGTGTTCGATTAATCATACATGTATCTCATGGAACAGTTTTATTTCATTTCAAATAACGGTGTTTTGTTTTGAATGGCAAAGATCATCCAAGTTATAAACACTTTTAATCACTTTGGCGGTAGTATTATATATCAATAGTAACTCAAAACTACTTACTTATGATTGTTGAACGAGTAGCCTAGTCACATTACCATGTGTTTGCAAATACATTATGTACACCATACACTAACACAGCAATTTTAAAATTTAGTACCTAGTAGTCCTTTATAAGTTTGTTAAGGGCTCGTCCAGGGAAGTACTACCACAATGCCCATTTCTGATGTGAAGCAGCATCACTGTGTTTCGGTTTGAAGGGTGTGGGTGAAATTACACATGAAGCTATACATCTCCTGAAGTTTATGAATGCAAGGTAGTGCATCAGTGGGCATGTCCCTAACCTGCCTTCCTATTGGGACAATGCTTTGCTATAGGCTATAAGTAAAATCTGCCATTACCAAACTTATTGCAGACATTATTTATGAAAAGACAAAAGTAAATGCAGTAACGTTAATACAGTTTTTTTTAAAGTTAAGATAACTTAAATTATTATCTAATCATTATCAGCCAGGTATCGTAACCCTTGTGGTTTATTTTTTTTAATTTACATAATCATGAATACCTATAGTTTGCTATAATTCAATCAAAATCTCCAATCACGCAATTTTTCACCTATATTGTAACTTAACAAAAAGTATATAAGCAAGTAAAAAGTACCTGAGTATTATTACAGCTATCTGGTTTGCTATGCTTAGTTTGGGGGTAGATAGTATTATGTCAACAATGTTGTCAAATACATTGGGTAGAGGTAGAACTGTTAAAAATTGGTCACACTACATTTAATTACCAACTTTAAAAATATATTTCAGGTAACATTGACTCATCATATTCTCTTTACTAATAACTAACTTAACTTAATAATCAGGTGTATGGGAGGTACTAATGTTTATATTCAGTACCTTCCATACTAATTGATTAACCAATAAATATTATGCAATAAGCAGCTTATAAACAGCTGAGCAAAGTATGATTTGACAAGTACTGATTTAAGTTATTTTATTCAAACTTCAACAACAATTTTGTGATAATATTAAAATCTTTATAAATATATTTAAAAAAAGTGAAAGAAAACATGTATTTGAAAGTTCAGCTTTATTGTTTACCAGTACCTAAATATAAAACAGTTTCCATGCTTACATGGTTAATAATTTATCTCGTGCAGTCATTAAAAAAATGCATTGAAATCGGAATTCTATTGTGTTCATTATTCAATCATTCTATTCAACTCGTAACTTCTATGCACAGTAATTGGCTGATAGCTCTTATTTGCATCGTTGTGAAGTCATTAAATTCAATTGAATGTATCCTTTGTGGGACTTGCTGCAAAATTGTATTCAGGGAGTCCAATTATTGTGGATCTCAGCCGATATAAAATGAGTCGATAGGTACTTGTCAGCATTGTAAGTAAACGTAAGCTAACACTCACTAAATGATAATTACAATGGACTTAACATTTCTTATTTATGAAAGTAAAATTTTGTACCTCTCTTACTGGCTAAATTCATCATAGTAGTTTTTTAAGCTGTTTTAAATGCTTGTGTTTGAATATCAAACAGCAGATGAATTCCTGTAAATTATACTTATCATTATGTTCATATGTTCTGAGTCAATAATGTGGTAATATTGTACAATTCTGTGTCTCAGGACAACTACCGCTCTCAGAACGGCGCCAATAGTCCATTGCAATTAAAATATCGTTGTTCACCACTTATAAAAAACTAGCTGATACCCGCGACTTCGTCCGCGTGGATATTTGAGTTCGTTTGTTTTAGTTTGATATGACCAACTGCTAGTTACCATTGTTTTGAGCTTGTACTTTAGAATGTATTTGAATTTAAAGGTGAGTGCTGTTGGAGCTGATTTTTTTCAGCAGTGTTTAGTTTAAGTATGATAGATGTTTCCCGCGATTTTGTCTAAGTGGTTATCATCGGTTTTTTTGTAAACATTTGTGTGTATTAAAACCTGGTGACAAATGCTGCGGTAGCTGAAATTTTTTTAATGTTTTTTTTTCGTATTTTGTAAAGCTATTTCTTGTGATTTTATGTTATATGTTTCCCGCGATTTTGTCTAAGTGGTTATCATCGGTTTTTTTGTAAACATTTGTGTGTATTAAAACCTGGTGACAAATGCTGCGGTAGCTGGAAATTTTTTAATGTTTTTTTTTAGTATTTTGTAAAGCTATTTTTTGTGATTTTATGTTATATTAGTGGCTAATTTGGGGTTTCGTATTCGTGTTGGTGTATAATCGAATCAGATTTTTTTAATTTGACATGACCAACTGCTGGTTACTATAGATTTGAGCTTGTACTTTATAGTGTATTTGAATTTGAAGGCGAGTGCTGTTGGAACCGATTTTTTTCAGCAGTGTTTAGTTTAAGTATGATAGATGTTTCCCGCGATTTTGTCTTAGTGGTTATCATCGGTTTTTTTGTAAACATTTGTTTGTATTAAAACCTGGTGACAAATGCTGCGGTAGCTGAAAATTTTTTAATGTTTTTTTTTCGTATTCTGTAAAGCTATTTTTTGTAGTTTTATGTTATATTAGTAACTAATTTGGGGTTTCGTATGCGTGTTGGTGTTGGTTTGTTTGTGAACCTTTGTGTGTAATCGAACCTGGTGCCAGATGCTGCGGTAGCAGATTTTTTTAAATGTTTTTTTGCGTATTTTGTAAAGCTATTTTTTGAGATTTTTCTTAAAATCATTTTCCGTTTTTTCTTCTTTTAGGGAATTAATTTTCCTATTTTCTTTTTTAGTACACCTTTGCTCTATTAGAGGAACACACATTCTAAGTTTCATGCTTCTAGGGCTAACGGTTTAGGCTGTGCGTTGATTTTTCTTTAAACCATTTTTCCCTTTTTTCTCCTCTTCGGAAAATAATTTTCCATTTTCCTTTCTTAGCGGATGCCTACGTCATAACATCTACCTGCATGCCAAATTTTAGCCCGATCTGTCCAGTGGTTTGGGCTGTGCGTTGATAGATCACTATGTCAGTCAGTCAGTCACCTTTGAGTTATATATATATAGATTAGTGGCTAATTTGGGGTTTCGTATGCGTGTTGGTGTATAATCGAATCAGATTTTTTTAATTTGACATGACCAACTGCTGGTTACTATAGATTTGAGCTTGTACTTTATAGTGTATTTGAATTTGAAGGCGAGTGCTGTTGGAACCGATTTTTTTCAGCAGTGTTTAGTTTAAGTATGATAGATGTTTCCCGCGATTTTGTCTTAGTGGTTATCATCGGTTTTTTTGTAAACATTTGTTTGTATTAAAACCTGGTGACAAATGCTGCGGTAGCTGAAAATTTTTTAATGTTTTTTTTTCGTATTCTGTAAAGCTATTTTTTGTAGTTTTATGTTATATTAGTAACTAATTTGGGGTTTCGTATGCGTGTTGGTGTTGGTTTGTTTGTGAACCTTTGTGTGTAATCGAACCTGGTGCCAGATGCTGCGGTAGCAGATTTTTTTAAATGTTTTTTTGCGTATTTTGTAAAGCTATTTTTTGAGATTTTTCTTAAAATCATTTTCCGTTTTTTCTTCTTTTAGGGAATTAATTTTCCTATTTTCTTTTTTAGTACACCTTTGCTCTATTAGAGGAACACACATTCTAAGTTTCATGCTTCTAGGGCTAACGGTTTAGGCTGTGCGTTGATTTTTCTTTAAACCATTTTTCCCTTTTTTCTCCTCTTCGGAAAATAATTTTCCATTTTCCTTTCTTAGCGGATGCCTACGTCATAACATCTACCTGCATGCCAAATTTTAGCCCGATCTGTCCAGTGGTTTGGGCTGTGCGTTGATAGATCACTATGTCAGTCAGTCAGTCACCTTTGAGTTATATATATATAGATATAACTTATTATAGGTTCTGCTTGTAGCTGAGCAAGTTAAATAGGTATAATTCACAAAATGGTGGCGGTGCTGTGGTGGCAACCTGTGGTGGCTGCAAATATATTGCAGCCACCACAGAGCGGGCCTGAGTTGGCTGTTTAGTTTAGTATAAAGTAATAGTCGCTAGGAGTCATTTCATTAGGATTCGATGGCGATGTTTGCGTATCTCCGTATCAAGGCGTAGGTCGTGGGTTCAAATCCCGCTCGGCTCATAACTTTTGGGACAATATAATTTTTGCGAGTTCATTCATCATAGTCATTTATTTTAGTTATCTATAGCTTTGTAATAAGAATAAATCCTTGTTCACCATAGCCACAAGCTCATTTAACTTTAAACAGACGCAATGCAGACTTGCAATGCTAAATCTATGATGCTGATGTTTCATCAAAATTATAAAGTCACAATATGTAAAGCCGGATCAAGTACAGAGGATCAAGATGCTGCAGAGTATGCGCGCACGCTTCCTCCTAAGCCATGTCGTAGGACATGCAAATGAATGAGTAGGCGTTGTAAGCTAACTTGCTAGCACAAGCTAATCATAGCGAGCACAAACTGTGCCAATTTATCAATTTTTAATTCTGTTTACATACTAACCAAAACTTTAACTAGCACAAAAATAACAAATCTTCGAATAATGCTAATATTTTTTACTAAAATAAACCAATTTGATAATAATTAATTACTTAACACACTTTCCATCTTACTAACCTTCCGTCGCTTGGCCTAAACCACAAAAAGGTGAATGCTATGCTAAATGTAAATCTCGCTATTCTTCTAACTATTATCAAATCATCCTATGGAGTGTTTTCCCATTCTTTTTTGCTTTAATAAGCACGACTGTCAGACTTTTGATAAAAGTCCGCGTTCATATTTAATGCTGTGCCACAGGTTTTCTACCGGGTAATAATATTAACTCCCAACAGTAGTCGGCCCACTAGCTTGCATTAACTTATTTCAGAGCATCCAAACTCATCTCATAACTAAGCGCTAATCGCGATTCATCAATATGGACGCGATGAAGCACACATAACACTAACAATCATCGATGTTTTTACAAAAAACGTCCAATCAACTCGTTTCAAAATTAATTTCAGCTGGTGCTGTTTTCGAGTAAGCGCATCTCACCAATTGTAATCTGCCTACGTAATGGGTGATCGCACAACTCCTATGAAGTTTGGGCCGGAGTGGCTTCGAAATCTTTCTCGTGAGCCAACTAGTCCAGGCAGCTCGGGGGCAAGTGGGGGCAATCAGTCTGCGCCTCCATTAAGACCTGTCACATCGATTGCTACAGCCTCTTCTAACACAACTACCCTACCGAATACTTCAAAAGTACTTCTCGCTAAACTTCGGTTAGTTACTAGAAAACATATTTTTGGTTTGATTTTATTTTATATTTTATTTGTTTATAGGTCGTAGGTACTAGAATAATATCACTAAACTAAATTCAATACTTAGAAACAGGAATTAGGGTATTATGAAATTACTTTTAGATGCTGCTTTAGCATCTTTCCATGACAGTTATTTAGATCTACTCTCCAAAATTCAACAACAATCTTAAAACTATAACTCTAAATGTCGCAAGTTCTTTTTGCGAGCAGATGGGGTGAAATAAAACACTTGATAATTATGTCGTAACACCACCAGATATGGCAGAGAGGAAATGCTTGCACTGTACGACAGACAGACAGCTGAAGCCCCGCCGCAGCTGAGATCCATTGAGCTCCTCTACCAGCCCAGGGGGAAACCGCCCTACGCCCTCAATAATAATTTTGAAGACGATACTGTAAGTTTGATAGCGCGTAAAGACTGTTTGTTTGTTTATATTAGTTACAAATAACCATATCGATAAGCCATTCGGTATATACGACGCTCGTGATTGGAAGTTGTCGCAGACACCTCAGAACCTTATAATTCGGTCGAGGATCTGCTTTCTATATCATTGGTCTCTTGTCTGTTTCATTCAAACTTATATAGGCCACCGAACCGGATAACACGAGTTTCGTGTAGTCACACGTGTACATCGAAACACGTGTAGTCAGCGTCCGTGGCCTCATATATTTTGTGTGTATCAGACAGAGACCATGACGTAGGGGAGTGGATCCGCGGCCTTGTACATATAACGTGTAGTAAAATCCTACCCCTTTGGTCAGTCAATCAAGCAGTCAGTCGGTCGGTTCATTCATATCGTACACGCCATGCGTCGTAAGGTATTTATTTATTAATAGAACATAATAAAAAACAGTATTGATTAACTTACGCTAATCTTACTTAAATGACTAAGCAAAAGTTTGTGTTAAATATGACAGCGGCGTGGCGGTACATAGATCGGTTTGCCTTTGGACAAAAGCCTCCTCCAGGATTTGCCATTTGGTACAGTACAGACGTGATCTGCGCCACTTCTTAAGAAGCTCAATTTCCCATCGCTTCAGCTGCCGTTCTCTGTTGCGTTTTCCTTCTCGTGGGTACCGACTGTACAGTCATAAGTCCATTTACTCCTTCGGGATGTCATCATGTGACCTGACCAGCGCCACTTCAGCCGTCGGATTTAGGTTGTGACATCCTCGACTTTAGTTATTGGATTAATGTGTGCAACTCTTTTTTTATCTTTTAGTTTTACGTTTAGGATGCTTCTTTCTATTCCATGTTGACAGGCTTATAATATCTGGTGGTGTGCTTTACTTAGGGCCCATGTTTGGCATCCGTATATCAGTACTGGAAGTATGCGACGCAACTGCAAGTAACGACCGCCCATAAAAACCACTAAATAATCTGATAACAAAAATCAACAAAATCATTTATTATATACAAGGTGTATCTAAATATGTGTACTATGCGAAGGTGGGGGGTTTCAGACCACAATGGTGATCAGTTGTGGGGGGGAGAAAATTAAAAATTCCTATTTTCAGTTTCCCATACAAAAATATTTAATTTCATAATGCCTAAATAAATTGACAACCCTATCCTTGTAACCCCTTGACCCCTTGACCTACTACCTCTGTAGGTCTACTATTACTACCTACTACCTCTGTAGCTGAGTTTAGGGTTGTCACTTTGTATAAAGTCAGCTGTTCATGTTGAAACTTCGTTGCAGTTTTTTTCAGAGATACCAATCGAAGTTCGAAAAGTCGTTGAACAAAAGTTGTTCCCCAGGGGGTGGAAATTCACCCCCCTTCGGGATAGTACACATATTTTGATACACGTTGTATAATTTGATATCATATCATTTGATATACTTACTCGTGAACTCCAGTCAACTCCTTGATTTCTTGTAAACAATGTTGTTTTTGTTTTGTTCCTTTACATCCATTTATTTATTAAGCATATTATATTAAAGGTCCCGCACTTAGGGTTACCATATGACAGGCATTTGCCGCATTTGACAGGCATTTTTAGATTTAGACAGGCGTGCGGCCGGCATTGGTCTGAAACAGGCATTTTTAAATTACGCGCAGCGTCTTCCTTCCAGTGGATGATTTTACAAAAAGAAATGAAAAGTTTCTCAGGTTTAGCTTCATCTGTAGAATTTATCTCGAAGCTGATTATCAGTGTTGACGACGTGAAACTGTTTGACGAATACGAAGTTCTAAAATAATATTGTAGAAGTTCAGATAACATATTTTTTACTGTAAGCTTTACTACACAGTGGTGCAATTTTCTCAAAAGTCAAAGTCAAAGTAAATTTTTATTCAGTACGATGCAAGAATCACTTTGAAAGTAGGGAAGTGGTGACATTACAGAATTTGTGAAAATCTGCCAGTTTGTGTTCTCTATTTTGGCACACAATGCGAACGTTGAACGTATATAATATGTTTTCTCTCGTCAACGCCCAGTGGAGTAAAGAAAGAAATCGGCTGACAATTGAATCAGTAAAAGCAATATTGATTACTCAGGAAAATTACAAAACTGTATTTTGTGAAGATTTTTACGTTTATGTACCTATGAGAAAAGAAAGAACTGTACAAAAAAAAATGTCCTCTGACAAATGTCAGTAATAAATATCTTTTTGCATTATTATCTGTTGGCTTTTACTTATTACCTACAGCGTTTTGCTTTAGACAGGCATTTTTCTGAAAAATCAGGCATTTTAGGTACCATAGACAGGCATCTCTCTATTAACATATGGTAACCCTACCCGCACTCACCTTTTATTGGTTTAGCCATCATATAGATGAATATTTTAGAAAAATATCCGCTACACAATCAGTCTGACAGCTCACATACCATCAAAGTGACTGATAAAAAATTAATACCATGTACAAATCTTTTTGGGGATACCGGAGAAATTAATTGGCAGACTTGCTTGGGCGCACTCTACCAGCTCGTTGTCTTAATACGCGGGGAGTACGCGATGTTTCTAAGGAGAAAGTTTGCAGATATCAAGTGTATGTTTTTGTTTCAGAGAGACAGTAACATGCGTAACAATCCGCCGTCTGTGGTCGTCTTGAGTCCATCGGATCGCTACGGGCAAGGGCGCGGTCGTGGGATCAATTTGACCGACGGGAGAGGCCGAGCCATAGCACCAAACAGCGAATCCCGCGGCCGGGCCCGTGGCTTTGTGCGCCAAACCTCTTTAGGAAGGTGTGTATGAAGTATTCAGATTTACCTCCAATTTTGGTAGCAAACTAGTTAGAGCTAATAAATAGTTGTATGTATATACAGCCTTGGGATGCAAGAATCGTTTAAATTCTACAGTTGAAGTGAGCCAAGTAAACCGACTGATTTCTCAGCTAAAAATAAGCCTGGTTATCTGTTTAAGGGTGAGGTATCTGCTAAAGACCTCGAGGAACCTGGTAGTAAAATTATAACTCTTTACACATCATTTGATCTAATTGCTAAATGAATACTTTGTGAAAAAATAATAATATCACAAGTGTTTTATTCATACAGTTATAATAAAGTAAGATTTATTTTCATTGATTATTTAAATTAAAATTTAATGTCTAATAAGCAACATGTATTTTTTTGTACATTTACATCAAAAACGAGTTATAAAGAGAACATTTTGCTTTCATTTGATACTTGGACCTACATGATTGTGTCTATAATATCAGAATTATATCGGATAAAACGACACGCCAACCCCGTCTTACGGAGATAACCAGTTGTTGATATTCTTTTGAAACTCAAGTTACAAAGAAAAATACCCCTTTGACCTTGTGTGCTATATCAGATTTAACTCGCCTTTGTAAGCTTTGTTAGTATTTATATTGTCTGGCCCCTATGATAAAATCATAATGTACCTATACATATACTCTCTTATTTATCTAGTAGAAGATCCGATATTGCACGTGTAAGGATTGCTACCCACGATCTTAGGATCAGAAGGCGATTTAGTTCGTTTTTATTTAAGCTTGTTTACTGTTTCTTTTGTTTGAGTTTTTTGTTTTTATTTGCATAATAATTTATGAATGCGCTATTTGTAGTGATACTTTTAGGTCTCCAAATTGGCACAATGGTCAGAGAACCTATCCCGGAACTACCGATGATGACCCCAACTCTCCTCGTGGACTGTGGAACAATGGGAATGGAATGAACCCACCGGGCTTAAGACCTAATGTGGAACAGCCAGAATGGGCTAACAAGTCACCATTCAGGAAGTGAGTCAAGCTATTTTTATAGCATCCATTAGGACGGCTGACCACTGATAGCGCTTACATCTGTGCGGCTTCCATGCTTTGGAAGTTACATTAATCTGGCGATCCTGGCTCTAGCGATCAAAAATCGTAATATATTTTTCAAGTAGAGTTGCCAGTCATCTTCCCTCTCATGATCATCGTCGTTTCATTGTAGATTATGTATCAACTGGAACATGTGGTGGAAGTTATTGACATATACATTATATTACCAGCTACAAAATGTTGTACATTATGTTGACAGTGATGGTAATGTTGTAGGAATCGACAAAATCATACTAATTGGAGGCAGCAGCCGAATCGAGAAGAAGGTGAAGAGTGGCGTTCGACGGAGGGCGCCAGGCGCGGACAAGAAAAATGGGGTATGTTGAACTTGTTCATAAATCACTGCAAAACATTTTGTTCTGGCTGCAGTAGTTGTATACCACGGCCTTCGAGTAATCCTTAAGATATAGTTCAAGATTAAACTCCCCCAAAATTAGAGACAAAGCGAAAACTGAGCGTAATCATTTTAATGTTACATTTCTCCTAAATATAAAATGCTTTCACAAGTTCATTGAAGTGGTTTCATTGCAGAGAGAGAATGGCCGGAGAGAAGCAACCAAGAAAAGCCATGGACTTCAAATCGTCGACAATGGAGCGGGGATAATAACGAGGACTCTTTACCAGAATGGTGAGTACCAACAATACAGTTCAATTATATTCAGGCTACTCACAATTTGTAAGCAATCCAAGGCGTATGGTTTGGTGCTCGTGTTATATGAATGGTCACAAAGTTTGTTTAGATGGCCTTGCTCTTTGTTAACTGGAAGCTAAGACGGTGATCCCAGTTATACTTCTGAGGACCTGTGTGCCTGAGTTGTCTCCCTACGATGACAAGTCTAGTGCCAAAATCCTGGAAGCTTGTCTATGTACAGGCTGTTCCCAAAAAACTCCTCAACTTTGCCACATGCATAGAGAGGTCTATGGCTTTGGGTCTTCTTATCTTGTCACTTCTTCTTCTTAGTCGTGTCGATGTTTCCCCTGATATTTTGTCCCTATATGTGTTTTGCCCAGAAATGGGCCACTGGTTCATTTCAACAAAGTGGTTTAAAAGAACCAGTGAAACGATAAGAAGAAGACGATGAATTCGCATCTCACAATCGCGTGATCGATTGCCAATTAGGACACCTCGAGTACTGACATAGTGCACATACATTTTGGGATAGAAAATCTTATTGGTCCACGACATGACTTGATACCACGACCGGTTGGAAGGAGGGGCCGCTATCATTAGACCACCAGTTGTTCAGCATTGGATGAAATCTAGCTGTGATGACAAACCAATATCGTGACGATATTTATTATACCTGTTCATATTTAAAAAATATGTTTTTTTCAGGGCTGTGGAGAATTCTGACGCTTGTGGCGGGACTTTTGATTCGTCTGGAGCTTTTCACGGCTACAGCAATGACGATAGCAACCTCCCTAAATCGCAGGATGCTCCTTATGGTAAGTAGCTATAAATCTGTTTACTAGATCACATAACGTTACCTTACATTGCTCTGCAAGTCATGGTGCGAGACTCTCCTCCTATTTCTGCTTAATTAAAAATGGATTTCATATTGTGTATGTATGTTCTGTGTACTTGACATTTTATTTTTGTAGCACTGGCTCGGTCACACACTCACGGCAGCTTTGCGCGTTCAAGGACAGCTGAAGAAGGTTCTGAAGAGTGGTGGGCTTCAGAGAAAGCCAAGAAACTGTCTGCCAAGCGGTTTGACGCTACTGAAGTCAAATTCAAAAAGGTAAACCATGCTCCTTGTCTTTCAACTGTACTATTGATGTATAGTGGCGGAAAGAAAATGTTCGTCGATTTTCAACTTGATTTGTTCAACGTATCACGATCACATACTACCTTTTGAAACTGAATAGACAGAATACACCGATAAGTTAACGTCACAAATAATGTCAAAATGTGTTCATGATCAAGGCACTGGTGCAAGCGAAAACCGACTCTAAGGTGACGGACATTTTCATACCGCGACTGTACATAACCAACAAAATCTTTTAATAATTTGTTATGATTTATTTTAGCATGCAACACCAGGCATTTCGGAGGAAAATACGGCTGGCAATACAAGCGCCCCACCCACAGATACTGGGGCAAACAAAAACACTGGGCCAACATCAAACACTGGGCAAACTGTCAAAACTAAAGCAGAGTTGGTGAGAAGATCCGCATCACCGCCGACTCACCCTTACGAGCAGGAGTTACAGGACGAGGCGGCGGCCTTGCCCATCAAACGAGAGCCGGAACAAAAACACGAAGATGAACAAACCAGAGACAAAACATACTACTCCGATAACACGCCATCTTCAGTGCAGCAAAGAATAGACTTGCTCCTTCGGGCTGACGAGCTAGAGTCTAACAACGAGAGGGGGAACTACAAGTCTGTTATGATGACCCCCAGTAATAATCATCTACGACAGAAGCATCAGAACATTGGCATGCCAACTAACGAACCGCCAAAGAGAGTTGCCGCACCCCTGTTTGAACGAGCTAAGCAGCAAAATTTGCAGAAACAAAGGTATTCAACTTGTATTTTAAATATTACTCAAAGGTAGTTTCTTGCTATCAGGTCTTTTATTATAACTTTTCTTACAGCGAGGAAGAAAATCAGCAGAAACAGCAGGAAACTAAGCTTGTAGAAGAGCTTTTGGATATGAATCTAAATGACGAGCTGCAATCACAATTGCTGAATGCCACTACTCAAGCTGCAAGTGCCAGCAATCCAATACTCAGCCCAAACATGCAAATGCGGATGAATCTTCTGAACCAGGGCATGGCAATGAATCAACCCAGCCCTAACATGGCCATGTCGCCCGGGATGCCACAGGGCAGCATGATGCGACCCATGGGAATCACTAACTCCATGTTAAACGCCTCACTTGGTCTACCTATGACCGGTTCAAACATGGGAATGCCCCCTATGACGAGTATGCCACCTTCGATTTCAAACCCTGTTATGCTATCTTCTGGACTCCAAGGATTGGGTGGAAATAATTTACAAAATCCTATGCATGGTGGCATGCAGACTGCCATGCAACAGAGCAACATGCAAATGCAGAGCGCAATGCAAGGCATGCAAGGGAATGGTTTCCAGCCAGTCGGGGCAATGCCTGGCAACATGCAACCAGGGGGCATCACTAACGCGAACATGCAGTCTGTATCTGGAATGCCTGGTTTCCAAGGCATGGGCAACAGTTTGTTTATGCAAGCTTCCCCTGCCGTAAGTGCCATTTTATTACCTTCAAACTTGCCCACAGCTAAGCTTCAGTGGTACTCGGGAAAAAGTTGCTTTCAAATTGGTTCTGCTTTTACTACATGGTTAGGCCATAAACATTGATAAACTATCCAAAAACCTCTGACAAAAATGAAAACACTTCTATACAATATACATTGTTATAAATTTCGTCTCCCTGAGACTCTCCGAATAAATTTTATCAATATTTTGTAGAATGTGCAGAATCCGAATGAGATGGTAATGCACAATCAAAAGGGCATGTACCCGATGCACGGTCACGCTCTGCAGCAGTCTACTTCGCACGGCTCATTCAACCCGGCCTCAATGTATGGAAATATGATGCAGCCGCCTCCTTGCGGACCATTGCCCAACGTGCCATTGACAGAGCAGTGGTATTACGAAGATCCCGAGGTAAATTTTTTAATAAATACATTGTATTGTTCAAAGTTTCATTTTACAAGAGTCAATAATGAATTCTCTTGTAGTAAGAACTTTGAAATATTACTGGCTTTTTTGTTTCATAACTAGCTTACCCCGAGTCGGGCACCGACGGTACGTATAGTTTCGTACAAGTGTTTGAAGGATCTAGCAAATCCCACTTTATGTTAATAGCCTCATCATCTTTCATCATCATTTCAGCCACCACTATTTTTCCCTCTCTTTATCTCATCACTTTTTCCGGTCCCTTGTAATGCGAGTTTTATGCACTTATTCCCAGCACTCGCTACAATATCGCTCGACCAACAGGCGAGTGGTCTGCCTAGAGTCTTCGAGCATCCCTTGACCACCATTCTGTGGTGCTCAGCCTTAAATCATCTCTGTTTGACAACATAAAATAAAAATGACAAAATTATTATCATAAAAATATGAATCTCAATATATTTTTTTCCATAAACGTTTATTAATTACGTAATAGGTATTTGTTTAATCGTCCGTCCATCTTTACTATTACCCACTTCAAATTTGTGTTATTTGTTTACAGAAAACGATTCAAGGCCCGTTCACATCTAAAGAAATGTGTAGTTGGTATCGCGCTGGATTTTTCAGTCCTGACTTGATGGTGCGCCGTGCCTGTGAATCGGGACTGAGGCCCCTAGTGACCTATGGTTGGATGCCATTTGGACCGATGGTAAGTTATAACCTGTTTATGCGTCTTCGCGTTTGCTGTAATGACTAAAAGAGCTTGCGTTTGATCCTATAACAATCTAGCCTAAAGGCTACATTGTTTTAGGTTCGAAAGTAGAATGTCAAAACGTAAATAGTAATATTTGTAAAGTAATTGGAATAAAATAAGCCCGTACAATTCTTAGGCACGGTAGACATCGTATATCTTGGCGCTGAATGAGGAAGATAAAAGGGTTTAAAGTCTAGTGTTTTATTAATTAATTTATTTAAATCAACATAGAAAAAACTTGTTAGTCAAAACCTCGCTGCAGAGCCGAGAAAGCCTCATACACACTGAACGCGTTATTATATTGAAGGCGAAGGGCACTTTACTTTTTTTAAGTATGATTCGCACACTGGCTGCTCGTGTGGAAACTTACAGTAACCTCGGAAAAGTGTGATTTTTACATCAGTGGAGCAACGAGCAAACCTGCGGGCAATCATGTTCGCTCTAACAGACAGCGCCCTCCGTTCTCTCTCTCATACCCACATCGTCTTTCAGGTCAGAGTTTACTAAATGTCCGAGATATTTATTTAAATGGTTACTCTATTTAGTGGCGTTCCATACAGTTTTACCTAGCTTTAAGACGTTTCAGAGTGATTCTTGTAATCGTATTGGATACAATTTTATTGAGTTTGAGTTTACCGGTGGTATGTATTGAACATTTTCCTCTGGCCTGAAAGACCATGTTCTCTCTTGATGTTTGGATGTAACATAATCACATTGATTTCCAAACAGGACATGTTACCGATCCCTTACAACCAAATGGCTGGTAGATTTGATATGAGACAAGTACACGAAAACATGATGAATGCTCAACAAGCTGGACTTGGACCAGAAGTAAGTACCTCAGATACATCGCTATACCTTATTCCTCAGTGAAAAAAGTCAGGCCTTGCATCTATTGTATATGATTTATATAGCGTCGGGGGCAACTGGTGCGCTATAGTGCCTGGGACAGGATTAAAGATGGAATAGACTTGCCCAGCACCTATACCATCCTGACCGCTAAGTAGGACATGGTCATCATGATCATACGGGCAGAGCTGACTAAGCCCTGGGTTTTCTCACGATGTTTTCCTTCACCGTTTGAGAGCACTAGCATTGTTTACATACATTTTCCGTACACGACTGGATTCGAACCCGCGTCCTTAGGCTAGGAAGGCGGGATTACTACTACTAGGCCACCATTGCATTCAATTTATCTTTATACAACTTTATACAACTTTATAATACTGTAACGCGACGTCCTGCGTGGGCGATCTAGAGGCGAACGCGAAGCGGCGCGGCGCGGCGCGAAAACAACAAACATTCGAAACCTATTGAAGTGGCCTACGTGGCCAAACGCACGTGGGGTGCGGTGCGGAGCGGCGCGAAATGAAGCGAACGCGATCAGTTGGCTTGATATTTTCGCGCGAAGTTTCTTACCTCAAAGTCACCATAAGTCGTTCTTCTACAGAAATAGGTTCCTGAAAATTTGTTGTATTAAATTGCAGAACAAGTTTAATGGCTTGCACAATATAGTCAAACGTTGTAGGTAACATTCGACATTATTCCTTGAACAACAGGGGTTGAGTACGTAAATCCTGGTACAAATTATGAAATTCCCCATGAGTATGCCTTTCTAAGTACACAGTATTAGTTCCACTTCTCTGCTTTATACACTTCTTCAATATTTCATATTTAAGATATGAATTTTCCAACAACATTAGCTTCCGTCCGTCCATGACAAATGTTTAATGCTAACTGAACTGAACGGCGGCGGAGGGCGCGGAGGGGACGGTTCGCGCGCACGTAGGACAGAGTAGCCGCATCGCTCCGCATCGCATTAAATTCGCATCGGATCGTTTCGCAATCGCGTTCGCGTTGAGTCGTCCACGTAGGACATGGCGTTAGGCCTAAAACATACACAAGCGACGTAAGGCAGCAGGCGCAGGCGTGCGCAGCTTCAAAACGATTTCATACAAAATGTATGCAGGCGACGTTTTTGAATTATACTGAAGCGACGCGGCGCAGACCGCAGACACGCCGTTTTGTTGCCTGCGCCGCGCCTGTTCCACGCCTGTTCCACGCCTGCTGCCTTACGTCGCTTGTGTATGTTTTAGGCCTAATAGGTTCGGTGAAAAATAACTCAAAATTAATCAGTGATAATACAAGGCGGGCAGTGGAGTTGGTAATTTATGAGAATATGACCCTTTACGTATGAGCAATAAGGGAGCAGCAAACTGGCATGAAAACCAATACAATATATCTTTTCTACCGCACATATAACTGCGTATGGGCTGGTAATCGGTCAGGAGCTTGGGGTCTCCATGGATATCAACGCTCGGGAAAGTTGCTCAGAGTGCGAGTGGAAAAGAGAGGGTAGAGTGGCGCTGTGGCGCCTCTAGGATAGTATTCGACCGACCATTCAACTCGTTACTAATTAAATTTCTCGTCATCATCATCAAACATCATTTTATCTGTCTGTTCAGGAAGGTAGTGATTTTTGTTTGTCAGCCAATGGGGCCCAAGAATTAATGGATAGTATTGTTGATTTGTGTTGATCGCAAGAATAACATCAAAAAAACCATTAACATGAAAAAGCTATACGACTTCCCAAAATTACAGATGCGTTATTGTAAAATAAATTGGGTGGTTGTAAGAGGTTTGCTCCCTCGCCTTGTGCGTAATTGATATGTTTAAACCTAACCTATCTGGGTCGGATCCGCCCTACAAAGTCTCAAAGACAAGTATGTATCTAGTGCCAGAATAAAAAAGCAAAAATCAATGATTAAATTGCTATAGCGTACATGAGGCTGAACTGGCATCGTAATAACGGGGTGTACAATAACTGGATTTACCTTATCGCCTCCCGAAATTGGCTAAAACTGGGCTTTTACTCGCTCTCATTTCATCGAGAATTAGATAAATGAGCTATTGCAGCTACTTTTATGAATGAAATGAAGAGGGGGTTATATAAATGTATTGTTAAATCACCATAGGCCAGTCATTTAAGCTTAAATTAGGTAAGAATCTCGACATTCGAGATACCCAGCTGTAAGTCTGTAAATACTTGTGTATTGACACCCTAAAAGTTGTGTGATAGAGGTCAGAGAGCGCGCGGTCACAGCCCGGTCGTCGGTTGACCTGAAGTGATGCTGTGACCGCGCGCTCTCTGACCTCTATCTCGAAAACGGTTCACCGTATGAAAAATGTTTTTAAACAAAATTTGTGGAGAATTTTGTATTATACAATATTTATATTATATACAAATACCAAAAAACCCATAGGAAATGAGATATTTACAAAAAAAGTTTTTTGGCCTTGAAATTTAATAGTTGCGTACACCAACCATCGTTGCTATCATGCGTTGGTAGTACCAACCATCTGTAGGTTTTGAGACAACTTTTAGGGTGATAATATACAAATATTTACAGACTTACAGCTGGGTATCTCGAATTCCGAGGTTAACTTACTATAATGACTGGACTACCACGGTTTGTTCGTTAAACGTGAATTCATTTTTAGGTGGAATCGCTGTGGAGTCAGCCAACTGCAAGTGATATTATGTGGATGCAACAACAAGCGGCCCAAGCCAGCGATGATAATAACCGTGTCAATAATCTGCCGATTTACTTCTGGGACCAGGTATGTGGATGAACAGCTTTTAAATAGGTATGTTTACACTCATTCGCTATCATTATCTTGCACATTTAATACCTGTATAAAATACATTAGCTCTTGTGTTTACTTAAAGAGCATTTTAAGGCCTGCGCACACCTAGTTCGCTAGCGTCGGCGATCAGTGAAACGTTGTCAAGTTTGACAGCGATATTTGACAGCGTTTCACTGATCGCTATCGCCAGCGGCCTAGGTGTGTTCGGGCCTTTAAGCAATGTTAAATCGTTTTTAGCGCACGTATAAATATTATCTACAATATGAGACTTGAGCTTCACGCGTGCGCAAAGCAAAAATAAGCCTATGAGTGTAGACATAACCGTTGAATATCTTGCTGCCATGTCGTAACTTACGGACGTCAGTTGTACCAAAGAGTAGGAATCGAGGATGTTAGGTGTCATCCAAATTATCAACAAAGTTTGCTCACTGTGCTCTCTCACGCTGATCAATTTAGTGTCTTAATTTCAAGTGAGTTCCCTGTCGGCGGATCTCTGGTTTAGGTAAGTTTTTCCTACTTTGTTGGTACAACTTGACGTCATACCGACTCAAATGAATGAATTTCTTTTTAACCGACTTCAAAAAAAAAGAGGTTCACAATTCGTTTTTTTTTAATGTTTTTCAACGCATAACTTTTTCATTTTTGAACTAATTTGAACATTTCTTTTTTAATTTCAATGGTTGGTTAAAATCGGTTCAGCAGTTTGGCCATGAAATCGGTTTCTCAAGTTTTTTTACTTGTATTTTAATAACTAAGCCAAAGAGTGTCATGTACTAAGTGGGACTGTTGCGACAACTTTAAATTAATTTTAGAGCGTTAGATACTAGTACTTATATATTGAGTACTTGGAGAATACCAGGGTACCAGGTAAAAATAGCCCTACCCCATCCTAACCCTTCCATTCCGCGACTTTTTGACCTCCCCTCGCATATAAGTATTATATCAGCTATCTGGTTCCCATCATGCAAGCTCTTCTTAGTTTAGGGCTAGATAGTGTTGTATGGAAAGTCCAAAGTAACTAATCTACTCAAAGACTCATTTCAAGTGGACAAGGCGAATTGCCGCTTTGTTATTAAAATGTTGTGGAAGGTATTAGGATGTCTACGAGTTGTATACATGTATAAGATAAGGGTAAGTATTTTACTGAGTATTACATACTTATAAATTTTGGTATTGCTACACAGTCCTAATTAGTTACATGGTACTCTTTTCACGTTACGACCAAGCAAAGTACATATTAATAACGCAAGTTTAAGGTCCAACTTGCATTACTTGAGGCCTACCGATAAAGTGATTATATTTTGCGATTGAAGGTGACGAATGGGAGAAGAGATTGAGTTATCGTAGAACCAGTTTGAGTTCATGCCTGGGCACGGGACCACGAATGCCATTTTTACACTGCGACAATTATGTGAGAAACACAGACACACACAGGAATCTATGCATGGTATTCGTGGATCTTGAGAAGGCGTATGATTGAGTACCCCGGGGGATCTTATGGTGGAGTATGATGATAGAGAGTGCCTGAGAACTACATACAGCTCATTCGTGCTTTGTACAGGCGAGCGAGCACACACGTCCGATCCGAGACCGATAAGTTCATTGTGGCTTTAGGCTTACACCAGGGGTCGGCTTTAAGCCCTTATCTGTTTCTCTTGGTAATAGATGCTCTGACATCTGACATACAGGAAGAGGCACCCTGGTGTATGCTGTTTGCCGACGATATTGTTCTTGTCGGGGAAGAGACGCGCTTGAGGTCCAGAGCAGGCTGTGAAAATGACAGTATAGATTGGAGAGTTTCGGTCTGAAAATCAGCAGAACCAAAACTGTTTTGTGACTTTGGTGGCTCATCCAATTTTATCCCAATTGCCTTAGATGGTGTATTCATACTAGTCTGCTCCGATTTCCGGTACCTCTGCTCATTATTACAGAACGACAGCGACATTGAATGGCGACAGGTCACGGTAATAACTTGTTATCCACGGATGCCCCTTCAGCTTAAGAGGAAGATCTATAAGACGATCATAAGACCTGTCGTAATGTATGGATCCGAGTGTTGTCCATTACTTTTCGTCCAGTGACGAAGGAAGGGTATGCGGCATAGATGCATATGTTGAGATGGATGTTTAGAGTGACAAGATACGGAATGAGTATGTCCGGGCAAGTCTAAAAGTAGCATAAAATTAGGGCTGGCGTGGTACGGGCATGTTATGAGTAGGAACGAAAGTCTTGTGGCCAGAAGAGTGATGAATATGAATGTAGATGGATTTGTGGGTAGAGGTAGAAAAGATGGATGAACAGTAAAAAAGATGAAAGAAGTGAATACAGAGATGACGGAGAGGAAAATGGTAGAGGAAAACATGCTGTGCCGACCGCACATAAAGTGGGATAAGGCAGCAGGAAGAAGATTTTGCGATTTAAGGTACTTTTCTTGGTCGTGGCTTTTATATGTTTAGGTGTGTTTTTTATTTATATTTTATGGTTTTGCTTGGCTAACTAGACCCCTCCCCCTCCCCCCTTTAATTTTGTTCAAATAGCTGCTTTAAAAATCGGGATATGATTATTACCGTAGCGCAAAATGCTATGTCTATTTCAAGACTTAGTAAACATATAAAACGTGCAGTTTTATCATAAATTTATTTATATATGTATGTATAGATATCTGAAACCAACATTTATGAATAAAGTATCTAGGCTAGGCAAATAGTGAATGTAGGTTTCACAATCCATGACTGATTTCAAAGTAGGTGTAAAGTGCTCGAAACAAAGACCAATTCGTATTTTAATGTTTAAGGAATTCGATACCAAATGATGAAAATAGACCTGCGTTTCGTCTTGCCTTTTATTTCAGTCTCAGTTTTTAAGTAGAAAAAATCTACTCAATATAAGAGAGACTAATACTAATATTATGAGTTAGTTAGCATTAAAATCAAAATAAAAACAAGTATTTATTGAGTTGCATCACTTTGAAACGTCTTAAAAGCTACGTGCCAGTGCCTATTCCACGCGACCAAGCCTAGAAGAACAGGCAACTAACAACGGTTTGCTTCTAACGTTTTTTCTACGATCCTATAACAAACATAAATATAAATAGCAGTGAAGTTCCAGTGTGGTGTCCCTCCAACTTAGTGAGACGTAGACAATATAAAAGCAAAAGATTCAAAGACAGCACTCGCTACGCTTCAAAGTAATAATAAATTAGACTTTGAACTTGAAAGCTAAATTATATCGCTAAATTATATAACTTATATTTCCCGAAATCTGAAGGTCCTGAAGTTAATAAGCACAGCGACCCCTATAAAGAAGTTTAGGTCTGCATACAAAAAAATATTCACTAAAACCCTACATAGGCTTGAGGTTAAATTAATTAGCTGTTCTTTTTTTGAGGATGTTTATTAAAAGTTTCAAAACAGTTTATGTACCTCAAGACAGTGTTTTTTGACAGTCTTAGGCAGATATCAATGATTATAAAAAAATAATAATATGGCAGTTAGGACTTTCCAATAATATGTAATAGGTTTTATTTAAATTAAAGTACACGAAATAACAACTTTATAGTTAGGAAATAACACTCGGGACATGGAATTTATCTTACACTTTTATTATTATTATTGAATGTGCAGTTAGTAAATGTCTTTGTTATTCAGTTTCTGTTTTTTTTTTAGAGTTTATAATAGTAAAAAGCATGAATTTTGGTATCAGTAGCCGTAGAACTCAATTGTACGCATTTGTTTGTAGCAACACCGCGTTTGAAAAACATTTATTTTATTTTGCATTCGGTTTTTTTCTGTATTAGAGAACCATTGTAGAAATTATCAAAATATCAAAGTATAGTTGAATGCTAATTATTGTTCTGGCGAAACCTTCAGAGCGCAGACGTATGTGTCAGTCGATTTGGAGGTCTGATTATCATGAGGTGAGGTGAGGTATTGTTAAATATTTGCAAATATTTGTCCTGTACCATAAACTGTACGTCAACTCGACCAAGTCGCAAGATAGTATTCTTACATTTGTTATAATATGGCTTACAATAATGTTATCTACTTCTTCTTCTTATCGTGTCACTGATTCTTTCGAATTGGTATCTACTAAAAAATCATTTGAACGAGTCTGCTTTGTCAATTTCGATCCAAACAATAAGAGTCTCATGCAAAATGGCTTCTAAAATGTTTTGGTAATTTCTGGCTTCGATTTACGATACTTCGATACTATTTCGAGCTCTTGCCGGTTTTTTTTTAATTTGCCCGTTTAGAAATGAAGGAAGGTCAAACTATGTATAATCCTCATACGCAGTAGACCTAGAGTGTCCTTTTTGAGCCTTTGGCACTGAAAATAATTATGGTGGTACGATTTTCATAAAAAATCGTTTAAACATTTATGGGCGATGAGAGTATAATGGTCCACTGAAAGAAATGTCGTTGGCTATCGAATTGATCTTTATTTCCAGCCAACTTAATGAAGTTGAAGAAAACTAAACTTAATAAAGTTTGCCGGAAATACAGACCAATATGAAAGCCAACTACAGTTATTTCAAAGCACAATTATACTTTAATCGGCCATATATGATAAAATTCAGTTTATATAGAAATCGAACAAACTTAACAACACAGAGTCTAGTTCTAGAAGACACAGAAGGTTAATTTTTGATTCTTACTTAATAGAAAAGTAAATTAAACCCACATTGAGGTTATTTCAATTTTTTTTTTGATATTTGATACTTTATTTGTTTCAATTGATTTTCAGAAGAAAAACAATCAGGGATACAATAAGAAAGCTTGTGTAGCTCCGAGTGGGCTGATCAACTTATGGAAATCTGGTGTATAAATCGGTTATGTAGGATTATGAGATTATGACTGATGCTACATTTCACCGAAGTGTGAAGTTCGCTAACTATAGGCTGGTATACACTTTGATTCGTGTGAGTGCAGGTGATTAGTGCGTGTACAGGTGTGTAGTGCGAGTAGTGTCCAATTCACGGCGAGTGTCTTCGGTCCAATTTACAAATTTTTACAACAACAAGCGTCCGACGCTACACACTAAACGCTAAACACTCCTGTCCAGACGTGTTTAGTGGCAGGCACGCTGCGAGTGAGGGGGAAGGGAGGGCGCGCGGGATGGCTACTCGCAGTCCACTCGCAAAAAAATAGAATACGCTTCTATTCACTTTACTACACAGCCCACTAATCACTTGCACTAATCAGTCGCTGTCCACACCTAGTCACTAAGCACCTGCACAAATCACCTGCACTCGCACTAATCAAAGTGTAAACCAGCCTTATGTTACAATGAACTGCGGGCCAGCCATAACGAAGCTATAGTGTTTTACTTGCGTTTTGGACGCTTCAACCCTCGTAATGTAAATACATTTTCTAGGTAGTCTCTTAAGTCTTTGATAATGGTCTTATGAATGCCCCCAGCTCTTAGGTACAACATTTTTTTTTTTTTTACATATTATAGGCTTGCGTTTGACCGCAATCTCACCTGCTGTTAAGTGATGATGCGGTCGACGGTGTAGCACGCTTACCTAGAAGATGCCTGTTCACTCTTCTCTTAAAAACATCCAAGTTATAAGTGTCCGGTAAAACAGACGCCGGCAAGGAATTCCACTCCTTGGCTGTCCGCAACAAAAAAGTTGAAGCAAAGCGCTTGGTGCGGACAGTTGGAACATCAACCATGTATGGATGTCGCATTTCCGTACGTCTAGTCGTCCGATGATAAAATGGGGATGGGGGAACTAAATCGTGAAGTTCCAAACATGCTTGTGTCCAATTCTGTCGATTTGTCATCCTTCATGCCATACTGGTGTGTGTTTGTCTAACAAGTTTGTTTAAACATAATTTTCATGGCTTTTACTGTTCCTGTAAGCTTTGGCGACATTGGACGTGGTCTAATGGCCGATAAAAGTTGAATTCTATAAAAATCCGACGCATTACCTAATACTGAACTTGGACGTATATTGACGTTGCGTAGAATAAACTAGCTCGTCCAGTTCAAATTATTTTTCGGCCCTGAGTCTGTAGCTGATTAACGGTGAAACATAATCGCAGCGGCTTCAAAAGAAGTGGACTGAAGACGTGATCTTTGATAGCGAATATGATGAAAGTAAGTCCGTGGTTGCACGTGGTTGTGATATGAACACTATTTTCACTAAAAAATAATGTGTGACCAACACTACCGATAATATTAAGCGCTCTAACACAATGTAAAAATAGCAGATTAGGTCCTATCAGGAAGAAGGAACCAAAATAATGTAAGTATTTAGGGTGAGAGCGAGTTTTTGAATCCAAAGCGAAGTTACGGAACCTAGAGTAGGATCCCGAGTGCAGCGAGGAACTTTAGGGTAGAATCCTAAACGTAGCGAGGGATTCGAAGTACGTCGCTCGAGGTTAAATATTATGGTACCGTGTGGCACGCTCTGCTTTTGCACCCCCTCTACGAGAAAACTCAACAAAAATGATTTAAGTAGTGACGAATTGATTTATCCATAACCAAATTTCAAATTTATATAAATAGGCTTATTAGGTGTAGTAGGCATATTCATAGGCTTTAGGGTATTTTTTTCAAGATTTGTTCGGTAATAAATTGTTTTACAGTTTCTGCGTTTAATTTTACACTTTCGGGTGTTAATATTTCACTTTCACTGCTAGAACTCATCTTTAATTCAATTTGTGTGAATAATATAAAACTTCTCTGAAGTGTTTTCATAAAAAGTAATAAAAAAACCAGTGTGTAGTTCCTGCGTTTTATTTTTTATTTGGTTAACCAATACTGCGGCGGCAAATTGCGTTCAAACAAAAAGGTTGTATACCAAACGTTTTAATTGAATAGTATTCTAAATTCAATAGTCATTTTTGTCACTGTTATTAAGTGCGCCCTAATTACATATTTTGTGCGCATTTATCGAGGAACAAAAGGCCTCTTTTCGAATAGATGGGATGAAACGGAAATTCGCGAGACTAAAGTTCGCACATTCCACTCTGTAGCTATTCGTGAGGAGCGTAATTGGTTTCTCTGATAACCTAGACTAGATTACTTAGTCATTAAGTTTTATAATCTGTTGGGCTTCCTAAAATAAAATATGGTTCATCTTAGTTCTTACCTAAATCATTAAAAAAAAATTGAAAGTGGTTCGGTACATTGCAAAGGTATAAATGAGAAAATGAATGGTTCAGTAATGGAATATTGGACTTTCCTTTCATTGAAACCTTAAGCATGTAGGTAATGCGGCTTCGTAAGCTTTAATTTCCGACTCTGTACTGAAAGTTCGATGAATTAGATGTCAATGAAATAAAAATACTCTTTCGTGCTTACGAAATGTAAAATGAAATGATGAAAACAAAAATATCACAGTTTTGAAAGCGAATGACGATTAGCTATAGCCCAATTGAACAAAAATATGCATGAAAGGAACTTTAGTGGGGGAGGGTAGGTTGCTGCGCCTGTGGCCACACATACACTGGTGTATGTGTTGCCACACATGCATTTTGAATCTGAGGATAACAGGCAGAGCCTAGTCGACTTTGTTAGCTCGCATATCTTAATTTATTATATTAAATATGTATTTCTATATGAACCTATTTATTAAGTTGAGTCAACTTATCGTTGAAGTGATCAGAAAAGCATAGTATTTCGCGCTATGTGCTATCGAAACATAAACATACGTTCAAATTATAATAACGTATCGTTCGAGCGCTAGCAGTATGAACTTTGCAATATCGTATTTTGTGTCTGCTGACTATTATATTCTCTCCGATTATTTGAAAATGTATGAAGATTATATTATAAATCGGTTAATAATAGGTTTACAAAAATAACCTTTAATTTTCAGGTTAGGAAGTAAAGTCCTCAAAGAAGAACACCCGTAAACAAGATTCTTAAGAGCACTGAGAACTTGTTTCAGATAAATAACTTAGGCCCAAGTGCGCCGACACTTGAACGGGAGGTCTAACAGCTGTGCCTGACAATCAATTTTTGACAGATGTTGTAAACAAGTCATCATGGCAGAAGGTTACAGCTGACATCCCGTTTGTGTGTTGGCGAACTTAAGCCCTAGAATACGGCTGCTTTTGCTAATCGATCGATAAGGCAAGTTGCATTTTATCAATGTTATTACTAAATTCATTTATTATTCAGTAATCTTGGAAGGTACCCTTGAACGAGTACGATTTCGTACACGATAGGAACTACTCTCTTCATTTTTAAATAAATGCTGATGTGTCGAGTTAATGTCACCCATTGTGAATTGTGTGTGAACTATGTACCTTATGTAATATGAAAAATAGTAATAGGTAGTTTATACGTTGGACTTGTGTTCGAAACGGTATAGGCACTGTGAAATGTCTTGTAGGGGAGACCTAGGAGGGTTGTGACAGTTTTTACTTTTGGGGCCATATCTCGCTCAAGAAACATTTCACAGGTATGACCGATGTGATTTAATTTAGCGACATTTCTCCTGTTTTAACGTCATCAACTCGCCTAGGTGTTAAAAAAGTCGACTTGATCTGAATAATAATTCATATTTTCTAAACACGATGCGCAAACAGAAAATTATTGCAACATTTTGAGAGTTGAATAACCATGCTACTTGAGAATAATTAAGAAAGCTAAGCACATATAATAAGAAATGATATAAATCCAAACAAAATTTTGATGAAAAACTTACTTTTCGCATTTTTTTGTACACAACCGTCGTATTTTCGCAACAGCGCCTCGTACTTTGCCGGCATGTACTAAGGTCGTGTGGCGCGTATCGAAAGCGTCATGCAAGCGGTATAGTCAGCTCGCTACCTATAATAGGTTGGGAGAAATCGTCTTTGTCACAACTCACCTCTGTCACAATTCTCCTAGGTCTCCCCTACTAGAGTACTTTACATTTTATTGCGATCATGTTAGTATATGTCTGGACGTTTTGCAAACCATACTTGTGTGTCAAAATGTTATGTTATGTCTTCTAAGAGACTCTTTTATAAACTTCATGATTATTGACGTAGGTGTTAACGAACTTTGTGTAATATGTTGATTCTAAATTTGTTTTGTCTTAGTTCAAGCTATACTGATGAATTGATAGTAATCTTGAAATAATTATTGTAGTATTATTATGTGTTAATATAATAATGGTTTGAAGTCTATTGAATTCTGATTCAGATTTACAGTTATTTAAGTTTTTTAAATACAGGCTTTAGTCCGACAATGTTTGATTGTGGCTTAAAAACCGTTCTCAAAATCATGTTCAATCATTCAATGTTTGATTTCTTGCAGTTTTTTTTTACTGATTAGATCGTTTCTCTAATTACATAGCTTTTTATAACCATTTAATTTTGTGTCCAACAAAGATAATTCAGTTTCGTGCTGTTTTCGGAAGCTTATCACCAATTCTGGGAATATATTTTTTATGAATGGTTTTAAGTATTTTGATTTTGTTTTATTTTGATTACAATCATTCAACTGATTCAACTTTCTTCGATTCAACTGACTCGATTTACATTCCAAAAGATTTGATGCTTTGACTCTTTTTATAATCTTTTTATACACTTCTGTGTGTTGGCTTGATAGAGTCGTTTTAGCTAGCACAATTTTAAAGAGTTCAAACTAATTTTAATATTGGTCTTTATTAAATGAATAGAGTAAACAATAAAACAATCGTCCGGCACTAAAGACGTAGGTCATACAGATACCTCAATGCCAAAGTGTAAAGTTAAGGTATTATTACAGGGGCCCGACAACTAAAGAGTATTGGACAATAAAATCAATCCATATCTGTACTAATAGACCTGTAACGAAGATAAAATTCCTTTATTCCAAAGAGTACGCTTTAAAATAATGACTCAGTGTTGCATTTGAGTCCTGTTGCTCCAAAGGAGGATTTTACCTCTATCCAAACTCAACAGAGTAACTTAAATCGAATAAAAATACCATTTAAAACGGGGGGATTAACTAAAACGACTTTATCAAGTTATTGTCCATCAGGGGTCCGCTTATTTCTCACCTTGCCGAAACCGTGGAAACACTTTATCGTTCTATTGAAAATCCGTCTCGTTTATATTCTTACTTCACGTTGCCGCTCTCTCGTACGAAGCCAAAAAAGCTACGCTAGAATTGATTACCTGATCTGGTAATACGTTTGTAAGTTTCTATAAAAATAAGTCGTATGTAACTAATTTAGTTGTTAGTAGGGAGCTATTGAAGTGAAAAGTTTTATATCTAATTATGGCTATTGAATGACTTTGAATTGTGCAGTTGGCTGGGTTATCTCTGTTCTGCCTCCGACCGCCTAGAAAATGTACTAAAACGGGGGAATGCGGAAGTAATTCGTTTGTTCTGCACTCTTCATACCTTGAATTTATTAGATTCCTTTGGGAGTGTAGACTCAAAAAACTATCCATGCTTACAGGATCTGGCTAGGCTGTGCGTTTGGGTTGTCATTTATTTTAAGTTAAATATGTAATAAAAAGACTACTCCCGAAACTTTAAACGCGATCTTCGTGATTTCTTACAGCACGTTTCCCCTTTTATTCTTAAAAAAATAAGTCATTAGTAGTAGTAGACGCATACATAGCTGGAAAATGATTTTTGAATTGCAATACTGACCATAGAACAAAACCAAAGAACCCGTTAATTAGACATAGACAGCCCCACACGTACTGGCTATTGATGACAAATGCGCTTTATCTGATGAAAGACAAACCTCTTTATCGATCAGAAGATGCTTTGCTTTAAATTCAAACAAAAAATAGTGTAGGACTATTTGCTGTAGAGATTTTGGTTATAAATAAAAAAAGTCACTCAAACCTCGTTATCGAACAAAATTAAAATTGACGAAAACAGCATACAAGGCAGGCATAATAATTGGATCACTGAGCGTAAAAGCATATCCCGTCGCTGTGAAATGCTGCATCAAACAAGGACGGGAATGCCGTACTAGGAATAAAGTAACTAATATAAAAAACATTCCGACCTCTTCAATGATTCAGGTGTAATTAATATTCATTAAACAAAGCTACTCTAATATTCCAAATGACTAATTTCAAGCAACTTAAAACGCACAGTCTATTATCGGAAATTGTCAGTAACATTTTCGGACTAACATAGATGAGTAAGTTTGTAACCTTTTTACTAATATTTTTTTCAATTTCAAGACTGAAATAAATTAAGACTTGCGGTCGGTGTGAGATCAGACAAGTATTAGGTAGAGCATAGGCAGGGATTCGAAGTCTCGTGCTGTGTTCTGATAATGATTATGTTACCGGTTTTTGTGAAGCTGTCTTTAAGTTTTCATGATGGTAGCATTGTTTTCTAAAATTTCTTTCCGATTAAGAAATTTTATTCTGCCTATGCAAAATGAAAACTGTTACGATCAACTTATAGACAGCTCTATTGTGTAATTGTAAACTTAAAATTTGATTACTCTTACTTTTAAAAACTATAATAATTGTTTTGTTTTGGACTTTAGTCTTTAGAGATAGGTTTATGACATTGATGTGATTTTTAAGTTGGACCCAAAGCTGTTAACTATATTGTTACTATTGATTTTAATCCTTACTTGATTAAGTAATAAACATTATATTCTTTATAATTGTTCTGTTTTAGTTATGCTTCGTCCTGTTTTAGAAATGGAGAAAAAAAATATAATTACTCCAATAAATAAATAAATCGTTATTATTCATTTAAAAATGGTGACACCGAAACCTGAAGCCACATTCAATTGAATAACTATTATAATGAAATTCCAAATATAAATGTAGGCACTTATATCATAAAATAAGTTCGGTAATCAGTTACGAGTACACAATGATGTAGGTCAGGTCGTCAATCAAAAATCGCGAACCTATAATCTAGCAAACTCGATGTGGAATGTTTGTAAACAAACCACAACAGAAATATACAAAATTCTCATTTTAAGAACTAATTGTTAGCATTAAAGTAGGCAAGATCATAGATCAACGAGTAATGCTAAATCTGTGAAAATACCAGCGGAAAGAAAGTCAGGTCGTCAATCAAAAATCGCGAACCTATAATCTAGCAAACTCGATGTGGAATGTTTGTAAACAAACCACAACAGAAATATACAAAATTCTCATTTTAAGAACTAATTGTTAGCATTAAAGTAGGCAAGATCATAGATCAACGAGTAATGCTAAATCTGTGAAAATACCAGCGGAAAGAAAGTGATTTTTAGGAAAGTGGGTTCTGGAGGTTGAATTTGGTGGTCCTTCGAAAATTCACCACTAGCGGTCGCATAATGACGTACACAAAGCCTTGCGCATAAGGTAACCTCACGTGGTAGTGCATACGACATAATGCACATATTCCTAATACTTAAATAGCAAATAAAAGAATAAAACTAGGTCGATTGTGCATTCATTGTAGGTCAAGATAATCCTAAATAAAAATAGAAATCCGTGAAAGAGTCTTGTTCCATAGGTAAGGTCTGCAACAAAAGTAGATCTGCCAACCCAAGTTATTGTTTCCTAGATCCAGTAAAATGTTATTACTTAGCTTAACATACTTTTGTCGCTGACTGTACAAAAACAATATTACTGAAATAACGAGCACATTATTCTAACCAGGGGCCTAATTCTCGGGCCGACCGAGATTTTCAATGTCCCTTAAATAAACATTGGCATTGCACAACCCCGCACTTTTTCTACGTTTTCTGTATATCGTAGCTGGCTTCTACGATGAGGTCGTCGATGAATTACTTAAGGAAATCTGCCATTCCTTACGAAACCATAATTTATTGGGAGTACTTTTAGAACACCTAAAGACTATAAATCATTAGGCCAGGTAGAAAATATCGATCTTTAATTTTTGCCACGGAAATGTATCAACCCCAAGAAAGTTAAAGTTTTGAGTAGTAGTAGTAGTGCTGCCAACAATCATATGCATTTAGGTTCAAACTGCTTTGTCGATTTTGATAGAATACGGCAGAGGGGATAATATCTTCCAAGGAGACTTGAAAATATCAGAACCCACGCAAGACAGAAACTGCAAAGAAAACCAAGGGTCGAAAACTATTTCTGTTTTACGTCATAAACTTGCGAGAGGTTAGGTTGTCCAGTTTAATATTTGTTTGAAACATATCTTCCGATCATTTGACAAGTTAGCGTGGCGGAAGATGCATTTTCTTCATGTTAAGTATTTAAGTGTTTTTAAGGTTCTAGTTCCTACATTCTTTATCTTCAAAGAGTTTTGTGGTTGTTCAGGCATGCTAACAAGCGAGCATTTATGACGTACAAAACTTTGCAAAAGTTCCAACGCTGTCGTGTTCATTTCTTTGGAAGTCTGGAACACAATATTGAGCACTCATGAGCATACGCATATTATGGATTTTACAATAAAAGCTTGACATACGATGTCAAATGTCTCATAGAATAGAATAGAATAGTATTTATTTCAGACATTATTCATCCATAATTTTGTTAGTAACAATGTAACTTAGAGACTAGTGTTAGTACTACTTTATGAAAACTATTTATTGCGGCTCATAGTTTATTTATTTTTTTATGGGAAAAATAAAAAAGTATTGTTTTGCCTTCGTAGTGTTTTTACTTAAAAGGGTTCGAAATCGATACAAATTCATTTTAAACGTGTATGGCGAGTGTCATTTTACACTGAATTAACTGTGGTTGGCTTCTATATTGGTCTTTATTTATGCCAAATTATATTAAGTTTAAGAAAACAATTAAAAATCAAAGTACAAAGGTATTTAGTGAATACAATATGGCGAAAAATCGGCTTTATTAAATATAGCTTGTCGCAAATTAAGAAGCTGAATTCCGTGAAACAAATTCTCGCTTTCATTATTTTAATTATTCATCTTAGTAAAAAAATGACGACATAGACAGGGTCGCAGGGCGGCAATGGTTTAGACTGGCACAGGATCGAGGTAGATGGCACAAACTACGGGAGGCCTATACCCAGCAGTGGGTGAAGTCGGGCTGTGGGTGATGATGATGATGAGTAAAAAAAATAATTTGATCCTAATACGTTTTCCTCCTTAAAAGTTTTCCCAAGTACGAAGACCAGTTAGGCAACATTTTAAGCAGGAAAACGTGATATGATCAATATTTTTTTTTTGCCAAACGGTACGCAATCGGATTGCACACAAGATAGTTGCTCGTGATATTTGATAAATAAGTCACACGTTTTAATTATATTTCTAAGGTAGCAGAGAAAGGCGAGAAGTATGCATCAACGGTTGTCTTAGCCTTAATACCAATATTAAAGCCAACCACAGTTAATTCAATGTATAGTGGCGGAATGAAAATGTTCGACTATTTTCAACTTGTTTAACGTATCACGATCACAACGTCACAAATTATGTCAAAATGTGTTCATGATCAAGGCACTGCAAAAAAAAGATAATTAATTATTTTTGTATTTTTAAAAACATCTAATGGCCAATTTTTACTATCCATTTCTCGTTTACGTTTGTAAAGAAAACAAGGACAGACAATTTTTATTTGACGAATAGTGTTATTCCTTTGATTGCAAAATCAGCCCTTAGTATGTTTTAAAGAGGTACCTAATTTTAATGAGAGTTTACAGTCCCCTTTTCGATCAAATAACGTATTTTAAGAGCGGGTCGTGCGAAAATTTGAATTTTTTTTAAAAAATTCATAACTAAATAACTAAGTGACATTTTAAAAATCGCAAAAGGACTAATTGTAGACTATACATTTGAGATTAATTCGAATTTAAGTGTGTTAAAAAAATATACTATTTAACATGACATTCTATTTAACGCTGACATACGATTTTCATTAGCTTAGTTATTTAGTTATTATTATTTTTTTTTAAATCTCAAATTTTCGCACGACCCTCTCTTAAGATCGTTACGTACGTTTATTTCGACAGCACGAATAGATAGATCGAATAAGGCATAGTGAAGGCAGGCTATCTTCAGGCTCACGAGCTTTCAGAAATCAATGCAGGTTGTATTGTTACGAGACCCTTATGTTGTTCTGGTTGTGGTTGGCTTTTTGAACAATAAGATATTATTGTCTACCTACTGCGTAAATATTCGATGTAGGTATTCTCGACTTTCTTATTGAATAACTTAGGTAAATATGATGTCGCATGCACATAAATAGCTATGATATTTTACTGAACGATGATCATCTAAATTGACGTAATTTTAGAACTGAAGTCAGATTAAATCGCACTTTCCATACTCTAGAACGTAGGTCAGTAACTTCCGATCGTGTAGAATATTTATTTTGGTAGTGATGCAGCCATGGTTGACACCTGTAGGCCTACCAAAAGCTCTGTCTGGCTCTAGTTTTGAGTCTGTGTGAGTGATAGCACTCACACAGACTCAAAACTAGAGCCAGACAGCTAGGTTCTGTATTATACTGTGTGTGTTTTTATTATACCGTTTCGACGTAGGATTTAGTAGATCTACTGTTTTTAACCGACTTCCAATCAAAAAGGAGGAGGTTCTCAATTCGGTTGTATGCTTTTTTTTTTTTTTTTTTTTTTTTTTTTTTAATGTTTGTTACCGCATAACTTCGTCATTTGTGAGCCGATTAGAAAAAATATTTTTTTATCTGAAAGGTACTGCTTCCAGATTGGTCCCATTTTAATTTTATTAAAATCGGTGTTGCCATTTTTTTTTAAATATTTTTTTTAATGTTTGTAACTGCATGCCTTCGTCATTTATGAACCGATTTAGAAAATTATTTTTTTATTTGGAAGGTTATTTTTACGTCCAGACTGTCCCAAACAAATTTAATTAAAATCGGCTTAACCGTTTGGCAATGAAGTCGGTTTCTCAAGTTTTTTAAACTTATAATTATTACCATTAAATTCTCACCCGAACGACGATAGCTCTGGATTCTTGGTGGTGTCTTAAACTGCATCTTCACGTCATATCGATGTAGGTATAGAAAATACTTGTTTAATAGTGTTTTTAAACTTTGTTTTACGCACCCAATGTTAACTTAGCGGTCAGAACACGATTCAATATTTAAAACAGTCGTTTCAACTTATTTAAATTTTCATAATCTCAGTCGGTCGTATAGCGCGAGCCCTGCGCACTTTCGGTCGGCGCCAAGTCCCGAGCGTACTGACGCGCTCTACCTGTTCCGGTAGGAAAATGCACAGAAAAGTCCACGCGTGCATTACATTTATTTTTCATTGCGTCTACTATTGAAATTGATTGAAAATAACGAAGCCTCTGAGTGGCGCTGCAGACTAATGGACTCGCTAGTAATTGAACTAACGCAATTAATTTTACCTGGGTTTTGCAATGTTTTATTTCGGCGATGTTTACAGTTCCCACTAACACCATAAATGCGAAACCCACTAATATCTCGAAGGTTTGGATGGATGGATGGATGTTTGTTACTCAATAAAGCCAGAACGGCTGAACGGATCTGGATGAAAATTGTCACAGAGATAGATTATAGTCTGGAATAGCACTTAGGCTTTTTATCCCAATAAAATGTATGGTTTCCAAGGGATGAATTTGTTTTTTGTCGTGTCGTTACGCTATTTATAACTCAAGAACGGCTGAACCGATTTGGCTAAAAATTGGTGGGCTTAGAGCCAGGAGAAGGACATATAATATCACTTTTTATCCTGAAAAAGTAACGGGGACGGGGCGAGCGAAGTATTAACTAAAGTGATACTAAAATGTATTTATCAGAAGTTTTCACCATGGTTATCTAACGCTATTGCTTTGATTTTTGTATTGTTTTATTTTGTATCTACTAGCTAGTTAATAATCTGTTGATATTTTTATTCACTTTAAAATGAGCAGGCAGTAATATACTAATTGTAACGTGTTTCGATAGTCGTCTGGCATGTCGAATTCGATGTTACCGGAGGCGATCGCCAAGGAAATGAAGACGGAGGACGAGATTCTGGCTCAGATGAGGGCTTCGCAGGGCGATCCGGCGTCTCAAAACCTGACGTTCATGTCCGATGCTGTTAGCCCTGAGGACGCATTCACTGCGGGGACTAACATCGCTCCCAACTTGGAAGAGCTTCAGAAGCTAATTGAGAGCGATATTCACGTGAACGTGGCACAGCGGGCGGCCGCCGCCGTGGTCGCTGATAGCGCCGCCACTGCCATTGCCTCTGCCATCCAGCATCCTCACCTCGCTGCTGCCGATGCCGCTGCTGACAAAGACAAAGTATGTAACGTTTTCATTTTTTTTTTTTCGATAAAATACTGGTGTGGCGTTTGTTTCTTTCCAGCTCTACCTTACGTCAGCTTTACGTTACTTCTATTCAGAATTTATCTCGGAATCAACTTAGCGTTAACAATATAAATATAATTTAGTTGAAAAAGATTTAAACATAGCACTTTTTAAATTAACGCGATCGTTATGCATAAAAATAAAGGTAATCGCGGTAAATACAACTACTACAAAATCAATTTGTTGAAATGGAATATCTGTTCGCCCGCTGATGAATACCTACACTTGTCAAGAGTCTTATTCCAATTAATTACGAGAGCTAGCTCCGCTTTCGTTTTGCTCTGCATAAGGCTTGACTATGCTCTGATAAATTGAACAAATATTGAAACTCTAAGGTCCATATTCTATTTTAGATAGATTGTATAATAAATATAAAGCAATTTCTAAATGAAATGAAACTACTTACAAGACGGGTTGATGCAAACAAACAAGGACTTATTGATTTTTATTGCTGGAAATATAAATAATGCACATTGAAGTCGAACCCGGCCGTATCGTTTTCACGTCTTTATAACGATTAATCTAGAGCGCCCTAGCTTCCCAGACCTAACGTTTGTCACGCCCACCTATTAATAATTGTGCTACTTGTGAATGTGTTCTAGAAATACCCACTGTATTGATGGTATAATATTAATGCAAGTGTTATTGCATAACGATTATTAACTAGAGCCTAACTTTTCTGCTCTAAGGGCTGATTTTCAAGTTTTTAGAAGTTTAAAAATGGAAAAGAATACATTGATATTTCCTACATAAATATAACGTATGTAGTACACACTTACTTTATTGGATACTAAGTACTCGTAATCTATATCTATACTTCTATTATAAATTGGAAAGATTTGTATTTTTGTGTGTTTGTAATGAATAAACTCAACCTAAATGCCTATTTCTAAAATTATTTCTGTATGTGCCTATTTCTAAAATTCTTGCACCATTCGAAAGCTACATTCACCCTGAGTAACATAGGCTATATTTATGTGTTTAAAAAATAAATATCCACATGTGCGAAACCAGGACAGGCTGCTAGTTCCTAATACTCAGGAAGCACTTAAGAATGTGGGAGTAATTTTCAATCGTATTTTACAGAAAACTGAACAAACAGATAATACTGAGTCTATCCAAGAAGTGGCTGCTACGAAGCAGGCTCCTGCGAAAGCAGAGACTAAACCTGAGACTAAGCCAGTCAAGCAACCAGTCAAGGTGGAAGAGAAGCCGGCTAAAGCCAAAGAAGTTGTTGCTATCACGAAGACCAAGGCCAAGAAACAAAAGGAGGAGAAAAAAGATGATACTGCAGAAGTTAAGACGGCTACCGAAGAGAAGAAAGCAACTGAGGTAAGTTTAGAAACATTAAACATATGTCCGCAAGTTTTGCTTTGCTTAAGGCTAGAAGGTGGTGAGGAAATGGCCAACACTACTAATTTTTTCTATACTATATCGTACAATACAAACTCTGCATCTGTCAAAATTACTCTCTTTTAAACCCAACTCTCTAAGCAAGCCTTTGCTAATATTTTTGTAACTATGTATATTCTTCTGTATTCTTCTTGGAAGAACCAGTCAACCTAATCCCGAAATCACCAGAACTTACGGGAGTGCAAACTGAAGGGTCTTAGATACTGATAATCTCTTGATTCATGTAACTACTTCTACTCTTTAGTGCCCCACTCCAGAACAAGACTTCCCTCTCCTATCCGGATCATGGTTTCATAATAATGTGATAAAAAGGTTGCAAAACCGTTTGGAAGAATTATCGCCTACTGCGAACATGGAAGTCAAACAGGTGCTCAGTGAAAACACGTGGTTATTAACACGGAAACGATTGTAATTTAGTTTTTACTCGTAAAATATACTTTAAGCTACATAGTTTTGAAAGGTATTTAATTATTGTAGGTGTTTATTATAATAGTTTATAGTATTATTCCAGAAGTGCTGAGACTTACTCGCTCTTGCGCGCTCGAATCTCAGTTGGTTTTACCTCCAAAAAGTGTTTCTCCCACAATCACTCTTGTATTGTATGTAATGTAAACTCACTATTTTATCCATCTATACATCAACCTATTTAGTTAATTTGAAGGTAGTGTTGTAGGTAGGTGCTATTATTTCTTTACACATCTAGGATGCCCCATCGTATTAAATGAAAAATGTACAACAAACATTAAATTTGCAGAAACGCTCCGAGGAGCCATCGCCGCCCAAGAACAAAAAAGAAGATAAATCTAATAAGAAGGATCTGGAAAAAGAAAAGAAGGTTTGTTCCTTTTAACAAAATTTATTAATTAGCATCATCGATTATTATGACGCATATTGAACGTCCCTCAAACGGCCAGAGAAAAAAGGGTACGAATGTACGTGTGGTCCCCTTAGTGTCCCACTGTTGGGCAAAAGCCTCACCCCATTTTCGCCAGTCACTACGATCTTCTGTCTGAAGTTGCCAGTCCCGCTCATAAGCATCGAAGACCAAGGTCTTATTTGAGTTTAATTTGATCCAACCACAGCTAACGTGCGGACTAGCCTCAAGATATCATAGTGCTTTTGCTTTTGTAATAATATCCACCCTAACAGTAACATTTCAGGAGTGTCTTTCTTTCGGTATACTTATAAGATCTTTTTTCGGTAGGAAAATAGTAATATCGTGGCATTTTTCGTGCTGTGTTTGTGCAACACTTAATGTAGGTTATAATACATCGATGATTGCCATACATGCATATAATCACGCCTGTCGTTCGTCGTTGATAGGATGTTTTGGACCTAGTATTTTCACTTGCTTCCATTCTGACAAACTTCTTTGCCTCATTCACTTGTATAATATTCTTCATGCTCGTCGGCTTAAAGTACTTTGTACCGTTTGCCGATTCTCTTAACGAATAAATATCATTAGTTTAAATAAATAATATAGTGGACAATCTACACAACACTATCTAAGTCCCAAATCAAGCTTTACTATGGGAACGAGACATGCTAAAGCTCAATTTTAAATCCAAATGATGTTTTAATTGGCTCCAGCATACATTTTAGATGTTAGACTGATAAAATAATATCCTTCTTTCATCGTGTCATGAATACGAAAGTAAAAGAGCAGAGCACTGGTGGTCTTGTGGTAGCGTGGCCTTCCGATCCGAAGGTCGTGGGTTCAAATCCAGTCTACCATTGAGTTTTTCTGTCGAAAAATAATATTATATAATATTCTACGAAAGTAGAAGCATATTTTTTACTGTCAAATAATGCTACTTTACTTACATTTCACTCATCGTGAAGTATTATGAAAATATATATAAATAAGTCAATAAATATGTCTATAACACAGGAATGGCTGAAGGACGGCTTCACTATTGTAAAGGGCACCGAAAAGAAGGACAACAAGAAGAAGGAAAGAGAAGAAGCCCGCGCAGCTGAAGAAGCTGAAAAGAAGAAGTAAGTTGGTCTGAGACCCATTAAAAAAAATAGTTCCCAATCGATTCATAGATGGTTGTTGGCGTCACCCGTCAACTAAAGTTGGATTTTATTCGAATGAGCATAGATAATATAATAAAACACATTCCCGGTTAGGATCCTACGAACACTACAGCTAACTACAGCCATCCGGGTTGTCTGATCTTCATTGACACAAAAAATTAAAGTATAGATCCAAAACCATGACCACACAAAAAGTATCCCGTAAATTTCATATTCAAGCACACGCACAGTTAAAAAAATACTTTTTCATGATTTCCCATAATTTTCACTTCGGTGGAAATTGTTCTTAATTGAACTGCTCTGCAAGGGCAAGGCATTATAATGACCTATTTACTTCCTATTATTTCAGGAAAGAGGATGAAAAACGAGCTCTGATTGAGGCAGAAAAAAACCGTGCTCCGGAACCGGTCACCAGAAAGCAGCAGATGGTATGTTTTTGCATTCTCAGACATAGCATGGAATACACAGACATAATTCACACGAACCACAACCAGCATTTTCACGGGCGTACTCAATGTTTGAATACCCATACTATTCACGTTAGCAAGGCTAAAATAGAGAGGGGACCTAATCCCTTCAAATCTCTGAGCAGACTCATCAAAGAGGTCTCATTAAATATAGTACCATTTACCCGTGAGCTTCACCTGGCACCTGGTTTTATTCTAAAACCTGTCTCAAGAAATGTAGTCACAGAATCACTCATCAAAATTCGTCAGGCATCACACAAAGACAGTAAATTCCACAAATTTGTACATACAACGCTATGAATTGCTTGCATCACACCACACGAGATTAAGGCTCTTGAGTACTTGTACTTACACAGGCGGTATGGACTGAGAATTGTAGGCTGGCTGAGCAAGCTAGCTCCATCTAAAAGCATGCCTCAAACGCTACAGCGATTTACTATATTACACTAAAAAGCTGTGTAAAATCATCTACGAGGCACCACTAACATTAATTGTAAATTTTGATTTCAAGCGCCCCTTGTACGCTTCCAAATCGGTTTGTACAATTCACTATACGTTGCATGTGTGTGTCTAACCTTTCCTGTCTGCTTCTTGAGATATCCATAAAGAACTACGTTTATGACATTTAACAAAATGTTCTTTACGGTGCTTTACTCTGGATTAGCTCTCTATTAGTTGTGTAATCGATGTCTATATTTTTCCTGTTATAAATTTATATACTCCATGATAAATCCGAGGGGGAGTAATGTCTTACGGAAGTCCACGTTCCACCTTTATATCTTGGGCCTGGCTGAATACAAATGCCAGGAAACCTACGACCATTTATATGGCATTGACAAGAAATCATCAAAACTTCACCACAAATGCATTATTAACCCCCTTCCTCTATCCTATCCTACTGGTTTCCTCTGCGTATAACTCATTTATACTGATATTTCACGGGTACAGTATTTATATATGACATGGGTCTAAAGGTCTAAAAACTACGCGATTACCCGTAAAATATAAGTAAGAAATGACTGCATAAAAGTCGCAAGAGGTCCGGGTTCGATTGCTGCAACGGAAGGAATGTATGTTTGCATGATTTATAAATATTGTGATGCCTGTATGGTAATCGTAATTACCTACTGATACCCATAGCCCATACCATAGTCTGCATAGCCTGGGCTCGATCCCCAACGAGAACACATATTTGTGTGGTGAACAACAAAAATGTTTTATCTCTGTCTGGGTGTTATAACCCAGAGTTCTTCTTCTTCTTCCTGCCCTTATCCCACTTTATGTGGGGTCGGCACAACATGTCTTCCTCCTCCATTCCCTTCTGTCAGCCGTCATCTCTGCATTCACTCCTCTCTTATCCATGTCATCTTTCACACAGTTCATAATATAACACCCAGACAATTTACAAAAAATATATAAAAGTAGTAGTATCAGCTATCTGGAACCCATACAAGCTCTGCTTAATTTGGGGCTAGATAGTGTTTAGTGGATTGGCCACAATATTTATTTAAATAACCATAGGGGCCGTTCAAGTATTACGTAAGCAGATTTATTACAGTTATTACTCCCCCATCCCCCTTGTCAGCAAAAGTAAGCAAAGCTTTTACCCACTCCCCCTAAGCTTACGTAACTATTTTTCTATTAATTTATTGTTTTTTAAATATTATAATTTTGATTTAAAAAATAAGAAAAAAGATTTAGTATGGAGATAAGATTTTACTGATACGGCTTTCAACATAGAGTAGGTAATACATTTTTTACCATTCGTGTAAAAAAGTAATTTTACTACCGATGACGTAATCATCATCTAAACTCCCCTACCCCCCATGTCATCCAAAATGAGCAATACATAGACCCCCCCGCCCCCACATAGTGCTTACGTAATACTTGAACGGCCCCTAAATTCAAATACCAGTGCTTAGTAATTCCTCTTGATGAGCAGGAGATCGGTCAAGTCCGCCAGCCGCAGAGCCAGCCGCCGCAGCCCGAAGCGGCGCCGAAGAAAGCGCCGTGGTCCTCGCCGGCGGCCGGTCGCGACGGCCTCGCTCTGTCTGACATCCAGCGACTCGAGCGTGAGAAGAAACTGGAACAGATGAAGGAACAGCAGCACATGATGCAAGTCATCGCACAGCAGCAGGCAGCGGCTGCAGCAGCGCTCAAGGAGCAGGTAACATTTACCTCTATGTAGCGGTGACCACATTTTGCAATTGTGCCTTACAAACCTATTTTCTCTTCTTCAATGTAATAAACAATCATTCTGAATATCATAGTAGAATATGTTAAAATAAAATTCGCAGCCCAGTAAATTTATGCCCCAGGCACTACAGCCTACCGTAAATAGGGGCGTGAGATAACGGTTACCCCAGACTTTGTATAATCATTATGAAATTGCCTGTTTACTTTCCTAATACTAAGCATCAAAAGTACATCATTATGTAGGTTATCTCCTAATCGAATCTACGCGTTTTTAGCTTTCGTTAAATAATCACATATTATTAGTTTTTAACTTTATATTTTCTGTGTGTTTTTGGGTAACAAATATTGTTTTATTTCGTGTAAGGTATATTTCATTATTATTATTTAGCGTTAGTTTTATTATTATTATATTATGGTGCCACTGAAAACCAGCGCTACAAGGGTTACCATGCCCTTGTAGCAAATGCTGAGTGGTCTACCTTTTTTGCCGTCATGTAATCTAAGTTAAATACCTGTACCTTTTAATTTTAAGTTGACGCAAAATAAATTATTTCTATTTCATAATATGGCACCGACTCAAAATACAAAAAAAAATATTGAAAATACAAAATTAAAATATGTTATACTTTTTCTAAACTCAGCAAAATAAGCTCCTCCTTTTCCAAATCAGAATCGTATTTCATAAATAACTGCATTATAATTTAGCACAAAACAATATGTATGGGATATAGTATTTAAATAGGTACCAAAACTATTATTTTAGGGTATTCTTTATAATGTTACAGCAAGAGCTGCAAGCTGGCCAGGTGGGCTGGGCCAAGAAGAAACATCCCAACAACTCACCGCCCAAGCAAACTTTGGCAGAGATCCAGGTAATTTTCCATGTTTCAAACATAACGGATTCAGCCAATGAAAGTTATGACATTCAGAACGTTTACCTCATATAAACGAAGACTGAAGAGAATGCATTGCAAGCATATGCATGTTTTTTTATCTTTTCCTGCTCTATTCAGTCGTAAAAACGCTGAAATCAGTAGCTCTCGCTCAGCTCAAGCTTTGCATGGCATTCCGAGATAAAACGGTCCTTATGAACTCGTATCGTGCATTCGTATCATGTTTGTCTAAATAAACGCTTTCTGCGTTGAATCCTTTCATATCAGCAAGGACAAAATTTTGAAGACTCAAAGTATAAATACCAATTTATACTTTGAGTCTTCAAAATTTTGTCTAGCCGACTGATAGAAGCGACGCGTGACCCGTGGATTTGGATCAGTTGAACTATTTCTAGATCGTTTGTAACGGTCTGCAGATAGCTCAACTGTTTCTTGTGTATTTATTATATTGTGTAAATAAATACTTCAGTATTTATACTTTTTAATCCAATTTTGTGTGTTTAGGCGGAAGCTCGTTTGCAAGCCTCGTCAGTCGCCGCTGCGGCGACCGTCGCCGCGCGCGAAGAAGCCCGTGCCACATCGCCTCCGGTCAACATCACTCCGTGGGGCTCTACTAATGGAGGTAAACATCTCAAGTATCTTGCAGCTGCAAATCGCAGAACATAATCGTGGAACGCCATCTCTATTATAATGCCTGGCAATTCTCAATCAATAATATATACCTACCTACTACTGTATATTGTTACGACGAAAACTCTTCATTGATTATAGCTACAACTCTGTTTTATTTTAATACACCGCAAACAATGCAAAATAGAGTAATAGACGTAACGACGCCATATCATCCTTCTTCCGCTTCTTTTTCTCTACTAGAGACGTAACTTCTTGCTTGATCCGAATAGAGATGTCCTATTCCCAAAACTGGTTAACACTATAAACCTCGGCCTACCTCCATGTTGCTTTACCCTATACAGGGCCCATGTGATACTGACTTACAACTAAGAACTATGTATGTACCTAAACTAAACGTTGTGTATGCAATAAATATATTAAGTATTGGGAACGCTCCGTGGATCTCAACTATGGTGGTTATTAGTAGTGGCATGAAGTACAAAGCTAGTCGCAAAATATCGCAGATCATACTTGCGGCTAGCTTTAACGACGAATTAAACTTAATTGCTGGTTAAAAAAACAATCAACCCATATATTCTACGGCTTAAAAACCGCCCTGAAAAGAATGTAATCGCACGTGTCGTACAAAAAGCGGGAAAATCCAGCTGTCAGCTGTTTTCGCATCGAAATAGTTATCGTGGTAGTATTAGCATTTAACCAGTACTCTTTTGATCGTGAAAAGCCAATTATAATGATGTTTACGTTGAAATTGTAGCCAGACTTTCGAAGTAAGTGAAATGTACAATGTGATCAGTTTTTTTTTTGTCTAAAACTATGTTCGTGATAGCACAAAGTGGCTATAATTTATTTATACTAAACTAAGCACAAAATTACCTAAAGTTCGCTATGTATTGTGTTTCTCTTTTCGCTCATAGCAAAAACAGCGCTATACGATGCGAGAAGCAACAGTGAACACGTGGTTAACACAAACAAACCGAGTTTGTATTGATACGAAACTCCCGCCAAAACAACGTATCATGCACACTGAAAAAGGGATAAGATAACATTTAGCTACGTTTTTGCTGTAAAATAATTATCTTTTGAATATAAATAACACGTAGCTATTTAAGCTCAAAATCCTTAGTTCAATCCAGCAACCTCCTGTAGCATCCCTCAATTACAACTGTTCAAAAAAAATATGTCATGTCAGTAACGTCAGTTCCGGATCGATAGATTTCAGTTATTAGTGACCTAAAGTTTCGCGAATATTAAAAATCATCTTTCGTGAGAGTGTAAATTTAGTTAAATCGCTATGGCTTATTTTCTCTATTGCGTGTTTGCCACCGCCGTGATGTTTTTTGTGGGATTCTCGCCGCTGTCATACGTGTAAGCAAATCAAGGGTACCTGAAATAAATCTAGATCGAGATTACGTCATAGATTTATAGTGACCTAAATATTGAAATTAACATAAAGGCGAAAAAAAATGAAATAAACGGGCTTCTATAGAACTCGTTTACAAACAAAATCCAAATTTGCCAATCCAACAATTTAATTGCAATCTACAATTTCCATGCGTTTCGAGTACTACAGTACGTAATGCCGTAACGGACAATTATATTCTCAATCCATTTATGATGAAAAAGCTTAGTTGCATTGCATACTATCCATGAAAATGTGATATAAAAAAAGAACGTGGATTTGTCATTTGTTAATGTTTTAACAAATTTCCAAACGATGATTGATATTTTTCTTCCAAAAGCCATGATCTTTGAATCCATGTGTTTGTCATCAAAGAAATAAAAATATTTCAATGAATTTCACTCGCACCTCTCATCATCGGATACAGTTGATTTTACAAATAAAATGGGTCCTCGGATCAAAACTGATGTAGATTTCAGATATACCACCTATTGTAATGCATTCCCTTAACATCACGTTAGGAGGCTTCTAACAAAACAGTAATTCTACTGGACCGATGAAAAAAAAAATGTTGACCAATTTCACCTCACATTAAACAATGTCCGGTCAGCTGATCTGATCTCCGCTTGGAGATCTAACTTTTAACTAGTTAGGTTAGAATGTAACTTTTGTTGGTTTCTATCAAAATTTTATTAAAACTGTCAATTTGCGATCCCGTATTAGTTCGAAAATTGACAGGTTCAATAAGATTTTTATTGAAACCATCGCAACAATCACATCACACAATCATTGGAAAATTATTGTTTGCCAAATTTTTGAGACAGTTACTATTTACAAATTTTTTAAATCAATATTTGACATTAGCTGTCAATCTGACGTTTGCTGTAATTTGTCAAATTTTACATTTGCATTACTCATTTGTTGAATCAATGTAAAAGTTGTATCGCTGAGATAAAAAAGTAGTTGATCTGTTTCAATTAGACAGAATTAATTCAGTCAAGTGCCATCCTAAGCCATGTAGTGTGACCACGAGTAAAACAAGTTCCTGTTAGTCACACCAGAGCGTGGCAATCTGGTGTGACCACGACTCTTCAGCCAAATATTTCATCACACATTGATTTATGTCCAGTTCTGCATAGAAAATAATTTGGTACATCAGTACAATAGTTGTTCTGAACTCCAAGCTACCAGAAGATCATCACAATAATTATTAACACATCGAAATCACATACATTGATAAATTGCAACTCGCATAAATAGGTAAACGGATAAGTTTAGAAATCAACCTTGGTCATAGCTCCAATTGAGATCCAAGACTTGGCCTAACAATCATGTGGGGTTGTATAATATTCAAAGAAATCAGAATATATAGATGATTTGCACCTCGCATTGAACACAGTTGGACAATAAATCAATTTGGTCATCGATTCTAAACTGTTGATTGTCAGGCCTTCCATCGGTCGCTTGCCACCTAATAGCCCCTTCCCACCGGTGTGTGATATCGCGCACGGAGGCGGATCAGCTCCCACGACACACCATGGGAACGGTCTCGTGCGCCGAGGTGCGCGGTAGCACAGGGGCCCTTTCTGTGTGCGTTGCCGTGCGTCGTCGTCGGCTGTGCGTGATGATCTGCAGAACCACGCACCGTAGGAAGGCAGCATAATGCATTCTCGCAACATCAGATTAGCCTGCTTCTAATAAATGAAATAAAAATTCGGTTGGGATTGTAGCGCAACAGGTGAACAGATTACTATGATGAATACCTCTCATTGATTGAGTACAGTTAGTTTTAGAAACTTACTGTATTCAATCATTTAGAAACAACTTTGTCCATCAATCCAATTGCTGATTTGGACTCGGGCCTACCAGATGGCTTTGTTCAATATTATATAAATATAAATCGAGATATACAGATGAATTTCAACTCCCATTGATCGAAGAAAGTTAGGTTTAGAAATCAACTTTGTCCATCGGTCCAATAGCTGATTTGGATTTGGATCTGCCAGATATTGCAATGTCTGTACCTGTATTTTGTATCTTATTTTTAATGCTGTGTAGATACTTTATTATAACTGAAGCGTAGCGTGTGCTGTCTTTGAAACTTTTGCTTTTGTATCATTGCATTGCATACGTGACTAAGTGAAGTGGCACCACACTGGAACTTCACTGCTATTACTTTAGACTATTTTTGATTTGTAAAAGGATTGTGGCTTCTCCCACATTACATAGGTAGTAGTAGGCAGAATAAATAATTTACAAGTGTTTATATGCTTGAGGATCATATAAAAAAACGGTAGGAACCGAGCCGTAGTTTGTTGCCTGTTGTTTTAGGCTTGGTCGCGTGGAACTGGCACCTAGATTTACCTAGCTTTAAGACGTTTCAAAGTGATTCTTGTATCGTATTGAATAAAAGTATATTGAGTTTGATTGTGGGTAAGTAAAGGGTTTTGTTTAATCACTATGTGTTCGTTATTCATTAGGTGGTTTCTGGGACTGCCCTACATCTACCATGTCAGCACCATGCGCGCCAGACAACAAGCCCGACGTAACCAGGGCGACAGACTCTAAGCCGAAGAAGAGAGTGACTGTGGTGGCTCCTCCCAAGAAGGAGACCACCCCGGCAGCAGATTTCGAGTCTTGGTGCACCAGCGTGCTTTCTAACTGGAGGGACGCTGCTAGCATTGACAGTGAGTATTGTGTCTACTATTATGTGAATCAAGGAGAAAGGAATTATGCTGGCACAACCGTAAATTGATTTCGGTAACCGTGGCTAGTAGTTTTATTAGAAAGTGATTACTCGGGTCACAATAGTGCCTAATTTTTAACATCAGTGCATGCATTGTAAATAAAAGGACATTGGTGAAACTGATATTATGTTACCCGGAGCCTAAGAACACCTTTCCGTTTTCTGTACTAAAGAGCCATTGCCGTTGTAATCCGTTGTAAAAGTACTATCTTAAAGGTGTCTAATTAGCATAATGTTCTGCAGTCCCAACATTCATTGCATTCCTACGTGACATTGAATCGCCGTACGAGGTTAAGGACTACGTCAAATGCTACTTGGGAGACACGAAGGAGTCAACTGACTTCTCGAGGCAGTTCCTGGAGCGTCGGTGAGTTTTTAAATATGTATCTGAGGATATTATGCAAACAGGCTTGTCCATCCACATCTGAGTCACCATTGGGTCAACTAGAACATTGCTGCCACCAACCCAAAATCCTTCTCCACTATTTTAAAGAGTTGGGCTGGCTGGGGTAAGGTTTAGCAGGGGGACAATGCAAAATACACCCCATCGCGGGACGTCAGTGCAAATCTTATTCCCCCAACACAATTACAATTAGAATTAGATGCAAACTGGCTACAAGCCGTGCAGTACTGCATGCTACTTATTTTTGTATAACTAACTGATCAAACAAGCATAATTATGGCCCACCTGATGTTAAGTGTAACCATCGCATATAACAAAGCATTGGCCGCCTGCGGCTTCGCTCGGCCCGTTCCCGTTAATTTTTCGGGATTAAAAGTAGCTATTCCAGACTATAATCTATATCTGTGCCATATTTTATCCAAATCCGTTCCGTCGTTTTAGGGCGCTTGTACACGCTAAGAAAAAACGCCGGGTCTACCCAAGAATTCGTGTCGTAACTAGAAAATAACTGTGTACACTGCTTGCAGCGGTGCACGAAATAAATCTTATCTGCGCAAGACACGACGCGGCGAACGTTGTTGCGTTTTCGTGTGTGGAAAAGACAAAATTCTTGTCGTCTACACGAAGAATTTGTCTTGTCTGCCGCAGGAACGGCAAATTTTCTTAGCGTGTACAAGCGCCCTTAGAGTTATTGAGTAATAAACATTCATCCTTACAAATATTCACATTTATAGTTAGTGTGATTAAACCCAAAAACAATTCAAAGTGGTTAATTAAAGTTAATTTCTATTAACTGCTTCTAATGACTACTCAGCAATAGTGAATAAGATTGTCGCATAATAAAACGCTTGTTGCCAGGTCTCGGCTGCTCCGTGTGGGCATGGTCACGCCCTCCGACGATCTCTGCTCGCCCGCTGCTGCCATCAACCCGCGCACCAATTCCGGCTCTGACTACACTGAAGTCAAGTCAAAGGTATTGATAATTCCTCCCTGCCTGCCTTAAATGTGCTATCAAAATACTGATCACTGATGTCTTGCTACTCATAATTAATTGATCGACTTAGGTAGGTATGACGGATTTTTTAAAATTCATTTATAACATTACATACCAATTTAGGCCATAACATTTTTGTGCCAGCTAAATTGTAATCTCAAGTTGGGCTAGCAAAAATTTGAGTTGCACAGTCGTAAAACATTTAATTGGTCGATTAGCAATCTGTGAAACCAACAACTTGGAAATCTTAGTTCAAATTGTTTAAGAATATTAAATGAATAAAAGACAGATCACATTATGCGTATATCCAGTGGATTTTTAAGGTTCCATATAAATAAATTCTGCTCTTTTTAGGGCAAAAAGACGAAGAAGAACAAAATGTTCAAGGTCGATGCTCGCATCCTTGGATTCTCCGTGACGGCTTCCGAGGACCGCATCAATATTGGTGACATCGACATGGTGTGAACGCGCGCTCGGGCCTGTGACCCGAAGCCACATCCTCAAACGGATGAGTGAAGTGTCAATTCATTAGAATACAAACTTGTGTGACTAACCTGTTTCCCGACTCCTTACTTTAAGAAACCACCTTAGTGACAAATTTCTGTGAAGAACTACGAAAAGACGTTAACAGTCTTCTATGAAATGCTGCAAAAGTGTTGTGCTATGGCCGCTTACGCACCCAAGACATTGAAGAAGGCGGGGGTTAAGTTATTGCTGGAACATCGCCACTTGCACGTGGGAACTAGTGGTCACTTAGACATAGGAGTCAATATCGAAAGCAGTCACACAAATTGTTGCATAATAACTATTGTGCCTTCTGTATAATGGGGCGTCCTTGTGTCTTCTGTTCTTAAAATCACACATTTCTATGATTATTCTCGTCTGTGTTTTAAACTTTTTTAAACAGCCATTCATATAAATGAAATTTATTTCACTTGCAGAATTTCTAGTCAAAAGCCTCATTTATTCGTGATTACTGGAGATTCGTTTGACAGATTTTTTAAAGTATGACCGTAACCTTTAGCAGATTTGTTTAAAACAATATGATATAAACTTGTGCAATCAAAATCTTAATAGCTATAATTGTAAAGTAGATACTTTCCTTATGTTTTAAATTGCGTATTTACTACAAAGCTACATGCTTAGAGTCTTGTTTTAAGTTAGTGGACTCATAATAATACGGATATTGGATAATGCTACCAAACTCGACACACTTGAAACTTTTTAACATAAGCAGCATTTATAATGATTACTGATGCTGTATGTAAGGATATTTATCAGATGACTACAACAATGTGCTTGTTTCAGCGACACATGTATTTGAACTATAATTTTGAGTATAAACGGACAAACTCACTTTCATTGTCAAAATATTTAGATGTAGGATGACTCTTTAATAATGTTATTCTTGGAGTTGTTGGTTGATGCAGTCATCAACAACCATTGATCCATCAACTTGCCAACTTGTATGTGCCACGGATTAAACTCACGTAAGATGCTCATGCGTACTGACATTTGGAAGCATTCAATCTACCAGATACATTTTGACAGTGCCATACCAAACCAAGCGTTGATGGGTGAGGGAATGGTCTAATGTTTCATATTTATTAAGTCAGGGTCTGTGAACCCATGCTTTTAAATAGTAATTGCTTATTCTCAATGTTGTAATAATGTAGTATCAATAATTAATCGGTGTTATTATAACAAGTTTTAAAGTTCTGAATGTTTGAATGTCTCTCTATGTCGGACTTTAGTGCAACAGTTGATGTTATAAAATGTATGTTCTGTACCGTAGAGCTCAATATTGACAAATATAATCGTAGTTTAGTTTAGGATACTTGACTTCAAAAATAGCAGCTTGTTATTTTTTGTCAAGTCTCGTACTTTGATAAACCCGGCACATATGGGTCGGAGTCTTAATAATAAGCGTGACGGTATAATGCCGCCACGGTGTACTTAATGACCGTCTTCCCTTTTTACGGATCAAGAAGTGGGGATGAATAAGATTCTCTGCTTCTGCTCTGAAAATTCCTACTCCGATCTGCTACTGCTTTTAGTAACGCTTTTATCAATAAAATACTGACCCTTTTCCGAACATAGTAGCATAGTAACATAGTAGCTTGATCAGAGTCATTCATAACTGTCTGTCAGGTTTATGACTGAAGGTCCCTTTAGCTGTATCATTTATTTTATCCACTGTTGATTCATCCATTTAATAATACACAATTAAACAACCGATACAATTTCTTATTCAATACATGTTTTATGCTATTTTTGTACATTATATTTTAATTGTTAAAAAATAGTTATTTATGTGTTAGTAAGATATTTTTAATATATAATTTACTGTGACATAATGTGTTAAGAACTTTTGAATGTTGCTATACCTTTTTAATTTTAGCAGCGATATTCAATATACTTCTTTCATCTCTAACAATAATATATGATCGTAGCTTCTTATTGTAAACATAACACACATAATATACCTTATGTGTTTTTGGAAATTTTATCTAAATGTATTTTAAATAATTCTCTACTTGATGTATTTTGAGAACCCACGATAAATTTACTGAATTTAATAATGTAAGTTCTACGGAGGATGTATACATGTAGTAACTAGATAAGTTTATTAGACTCGTTTATATAAATGTTGCTATTGTTTTTCGATGTGTTTGACCGAGCGTCTTACCGTGATTTTAAAGTTGAAGTTATCTTATAATTTATAAAATGATTTGTTTTAGAATCGTTATCAGTAATATCCTCATTATTATTATTTAACTGTTAACTAATATTGTTTAGATTATCCAGGCAAATCTATCCAGTTTTTGTCTTTATTTAAACATTATTATGAAATCTTGCCGTTTCGAGTAGCTCGTACGGCCTTAACAGTTTTACAAAAACATTTCACTTTGACTTAAGTACAGTCTGACTTAACTATGTACATTGTTTTAAATTATCTACTTTTCTTATTAATTGAATAAAATTCATGTGCCTATGATAATAATGTAACTGTTCTTGTATTAGTTTCTTTGTATAATATATTTATACCAACTCATGTTTATGTTTGTCCGAATCGTAGATGGTCCAGTTTACTATTAATAAATACCTTGGTAGGTATCCTATTTAAAGAGTGCTTGTATTATTCCTGACGTTACCGGATTATGGTTCCCGTTCTTGTTGCTTATATTTTCTGACAATCATACATACATACATCGCCTTATTCCCATGGGGGTAGGCAGAGATCATGGATTTCCACTTGCTACGATCCTGGCACACCTCTTTCGCTTCATTCACTCTCATAACATTCTTCATACATTCATTTTTTAATTTAGTTAAAATTATTATATAGCATTACAGTTCTTATATTTCATTCGCATACGCGCCTACTCACAGAATACATTTTTCTCCAGGTATTTCTTTTTCTTAATTGTTTTGGAAATCTTGGATGAAATATTTGTTTTTTGTTGTTTGTTATATTAAATCTTAAATTGCCGCCGACAAAATTAAAGGCATCACATCACACATCTAGCGCTAAGTGCGCAAAGCTTAACGGTATTTATTTTTAGAAACCTTCACCTACTACTATGGTTTCTAAACAAAAAACAAAGTGCCACCAAACCAAACCTCGTTCTTAAAATTTTATAGACCGCATTTCCGTTTAATGTTTTCATCTACTGCTAAGTTTGCATTTGTTATTTTTTGTCAGTATGAATAGTAAAAAAGGCTAGACCATCTACGACATCAAAGCAGTTAGTAGGTTATGCCTCTAGGGCCTAATTGATGTTTAATATACATCAATTAAGTGTATTGAAATTTGTGAACAATGAAATACATGTCTTTTCGATTGTAGGTATCAATATTTATGTGTAGTAGTTTAGATGGAAATAAATGTAATTGATCAATACTAGTCGTTTTTGTCATTCAGTTATTTAGATCTCAATGAGTATATTAATAAGTGCCAAATATTACATTATTATCTAGCTAATATTAATCTGGCATAAATAAGAGTCCATTGCAAAAACCTGGTTTATGACTTTGAATAATTCAGTATGATGCTCACACCGACAGGTGTGAAGAGTTTCCAGCTTACCTACTATTACTCGTTCGGAGGTTGACCAATTATTTTCTTCTTAACCCTTAGTAAAGCCGTGCGAGTATAGCTGACTAGCTGGATAGCACGACTGGCTTACATCGACTGTAGGGTACGGCCACATCAAGGCGGTACAGGTATCGCTGTTGCTTATCGCCTGGATATGGCTGGATCTTTATCTAGCATCTTGAAAGACAGTACCAGCATAGCGATAAGAGGCTTCTAAACGGGCCAGGTTTTACTGCAATTTATGGCCGGCAACTATTAGTGTCCCTCTCTTACTCACATGTTAGACAGGGACACCAATAGTTGCCGGCCATATATCGCAGTGAAAATATGGCCCGTCTACGAACCGCTTTAGTCATATAAACCACTTACCGAGAAAATCTCGAATTCTGAAACCTGCAAAAAGACTAACACTAAATATTGGCATACCAGCCAGGCGCTGCTAGGCTAGGTAGGACCTACCATAACATGGGTTGAGTGAGAAACAAAGAACATAAAAAAGGACATTTAATAATTTGTAGGTTCATTTACAGCAGCAAGGACGCCGACGGCGTCTCCTGCGCCGGCGTCGGCTGCGGCGGCGTCGTGGACGGCGGCGTTTGCAGCTCCGACGGCGGCGCCTGCGCCGGCCGCACTTCAGCTCACGCGTCAAGTTGGCTACGTATCGGTCCCCGCGCTTATCCAGAAAGCCGAGGTTGGCACTGCGTTTCAGTGTAGTTTCAGCCTAAAAACAATATTGCAACTAAGTTTATACTCATTTATTATCATCATCAGTCCGCAAAGTCCACTGCTGGACATATGCCTCCCTTACACATTTCAGACCGATAGCGCTATAACGCCAACATCGGAAGGAGGTTGCTTCAGGCTAAAGATCAACGGCGGTAAAGATCAACGGGTACCTACAACGGCGCACATTGGGAGGGGTGACTATGGACCTGCATTCGTAGGCTGTTTATGATGAATGACAGGCTCGGCAACTTGTTGGATACATTTTTGCAAGATATTTTTTCGATGCAGAGCCCGAAGTCCCAGTGCATATAAAACATTTCGTTACCAAATGTTGTTTTCGTTTTGCCTATTTGTCTCTGTCTATTGTATGGAGAAAAGATGAGACAACAACTCTAACTACGTAACGTATTTTTGCCGTCTCATATTTTCTCCATACAATAGAGAGAGACAAATAGGCGAAACGAAAACAACATTTGGTAACGAAATGTGGTAGCAAAACTTCGACTTAGGGCACAGATCTTTATGTAGGTACCTACTTTTATATCATACAGTTCGTTCTTTCATGTATGTACATACTCCTGTAAAAATACCTTGATCCAAATATACCGACCTTTCCTATTAGGGTGCTGATTCGCCACACATCCCCGTACTTCTCCTGGAGGTACTTTGCGATATCCGCAGCTGTGACGCCGCCTTCCTTTTTGGCCACTTTGTAAAAAGTGCTAATGACCAACTTGCCGGTGTTCTGATCCTGCTGCTGTCTCACCTCTTGGTGGAGCGACATTGTCTTCTGATTTCTTGCAACTCGTTAAGAATTTAACATTTTAAATGATGTGGACATGAAAGGAGACCTAATATTAAATTTTACATCTATAAAAATCTTGCAAAAGTTAGGATGAAGGCTAACAAATATAAATAAATTTGAAAAATGAAGTTTATGAGAGGTTTCTGTCAGTTTGATATTTTTTTAAGTTATTTTTTTATCTATACAAAGAGAGCGATCAAGTTTCTGCTAGATTAGTTTTCTGTCATTGTAGGAAGTAGGTAAAGCTTTTGTTTTTCTAAGCCAATGACTTGAAAACGATTTTATTTAAGTATGTATATCACTTATGATATTGGCAAAATAGCCCGAATAGACATCATTCTAAAAATACTTTGGCTATTGCTCTACACAAAAATATAGGCCGAATTGATTTTTAGTTATAATCTTATTTTTCCTATATTTATCAATATCCATGGAGGCGCTACGCGGACAGCCATGTAGTATTATTTTTTTACATTGGTAGGTAAACTAAACTAAAAGTATCAGTAAGTACATATTTCAGTTACAATCCAAACAAAAGTTGTTTAATTTATCAGTTTATTTATTATTAAAAGTCCTGACTACATTATGCATTTGGTAACAGCATAGCCAACGCAACATCATAGGTATGACCTAATCGATAGGTATTAGACAATTTTCAATGATTTAATAAATATTATACCTAGTAGAAAGAGATCAAAACTTTAACCTAAACTTATTCATTTATTATATAACTAAACGCTAAATACTGGCACTATAAAACTATTTTTAATTATCAAGGATAGGTATAAGGGTAGGTTACCTACCTATACAGGGTTATTCATAATTAGCTGCAAATACTCAGGAATTAGGTTCAACAAATAAAATAAAAAATATTAATGAAATTATTTTTTTTAAGTTTTGCTATGAAAATCCCAAGAATATCCTTTGGAATCATTGGCGCCTGACCTATTTTGGCCTTAGATCCGCGCCCGCGCGCCGTCGGCGACACTCTGCGTTCAGTCACCGCCTGGGTGGGTCATCGTCCTGTTCTCCATGGCAATCATTATGCAATAGCCGTAAAGAAATTAAAAAAAAAAATTTTGATACAAAAACTTAATCAAAACTTAAAAAAAATCATTTCATAAATATTTTTCATTTTATTTGTTGAACCTAATTCCTGAGTATTTGCAGCTAATAATGAATAGCCCTGTATAATACCACAATAAAGATAATGGTATACCACATGCCTATACAAATATTTATAGCACATGCTAACTACTCCATAAATAATAAGCAAATAGACTTTTACATTCTACATCCCTAGATTATTAAATTTATAAGAACTGAATGCATCACTATATAAATATTGGCATTGCAGCCAGGCCTCAAATCGTCTGGCCATATGGTTAAGAGTACAATGACAGAGAACAAACATATATGTTATCCACACCACTATTTCTCGGTGGGGATCGACCTACGGCGCCGAAGGCAGAGCTACTGCCAACTGAGCTGAGAGGCCAGTCAGATGCTTACGTAAGATCATTTATTTATTATAGTGGAATGTTTGATTAGGATGATTACATTTTTTAAAATATATTAGGGTACTACAATACTCAAATAAAATGAGTTATACACCACTATTTTGTAACAACCAAAAAAAAATAGGGTAATGTAGTAGGGGTAGAACATTATGAATGTGCGATCATAATTTTTAGTTTCGATAAAATGACAAAGTCATTAAATGTTAAAATTTTCAGAAATCTTGCATTAAATTATGGACACATTAGTTACGTAGTACTAGAGAGAAAAAAAATTAAGCTGTTCGGTTCCGCTTGGTATTTAGCGTTTATGAATGAAATGATTTTTGCTTGTTGAATCATTTCTCAATATTTGACTAAATATTTTGGTTTTCTTGGATGTGTTCAGTATCAGCAGCCAATATCGGCATTTTTTTTTGGTAATTACGAAATAGTGGTGTATTATTACATGAACTATTATTTCTAAAATAGTACATGAAATAATATCTCTTTCTTATTAATTTAAGCTTCCTACAACACTCTGTCTTGTAGAAATACAAACAAGACTATTCTTATAAGATGAGCCATAGTCAATACTAATCGCCTAGATTGAACTATCCCAGTAAGATTCCCTATACATAATGTGGGATCAATCAGAACGACTTCTAGCCCACGGCCATAGAGTCGGCTCGCTACGTCACCACTGGATATTGATAATGTGGCCAATATAAATCCAAATCTAACCAATAATTTAAAATATTTTATACGATCTACTCAGCACTCTCTAACCCCAATCTAAGCAGAGCTTGTACTATGGGAACTAGAGAGCTGATATAATACTTGTATACATTTTTTTTACATGATATAACTTATTCATAAATGTGCCTAGCTTAGATGAATACAATGCCAGCAAATTAAATAAACTACCCACTGCACTGATAAGTAAGAGTACCTGAATAAACCACACACACATAAAAACACACTAAGAAGCAAGAGTACCTGAATAATAAGATCCCTATCTGCTGTAAGTTTATTATAACGCTTTTATTAGCTTCACCTGTAGGAGGTATGTAAGTTTGTATGTAACCAACCCCTTTGAGCTCGATTTTGTCCTACTTTGAACGATCAGATTTGATTCAAACTTTGCACACCTGTCAAAGGGTGTCGATGACAATGCAATAATATGGAAAAAAAAAACCTACTTTGAACGATCAGATTTTATTCAAACTTTGCACACCTGTCAAAGGTCGATAACAATGCAATAATATGAAAAAAAAAACTAAAATGTAAAAAATAAATTATAGTTTAAAAAAATAAAAAAAAAACGCTTTTATAACTATATGGTATATTGTACAAAAAAGCGTGGGGTGCTTTTTATAATAACTTCAGATATAATAAACTATTGATAAAATATTTACAACAATCAAAATCAAGCCCCCCACGCTTTTTGTACAATAATATATTTTTTTCATTTATCTTTACCTATGCACATACTTATTAAGCTTAGTTAGGTTCACAAAAGTAATGTTCGAGCAGGAAAAGTAGGAGATCAAAATAGCAAAAGGCAGGCAATACTTACTGACAGACACTCATCTAAATTCAGTGTTTCTAAAGACTACACTAAAATGACTAAACAACTTACTTTAGAGATCCACAATGTTTTACATTTTTGACCGTTTTTTTTCACTAGTGGATATTTATTTTAGTTTTACAGGTATTAATATAATACTTTTGACTAGACGCAGCTTATTATAGTCGTTACAACTAAAACACGCTTATTACAAGACAGTAAAAGATAAATAAGTTGAACCCAGTGGAGGACTATGAAACTTAGTCCCTTCACCTCACAGTGTATAAGTACACAAACACTCTCCTACATCGTTTTGGAACAAAATGTAGGTTTGATGATGCAGTTGTTTAGGTACTTCTCTGAAAAGTATCCTGTTTTAGATCTTAGAAGTTCTGACCTGAAAATGATACCAAATATTATGTTTCTTATATTTGGTAGGTTTAACTGTCTCATGGGCACAAGCAAAAAGTGATAGCATAAAATAAACTTTATTTTAACTAAAGAAAATCGAAAAAAGAGATTTGGTAACTATAAAAAAATTGACAGTACAAATTTAAATAATTTACAATCTTACCTTCAATTAAGTCTCTGTAAATATTTTACTGAATATTTGCATACTCCAATGTTTTTAGGTACTGCATCAATGGGACATCAATAACCGTGTCATCAAAATCTGATTTCTTCGAACTCATGGTATATTGCATGTTACCTTGAAATATTGTGCCAATGCAGTTCATTAGTGGCAGACCATAGTCCATGGTGCCTTCTGCGATATGAGCAAATGGTGAATCTGGAGTCACATTGGCCTCGTACTGGGTGTATGGCACGAAGGTGATTTCAGTACAACTTGTATCATCAGAGCTTGTTGGGAGCTCAACTTGAGAAGTGTCTGCAGCTAAACTTTGTGAAGGATTGATAGTATATACAACTTCAGAAGTTTTATCACTATTCGCAATGGAATTTTGTACATTGCTCAGAGTATTCAAAGAGGTTTTATGATCATATGCAACCATTTTATCTTTTGGAACACTAAATGTCATTCCATGTTGGTCATTCACAGCAACTTGATTGATAGTATATACAACTTCAGAAGTTTTACCACTATTCACAATGGAATTTTGTACATTGCCCAGAGTATTCAAAGAGGTTTTATGATCATATGCAACCATTTTATCTTTTGGAACACTAAATGTCATACCATGTTGGTCATTCACAGCAACTTGATTGATAGTATATACAACTTCAGAAGTTTTACCACTATTCACAATGGAATTTTGTACATTGCCCAGAGTATTCAAAGAGGTTTTATGATCATATGCAACCATTTTATCTTTTGGAACACTAAATGTCATTCCATGTTGGTCATTCACAGCAACTTGATTGATAGTATATACAACTTCAGAAGTTTTACCACTATTCACAATGGAACTTTGTACATGGTGCATAGTATTCAAAGAGGTTTTATGATCATATGCAACCATTTCATCTTTTGGAACACTAAATGTCATTCCATGTTGATCATTATTCACAGCAACAATAGAAGCAGCATTTGCATTTAAGTCTGTAGTATGTTCTTGATCTGTTGTTCCAATTGGAAAATATATCAAATTTCTTTTTTTCTGCATTGTTCTTGTTCGTTTAGTATTTGTATACTGTCTCAAAGCTTTGGTTTTGGTTTGAGGTGGTTGGTTCAAGGTTCCTGAAGTTGGGTTATTGATTTTGATGTTGGAGATTATGCGAAGTTTGTTGCTAATTGCAGGAGCTTTGCCAGGATTTGGTCTAAGATGTATAATTTTTGAAAGAGGATTGGTATCGCTAGGGGTAATCTTGATAAGATTCTGTTTAGTCAAGATCTTGGGTTCGGTTTTTTCTTTGTTTGGAGTTAGAGGCACATCTAAAGCTTTTGGATGGACTGAGTATGCCATGTCTTCTGTCTCCATGTTTGATATTTTAGGAGATTCAACTCCAGCACCCATGTTTGTTGAAAGTGTCTCTTTAACATTACTCTGCTGATTAAATTGGTCTCTGTGTTTAGTTTTACTCATTATTTTTTTTGCATCATACACACGATGGATCTGTGATTCAGTGAATGGTGCAAATGGTAAATCAAAAGTACTTTGTGGATCTTCAACACCAAATACAGTTCCTTGCTTTGTGCTACTGGAGTATGACATCAGAGGGACAGCAATGGAGCTTGGAAAGCCTGTGGGTGTTTGGATTGCTAGATAGTCGTCCTGTATGAATGGTTCTAAGCTATTCATAAGTGGACGGCCATAGTCAATGATGGGACTTGTGTTCGTTTCGCTCCCTTCAACTTGATTGTCTGATGAAGTGTTGTATTCCAGCTCGTTCAAAGAGAAGACATGTGTAAGAGGAACTGGAAATACACCAAGTTAGTTATGAATAGATCAAAATATTGTAGACAATCCACACAACACTATCTAGCCCCAAATATAGCAGAGCTTGTAAAATGGAAACCAGATAGCTGATAAAATACATTTTTTTTAAATACATTTAGAACAAACATCTGCATTCACCACACAAATACTTGTTTGCAATGGAGATCAAACCCACAACCTAAAGCGCAGATGGCAGAGCTACTATTAGCTGAGCTGAGAGCCATTCAAGCCAGATTGTTGGTTTAATTGGTTATGTGGGTGTAGGTAGGTGGCAATTTAATACCACTGCTAAGGCTCAAGGCGCTGCATTCACTTGCTGTTTTTTCTACTCCACTAAGAGATAATTAAGTTTTCAGAAACCCTTTTTAAATTAAAGCTGTGCTGAACAATTCTGTTGAACTTGAAGAATCCTTTTCGCATCCACATGTAGTTTGTTCTTTTGAGTAGCATGTGTATGTTATGACACTGCATCACAACTTTGTATCATTGCTATTTAGTAGTATTAAAATATATGAAAATTACCTGTGTTTGAAATGGCTCTATGTTTGGGATATCCTGCCATTTCATAGTCGGACAAAGCTGGGTAAGGCGACAAACAAGGAATCCCCACTTTGTGAAGTCGCTTGTCATTGATGCACTCCGGGTTGAAGTGGGAAGCACAAACCAATAGTTCACACAATTCTTCTATTGGAATGGTTATCAATTCTTTTTTACCAATAGCTTTGAGCCAGGCTCTACACCTTTAAAAATAAATTAGTTGTACAGAACTTTTTTTCAACCAAAATATAACCAAATACCTACCTAATTATGTATACACCACTATTTTGACACTACAAAAAAAAAATAGGGTAATGTAGTAGGGGTAGAACGATATTAATGTGCAATCAGAATTTTTAGTTTCGATAAAATGACAAAGTTATTAAATGTTAAAATTTTCAGAAATCCTGCATAAAATTATGGACACATTAGTTACGTAGTACTAGAGAGAAAAAAAATTACGCTGTTCGGTTCCGCTTGGTATTTAGCGTTTATGAATGAAATGATTTGAATCAGCTTGTCATTTCTCAATATTTGACTAAAAATTGTGGTTTTTTAAAAATATTTATTTTGTCTCAATTTTTTTTTTCGTCGATGTGTTCATTATCAGCAGCCGATATCAGCATTTTTTTTTTTGGTAATTACAAAATAGTGGTGTATACTTATTATTTTTTAGTCATACCTATTGATTTCACGCGGAAATTTGAAAAACTGGATAGTTCTGCCGAATTCTTTTTTTTTGCCACATACAACACATTTAAGCCAATGGAAATTACTGATCATTGTAGGCTAGGCTAGTGGTTTGGGTTACCCAAAATATTGACGCTGGCGTCCGAATTTAAGAGTTCTACCTTCTCTGTTCCGTTCGTAGGTTCAATAGTACTCGCTCAAATGCAGCATTGTGTACCATGTCTTTATGTATTTTACTGTTACGTCCGTTTGTAACAATCTTATAGCACCAACACCAGTCTGGTTGAGTTTAGGTATGGCTATGGCAAGCAGGACAAGACAACGCCGAAGAAACGCACAGAACGGAATCAAATAGTAGCTAATCCACCACGCCAAGCCTCGGCCCATTAATCATGTTCTTTGGTGTAGATATTTAGCGACACATATTAATTAGTTATTTTAAAAACGAAATACTTTCGTACATTACAAAACGCACAAGAAATAACACATTCGATTCGAACATCAATGTGCCGAACATGAAGAATCGATCGCTAGAAACAAACAAACAAAACAAACCACAGACAAGAATCCACAGATACTCACAAGAGAAAATAAACACCAAGCGAGGAAGCTGGGAAAGAAGCTCTGTCTGAATTCTGATTGCAAAAAAAAAACATTATTTAGTTTATTGCCTTGTCATAGACAACTCTTACTTTCATTCAAGTTCAACCAATCAGCTTCAAGTATTTTTTCAAGGCTTGCTTGCATCGGATTTCGGCATGGACGCTGGCTGGATGCGGTGTTGGCAAAAATATCTAATTTGGCCTCTATGACTTTTGATTCCTCTTCCTCTTTATAACATCATTAGCATCCGGTCTTCTACAACTAGCTCTATACTCGGATTTTTAATTAGACGAAGCTAGCTGACGTTTACTGTGTTGTCAGTTTTTGATGAAATAAAAATAGTGTTGTGACAAAGTGAATGATTGAAAAAACTCCTGAATGAATGAAATTGCCTCGTTTTTCTAGTGAATAGTTAGTGTGCCGAACTTGACTTGAAGTGCTTGGTAAAGGATCCATATCGTTCGCGCGAAACAATACAGCAACAAAATACACAACAATTACCACAAACACAACGTTACGAAAAACTTTACAAAAACAATAACTAAACAGCGTGAGCGCAGAAAAACATTCGTGCTATCAGACCAGGTTAGACGCCGAATTACAAACAAAATGGTGGCATTCATCTGTGTTGGCACTAGTCGCCACACCGCGCTTTGTAATAAACCGTCAAAAAACTATCTAATATATATATATAATATAAAACTATCTATATAATATATATATTATATCAGAGCACTTTTATACATTTTTTTATACAAATTTCAATATTATTTTATAGTTTGAAATGATTAACTATTCACTCATTGTTCATTCAACTGATTGAAAGAGAACTGAACGCAGCACTATTACTTTAAATGTAGCAACATTATTTTACAATGTGACATTAGCTACTGTCAGTCGGTATCGTCTAATTAAAAATCCGACTATAGCACATTTATTTTACGTTCCGTTTTGCCAAGTTTTCACGTAATTTTACACCATAGATAATTATGTGGAACCCTTGGAGGAATTCCAAGGTGGAACCTGATAATTTGGTTGTCAATCTCTCAGTTTAACGTTCCGTCAAAACGTAAGACTAGGTGGTATGGTCTTGGTCATGTCTTGGTACTTTAGCCTGCTTCGAAAGGAGCAAAAAGAAAAAAAAAATAAATTAACGTTCCGTTTTCGCTGAGAGGTCATTATTATGAAAAATTATTCATGAGCTTCATGAGTTTCTCAAAAAATATGCAATTCCGTATAATGAGAGTGATAGCGTTATAATCGGGGATCCAAACCCAGTTTAAACCCCTTTTATCAGAGATTTCAAAAGCTTTACCTCCTTCTTACAAACATAGGTACCTACCTACCTACATCCAACATTCAAATAATATCAGGATCAGGAATATCTTGACGATCCGTCCTATAACGTCCCATCAACCATTCAAATCTTAGTTGGCGCGGAGGTATTTGGAATGTCTTAGGCCGGTTACAGTGCTCCACCGACCGTCAGTGCGTACCGTCGGTGCTGATGATGCGCATTGACCGACCGTCAGTTTGTATCATTCAGTGCTCTGCGTACCAGTAAACTGACCGTACGTGTACAGTCGCTTTCAGTATCGATAAGGTTCATGTTTTTCGTAGCGACAAAGTCGTGGCGTAGGCAAAATGGACGCGTTTACAAATTATTATCTTCGTAGACGTCGACAAAAGAGAACACGTAGATATCACACCGAAGACGAACTTCGGTGATCAAGCGTTCAGTATCAAGGTTCATATTTGTTTTTACGAAGTCACTGGAGTTTTGACAACAATTATACACGCATGCGTGCGGTCGGTGCACCGGTCGGTACAGCACTGAACGCGTTCATTTGTTAATTGTTTACATAGCGCGTCAGTCGACCGACGGTACGCATGCGCACGCACTCGACCGACGGTCCTCGTACGCAGTGCGTAGCAAAATACGCGTGCGTACGGCGGTCTAGCACTGTACGGTGTAGGAATTTTCATACACATAATGACAAGCGCGACTGACGTACGCACTGACGGTCGGTCGAGCACTGTAACCGGCCTTAGGATCAAAACCAGTCATAGACTTAGGAAAAAATCATGGATTTACTATCACAAGATCCCTCTTCCCAGGAAAAAATCTTTTACACGATTTTAGTTACACGAGTCAATAAACCATGTGCCATTTCATTCACTCTCAAAATGAGGAACCACTTTTTTGTTTTTTGTAACTCGTTTTTGGGAGCTTGATTCAGTTTCATCAAAACGATGTACCTATGTCACAAGAGGAACGCCTGCGAGACCAGTTTCAAGGACGTTTCCTTGAATCTAGACGATGCGTCATCGGTCAGCTTGTTGTCACCATTCCACTGAAAGAAACTTCCAAGGCTCTTGGCGATTTCTACATTATGGTCAAGTACCGTTTTCTTTTATTGGAATGCAGGCTCGAACGAGATTCTGATGCTGGTAGGAACGCCCTAGAAAGCTTGATGCACAGAACACGTCATATTATATACTCAAGAGCTGATGGCTTGATGGCAAAAAAGAAAAAGCGCCAAGTGCGAGTCGGACTCGTCTATGAAGGGTTCCGTAGCAACAAGTAACATACATAAGTAGTCTAAAAGTTCTTGTAGTTCGTCGAAAGGTAAGTTGCGGTTTACGATTTGTGACGTAGGTATATAGATCTCGTTCAAACTAAATATCGTTGAAAGTTTGCATAGTCATCATCATCATCATCATTATCAGCCTGAAGTAGTCCACTGCTGGACATAGGCCTCCCCTACACATTTCCAGGAAGAACGATTCTGAGCCCTTTCCATCCATCGACTTCCCGCGATCTTCATAATGTCGTCGGTCCATCTGGTGGGTGGGCGTCACTCAAACGTCCCACTGCTGGACCTGGGAAATGACTCAAGCGTACCACACGCGTCCGAAACGTCAGAAAACGTCGCTTCCGGAAGCTTGCGCATGCCCGAATTAATGCCAAAGAAACTAAAAAGTCTTTTTCCCAACAAGAAACTACTTTGTTTACCTTAGACAATTTATTGTTTACCTTATTTCAGTCACTTCCTATTAGAAAAGAGTATGGGTATCATGTAGAACATTTTTTTCCGACAAGAAATCATTTAACAGCGGCGGGTAGCATTTTAAAACGATTTTTGTCGCTACCTTGCAATTTTTGAGATTTTGTCGGCTATTCTTATTTTTACGAAAAACTTTTTAGATCACCATCAAGCCTGATTTCCAAGGAAAAAATACATGCATCACAATCCCAAAACAACCCTCAATTAATTTATTATAAACAAAAACAAAACAAAGAAAATTGACGAAATTGCGCTTGCGCAGCCATTTTTCGCGCGGAAAATTTTCACTTTTTTACAAATTTAATCATTCTAAAATATTTTTTCACTGGCAACACGTCGTTTTATGGCTGCAGTCCATGGAGGCAGGACTCAGGCCAGTTAATGCACAACCAGCCACTCAAAAAGTCAATTGTGAACTTTTGGGCACTTTAGTACCACGGACGCGTGGCGGCGCGGCCGAGCAAATCGTGGCACTGTAGTGACACGATTTTTCTCGGACGCGTGACGGGAAACAAGTTCGTGGCACTATAGTGCCACGTAACGCGTGAATGGACGCTTCGTCTTCCGGTTCGTGGTCGCCATTCGAGAAACTTTATTCCCCAACGGTTGTCGGTTCTTCAAGCTATAGGTATGGCCTGCCCATTGCCAGTTCAACTTACTAACTCTACGAGCTATGTGGGTGACCTTGGTTCTTCTACGGATATCCTCATTTCTGATTCTATCACGTAGTGAAACTCCCAGCATAGCTCTCTCCATAGCTCGTTGCGCGACTTTGAGCTTGTGCACGAGGCCAATAGTTCGCGACCACGTCTCAGTTCCATAAGTCATCACTGGCAACACGCACTGATTATAGACTTTTGTCTTGAGGCTCTGCGGTATCTGCGACGAGAAGATGTGGCGCAGTTTCCCGAGCGCTGGCCCATCAGAGTTGGATTCGTCGGCTGACCTCTTTGTCGAAGTTGGCTCTACCTAATTGGATCGTCTGACCCAAATAAACATAGTGGTCCACAACTTCGATGATATTTGTTTGCAAAGTAATGTAGGTACATCATATATTTTTTTTAGTGGACCAACATTTTACCACTTTGGAAGTGTCTCTCGCAAAAACTATTAAGTTTAGAAAAAACGATATAAGAAACCTCAACATCATTTTTGAAGACCTAAGTATTCATAGACACGTAAACACGTATGGGTTTGATGAAAAAAAGTTTTTTGAATTTCAGTTATAAGTATGGGGACCCACAAAATTTATTGTTTTTTTTTCAACTTTTGTGTAAAAATCTTAATGCGGTTCACAGAATACATTTACTTGCCAAGTTTCATCAGTCTAGCTCTTATAGTTTCGGAGAAAAATGGCTGTGACGTACGGACGGACAGACATGACGAATCTATAAGCTTTAGAATAATTATTTTTTCATCTGAAGTGTAATATTTCCAGACTGTTCATAGAAATATCTTCAAAATCGGTACAGCAGTTTGGCCATGAAACCGGCATTTAAAATTTCTTAAACTTGTATTTAAAAAAAATATTTTTGAGTTATATTAACAGCAATATTTTTGTACCGGTACCTGCTTCGTCTATTTTTACATTATTTAACAGTTTTAAAATAATGTAAAATAATTTATAAAATAAGTGTGTTTAGCAACAGTGTCTTCTTCTATTTTTATTTAGTAACCAGCGAACGCCCGCGTCTTTACTCGCCCCGTTCCTTGTTCCCGTTTAAAAAAAAACATATTTATTCACCTATTAAACCTTTTTTTAACTTTCACAAATATAATTCAAGACCAAAATTACCCAAATTGGTCCAGCTGTTCGCGAGTTTTAGCTAAGAATAGAGACTAATATAATGCAACAGAAATTCATTTTTATATGTTTCGAAGTTTGTTGGGCAACAATGGTGGCCACTGGCACAGGACCGAAGAGAGTGGCGTACCTATTAGGTAGGAGGCCTAATACCCAGCAGTGGGTGCATACAGGCTGAATAGATAGATAGAAGTTATCATGTGTGGTGTATGATACTTCCTGGCCGCGCCATCATTTTTTAAGAAGATTTATTTATTTAAGAAGTTTTTCATTTTAGAAGAGATTGTTTCATCAAGAGTTTTACATCATACATGCTCAGTAAGAAGGATTTACTTTTGTGCAAAGAGGCTGTGTAACTAAGTACGCGTTTGCTGCTCAGTGCATTGTATTACCTAGTTTGTTTTGGAAGAAAATGTATGAATGTTGGTATGATTAATAGCATCTATAGATAAATATAAATAAATAAAAAAATATATTGTGGACAATTCACACAACACTACCCAGCCCCAAACTAAGCAGTGTAATATATATATATTTTTTTGTAAATACAACTATACTTAGAGTATAATATAACACCCAGACAGAGAACAAACATCTGTGTTCACCACACAAATATTTGTTCTCGGCGGGGATCGAGCCCACGGCCTACGGCGCCGGAACAGAAGGCAGGGTTACTACCAACTGAGCTGAGAGGCTAGTCAGTTTAGCTAGACAATAAGTTTGTGTAAATTTAGATCGCTGTTATTAATGTGTATAAAAGGGCAGATGTGGTCGCTTAGCGAAAAAGCCGTTTAAATAATTATTAATATGAAAAAAAATGCTATATTAAATAATTTTATCGTCACACTATGCTTAATAATAATTATGTTAGGGTTCCTTAGACATAATGGTCTAAGTAGGGTTCATTACGTATCTAAATACGTGCATACCTCCTGCATGGGAGAATCACTCTCTTTTTTGATATAATGATGTGAATTTTTTTTTCTGAAAAAATAATATATACAATACAACACAATCATTTATTTGCGAAACGCAGGTTATAATTTCAATTAGTATGTTCAGCAATAAATAAGTCAAAGGTGTGCGCGGCCTTGACGGCCGACTGGTCTATTGACTGACTTGACTAAAAACTATTTTATCTACGTTATTATAATAACTTCAAGTCTCTTCAAGTACTAGACATTAGACAGATCAGATGCCATCTTATTAAGAAGAAGAAGGTATTTTATCTTTCATCTTTTCCCCTCCTATTAACTTTATTTTATGTAAATTTATTGCTGTAAATAAAATAAAACTGTAAATATTTATGTACCTACCTATGTATTATATTTATCAATGTAGTTTTTTGCCAGTTAATTGTTATAAATAGTTATTTGTGGTTTAGTAAGTTTTTGTTTGGAGAAATCATTTTGGTTTATATTTTCTTTATGTTCGATTTTCTGTAACATAATACCGGCCATGTTCTTATTACTCTACTCCATCTTAAGTTTATGACACTAGCATGAAACGGACACTGGCAGAATTGTGGCATAATGTCGCAGTAGCCAAAAAAGAAGAAGTGAAGTGAAGAAGAAGAAGGAAATTTAATCTGTTAGATTTCCTTGGATCCTTGGAAGAAAATCCATGCTAACATCAATTGCTTTGGCCTGCTTTAGTCTTTATTCTGAGGCTTTCGCATTATCATAGATGGCGAAATAGAAATCAAAATCTTAAATTATAAAGTAACTATATTATTATGTAAATCACTACGCACAGCGACGATGGCGACACCGAAGCCAGCAGCATTGATCATACAGTTCCTACAAGAAAATAAGGAGGGCGCTACCGTGTCGCAAATCTTGAGGCATGTTAATCAGAACGCCCGCGGTTACAATATTGATGAGATGAACCATGTCATAGAGTCTCTGCTGGCGAACGGAACAGCTTTAGGATTCTTAGAGGGTTCTCACAATGCGCGCGAAGAGAAATGCGGGCGCCGCCGAAGCAGAAGCCGCCGTCGACGCAGTTGCCAACGTCGACGCAGCTGCCGCCGTCGACGTAGCTGCCGCGGCCGACGTCGGATCAGACGTCGTAGTCGCCGTCGTCGCCTCCGCCGCCGACGCCGTTGTCCCTGCCAACCCAGGCCTCCAAGCCTGCAGCCCAAACCGAGATACCCAACGCCGAGACAGTCAGTTCAATAACATCAGACACATTGATACGCTGGGATTTTAAAAGAACTTGATCTCGTTACTACGACCGTTAACTTTTTTGTATTTGTATTTGTAATACTACCTTACGATCGTTGAAAAAATCTTGTGATGTGAACTCATGATAATGGGATTTTTTATTGATAACTAGAAGGCTGAAACTTCGTGAGGTTTGACGTTTTGACGAGTTAACCCGACAGGAAACTCTATAGTTATAGCTGATAATGTGGTGGGCAGTTTATTTGGTACGGTCAAACATTTTTCTTATATTTCTTCGCCATCCATTCGTCCAAGGCTTTACTTCACCAGCCATCACCACGTCTGTAAAAGTTTTATGACGAGCATGGCTCGCTCTATGGCCCGTTTTGCAACTCGTACTCGGTGCACAGTATCCTTAGTGAGCGTACCATGTCTCGGCACCGTTAAGGCCTGCGTTACTTCCAGGCGATGGCGATGTCGATCACGTGAAACACTGTCAAATATGACGGCGATATTTGACAGCGTTTCAGCTGATCGCCATGCCATTGCCTAGATGTGCGCAGGCCTTAAGATATAGTTGTTTGGACAGGTTGATTAAAGAGAAGGGTTTTCAGGTACTACAATGTAAGCAGTTCAATTACCACTCCGGTTCATTCCATTTTGAAGTGAAAACTTCTTTAGCGGCGTTGAGCACTTTCTGTAATGGGTATAAAATCTTAAACTCGCGTCAGGGCGTCAGGGCGTCAGGATCACGTGACCTGATCGAAAAAAAGCGTAAGACGCTACAGATACGCTAGTAGTTACTATGACACGGTAACGTCACAGAATAGATAATAGTTAGTAGCAAGCATACCAAGGCGTTTTTCGTGACTGTAGTAGGTATAGGTACATACCTATTATAGATTTTATGAACTAGCGGCCGCCCGCGGCAGGTAGTAGTGGTCATTGGTACATGATTTTATAGATCTACTGTATTTATTTTTCGAGTGGAGCATTGCGGCGAGCGAAGCGAGCCGTGCTGTGACTCCCCCCAAGCCCCCCAGAACCCCCTCCTCCTGAACCCGGGGGGAGCGTCGCGGCGAGCAAAGCGAGCCGCCACGTGACCACGGGGAACAGCGCGGCGAGCGAAGCGAGCCGTGCTGTGACCCCCCCTAAGCCCCCCAGAACCCCCTCCTCCGAAACCCGGGGGGAGCGTCGCGGCGAGCGAAGCGAGCCGCCACGCGATCACGGGGAACAGCGTGGCGAGTGAAGCGAGCCGTGCTGTTACCCCCCTAAGCCCCCCAGAACCCCCTCTTCCTGAACCCGGGGGGAGCGTCGCGGCGAGCGAAGCGAGCCACCACGCGACCACGGGGAACAGCGCGGCGAGCGAAGCGAGCCGTGCTGTGACCCCCCTTAGCCCCCCAGAACCCCCTCCTCCTATGTCTGCCGTTTTACTTCATTTAGGACCTACTTGTAGGTCGCGCGACAAGGTCCCTTCTAGCGGTTCCGACCCGTTGAGGATTTGGCTTTACGTAAAATTTAGGGTTCCGTATAGGGTTTTGATTGGGGTTATACTATATTGAGGAATTTGATTAAATGGTCGACTTTTAGGGTTCCTTAGGACTTTGATTGGAGTTTCAACTACACTTAGAAGCTTGATAATGTTACGGAAGTGGGTACAGGGATTGGAAGGAAACGAACGTTTTACCGAAAATAGCGATTTATTCGCACTTCGAACACGTAACACTGCACTGAACGCGTAGCACTGCACGAAACGCGTAGCACTGTCCGACACTGTCCCCGCGCACTATGCGTTACACGGTCCAACGCTGTGCTCCGAACACTGACAGTCCACTGGGAGCACTTTACCACTTTGCACTTCACTTCACTATTCACTGTTCACTTCACTATTCACTTTCACTGTTCACTTTTTCCACTTTTTCACTTTTCCTTCTTGTTCCTTTCTTCAGATCACTTTCCACTGAACTGCCCGTAGACGCGCTTGCAGCTCCTTATATACCCGGAATTTCGATTGTCATTTATTGGATTTCGATCGTCATTTATTGAATTTCGTTAGTCTTTTCGTTTTCTTCTGTTGGATTCCGATCGTCTTTTCCTTCTTACATCATTTCTTGTTTTAGTCCAGAACTTTCGGTTCTTTATTTGAATTCCTTAAAGAAGGCACTCGCCGCTACTAGAATTTTCTGGTAACATTAAAATGTCGAACAAAAATCTTCATAGCTGGACCGGGCTCGAACTCGCGTACGTCTGCTTTGCAGTCGTAGCTCCGACGGCCCGGCTATTGGAACATTGACGATGTTTGCCAAAAACTTCACTGCCTTGCACGCTTGCGTAGTTACGGCAGCACGGCGTCACACTACCCCCTCCTGAAACGTGCTCGTCCCGAGCATCGTTAGAGCCATAGTACCGTGCCAACCTGTCCACATGAACCACTTTCGCTGGACTTCTTGACGTTTTCCGAATTCTATATGTGACATCATTGATCCTCGTAATTATTTGAAAAGGGCCTTCCCAACTCGGTTGTAGTTTTGGAGATTTTCCTTTCCTTCGAACGGGGTTGTGAAGCCAAACAGCAGAACCTTCTTCAAAGGACTTGGAGTTGACGCTTCTGTCGTATCGCGTTTTCATTCGCTCACTAGCACGCAGATTCTCTTCCCTCATATGCCCGTGAACTTCCTCCATTTTCCTTCTCAAATCTTCCGCGTATTCCGAAATACAGCTAGGCGCATCTGGAGGACAACCCGCGAGAAGATCCGCTGGAAGTCGAAGCTCTCTACCAAAGTTCGCTCGGGCCGGAGTAGTAGAGGTACTCTCATGAACTGCCGTTCTATACGACAGAAGGAACAGAGAAATGTACTCGTCCCAATTGTTCTGATGGCTTTCAACAACTTTTGCCAGATGCCGCTCCAGAGTTTGGTTGAACCTCTCCACCATTCCATCAGATTGCGGATGATACGGCGTAGTCCGAGTTTTGTGTATCCCCATAATCTTGCATGTTTCCTGAAAGACTTGTGACTCGCAATTCCTGCCTTGGTCACTATGGATTTCAAGGGGTAGTCCAAATCGGCAGAAAACTTCATTCACCAGTTTGCTAGCCACAGTAACAGCTTCTTGATTTGGTAATGCGAACGCTTCTGGCCACTTTGTGAAGTAATCCATTATTACCAAAATGTAACGATTTCCACTATTCGTCATTGGAAACGGCCCGGCCACGTCCAAAGCTATTCGTTCCCAAGGAGCACCCACGTTGTACAACTTCAACGCTCCCCGACTTCTTGTTTGAGGTCCTTTGACAGAGGAACAACTCGTACATTTCTTGCACCAGTCTTCAACATCTTCCTTGCAGTGCAACCAGTAATAACGTTGACGAATTTTCACCAAAGTTCTCTTCACACCGAGATGACCGCCTGATGTTCCGTCGTGATACGCTCGCAGTATATCAGAAATCTTTGACTTCGGCACAACTGTCTGAAGATGATTGTCTTGTCCTGATGCACTCTCCCATTTTCGACATAAAAGACCATTGTGTAAGAGCAGGCTATTCCATTGTGCCCAATAGCTCTTAGTTACTGCACTCATTCCGGCAACTTCACTCCATCCTGGGCGTGCGGATCCATCTCTCACCCAATTGAGTATTGGTCTAAGGTCTTCATCTTCTTCTTGTAGTTTACGCATGGCATCGCTGCTCCAATCATCATTTACTGTATCAGTTCTTATAACTCGGACCATAGATTTTTCTTTATCTTCCTGTTTCACACAGTGTTTGCAGTCTTCAGAACACGGCCGTCTTGACAAAGCATCAGCATTCCCATGAGACTTCCCACTGCGATGCTCTACTACAAAGTCGTACTCCTGTAGTTGTTCAATCCATCGCGCAACTTGTCCTTCAGGATTCTTGAACTGCAGTAGCCACTTCAAGGCTGCATGATCTGTTCTGACTAGAAATTTCCGACCCAATAAATACTTCTTAAAATGCTGAAGTGTTTTGACAACTGCTAGTAGCTCCCTTCGAGTGACACAATAATTCCGCTCTGGTTTTGACAGGGATTTACTGCAATAAGCTATCACAACTTCTTGATCTCCTTTTCTTTGTGAGAGTGTTCCTCCTATCCCTGTATTACTTGCATCTGTGTCAACTACAAATTCATTGCACTGATCCGGATATCCGAGTACTGGTGTTTCACATAACCGGCTCTTAAGTTCCTCGAAAGCCGCCTGGCATTGTTGGTCCCAGACGAAAGGCCGTTTTTCTTCTGTTAGTCTATGCAATGGCTTCGCTATATCCGAAAAACTCTTGACAAAACGACGGTAATAAGAGCAAAGTCCCATAAACGCCCGTACTTGTGTTTTGTCCGCAGGCACAGGCCAATCTTTAACCGCCGAAATTTTTGATGGATCCGTTTCGACGCCGCTTTCCGAAATAACGTGTCCCAAATAGTTCACCTGCCGTTTGAAGAATGAGCACTTCTTCTGGCTCAGTTTCAGATTTGCACTTCTCAACTTGTTAAATACGGATTCCAGCTTCTTCAAATGGTCATCAAATTCTTGCCCCACTATTATAATGTCATCGAGATACACCAAGCAGGTTTCTCCTAGCAACCCAGCAAGGACACGTTCCATTAACCTCTCGAAAGTAGCCGGGGCGTTGCACAGCCCAAACGGCATCACTCTGAACTGCCAGAGGCCCTTTCCTGTGGAGAACGCGGTCTTCTCCTTATCCTTAGGATCCAACTCCACCTGCCAATAGCCACTTTTTAGGTCCAGCGTAGAAAACCATTTCATGCCGTTGAGAGTATTCAAGGTGTCGTCTATCCTTGGTAATGGATAACTGTCCTTTTTGGTCACGTCGTTTAGGCGGCGATAGTCAATACAGAACCTCGTTGACCCATCCTTCTTCTTTACCAAAACCACTGGTGAGCACCACGGACTGGACGATGGTTCGATTACTTCATTATCCTTCATGTCTTGAATCATGTCGTCCACCTCCTTTTCTCTGGCAAAAGGAATTCGGCGGGGTCGTTGTCGTATAGGTTGTTCATTTCCAGTATTGATTTTATGCTGAACCATACTCGTCCTTCCGATATCACCATCATTCTTCGAGAATATATCGGAGTACCGACGTAGCAAATTCTTCGCCTTGAGCAATTCAATAGTTGTCAAATCGTGCTTACATTCTTCCAGTATACTGTTGACGTTGATTGAACTTGCATCCGTCTTTTTGGTTTCTTGACAATTCCGCAACCACACGATTTCTTCGCTCCGTCCTATTAGGGTACCCTTCTTTAACATCTGTTCTTCATTGCTCAAATTTAACACAGGTACCACTGTTTCTGCGGATGAATTGACGACCGTACGTGCTGGCAGCCACGATGACTCGTTATCCACTTTTTCTAGTATTGTCCACCGTCGCTGTTTCAAACTTTTACTTCCAGGAAAAATTACTGGAACTAGCGTCTGTGACCTTGGCAATAGTTTAGTGTTCTTAATGCAGTACACCTTGCCTTCGCCACCGCCTCTCATCGGTATTTCGTCTTCCCCACACTTCAGGAGGCCGGAGTGAATGTCAAGCTTGCACCGATGGTCCTTCAAGAAGTCCAGGCCAATAATGCAGTCATCCACAATGTCAGCTATTACCGCTTGTTGCCAGTAAAGTTTATCACCAATCCTGATAGCCACTTTCTGTTCACCTGATACTGGTATGCGCTGGCCGGTAGCCGTTGTTAGCTGGTAAGCTCCCTTCCGAACGTTGATCTTTCCGTTTCTTCTTATCAGCTGTGTCCCAATTACCGTACGTGACGCTCCAGTATCCAAAGTCAATGAGCACGGAATTCCATTTACTGATCCATTAACAGTTAAGCTGTTGCCATCTGTGCTCTGATGAATCTTGATTTTCGGGGCTTCATGTCTACCGGCCAGCGCCCACCCCTCAGCCCTGGCTGGAATTAGTTTTCCTGGTTTTCCGACGCTTGTACACAAGCATCGGTTCCTCGTCTCTCTGTAACCCGATTCGGGCAGCCGCTTCTCAGATGTCCCCGTTCCCCACAGTTGTAGCATCTAGGGACGAAAGCTCTGCGTTGGTTAACCCGCTCCACTTCCGTTGAATTAATCTCCCTCAGACGTCCACTCCTCGGGTCTCGTCGGACGGCTTCTACTTCAAGCGCATGCGCGACGGCTTCCTTGATGTGACCGTGATGACCCAAACGCACGGCAGCTCTTACTTCCGCGTCGAAAATACCGTCGACAAACGACTGCAATAGCATGCTGTCAATGACCGATGCCGGTGATGTTTGGTACGCCTTCCGGACCAACTTTTCTACCTCCAGGGACCACTGTTGCAATGACTCGTTCGCTCGTTGGCATCGATCACGGAGTTGAGCGCGGAAAACATGCTCCAGGTGCGAGTCCCCGTAGCGCGATTCTAAGGCTTCCAGCAATTGCTCGTAGGTTGCATCACTCCCCAAGGCCTCCAGCACGGTCAACGCCTTGTCTCGTAGTCCCAAAGTAAGCGCGGTTTTAGCCTGGTTCTTGGTCCACCCATTCAGGTTCATCACAGCCTCAAACTGTAGCTTGTAAGCCGCCCAGGAAGAGGTTCCATCGAAAGGCGGGACCTTGAAATTTCCGCCTGCAGTCGATGCACTTACTATGGTTGCTGAGCCCGGGATACCATTTGTTTTGAGCTTCCTGACGTCTTCCTCGACGGAGGAGAGGCGGTTCCCGTATAGTTGTACAGTTTTGACACCTTCCTCAATGGAACAGAGGCGAGTCCCATGCTGCTGTATAGTTTCCTCCACCGCTTCTACCCTGCGCATGCTGTCGGTGATAGCGGTCAAAAGATTCTTCTGCAATGCGCACATCTGTTCCTCTTGCCGGTGGGCCTGCTCTTCCTGGCGGCGGGCGTCTTCTTCCTGGCGGCGTGCCTGCTCCTCCTGGATGGTGCGCAGCTGCTCCTCCTGCCGGCGGGCTTGCTCCTCCTGCCGGCGGGCATCCTCTTCTTGACGGCGAGCTTGCTCCTCCTGGATGGCGCGCAGCTGCTCCTCCTGCCGGCGGGCTTGCTCCTCCTGGATGGTGCGCAGCTGCTCCTCCTGGATGGTGCGCAGCTGCTCCTCCTGCCGGCGGGCTTGTTCCTCCTGGATGGCGCGCAGCTGCTCCTCCTGCCGGCGGGCTTGCTCCTCCTGCCGGCGGGCTTGTTCCTCCTCCCGGCGAGCCTGATCCGCTTGCATGGCGCGCAGTTGCTCAAACAAGGCGCCAAGGTCTGGTCCAACCTGGGTACTCATCGACGAACTTCCCGAGGTTGCTCCACCGGAGTTGTCCCGGCGCCCAGGGGTTTCTTCCTCAGGAGCCTCGGCGCCGGAGCCACCTGTTTGCTGCGAGGCAGTCTTAGCGCGAGTACTCATGCCTTCTCTCGGCATGACAGGCATTTTACCTTCCAATCCCACTTCTGACACCAAATGTTACGGAAGTGGGTACAGGGATTGGAAGGAAACGAACGTTTTACCGAAAATAGCGATTTATTCGCACTTCGAACACGTAACACTGCACTGAACGCGTAGCACTGCACGAAACGCGTAGCACTGTCCGACACTGTCCCCGCGCACTATGCGTTACACGGTCCAACGCTGTGCTCCGAACACTGACAGTCCACTGGGAGCACTTTACCACTTTGCACTTCACTTCACTATTCACTGTTCACTTCACTATTCACTTTCACTGTTCACTTTTTCCACTTTTTCACTTTTCCTTCTTGTTCCTTTCTTCAGATCACTTTCCACTGAACTGCCCGTAGACGCGCTTGCAGCTCCTTATATACCCGGAATTTCGATTGTCATTTATTGGATTTCGATCGTCATTTATTGAATTTCGTTAGTCTTTTCGTTTTCTTCTGTTGGATTCCGATCGTCTTTTCCTTCTTACATCATTTCTTGTTTTAGTCCAGAACTTTCGGTTCTTTATTTGAATTCCTTAAAGAAGGCACTCGCCGCTACTAGAATTTTCTGGTAACATTAAAATGTCGAACAAAAATCTTCATAGCTGGACCGGGCTCGAACTCGCGTACGTCTGCTTTGCAGTCGTAGCTCCGACGGCCCGGCTATTGGAACATTGACGATGTTTGCCAAAAACTTCACTGCCTTGCACGCTTGCGTAGTTACGTCAGCACGGCGTCACAATAATGTTAAAATTTTTAGGGTTCCTTAGGACTTTGATTGGGGTTTTACTACATTGAGGAATTTGATTAAGTGGTCAACTTTTAGGGTTCCTTAGGACTTTGATTGGAGTTTCAACTACACTTAGGAGCTTGATAATGTTAACATTTTTAGGGTTCCTTAGGACTTTGATTGGAATTTCAACTACACTTAGGAGCTTGATAATGCTAAAATTTTTAGGGTTCCTTAGGACTTTGATTGGGGTTTTACTACATTGAGGAACTTGATAAAATAGACAACTTTTAGGGTTCCTTAGGCCTTTAATTGGACTTTCAACTACACTTAGGACCTTGATTATGTAAACAATTTTAGGGTTCCTTAGCACTTTGATTGGAATTTCAACTACACTTAGGAGCTTGATAATGCTTAAATTTTTAGGGTTCCTTAGGACTTTGATTGGGGTTTTACTACATTGAGGAACTTGATAAAATAAACAACTTTTAGGGTTCCTACGTTAATAATCAAGTTTTCACTTCTGCCGGCACTCCCGGAGTGCAACCCGTATTTTTTTTTTTTTATACATTTACCTGATTTTATGTAGTAGCCATGGCCTATCCTATAACTAAGCATTGCCTCATAGGTCACGCACATCGGGGACGTCCCTTACGATGCCTTGCCCTGGGTTCATCAACTTGAGGCATACAGTATTTCAGCCTCATAAAGTACGTATCCTTTTTTATGATTATTTAGGTATTTGTTAAATGGGATTGGGCAGGGCATGTGGCTCGTATGCCGGACATTCTTTGGGCCAAAATATTAACTGATTGGGTCCCACAATGTCGGCGTCGTAGAGGAAGACCCCGGAGAAGATGGCGGGACGATCTCGATTGTCATTTAAGCGACTGGCGCATTGTAGCCAAAGATCGAGAGGTGTGGAAGAAGGGGAGGGAGGCCTTTGCCCTGCAGTGGGACGACCAAGGCTAAAAAAAAAATAAAAAAAAGGTATTTGTTCTTGTGTTATACTTTAAGAGTCCAGTTGCATAATCGTAATTCCTTAGTACATAAGGGTCCAGGATGTGAGAGTAAAACACATTTTTTTATATAAAAAGAAGTAATATTTATTTGACATTAATTGAGAAATAACAAATAGGTAGCAGGTAAGGTACATAAGCAAATAGATACCTACTAGGTACATAGGCATAACTGGAATGTATTCACACAGGCAACGTTGCGTTGTAAAATTGATTAGAACAATAAAATTATAGAATAAGGTAGACATGCAGGATGTAAAAAGACAATTCCTCAGTTTCGTAGGTCGCTGGCGATGGCGATCAGTGAAACGCTGTCATTTTTGACAGCGTTATAGCTGATAGGCCTTACAGATCTTGTAAATAATTGTTGAAATGTAATTAACTTATCGAAACTGGTCTTTTTGCCTGGATAATTGTTATGATAGACCAGGGCATAACTATTATGATAGACTCTAGCCCGTTATTTTTTGTCGCGGTAGATTATTATATCCCAGAAACTGACAATCGAAATTTGTCAAAATTCTTGGGATAAATTATCTATGTATAGTAGTGTAGTGTGCAATCAATATGTAGGATACATCTTTTTACAACCTGTATTGTTAGAAACTGTAGGTAATAGAAAACAAAATACACTTTTGCTGATAAACTAGTAAATTTAAAATGTAAATTAACATTAAAATTTATCTCGGAACACTAAGTAGGATCCATAGCACACAATAGATGATGCTAAAGTTTTACAGAAAAGTGGATAAAGAAATAAAATTAATAGTACCTAGTAAATAAAGTACCTAACCTGCATACGTAGGTACTTACATAAAACACTTGTATATGATTGCGTTCGCAACCTACGAGTAGATAGTACGTTAGAATAGATCAAGAATACGCAGTTACTACAGTTAATACAGTGAATACCTATGTGCTGTGGAGTTAGACAATATTTTAATTATGCGCAGCAAAAAATATCTTGATAAAGTTGTGCCGTGTGTATTTCTGACCCTTCAGTAGCGTAGCTAACGGAGGGCTAAACAGGGTAGTGCCCCGGGCCTCCCAAGCTCAGGGGCCCCTCGGACTCTTGACTTAAAAATCTGGAGTACGTCGAATTCGGAATACAACGATTACCGAAAGAAACGATTTAAATAGTTTAGTTGGGGCCCTAGTGTGTTTATTGGATCACGGTCTTTGCTTAGTTAGCTACACCACGGTATCCGATATACTGATTTCCACTCTCCCCTAAAGTGAGTGTATTTCTACTGTTTAGCTCGTGTAACAACTGATTTTCTTATCGGACTCAAGAAAAAACCTTAAAATGCAGAAACGGACTAAGAGGAGATTGGTAATTAGGCACATGGAAGTTATTTCTACTTTTATTGAATTGGAACTTCATTATCCCATCTCAGTACATAGAGCAACTGAAGGCAACCATGATATGAAAAAAAACCGAAATTAAATTTGTTTGCTTTTTACCCTGCCCAGATGGAAGGTAATGTTTCGAGTGTACCTACCTATGTATGTAAGTAAAACATTTATGGGATGGGTGTATGTAAGTGTGTCGGTTTCTATGTGCTTCAGTGCAACCTAAACGGCTTCATGGGTTTTCTCTCAACAAAACCCTAATCTCTTGCCAGTTTAGGAGATATGCCACTAGTAGCCTCTGCTCTAAGTAAATGCTGGCCCTATTGTTCTACAGCTGAAATTGTCCACAATATTTACTTCTTGATATTTTTATGATAAGTTCTCAGTGTGGAATGAGATGGAACAGTGTATGGATAATCACAAAAAGAAAAACCCGTAAAGTCATTGCAAGCAGTTTCCCCGATATAACCAAATGCATATTGTTCCTAAATTCCTCGTGAAGCGAGTGGTTTAATGTGCTATTGGTTGTCTACACCATCACAAAGTGAACTTTAAAGTTGTCAGAATTATTCTAAGTAGATACGAGTAAGTAATATAATATTTATTAAACATTGCCTAAATCCATTAAATACTTACTGTGATTATATTTTATTATTGGTTAAATACCTACTATTACATCAATTATTATACGTGATTAAATATTGAAAAACATTACGGACGCATTGTGCTATGCTGATGTAATAAAGGTTATAGTACAGCCGAAGATCAGATGGGCTATATAGGTACTTGTTCCAGCTAGTTAGTTGGATTAAAACCGTACTGACCAGCACCGTTACGTTTTCTTACTCTTACTTTTATTTTATTCGAAATAAACGGCTTAGCAAACTTCGGAACACATCTGTCACCCAGATGAATGTTACCAATGGTCACACTCATCACACCATTAGAAGACTGTAGATGGATGACGGTAGCTCCAAGTCTTGTCCAATAGCATAAGCAAAGTGGGGCAGGTGGTAAGTCGGGCCACGAATGCTCATAATATGTATAGTGTATAGTCAAGAATAGTATACTACTTCCCGGTGTGTATACGATTTTTCTGCTCGACGACGGCGGAAAGGGGCAACTTCGGTTCGTGCAGCGGGCCGGAAGTTGCCACTTTCCACCCGGTGAGGTTACATGTGATCTGAGACATTTCTTATTTTACTTCCCTGGGTATACATACTATTACCTACACAATGCGTCCGCAGTAGGTTCTTATGCCCGGTTCCAATATTATAAGAGCGTGCCAGCAGCGTACGTTGTAGGCAAATGTGAGTAGGAAAAGCAAAGATGCGATATCGCGGGACAAGTATCTCGGAACGAATACGCTAGAAGAACTATTCGCTGATATGACAACATGAAGTGCGACAGTTATTAACCTAAAAGAGGAGCCAAGAAGAATGAGGCGACAGATGATTGAACAATGCGAAATGACTAACGGACGCTCGTAGATTAAAGGAACCGAGCATATCAATAACATCTAAGTAATACTGAAAAATACATCAATTACTTCAAACATCAGCACTAATGAAAATGTTAAATAATGTAAAAATATTAGAAATATTATATGTGAGGTGAAAAAAATATTAGAAAGATGAAGTCTACGTGTAAAAAAATGATTGCTCTTACATCTTAGGAGAAAATTATAGGTAATTGTACTAAATTATATAAATATTTATAAATACGAATAATAATTAATCAGTAGTAGTAAGTATTTAAAATAAATATAAAATAAATGCTTATAAAGTCGTTTATGCCAATACAATATATTTATTACATAATATAATACAGTCGAAAGATACAGATTTAGAAAAATACATTTAATAAATATATAGATACGATATGTACTTCGAAAAATGCTATACGTATACATATATAATATTAGTAAAAATTTAAAGAAGCTAACTGGCTAAGTTCCGTCGACTCAAGACGGACCCACAGTGGGACACTGTCGTAGTTGTTCAATGGACATGTTCAGCTGACTCCACGAAGGTGGGTAGTCAATAGCCATAGGTGGTATAATATATACCTGACCCATATAAATAGAGGCTTATTTATTTATTTCAGAGCACGCTGACAGACGCACTAGGGAATCATCACCCAGCAATTTTAAATGTTCAAAAAAGTTATGTCGATCCATGCCGAGTTTTAATATTAAATACCTTCCGGCTGTTTCCGCAACAAACATTGGTAAATAGGGTTTTCATATAATTTCCCAGTGGTCTGTGTATATTAGCGGTTCTTTGAGGAAGGTACTGATCGTCAATCGTAGTTCCAGCGAAGGATACCCTTGTTGTCAGGGTACTTCTGGCAAGTCAAAGTTTTGACTACTCCACCGGCTGACTAAAGCAAGCAAAGCAGCCACCAAAATACAATCTTCTAAACAAATCCAGTTGGACCACTCTTTAGTTCTTATCATAAATTCTTACTCATCTTAAACTCAGACTTCCAAAAGGTACCATCAACTTTGTTGACCGGCCAGTAAAGGCAAGCCAGTGACAAGTCAAACCCAACTTAAACGGAAAGTTAAATAGTTATTTCGTGTTATAAACTTCCAAAATGGTTTCACTTCTCGAGTGTTGACCGTTCGCTTGCTAAAAATGGGTGTTTAATAACTCATTTCAAAATGTTGGCGCACCAGAATATACAACTCATAATTCGGAACTATGGCAAGTTATATTTGAGGATTTTTTTGAAAACACAATTTAGAGAAGGCGAGAATGCTCATAACCATGGGTTCGACTTGTTTATTTACATAGGCCAGCCAATGAAGGCTAGACCTTTACTAAGTCTTAACCTTATACTCAGACTTAATCCCGTTCTGGGCCGCAACCTAAGACCTTTAAAAGATTTTTATTATATACGAGTATCTCGGAGTTTCAACAACTTATCAAACTACCCTCGATCCATTCACCATGGCCGAAGATCATTGAAAGCTGTTAGATGTGATAACACTGGCTGCGACCCTTCGTTCTTTTAATACTACTTTAGAAATAAGAAAGAAGAAAGAGAAAGCGCCGCAAGTCTAGCCAGAAACAGGTTAAAGGTTTTCTGTACTAAGTTTGACTTGTTGTTGTTTTTTTTTAATTCCGTCTATCCTGGCTATGACTGTTGGTTTTTTCTGGTGCTTATTCTAATTCAGGCTCCCAAGAACTTCTTGACCAAGTATCCCGGGAATGCGAACAGGACTAAGATGACCGCCACGATGCAGAACGTTATGAACGCGTACTTAATGATCGCGCACTTGTGGTTGTGCCACATGATGTATCGCATCGACCTCAACGGATTCAGGAACCACATGAACGACGAGTCTGGCCGACTGGAAAGAATATTACAATTACACGGTATTTAGTCTATTAGCTCCTCTTACAGCAAATAATAAAGGCAACTATTATCCATTAATAAATGTGTGCAATAGTTTTATTCTGCACACACTGGACTTCCATTGCACGCACTGGTGGTCTAGTGGTAGTGGCCCCGCCTTCCGATCCGAAGGTCGTGGGTTTAAATCCACTCGTGTACCAATGAGTTTTTCTGTCGAAAAATTAAGTGCACTATGCCAGTACTCTCAAAATGGTGAAGGAAAACATCGTGAGGAAACCGGGGCGTGTTGTAGAACCTAAAAAAGTTCGAGCAACACGTGTCAAGGGTCACGCAAAAAGGGCCCACCAGCGGCCTACTTGCGGAAAAACCTGCCCACACATCAAGTGCGTATGATAAACTTGCCAACTTGCCATTGCACGCAACCAAATTCCCGCTTGTCAATGGCAACAATGTATTTTGAGAGACAAGTAACTGCATTTTTAGTATAGCGGCTCAGCTTCAAGCATGAATTTGCTTCGTTCGTCAGGTTACTCATAAAAAACAAAGCATTAAGAGGGCACCGAGTAAAATAGTTCAAAACGATAGTCACGGTTAAATCGATATTATGAATAAACTTGCAATAATGAATCTAAAACTATATAAAGTACCAGACTGAACGTATTTGCAATTATTCCATTACAAAAATATTAATTTATGTCTAGAGAAATAAACAAAGTTGAGTAAAATTGGACAAAGTAGTATGACAGCGTTAAATAGAAATGTCATATTAAATAGTAGGTATATTTTTTTAACATACTTTAATTCGTATTAATTTCAAATGTTTAGTCTACAATTAGACCTTTTCGATTTTTAAAATGTCACTTAGTTATTTAGTTATGAATTTTTTAATCCGCCATACATTTTTACTATGGACGCGCGAAGTATTTTCCGTCTGCCTGGTTTACTCGATACGCTCATAAGCTAAGATAAAATATGCTAGTAGTTACTTGGGTTTCTCCATAGCATCTGGTTCACTGCGGCCCAGTCCAGCAGGCTGCCTTTCTGCCTCTTCGAGTGTTAACAGGTGGATTTCCGCTTCCACTTTTCCAGTCAGCTCCATTTCCTCCGTATCTCGCTTGATATAGAACGGCCACCAGCCCCTAACGCGTTTCTGCTTGAAGATATTGATGGTCGGCACTCCCTCATCATTGCTCATCATGCCGAGAGTGCAGAGCTTGGCTGACTTAGCACCGCGCGGGAATCTATTTAGGTCCAGGGTCAGGGCACCTGAAAAGTCAGTATTGAGACGTTTAAGCTTCTTCTTGTCGTATCACTAGTTCTGGTGTGGTGAAAGGATTTTATGTGGGCTTAACAAAGTTATTTTAATATTTCACCAAAGAGTCACCTCACCTAAAAAGTCATCAGATGTGAAGTGGTCAGCGTCCCATACTTGCAGCTCTAGCCTTGCCGGGATTTTGCATTCTGTTTCATCCCAAGAGAAAACAGATTCCCTGCGTGACGTTACGATCCGTTCCTCTGCTTCCAAGTACTCGAACGGGTAGATGAAACGCCAATTAAAATTACCCTCGCCAGTCAGAGAGCGGTAGTGGATGTCTGTGCTTTGGCAGTCATCCGGACCTTTCACCCAGCTGTTCAAATAAATTCATTATTTAATTGATTATTTGTGCATAAAATAAATAGCATTCGATCTTAAAGTAATTTAGGTGGTTATGCACCCTATTAATGGGTTAAATCAGTAAGAAACGGCTAATGGTAACTACACAAATCACTCCTACACAATTTTTTATCCATTATATCAATAAAACCCGGACCGCTTTTTTCTCACAAAAACAATATTCAAGTATTGGTTGTTTTACCCTTTTACGTATATATCAGACATCTTCTCTCCGGTGAAGAAAGCGTCATCTTCAAGTACTACATCATCAGTATTCCAAATGATGACTCGCAGCTCATGCGCTTTGGGCTTGCGGGGCGAGATGTCAAGTTGGGGTCCAGGAGCAGGCATGTCCATGGGGAACATATCCACCCACATCTCGAGGCGACCTTGTTCAATGCCTACAAATAGAAGAAATGTTATGGATGTGTGTTTTGGATATATATTGACTGCCTTCACAGCTCAGTTGGTAGAAACTCTGCCTTCTGCGCTGGCGGGCGTGGGTTCGATCCCCACCGAGAACAAATATTTGTGTGGTGAACGCAGATGTTTGTTCTCTGTCTGGGTGTTATATTGTATTCTATGTATGTACCTATTTACAAAAAAAAAAAAAGTATTTAAGTAATATATCAGCTATCTGGTTCCCATAATACAAGCTCTGCTTAGTTTGGGGCTAGATAGTGTTGTGTAGATTGTCCGCATTATTTATTATTATTATTATTATATCATTAGTCTTCAAACTGCTCTATAATGGGAATTATGATAATAAGGCTGTAAAATCATCTAAATATATAAAACTCTTTCGTTACTGACTGACTGACTGACTGACTGACTGACAATCAACGCACAGCCTAAGCCGTTAGTCCTAGAAGCATGAAACTTGGAGGGTATGTTCCTCTTATAACGTAGAGGTGTACTAAGAAAGGAAATTGGAAAACTATTTCCCGAAGAGGAGAAAAAGGGGAAAAATGGTTTAAAGAAAAATCAACGCACAGCCTAAACCATTAGTCCTAGAAGCATAAAACTTGGAAGATGTGTTGCTCTTATAGAGCAAAGGTGCATTAAGAAAGAAAATCGGAAAATTATTTTCCTAACAGAAGAAAAAAAAGGAAAAAGTTTCATGAAAATTCACAAAAAATTGCTTTACAAAATACGCAAAAAAACAGTCAAAAAAAATCTGCTACCGCAGCATCTGTCACCAAATTTGAATACACATAAAAGTTTACATTAACCCCACCGTAACCACTAAGACAAAATCGCGGAAAACACCTATCGTACCGAAACTAAACACCGCACCGCTTCAAAAAACGGCTAAAGTACATGCTCAAAACTATGGTAACCAGCTGGTCATGTCAAATTAAAAAAATCTGATTCGATTATACACCAACACGCAGACGAAACCCTAAATTAGCCACTAATATAACATAAAATCACAAGAAATTGCTTTACAAAATACGCAAAAAAAACCTTAAAAAAATTTTCAGCTACCGCAGCATCTGTCACCAGGTTTGAATACACACAAAGGTTTACAAAAAAACCAATGATAACCACCAAGACAAAATTGCGGGAATCATCTATCATACTTAAACTAAACACCGCTAAAAAAAAACAGCTACAACAGAACTCGCCTTCAAATTCAAATACACTCTAAAGTACATGCTCAAAACTATGGTAACCAGCAGTTGGTCATGTCAAATTAAAAATTCAGATTCGATTATACACCAACATGCATACGAAACCCCAAATAAGCCACTAATATAACATAAAATCACAAAAAATAGCTTTATAAAATACGCAAAAAAAAACATTAAAAAATTTTCAGCTACCGCATTATTTGTCACCAGGTTTTAATACACACAAATGTTTACAAAAAAACCGATGATAACCACCAAGACAAAATCGCGGGAATCATCTATCATACTTAAACTAAACACCGCTGAAAAAAAACGGCTACAACAGCACTCACCTTCAAATTCAAATACACTCTAAAGTACAAGCTTAAAACGATGGTAACTTGCATTTGATCATATCAAACTAAAAAAACTATATTTAGTGTTAATTAATTAATTAACACTAAATAAGTACGCTAAGAAAGGAAAATGGAAAATTATTTACCGAAGAGGAGAAAAAGGGGAAAAATGGTATAAAGTAAAATCAACGCACAGCCTAAACCGTTAGCCCTAGAAGCATGAAACTTAGAAGGTGTATTCCTCTAATAGAGCAAAGGTGTACTAAAAAACAAAATAGGAAAATTATTTCCCTAAAAGAAGAAAAAACGGAAAATGATTTTAAGAAAAATCACAAAAAATAGCTTTACAAAATACGCAAAAAAACATAAAAAAAAGTCAGCTACCGCAGCATCTGGCACCAGGTTCGATTACACACAAAGGTTCACAAACAAATCAACACCAACACGCATACGAAACCCCAAATTAGCCACTAATATAACATAAAACTACAAAAAATAGCTTTACAAAATACGAAAAAAAAACATTAAAAAATTTTCAGCTACCGCAGCATTTGTCACCAGGTTTTTATACACACAAATGTTTTCAAAAAAACCGATGATAACCACTTAGACAAAATCGCAGGAAACATCTATCATACTTAAACTAAACACTGCTGAAAAAAATCCGCTCCAACAGCACTCACATTCAAATACATTCTAAAGTACAAGCTCAAAACAATGGTAACTAGCAGTTGGTCATATCAAATTAAAAAAATCTGATTCGATTATACACCAACACGCATACGAAACCCCAAATTAGCCACTAATATACCATAAAATCACAAAAAATAGCTTTACAAAATACGAAAAAAAAACATTAAAAAATTTCCAGCTACCGCAGCATTTGTCACCAGGTTTTAATACACACAAATGTTTTCAAAAAAACCGATGATAACCACTTAGACAAAATCGCGGGAAACATCTATCATACTTAAACTAAACACTGCTGAAAAAAATCGGCTCCAACAGCACTAGCCTTCAAATTCAAATACACTATAAAGTACAAGCTCAAATCTATAGTAATCAGCAGTTGGTCATGTCAAATTAAAAAAATCTGATTTGATTATACACCAACACGCATACGAAACCCCAAATTAGCCACTAATCTATATATATATATAACTCAAAGGTGACTGACTGACTGACATAGTGATCTATCAACGCACAGCCCAAACCACTGGACGGATCGGGCTAAAATTTGGCATGCAGGTAGATGTTAAGACGTAGGCATCCGCTAAGAAAGGAAAATGGAAAATTATTTACCGAAGAGGAGAAAAAGGGGAAAAATGGTATAAAGAAAAATCAACGCACAGCCTAAACCGTTAGCCCTAGAATCATGAAACTTAGAAGGTGTGTTCCTCTAATAGAGCAGGGGTGCGCTAAGAAAGAAGATAGGAAAATTATTTCCCTGAAAGAAGAAAGAACGGAAAATGATTTTAAGAAAAATCACAAAAAATAGCTTTACAAAATACGTAAAAAAAACATTTTAAAAAATTCAGCTACCGCATTATCTGGCACCAGGTTCGATTACACACAAAGGTTCACAAACAAACCGATAATAACCACTACGACAAAATCGCGGGAAACATCTATCATACTTAAACTAAACACTGTTGAAAAAAATCGGCTCCAACAGCACTCACCTTAAAATTCAAATACGCTAAAGTGGAGGCTCAAATCTATGGTAACTAGTAGTTGGTCATGTCAAATAAAAAAAACAGATTCGATTATACACCAACGACGAATACGATAGCCCAAATTAGCCACTTCAACAAATTCACGAAAGTTCTTTACAAAATAGGCAAAAAAAACATTAAAAATTTCCAGCTACCGCAGCATCTGTCACATGGTTTGAATACACAAAAAATTTTCAAAAAAACGATGATAACCACTAAGACAAAATTGCGGGAATCATCTATCATACTTAAACTAAACACCGCTGAACAAAATCGGCAACAACAGCACTCGCCTTCAAATTCAAATACACTCTAAAGTACAAGCTCGAAACTATGGTAACTAGCATTAATTGTTCATATCAAACTAAAAAAACCAGATTCGATTATACACCAACGAATACGATAGCCCAAATTACCCCATAAAAGAAAATCACGAAAAAGAGCTTTACAAAATATGATAAAAAAAAACATTACACAAAATACGCAAAAAAAAACATTAAAAAATTTCCAGCTACCGCAGCATCTGTCACCAGGTTTGAATACATAAAAAAAATCAAAAAAACCGATGATTACCACAAAGACAAAATTGCGGGAATCATCTATCATACTAAAACTAAGCACCGCTGAAAAAAATCGGCTACAACAGCACTCGCCTTCAAATTCAAATACACTCTAAAGTACAAGCTCGAAACTATGAAAAACCAGATTTGTTTATACACCAACGAATACGATAGCCCAAATTACCCACTTAAAGAAAATCACGAAATAAAGCTTAACAAAATATGCAAAAAAAAACATTAAAAAAATTCCGCTACCGCAGCATCTGTCACCAGGTTTGAATACACATAAAGGTTAACAAAAAAACCGATGATAACCACTTAGACAAAATCGCGGGAACCATCTTTCATACTTAAACTAAACACCGCTGAAATACACTTTAAAGTTCAAGCTCAAAACTATGGTAACTAGCATTTGATCGTGTCAAAATAACAAAACCAGATTCGATTATACACCAACAAATACGATAGACCAAATTACCCACTAAAATAAAATCACGAAAAAGAGCTTTAAGAAATACGCAAAAAAAAAAATTATTTAAATAACTTCAGCTACCGCAGCATCTGTCACCAGGTTTGAATACACACAAAGGTTAACAAAAAAACCCAAGATTACCACTAAGACAAAATCGCAGAAAACACCTATCATAGCGAAGCTAAGCACCGCTGAAAAAATTCAGCTACAATATAACTAACTAATATAATAGCACATGCCTTTAAATTCAAATACACTCTAAAGTACAAGCTCAAAACTATGGTAAATAGCAGTTGGTCATGTCATTTAAAAAAACCAGTTTCGATTATACACCAACAAATACGATAGCCCAAATTAGCCACTTAAACAAAATCACGAAAAACAGCTTTACAAAATACGCAAAAAAACATTAAAGAAAATTCAGCTGCCGCAGCATCTGTCACCAGGTTCGAATACACACAAAGGTTTACAAAATAAAATTATAAGTTTAAAAAACTTGAGAAACCGACTTCATTGTCAAACGGCTAAACCGATTTTAATCAAATTTGTTTGGGACAATCTGGACGTAAGCATAACCTTCCAAATAAAAAAATAATTTTCTAAATCGGTTTATAAATGACGGAGGCATGCAATTACAAACATTAAAAAAAAAATGGCAACACCGATTTTAATAAAATTGAAATGGGACCAATCTGGAAGCAGTACCTTTCAGATAAAAAAATATTTTTTCAAATCGGCTCACAAATGACGAAGTTATGCGGTAACAAACATTAAAAAAATAAATAAAAAAAAATACAACCGAATTGAGAACCTCCTCCTTTTTGATTGGAAGTTGGTTAAAAACCGATGATATCATACTTAAATTAGACACTGCTGAAAAATAAAACAACAGCACTTGCCTTCAAATTCAAATACACTCTAACGTACCTACAAGCTCAAAACTATGGTAACTACAGTTGGTCATATCAAAATAAAAAAAAAGAACTCAAATATCCACGCGGACGAAGTCGCGGGCATCAGCTAGTTTAAACATATTTTTGTCACATTTGTTCGAGTTGACAATTGCATGTCAATGCAAGAGACAAAACACGGATTAACTAGTCCAACGCTACGCCAGGATTATTAATAAGGCCATGTGAGTATTAATTGCCATACCAGGTTTGCTGGGGTGGTAGAGAGAACGAGTCTCCACATGCTCCGTGACAAGATGGCAACCCACTCGCGGGATCTCTTCCCACCTGTGAAGAACCACCAGAGCCATCTGCTCCTCTTGAAGGTCGGGGTCGGAAAACAGTTCTTCATCCAACGGCATGTTAAATACTGTACGTCCGATCTTCACTCTGGCTTGTTCATACACAGGCGCATCTATCTTGCCATCCCTACACAGCTTAGCCAAGATCTGAGTAGGCTTCAAGGAGTCACGCCAGCGGTTGTACCCAGTCCTAAATATATTAGTGTGTTAGTAACGGTTTTAGAGTTAGTAGTTGATTACGACAAGCACAAAAGGCCTGAATAGTTAATTACTTATATCCTAATGATATGCCCCCCCCCCCCCCCCCCCCCCCTTGATAAAAAGCGTAGACCAGGCAGACCCCGGAAACGATGGAGTGACGACATCGTCAAAATAGCAGATAGCGCTTGGAGTAGAGAAACTAGGGACAGAACGAGATGGCGGCAAATGGAGGAGGCTTTTACCGCTCTAGGCGGTCCTTATTTACAAATTGAATAGTTTTGCTATAGCTAAAGTAAAAAGGAATTTAAATTATAAGTTATTAATATAAGAACGTAAATTAGATAGAATAAGAGAAATAAAGCTTTTTATTATTATTTATTTATGGATAATATTTTTGTGTTCACCAAAAATCTTAAAGTACATCAATGTATGCATTTCTAAAATATTGATCTTCCCCGAAAAATACTGATCGTGCACCAAATACTCCTGAATATTACACAAAGGGCGGATCCGACTTGGATAGGTTAGGTTATGTTAGAACATAAAAATTACGCATAAGGGGAGCGAGCAGAGTGAGCGTGCCGCGGCAGCGGCCGCCGCAGTGCCAGAGAATATTTTTTTCCCAATAACCTCAAAGGGGCTGCCAGTTTAGTACAATTGTTCATTTTTTTATTAATAAAGCTACATTGGACATTAATTCAAATACATTTTGCAGTGCATTATCTGAAGTAAAACTAAAAAAATAAATGCTTGTTTTTAAAATTAGGTGTATTACTATTTTTACAAATTTACAACCGTTGTTAAATAGATGCTCGTTATGACATATTTTAACGAACATATTTTGGTGCACATTCAGTATATTTGGTGGAACACAGGCAAATTTAGGTAAATGAAATGGGAATAAATTGAAGTACGTTTAAATACCATCCTTTATATTATCCTAATGATCTTCGATATTGAAGGATTATGATGATAAAAACTATTTTTTTTATTACCGTTCACCGAATGAACAAACATGAGCCATATTGTTAAGTTTTTATATACAATAACAAACTGGTACTCCATTAGCAAAAAGCTGACTTTACAAAAGATGGAGCGATGATATCATCAAAATCCCTGGCAAGACATGAAGGAGCTAGAAATAGGGATAAATGGAAGATACTGGATGAGGCTTTCACCGCTGATAGAAGACCTCTCACGAGCAACAATAAACAAAAACAAACGTTAGAATATAGACTTTTCATATAAATTTGACATGATATCAAGAAAAAACCTCTTAGTATCGACTGTTTAAAAATCAATTTCGTGACAGCTTCACGATTTTTTTTTTATCGAGAAAATTATTATTATTCACGTTTCTATCTTCACAAAGCTCTAGATTATACGTATCTTCTTCTTCTTGCCCTTATCCCACTTTATGTGGGGTCGGCACAACACGTCTTCCTCTTCCATTCCCCTCTGTCAGCCGTCATCTCTGCATTCATTCCTCTCTTATCCATGTAATCTTTTACACAGTTCATCCATGTACTATATTACATTATTCATCCATATACTATATTATATTATTAGGTAATGCTTACTCCTCATATTTTTTTGGTAGGCCGCAAGTGGCCCGATGTCGGCTGTAGAAGCGATTCTCGAGATCAATTTTTGTTTCTCCAATCATTTCATCGGCAGTGACCAGGTCCCAGTCGTATACTGCAATGGTCAGAATCGAGTCCTGCGGGAACGTGGCTTCGACTTCGTAGCATTTTCCAAAGATAGGATTAAGTTGCTTAGATACATAATTTTCCTTGTCAATAGTCTTATTGTCGCCCAAATTAAGCACTATATATGGATCAGCTTTCCCGTTCATATCCATCGGATGAAGATCTGTAGCCTTAACGATGTAAACTCGGACGAGAACACGAATCGGCTCATTGCTACGAACTCCTTGGAAAAACCCAAAATTAGGATCATGCCCCGTGATTGTAGAATTGTCAATGCCTCTGGGAAGAGGCCATTTGTAAACCTTTATGGCTCCCTAAAACAAAAGAGGATGTCTCAAGTGTGAACATAAAGTGCTAAAAAACAAGCAAAAGAAAATATTTGTCTTGGAATCGAAATAGTACTTTGAAAGAGCCAACAACGCGGCTTTCATCGTCAGAGCCTTCCCCAGTTTTTTTGCCTCGGTAGAGGTCAAATGTGTGAAGCCACTCCTTGAACTCTTCGTACTCTGGGACTGCTTCCAGTTCATGCGGGTAAACCTGAACAATCGAAATACACGTTATAAGAGATTTATAATATATCTCATCAGTCTAATCTAATTTTTACAAATTCTATATAAGAAGTTTGTTACCTAGATTTACCTAATTTAATTTAATTTTGCCGTAAGGCCATTGTAATGTCCCAGCGGGGCTCATGTTCTGGACGTTATTACCCCTAAGACCTATAATACACATGAAACAATGAATAAATGAATATGAATATGAATAATTTCAACTAGTTTTTTACCTTTGACAGAGCTGACTTTGGGATTGCATTTTTCTTTGCTGGCATATTCGATGAAGATGTAGAACGCTGTGACTTTCCCTTGGGAGGTTGTGGAATCTTTCGGCGCGCCCCACCACATCCGCGATTGCAGCGCGCTGGTGAGCCGGGCTCATCGCGCATACACCGCGGTGACACACCACCACTGGTGCTCGCATGAGCCGGCTGCAACAAATTGTTCTGGCCCTTTTGGGTTTTATCCTTCATCTCTTCAATCATTACTTCGTAGGATGCGAAGTATTTTGTCCACCAGTCTTTGATCCTGGCGTCATCATCGCTTAAAGAAGAATCAGCGCTGGCTTTTCGATTGCGGGAGTCGCGTGTTCTTCGGTCGAAGCTCTGATTACGCCTAGGCGATTTATCTCGCGTAAGTCCATATGAGATTGCTGCACCTCTGGGTAGAAGAGGCATATTTTCTCTTTCATGTCCTATGGTGAACACGTCTTCTTGAATGATGCAATTAGCTCGCAAGTCAATGTTTTGCAGTTGAATCAATGATTTTTTTCGTTCTTCCATATCACGTTCACGCTTACTCATTGGTGTGAAAATATACTTCTGAATAGAGTTGATGGTATGCGTCCCTACCAACACATTCCTTCCAAAGCTGCGACAATCCACGACTCGAATGGTCAGAGGAGGCTGATAAACATCTTGGTCAGGAAGTTCCAGTTCAATAAATTTCGTAGGATTGTGGAAGTTTGGATTGCGATTGGCGTTCTGAATTACAGTTGACGTGAGCGTATGGCCAGAGCACTCGATGTCAACTCTGGGTTTATCTACCGTTAAGAAATGAACTCGTTTCAAATCACGTAGACCCCAGAACAGCACTTCTATGCGGTATTTGGATAGTGTTGGGCGTATGCCTCGCGGCACTTGCATTATGGGGCCTTTATTTAGCAAGTCGATAGGCGGTTTTCCCGTTGAAGATCGGGGGCTAGGCAGGCTTGGAAGTTTTGTGCTTTCTTCCCCATCTACAGACTCGAGTAGTTCAAAGGTAGCCAAAAGCTCTCCTGCCATATCATCACCTCGCCTGATGTTGTGCCATTCCAAGGCAGGAGGACACGGAGGTCTGTCTCGTATATCTTCTAGCGATTTAATAAATGGCTTTACCAGAGTACGGCCAATGAATTCTGATTTTCCGAATCTATCTTGATCAAAAATTTCTACAACAACGGTCGGAGGATCCTCTTTTATGTTTTCGATCGTGCTGTAGAGTGTTATGTCTTCGAATACAAGTGTCTCGTCCCATGTTGGGCTCAGGGTCTGATCTATCACTTGAGTTGTTTGCGTTACATTGCCAATTATTATTCTAGCAAATGGATCTGACAATCCTGAAGCATCTGAACCAATGAGCGACCGCCCTTGGTATATATATGCACGCATTTGAAATTTCTGAAAAACATTTTTATTAGCATTGGTATAAAATAATAAATCAAACTTCATAAGGGATGTATTAGGCACGAGGATTTGATAACATACATGTCTTTCCGCATATAAAATGCTAATCGGAGCATTAGATGTCCAGATCATTCGGTACCCTGGGGGTAGCCCGTCCACGTAATGGGCTTTATCATGTATAGCGCCGAGCCACAAGTATAAATTGACTTTTGCAGGGATTGCCCACCCACTGGGAGAGGTTGATTTCTTGCCGGGCCACTGGAAAAATATCACAAACATGGGTAAACAAAATCCAAAAAATCTACTAGTCTATCTACTTTATCTTTGACATTGAATAGAGGTTTACGTGTGTGGTATGGGTACCTTAAAGAAAAGAGTCTGCATCTTGGCGCAGTACTTGCCGCATTCGCCTGGTACTTCTGAAAAGATGATCTCCCGGGCTGGGATCCTGTGGTACGCTAGGCGCTTGTCGTTGCCTATCAGCCAGATGAACACATCAGGCATTGAATGTTGAGCCTAAAATTTTAATATACATCACTATTTTGTAACTACCAAAAAAAATAGGGTAATGTAGTAGGAGTACAACACCCCTACTTCTATGAATGTGCAATCAGAATTTTTAGTTTCGATAAAATGACATTTTCAGAAATCCTGCATAAAATTATGGACATATTAGTTACGCAGTACTAGAGAGAAACAAATTTACGCTGTTCGGTTCCGCTTGGTATTTAGCGTTTATGAATGAAATGATTTTTGCTTGTTGAATCATTTCCTAATATTTGGCTAAAAATTTTTTTTTTATGAATTGAATTTTATTTTCGTGGATGTGTTCAGTTACAGCATTTCCATCTTTAGGTCCACTAAGTATGGTAAGCCTACGATGATGATACCCCAAGACCCCAATATACCCAAAATACGTATACAAAGCTGCTAAGTTTTTAACGTGGTTTACTGACCAATCGGACCAGGGTGATCAAGACAACGTTACTTACATCTTCACACAGATACCGCAGTCTGTTTAAATATGTATGAGCAGTGCGAAGGCGTTCTTTAATAGAACTTTTCGTGACCAGAGCCTTTAGATTCTTTGTCGATTTGCTTAGCGTCTCCTGAAAATTCCAAAACACCTGTTAAAAAGTTACTCGGTGCTGACTGGTGCTAACCTATTAGCACTAGGTTATCTTTGCCCAAGTAATAGCCTCATGTACTCCAGAAATAACAAAATTACCAGCTCATGGAAGCACAGCCTTTGCCTCTCCCGGTCTAGCTTCGTATTGCCGAAAGGTGGAGCGTTGGTCATATGGTGAACATAAGAAATGCATGCGTTACTCGTAACTTCCAACGTAGATTTGAGCAGCAAGATACCAGCTTCTAGATTTTCATTGTTTAGAGTTATTTCAGTGTCAGCGAGACCTTCCTCCTGAAAAATTATATCAGCATTTAGATCGTAGTTTTAACAGCATCATCGTGGTATGTTATCATGTTTGCATCAAGTTTTGATAAGTATCTACTTACAAGCTTCTCAATTATATTGGCGATGAGATTGGAATTGTACATCCTGCGGCGGTGATCCGGCCAGATACTGCGAATTTGCTGGCACGGTTTCTGGTCCAGAAAAGGCAGGTAGTAATACTGCTTATCATAGGAGCTTGGTTGCGGCGATGTCACGCTGTGCCAGAATCCTGTATCCACCTTGAGGTCATCTGAAAGAAGTAAGTAGCAATCATCACAAATGAGGTAATCGAAAATCCTTGGGTCATCGACGACTATAAAGAAGACAAACGCTAGTGACGAACCAGTGTCCACCGAAGCACTGGAATGCCACTATAGCCGTCACCGCGCAGCTAGAAGTGGAAGAAGCTCTTAAAAAGTTTTATTTCGATTTATTTCTTAATTTGAATAAAGGCTCTTTATTCTTATAAAGAAATAAATAAGGGCGTGAGTTCGATCCCCACCGAGAACTATTATTTGTGTGGTGAACATATATGTTTGTTCTCTGTCCGGGTGTTATATTGTAGTCTAAAGAATGTATTCCCAAATCAAAAAAATAAATGTATACTAGTATTATTATTATCCATCTGGCTTCCATAGTACAAGCTCTGTTCGTATCTTAGTGTGTCTTAGTTTGGGTCTAGATAGTGTTGTGTGGATTTTCGGCATAATTTATTTATTTATTTTTATACTTGTGCACCGTCAGAACCGAGTTCTTACCGATATTTTCGTCATAGTAGTCCTTTGGCAATTTCATAGACTCCATGTATCCGTCCAAGTTGTTTCCTGAGAGGCCAATGCTCAGCTCAAACGTGAGATTTTTATCAGCAAGGCGCTTGTCTATCATATTGGCTTCGAATATGCTGCAGAACAGAAAAAAGTCCTCGTTTTTCCCAAGGGTGGTCTCAGTGATCGGCGGTAGACTCTCCACTTCCACTTCTGTTGTTTGTGGGCGTTCCTGAGCTTCCATAATTTCGGTGCAAATGGAAATAAGTATTCTGCAACAAAAATACGAATTAAAAAAAATAGATTTATTAAAAGCAAGTTGACTGAGGTATATCAGAAAGTGGAGCAGTAGAGCCAAAGATGTATGTTACCTTCCACGATAAGAGACACCTTCATCCATGCCGTTATTGAGGCTGGAATGTTGATCAATTATGGAGTAGTCTCGAGTGGACCCGTACAGATAAACATACGCTGGGCCGAAAGTTGGGAGAAAGCCTGTAAAAAGAAACAAACCAATATTTGATGGCATATTGTTTATCTCCCATAAACCCCAAAAGTAAATGGACTTCATAATGAACTGCTGCTTCGATTCGACATTAGAATGGTCTGCGTTGTACCTACATACAACCAAAACCATTTGTAATAGTTAAAATGATATGGTATCCAGCGAGTTCACCTGGAATGTACCTACCTCTGTCTCCATCATTTGAAATCTTCCCCAGGTCAATGAAATGCGTCCCGATGACGTTAGAATTCTGATGGTTGATGGCATCGTGATCTTTTAGTTGAATTTTGATCCGCTGACACAGCGGAGGGAACATCTCAGTGAATATGATCTGCTCATTCCATTCTGGGCAGTAGGTGTTCTTACGGAAAGACGTTTGACCCTGCAAAAAAAAATACGTCACTATTTATTAAATGGATTAACTCTGAAAATTCAATCAAATACACGATCTGCGGTTCAGGTCGAAGCTCAACCTCCGCTATAGTATCTACACAGCTTATATAAAAATAAGATACGAAATAGTAGGTACAGACATTGCAAATTGACATGTTAGCTTCCTATGGGTAGAGTGACCGGGACATCGGGCCACGCAGTTTTATCATTCATATAGCTATCTAGAGTTTCTTCTTTTCGCTCTCTTTATTAAATTATTCTTAACATAGGCATTAAACTTCCGAATAGGAAGCTTAGTTGCATTTTCCGGAAGTTTATTATAGAAGCGTACAGTGTTCCCCATAAAAGACCCATTTACCTTCTGCAGACGAAATTTGGGAATATAAAGTTTATTTTTATTTCTAGTGTTAATATTATGCGAATAACATTTTTTCTGAAAGCTACAGATGTGTTTGTGAGTGTACAATAAGTTTTCATATAGGTATATATTGTGGAAAGTTGGTCATGTCTAGACCCTCCGCAGTGGACTCCTACATAATGAAGTAATGATTTTTTTAAGATAAGCCAACTCAATGTATCAACATACCGTCATGCCAGCGAAGCTGACTTGCACGTAAGGATCAACCAGGTCTTGACTCTCTCCTGTAAATGCTTTTTTTACATTGGCCATGAGGGAGTACGTCATCTTGGGCAGACCTTCTGCCTTGTGGATCCTCACTATGATGCGAGCTCGCTGTCGCTCCAAGGGCACTCCTTCAGGCAGCAACAGGTTGCTAAAAAAACGGCTCTCAGAAGTCAAAAGCTTTACATTTAGTCAGTAAAATAAAAAAATAAGCAACCAGATAATCAATGTTTAACCAACCAATTGACAGCGGGGCTAACTTCCAGATATGTTTGAATTTGAGGCAGGTTAAAGTAAGTTTAAACCAACGCAAAAGTCGTCGGGCACACCTACGCGATCGTTCAATCGCTCACCAGGCTGGAGTCACGTCACAAACAATACTCAACAAAAATAGCTGCACTGATCGCCACCGCCGGGTGCAGATGCTGCACCGGACGCCGCGATCAATCAGGGGGGACGCAACGGTGTGACCACGTCGCTACAAGTTCGTGCACAAAAACTGTTAGTTATATAGGCCTTGCCTTTAGGAATACCGTGCGCATATATCTCGGCGATCGGCGTTGATCTAGAGTATCGCTCTCAGTTGTTAGTAGCTCTGCCTTCTGCGCTGGAGGGCGTGGGTTCGATCCCCACCGAGAAAAAATATTTGTGTGGTGAACACAGATGTTTGTTCTCTGTCTGGGTGCTAAAATGTATTCTATGTATATATTTACAAAAAAAAAGTATTATAGTAAAAAAAGTAAGTAATATATCAGCTATCTGGTTCCCATAGTACGAGCTCTGCTTAGTTTGGGGCTAGATAGTGTTGTGTGGATTGTCGGCAATATTTATTTATACTTATTATTGGAAACATAGAACTAAAGTAATGCCTAATACATTGGGAACGGCTGTAAGACACTTACCCTTCAATGTCATCATCATCCTTCTCGCTCCTGGGTGGGACTTTGATCTGGTCACCCTTACCGATGACACTAATATCGCACTTAAGGAACCCCTTAGGCCCTGCAGTAATGTCGTCCGGGTCCGACAGAAGTGCCCACTTGTGGTAAAACTGGCGATCTGAAAAAAAAAGGGTTTATGTGGGTTAATTTTATTGACCGACTGGTGGCCGAAGTCGGGGTAAAGAAATCTGGGGCGATAAAAAGCGCGATGGGTCGACGACAACGTTAAGGTCGCAGGAAACACCTGGACAAAGACGCGCAGGACAGAGGAGGCTGGCAAAAGATGAAGGAGGCCTATATACCCAGCAGTGGGTGATACCGGGCTGAGATGATGATGATGATGAATTTTATGACAATGTTATTGCTATCGAAGGCTCGGCAAAGTCTTTGTAGACGGTCGCAGTGTAAAGGCTTGCACACGGAACGCAGGCGGAAAATAGAGACTAGATCACCGACCGCAGGCAATGTGCTCAAACGGCCGGCAACGCTACCTCTTTGAATGGCTAAGCGAATTCTTTGTCTTAGGTAAGCACAAGCACCAACCCTTTGGTCACCCTTATACCTTAGATAAGGCCATAATTTTAATCAAATGATGGCCAAACTAATGCGTAAGTATTTAATTATTCATTTCACCTATTCTCTTGCCGATGAAGTTAAAATATTTCATCTACGAACTACGGTAAACTGAATTAGGTCAAGTCGTTAAACCTAATCATGCAAGATTACTTTATTAATTACAAAATATAATCTTGTCCGCCATCTTGATCTTGCCGTAATTTGAGACTGTAGAACCGGTGCTCTTAAGTACATTGCATTGCAGAAATCTGGCCAGCAAAACGCAGTAGAGTATTTACGAAATAAATATTTTTTATCCAGGTTCATCGCATTTATTCGCCTTTATTGATTCGGTGTATATGTTACGGCTAATACCCGAAGTGCGGCTACACCTAGTTTTAGCCGGTTAGAATTAGGTGTAGGGCTCCTCGCGAGTGTTCTGGCTGAGCCATTGCAGATTCAAACTTGGGGCACCCCGACTTAAGTCACAAAAGTAACAGTTAGTTATTTTTTATTTTTTATACCTACTTAATTTCAAGAATAGTGCATGGCAGTACCCGAAAACAATCGGCTCGCACCAGGTTTAACCAAGAGTAAGTGGCTACACCTAATTCTAACCGGCTAAAACTAGGTGTAGCCGCACTTCCGGTATTAGCCGTAACATAATACATAAAAGTCTTCGGGGTAAAAAAAAAACAGTAACGCCTTACCTACATGTAAAGAGAGCCACCCTGAAAAATATTTTTTCTAATGTTTTGGTTGCATAGCTGATGGTTTATGCGCTGTCTTCTGTCGCTGTAGTTCGTCTGTATCTTAGGAAAATGTCAAACTATGGGTTTCTTGTTGGACATCGGAATCCTTAAAAGCGTTTTGACAATCTAGCTACGCGTCTCTATAATAACATTTCTAACCTACTTGTACGTTACGTTATAAATCTTATTTTGAAGATAAATAAGTAAAAACAGCCATGGCGTAATTTTTGCTAAATTCTATAATCTATACATAATCCGATTAAGCTCGAGGAGCTAATTAGGGTGAAGTACTCGTCTAAGTACCTAAAACAGAGCTTTCGTGTCCATTTATTGAGATTATCATCTTATTTATGCTATATTTTGTTGCTACCAAAATGTCTTTGAGGCAAGAGTTTCTACCCCCCTTCATGAAATAAATATCTTTTGTGTCTTTACGAAACATAAAGGGAATGCGTTTGAAATATAAAAAAACATTCTTTAAATCTTGTATTTTTTAATCAAACGCAATTTTCGTCCTATTCCGATGAAGCAAAAAGACAGGAACAAAAGGACCAAATTAAAAAGAAACATAGCCATTCGAAGTGTTCCGGTTATTTACTAAGCTGTTTATCATTATTGACGTTGTGTAAGCATTTTGCATTCTGAAATCTGTGATTGAAGCTTTGCATAATATATTACATTAAAATAGGTCACCTAATTGACAGATGATTTGCATTTAATTATGTATGTATGTAGCTCAACTTGCCTCAGCGTTGAACATATGCGATGAATATATGCGTTATGCATATTTTTCATATCAGTCGAATTCCTTTACAAGAATCCTTCAGACAGGGCAGACAGTAAAGTGTTTCTATGCAGGTACTTTTTCATGTTTAGTTTTATTTTTATTGTTATGAGTAAACGCAGCAGACAACTTTGTTAGGTACGTAGTAAACTAAACTCAAGTAATAACGGTATTATGTGTTAAAATTGATTCTATCACTCTCATTTCTCACATTCTAACGCATAAGATTATTATATTATGTTCTATGACATGCTCGGTAGCACGCTCGTAGCTCGCCCGGTAGCATGTTCGTAGCACGCTCGATAGCATACGCTCGTAGCACGCTCGTAGCACGCTCGATAGCAAGCTCATAGCACGCTCGTAGCACACTCGTATTATAACTTCGTAGTTAACTTCTTCTTCTTAATGAATGGCATCTGTCCTTTTCGGATCAATTTTGCCAGTGTCGAGTAGTTTAATGAGAATGATGATAATATATTACATAGGTAGATAAAATACTTTTTCGTCAAGTCGTCAGTCTTCAGTCAAAGTCGGCCCTACCCTAATTGGCATAAAAAAAAGATGGCTGTTTTTTCCCAAAACCATCTGAAACATTTTCGATCAAATCAGAATATCACATAATACACTTTAATTCCAACTGCTAACACTTTGAGCTAAGACCTCAAGTAATGTTGGTTAAAATACCACCGAAATTACACAAAAAAACTCAAAACAACACCAGAAAAACAATTAAAATCAAAAAGCTATGTGACTTCCCGAAATGACAGAAAACGAATCCCTAGTGAACTTCTAACCAGCGCGCTGGTTGATGAATACGCTGCAGCGTATTCATCACGTCTTAAAAGTCAATAACAGCAATATTTATGAAATATGTCACGAGTGCCTTGAAATTGAATCTTTCATCAATAACGATTTTAAAAAAGCAAACTCCCGAGCAAAGAAGAGTCGTATTTTCTTTTAAAATTCTCGTATATTCTTACAATGTTATTTAATTAAAGAGCACTTTACAGTAAACCTTTCAATTTTTATACGAGTAATTAGTTTACAATAGAATTTCATTGTAAAATATATTTTCTTCGGAAATAAATCACGTGGCATGCGCGTATCTAGCCTACTTAATTATATTGATCATTTTAAGGTACAATGTATGCAATGTTTGAGTTATGCTTTCATATTTATATGCATATTATACGAGTATTAGCTATCCCTTTTGCATGTAGCTGTCTCAAAGTGTTTTGGCATAAGACGCCACTAAAGTCCAGGCGTTTTATGGAATAGAAGAGAATAGTATTTATTTCAGATAATTTTGTTAGTAACAATGTAACTTAGAGACTAGTGCTAGTGAGTTTACGAAGATTTTTGCACATCCAAAAATGGTTCAGGGGACGTCCCACCTTTCGGAAAATAAATTCACGAATCTACCCGCATATTCGTTCTACCCGCAATTAGGCTTGCACCATTGATTTGCCCCAGTAATGGTGCATACGTTACTAGTTAGTTAAGTTTGCACCATTAATAGTGCAGACGTTACTGGTTTTGTGGTCTCATCGTCTATGATACCTGCGTTTAATTATGATTACTTTAGTTATTACTTTGAATAAATTACTAACGTAACTTCCATACCTCACTCTTCACTTTTAATTTCCTCGTTTCATATGACATACTATACATATACGTATAGGGTTAGCAATAACGTCAGTAGGGCGAAATAGGATGTTACAAGCCTAGAGTAATTTCCTTTGATGGACCATGACGTTGATTTTAGATTAACTAAAACTTGTATTCGGTTTTACTCGCTGCAGCCTTTTTTTTGTACAATTTGCTGATCTATCAAGCATATGGCCCACCTGATGTTAAGTGGTAACCATCGCTTATAACAAAGCATTGTCTCGTAGGACACGCACGTAAGGAACGTGCCATACAATGCACTGCCCTGCGTCTATCAACTTGAGACATACAGATGTTCAGCCTCACGAGCCAGTAATTTCACCGGCACCCACACCCTTTGATTCGACTGGCCTCTAGCTCAGTTGGTAGTAGCTCTGCCTTCTGCGCCGCCGTAGGTCGTGGGTTCGATCCCCACCGAGAACAAATATTTGTGTGGTAAACATAAATGTTTGTTCTCTGTCTGGGTGTTATATTGTATTCTAATTATGTATTTACAAAAAAAAAAATGTATTCAAGTATTATATCAGCTGTCTGGTTCCCATATTACAAGCTCTGCTTAGTTTGGGGCTGGGTAGTGTTGTGTGAATTGTCCAGAATATTTATTTATATTTATTTATATTTTATTTACTTTACACAGAAACACAGCTATGCTGCTTCACGGCAGAAATAAGCATGGTGGTAGTACTTCCCCTAGGAGCTCTTCACAAAGAGCTCTACTACTACTTACTAGATTAAATATTATGTCGTGGATCCAGTCGTGTACCAATGAGTTTTTCTGCCCAAAAATGTATGTACAGTGTTCTCAAACGGTGAAGGAAAACATCGTGAGGAATATCGTATATCCTAAAAAGTTCGAAAATATGAGTCAAGTGCATGAAATGAGCCTCTTTGAGACGCACTTAAAATCCTTTCACCACACTTGGTTCGAAAGAATCAGTGGCACGATAAGAAGAAGAAGACGACCCGACACACTAGTGTGAATCCAGCTTTAGGGTAAGACGTCAGAAGCACGAACAAGTGTGTTGTAAGTTTACTAGAGTTGCCGCGAATACTCGCTATTATTCGGTATTCGGCATTACTCGACATTTTTTTTATATTCGTCGAATACCGAATAATAGCTAGTATTATTCGGCATTCGGCGAATAGTCGTCTAAAATAAACTTTTAATGAACAAAAAAACGAATGAGTTAAAAATAAACATTTTTCTAATTATTTTCCCTATTAAAACAATACAAAACATCAATTATTATCTGTTATATGTGCCTGTGCCTATCATATTCATGAAATTAAATTGTCTAAAATCAAATAACAAATGCGTGCCGCCTATCCTAAACACAAGCGTATTGATTGAGCGGGAAATCCCCTATAATAATAAACGCTGGGTTATACAAAACGGGGTATTCCCCGTAAAGTATGAAAAGGGTTGCCAGCATTTAAAAGTGGAAAATTAAATTTACTACATACAGGGTGGAATTTTGTAATGCCACCTGGAGGGAAAGTACCTACTCTTAATACTGCAGATAGAAAATTTTACTCAAAGAAAACGTTCCTTTATTTTTGAATAGAAAGCAAACTGCATTCAAAGATGTTCGTAAATTCTTTTCTCCCACACCCGGGAATCGAACCGGCTAAAATCTGAATAACAACTATGACAATCTATTTTTCAAATTTTAAGCTAACATTCTATATTTAAATTACCTCATACACGCAGCTACAAGAATGTCGCAATGGAGTCTGCATTAAAAAAAATGGATGTTAGTTAAAGAACTTTAACTTGACTCATTGAATTTGTTACTTCAGATTTCCTGGTTTTCCTTTCATTTAATTTATCATGTTTGTGAGAGATTTCATCCTTATAATTGACCCTAACGATCGATGCAGTAAAAGTACAGGGTATAATTTTTTCAGATTTTAGCCGGTTTGATTCCCGGGTGTTGAAGAACATTTTCGAAAATCTTTGAATGCAGTTTGCTTTCTATTCAAAAATAAAGGAATGTTTTCTTTGAGTAAAATTTTCTATCTGCAGTATTAAGAGTACCTACTTTCCCTCCAGGTGGCATTACAAAATTCCACCCTGTATATGTAAATATGTATAACATGAAACAGATTTCTTTAACGTTATTGTTTTCTTTTCTCACAACCTTAGAAGAAATTAGAAATATTTTTAATGTCTTTTTTATGTCGAATAGTGATGTCGAGTTATTCGACTATTCGCCAAAGTGAATGGCGATTAATCGGTATTCGACTATTCGCTATAACCACTATTCGCGGCAACTCTAGTGTTTACAACTTTCCTACTGTATTTACAAGTTCTAATTAAACTCTCATAAAGTGTGTTTCATTTGAAAATAAATGTTGGTACCATTGGCAGAGGTACAGTTAAGTTTATAATGGGATATGTACGAGTACAGTGCACGTTTAGTATTATTATTTTGATTGGCGTCTCAGCTCAGATGGTAGTAGCTCTGCCTTCTTCGCCGTAGGTCGTGGGTTCGATCCCCGCCGACAACAAATATTTGTGAGGTGAAAACGTATGTTTGTTCTCTGTCTGGGTGTTATATGTGTATGTTATATGTGTGTGTTTTTAGTATGTATTATGCTCTTGGTTCGAAAGAATCAGTGGCACGATAAGAAGAAGAAGAACTGTGCATGTACAGAAAAAAAATATAAGTATTATATTAGCTATCGGTTCCCATGAAAGTTTGCTAGATGTGCTAGGATAGTGATGGGGTACTAGATAGTGTTGTGTGAACACAATTTAACACACAGACAGAGAACAAACATTTGTATTCACCACACAAATATTTTGGTGCTCTTTAGGCCCGTACTCAGAAACAGTGCTTGAGTCGAGCCGCAAGCATAAATTTTGACACTTTTCAATGGAGAACTTTCAAAAATCTATGCTTGAGAGCGCCTGATGTTCGACTCAGACTCAAGCACTTATTCTGAATACGGGCCCTAGAGATGGAAATGACCCTGACATCTACGCTCAAGATATATATGGAGCTCATAAATTTCTATTCAACAATTTCTACCTATCTCTCCCGGATATTGCATATCCGTCTGTACCTATTCTATACAGGGATACAGGGGGAAAAGATTTTATTTTTTTACTGAAAAATATTATTAATAAGTAGCATGTATTTTTTTATAAAACATAAAAAAATCGTTTACTGACGATAGTTGAACGTGACAACGTCATAAGCCACAATTATCGTTGCTATAAACAATTGACACCACATTCACTTTTCACTGCACTTCATACTTGACGAGAACATGTAAATGTATTAGCAGCTGTCCACGCGGACGCATCGCTCACTCCACTCAAGTAGGAGAGAGATCGAAACTGAATAAACTTCAATTAGGGCGTTATTGTTTGGATCATCACGTTTTTCAGCATCAAAACTTCACAACTTATTTGAAATAAGACTCTCTACATCTACAGCATACATTTTGAAGGTACATTTAGTAGGTAGTATATACTTGAAGGTATTTTGATTCAAAAGGAACGGTGGCTAACTTTTAGTATTTGGTATGTTATGTTTTTTTATACCCTGTATCATACATATTATATGCTACTGGTATGCACGTCATGTGAGCTAACAAATTGATCGCATATTTGCAAAATCAAGGCTATCTAGTAGCAATGTCGTTAGAAAAATTACAGCCTGAATGCACTATAGCGCATAATGTCGTTTTTGCACTCGTATACCAAAACTAACGGGGTGCTATTAATAATCCTGGCGTAGCGTTGGACTAGTTAATCCGTGTTTTGTCTCTTGCATTGACATGCAATTGTCAACTCGAGCAAATGTGACAAAACACGGATTAACTAGTCCAACGCTACGCCAGGATTATTAATAACACCCACGGGGTACAGTGCACGAAAGGAGCCTCTTTGAGGCGCACTTAAAATCCTTTCACCACACTTGGTTCTTAAGAATCAGTGACACGATAAGAAGAAGAAAACGGGGTATACAAGTGAAGTTTAAAAAATCGAGAAACTGCTGTACCAATTTTGCTAAAATCTTACAAAAAATATGATATTTCAGTTATAAAATAAAAATCAAATGGCTTCATAAATGACGAAGTTACCTCGTTATGCAATAACAAACATTAAATAAAATACAACTGGATTGAGAAGAGAAGAACTTTATGAATTGTGTTTGTTTTAGGGATAATTAACTCATTCTTCAGTAAAACAAAGACACGATCTCGAGTCAGGAACAATGGAAAATCTATTGTAATGAATTCAACTGTTATAAAGAGAAAAAGCTTCAGTTACTACTTAACATAAACAGCAGAAGTAGAAAAAATGGCACAAATATAACATACTTTGATTGATTTGGATTAGTTGAGTTGGAACTGTTATTATGTTATAAATACTTATTTAAAAACATTTTTGACTGGTCTCTCAGCTCAGTTGGTAGTAACTCTGTCTTCTTCGTTCTAGGTCGTGGGTTCGAGAGTGTTTGTTCTCTGTCTGGGTGTTCTATTGTATTCTAAGTATTTACAAAATAAACGTATCTGTCTATGTATTATATCAGCTGTCTGGTTCCCATAGTACGAGCTCTGCATCTGGGGCTAGATAGTGTTTTTGTATACGTGTTTATTATGTTAAAATAATTAGACAATGACCATGTAAAGTGCCATGCCACCAATGCCTGTTTCTGCCGTGAAGCAGCATTGATGTGTTTCGGTTTGAAGGGTGTGGGTGCCAATGAAATTACTGGCACGTGAGGCTAAATATCTGTATGCCTCAAGTTGATGGACGCAGGGAAGTGAATCGTAGGGCAGGTTCCTGGAGTGCGTGACCTACGAGACAACGCTTTGTTATAGGCGATGGTTACCACTTAACATCAGGTGGGCCATATGCTTGTTCCATCAACTAGTTGTATAAAAAAAAGTAGTTCTAGCTCTTCACATACCAGGTTGTTTCCACAGAGTCGCCACGTCGAGCTTGAAACTGCCGAGGAGTTTGTTGGACCGGAACACATTCCGGGACTGGCACACCTGCAACAAACGAACGTTCCATGACGCGGTCTTACCGAAAACACAACACAAATATGTAAAAACATCATTTGCTACAGAGACTTTACTTAAAAGACTAGACCGTGAAAAAATATTTTCTCCGCTGCAAAAGCCTATTTTACACCTTGGAACTGGACGTGCAGTTTTCTATATCAAATACATCAGTTCTACAAAACCGCATGAAATAAGTTATCCCGTTCGATCGCCGATTCGAGATTCGTAACTACATCTAGAGCCTTCAAACTTATAACAATCCTCTTTCTATATAATAATCGACTGGCCTCTCCGCTCGAGAACAAATATTTTGTACTCTGTCTTTTAGACGTTTCTGTGTCGTGTTTTCGTCCAGTACAAGCGTTATATACTCTTTGGTCCAGTATGCTTTTTGAAATTTTAATGTTTGCACGAGCAACTAGGGACAATAGCACAAAAGTATGGAGTAGACTAGGCTCTCAATTTAATCAGAGAAACAAAGTAAAAACCACAAACTCGATGGATAGGGAAAACTCGCGTGGTCCATGATTGAGTTAAATGTTGTGATTGGTTCAAACAGCTAAGGAGCTGTTTGAACCAATCACAACATTTAACTCAATCATGGACCTTAAGGTAAGGACCTTAATTTAGGCAGGCTATTTAAGCAGTAATCCCGAGAGCAAGATACCATACGTCTGTTATAGCCCATTCTTATACACCGATTAATATCGGTTCACTTCTTGGCTTAGATGCGTGAAACTGGTTTCAATTTAGAGCTATCACATGGGCATTACTGGTGGTGCAACCATTCGAAACCACAAACAAAAGGAATACAGCTGTAAAACAACACGAAACCAGGACCTGTTAGTAACGAAGTTCAGAGAAGCAGTAGGACATTATTTAAGGCAAGCGACGGGATTAAACCATTTGTCTTGATATTGGCCTTGTAGGAGTAGCCGAACGTTGTGTGCGTGTATCTACCGTCATTCTACGAGATGTATCTTTTTGGACCCTGTATTTAATTAATATCATGCACTATAACTAATTTAGAGTGGTTCTGATGAGATGAGAGAGAGCTCATAAGGGCACTGACTTTATAATATGACACTGGCGCGGCGAGGCCGTTGACCTAACGTCGATGAAAATATATATTATGTTAGCGAAATTCTAATATACAGGTGTAATAAACATTTTCATTATTAAACAAGACTGGCAGGTGGCACCAAGAGCGTTCGCACCGCAATTGGAAGAGTCAGGCTGTGTGATGGTGATAATGATAAAATCCGGAACGAGGTTAGTAGAACAGACAATTGTTGGAGTGAACAATACTAGAGTGGAGACCGCGTTTAGGTGGGCGTAGTGTAGGACTCCCTCCGGCAAGGTGGGGCGATGAACTGCTAAATTTTGCTGGCAAGCACTGGAGGAGAAGAGCCGAAGACAGGGCTGAGTTGCGCGTCTTGGGAGAGACCTACGTCTAGCAGTAAAGGTTGATGATAATAAAGGCATGTCACTGAAACTGCAAGTTTTTTGGTGGGAAGCGCTTCTGTGGCCAAGCTTGCTTAGTAAGTTAGGAAAACCGTTGATCAACTGATGTTATTATTAACTCCAATTTTTCATAAATAAACAGTAGTTTTTCTTATCAAAACAAAGTATGGAGAAACCTTGTACATAGTAATTGCTAGATATAATTAGATTGAAGCAAGGTTCACCTGTTTCGCGAGAGACGGTTGCCTGAGATTGAGTTACATAATTAACTTTAGAAACTGCCATGGGTTTTAATGCTATTTTTATGAACATCGAGAAACATCGGAAGGCAAAACTCACAACATTAAATCATGGTAAATAACTCGTTGTTCATAAAAAAGTTATTTAAATCTTTCGAACTTTTGCTTACGAGCTAGAGATCTGGACGCTACGGGAACATTTAGATGGGTGATTGATAAATTGGTATATAAATCCTTCCTGCTTCGCTGTCGGTCTAGGTTCTATAGCTATCGTACTCGTAAGTTACGACGGACGCCTTGATGTGACTTATATAAACTCCGTCTTAAGGCTCGAACACACCTAGTTCGCTGGCGGTAGCGATCAGTGAAACGCTGTCAAATATCGCTGTCAGATTTGAGATTTGACAGCGCTATTTGACAGCGTTTCACTGATCGCTACCGCCAGCGAACTAGGTGTGTGCAGGCCTTTAAAAGTTGCCCATCGAATCTTGTGAAATAAAGCTTTTTATTTTTTAAAACTTTCTGATTGAAGAAGCATATATGGCTAACCTATTAGTAGTAACCATCTCTTTTATCAAAGCATTGTCTCGTAGGTCATGCACGCCAGGAACGTGCCCTTCGATGCATCCATCAACTTGAGGCATATAGATGTTTAGTTATCTATTTTACCTACCTACTATATATTAAAACTATATTAAAACGAATCAATTTAATTTTAGTTCTCAATGAAACTCTACAAAGTCTCGTGCACAAAGCCTGCACTGATAGGCTCTTTATAAGCTGCTCAGTGTTGTAGCATGGCTTACAGGGCCCTTTGTCATCAACCCTTTATTCCCGGGTAAGAATTGAATTATGTAGAACTAGCATTTCCACTTAGAGATGGCTGTTTTAGAAGGTGTTCTAAAGTGTTAATAGAATAAATTATTTGGCACCTAGAAAAATCTGATATTACGAACTTATGTAATTATTTGTCTAAGGAAATATACTATATTATTTTTATAATAATTATTCACGAATGTTTTGTAATTTTACTTGCCCTTAATTAAAATAATTCTTTGTTATTTAAATTAAGTACGATTAATGTAAAAAATAAAATAAAATGAGTCTTTATTGCTACTGCTTTTTACACAAATTTTATAATTACAACAGTGAATTTTTGACACTTGTTAATTTTCACTACTAATTTCTTATATAGGTTCTCTTACTTAAGGGGGTACGATTTCCATACAAACTTAATTTACACAACTATGGGCGAATAAAGTATAAATGTACACTGAAATAGCTGTAATAGGCTTTTACAGTGGTCCTTATTACCGGCCAGTTATATAAAGTTGGAGTGTCAGCCGTTGGTCGTGACAGTCAGGGCTTCAGAAAAAGAACTAACAGACTTTTACGACTATTTTGAGACATATGTTTTAAGCTCATTCACGTATTCAATGCCGAGTACCCGTTAGAAAGAATGACGAAAAAATTACTTTTTTGGTTTTTTATTAATATTTCTGTTATCCTACAGTTTTCTCCAACTTTATATAACTGGCCGGCAATAAAGACCACTGTAAAATTCTATTACAGCTATTTCAGTGTACATTTATACACTGAAATAGCTGTAATAGAATTTATGTTTATGTTTTGTTTGCCCATAGTTGTGTAAATTCAGTTTGTATCGGAATCGAACAACCTTAATAACTATTTTTCATTTTCTAATTTTATTTAGAGTAGTAGTCGCCTCCTTGGCGTAGGTTGAAGGTCAGCTGAAGGCCAGAAACCGAGAACTGTTCTCAGTTTCTGGTCTTTAACATCCAGTTTGATCCCGCTTTCACCTTGAAGATGTCTTCCCATCTTATTTCCGGTCGACCTTTTACCTATTGTTTCATTTCTCGATATATCCGTTACTTGCGTTGTCCATCGATTGTTCTCCATCCTACATACATGTCACGTCCTGCCCATTATACTATCACGATGAATGTGCGATCTTGAAAGTTAATAATTTTATTTCCTGATTTATTTTGTAAAGACTATCGTTTATTTAGAATATGATCATTCAACTCAAAATGGTTTTGTGGGACGAAAGGTTTGCTATTGAACTACTAGGAAACAAAAATGTATAATACTTACTTATTTTGGACTTTGCAGTTTTGTATTGTATTCCTTTCAGATTTTAACCATTTCTATGGTAAAAAAAAGTTTTACAGATGGCAGGCTACGTGAGCGAAGCGAATGAAGTACTTAACTTTTCGGATCATTTAGATCGCAACACGAGAGACGAATTACTGGTAGTATGTAGATATTTATTATAGATGAATGTAAATTTGTATTAGAAGAATGGAATATAATAGAGTAGATGTTTGTATTTTTGAGGTACTGAGTCTTTTAAAGCAAAATCTATCAATGATAATCGTATTTATTTTGAAAATACAATCAAAACGACCTTTCGCGAAATTATTCGTACTTGTAGGTAGGTACTCAATTTATCTTTTATTTACAGAAGGTTACCTAAGCAAAGACCTCGGGTATTTGTCGTCCGAAGTCACAAAGGTACTCGGACCTACTAAAAATGTGTTTACTGATTGTAAATAATTTATTTCACAGACACGATGTTTGGCAGAGAATTTTTAAACACAAAGGACAAGTACTTAGAGATTCTAATGAGGTATGCAAATGATTTGTTTGACATCTAGGCTACTATGAATCTTTTATAAACATTTTTAGTAATAGTAGATTATAGCTCTTTATCAAGGGCTCGTCCGGCGAAGTGCTACCACTACGTTTATTTCTGCCGTAATACAGGATTACTGTGTTTCGGTTTGAAAGGTGTGGGTGCCAGTGATTTTACTTGCATTTGTATGCCTCAATTTGATAGACGCAGTAGAGCAGTGCATCATATAGGGCACGTTCCTGACGTGTGAGACCTACGAGGCAATGCTTTGATAAAGGCGATGGTTACCACTTTATAGGGCCATATACAATTTTTATATAAACATTTTAATTCTTTCCAGACTATCCCCTTTGTCATACTTGGTCTTTTTTCAGTAGCTAAAGCTAGAGAAATGGAAAAAATATAAAATTGACACAGGTAGGTACCTAGTTGCTTCCTAGTTACTTGGTTTGTACTAATTGGAGCGTAATTTAATTACTTACCATTAACTTTATTACTACGTTTGTAAAATCGAATAACACAATAGAGTTTATTGAAACTTGAACAATTTTACAGCGAGTATAAACTCGCTAGCGAGTGAAAAGAAGTAAGCTGCCCAGTGAACGATTCCTTATATTATATCCTGTACAAATAACTAAGTCTTAATAAACATTACTTACTACTATGCCAGTGCTCTCAAACGGTCAAGGAAAACATTGTGAGGAAACCGGCATACCGTAGAACCTACAAAGTTCGAAAATATGTGCACAAAAATAGCCTCTTTGAGGCGCACTTAAAATCCTTTCACCACACTTGATTTGAAAGAATCAGTGACACTATAAGATGAAGACAAACATTTAAACTTACCGATAAAGTGATGATCTTATCTAGCAACACCACGGGTGGCACGTGGAAGTCAAACACGAAGTACTGTGGACAAAAAAAAAATATTGCTTGAATAAATCAAAGTATACACCTACAAGGGTGGTTCAAATTGGCCACCACACTTTTGAAACATAATATCTAAACTAAAGCAGGAAACCGAGAGAGATCCGGCGATAAAAAAAATACCTAACGTCAAACAATATTCAGATGTGGAAAAAATAGAGACTACATATTTTTCAGCAGTCGTTGTGGCGTAAGAGGACTACGTGAGGCCTATGACGAAAACATTTGATTATATTGGCATGATTAACAAAATATTTCCGACTCTGTTCACTATTCATTCTCGGGGGACTTACGAATACCAACGGTTTTTGGGTACCATTTATGGAACCAGGAATCAAAGCTGTAGATATAACATGGTATAAAATTAAAGATGATGTGTTCATCTATAGTGATAGCCAATAAAAAATGGGCAGTCCTATACAACATTTTCACATGAATACGTTTTTACCATAGCAAAAATCGCTTAAAATGGGGTCTGGATAGGTACATAAATAGCTAAATCCGCTGAATATTATAACGTGAAAATAGAACGAAATTGTGGCATACAGAGTCTTCTATTCGTCTTCTTTATTATTTTGTACCCAAATAAATTACTTTGAAAGAATAGACAATTTTAAAACGCACTATAATTTCTCCATACATTTTTCCAAGGGTAGGTAGTAGTAGGTAGACTTCATTACATTTCGTTCGCCATTCCGCGCTCAGACGCGGTCCTGGAAGGACGGGTGTCACACATTTTTGTAATAATTAGGATGAATACGACAAGGTTCTAAAGAAAGCACTGCGGCGCCTGCTTGAAGAACCTTGTCGTTCTCATCAGTAGACAAGATGCGCCGTGCGTGTGTGTACTGTGCTGGGATAAAGTTGATACTTTCTTGGACCATAATAAAAGTCATCATTATCAGCCAGAAAAAGTCATGGAACGAACCTTCAAATACGTCATGGCATTGGCTGGGAAAAGATAATAAAAATGTCAAACTTGAAACGGTCATATCTCGCAAACTACTCGTCCTGGACTCCTCGTTCCAATCCCAAATGATAGGTATAACCAAGACCTTCATTTTTAATGACAGCTGTCAAACTTAAAATGGTCATATCTCGGAAACTACTCGTCCCGGACTTTTCGTTCTAATCCCAAATAATAGGTATGACCAAGACCTGCATTTTTAATGACAGCTGTCAAACTTGAAACGGCCATATCTCGAAAACTACTCGTCCCAGTCTTCTCGTTCTAATCCCAAATGATAGGTATGACCAAGACCTTCATTTTTGATGACAGCTGTCAAACTTAAAATGGTCATATCTTGGAAACTACTCGTCCCAGACTTTTTGTTCTAATCCCAAATGATAGGTATGACCAAGACCTGCATTTTTAATGACAGCTGTCATACTTGAAACGGCCATATCTTGGAAACTACTCGTCCCAGTCTTCTCGTTCTAATCCCAAATGATAGGTATGACCAAGACCTGCCTTTTTAATGACAGTTGTCAAACTATAAATGGTCATATCTCGAAAACTACTCGTCCTGGACTCTTCGTTCCAATCCCAAATGATAGGTATCACCAAGACCTGCATTTAAAATGACAGGTGTCAAACTTGAAATGGTCACATCTCTGAAAATATTCGTCCGGAATTTTCATTCTCATCCCAAATGATAGGTATGACCAAGACCTGCATTTTTTATTACAGCTGTCAAACTGAAAATAGTCATATTTTGAAAACTTATAGCGCTTCGGGATTTAGAAAAGACGTTAAACGTTAATATTCAAGAATGTGGATTGCACATTGACAAAGAATTTTCATTTCTGGGAGCTACTCCAGAAGTAAAATGCCCATCATCAGCTTACAATTTAGAGCCCGAAGAAGCAATCAAACAGAAAAAAATTGACTTTTGGTTGTATAAATCTGGTGTTTACACAGTGATAAAAAAAGCAAGTGGTACTACCAGATTCAGGGCCAATTACGAGTTACTGGCCAAAATATGTGGGTATTTGCCGTTTGGACTGGAGACGGCAAAATTAAATATGAATTCGTAAAAAGAGACGACCGGTTCTGGAAGGAAAACATGGAGGGGCATTTAGTTAACTTCTACAATAACTGTTTGCTTCTTGAACTTGTTGACCCTCGTTATGCGAGGTCAATGGATCTTAGAGATCATAGCTCACACACAAGCTAAACAATAATAACAGAAAAAAATGCAAATAGCAAGGCGTAATGATTATATTTAGGACTAGTGGCTGCCAGCGGCTTCGCCCACGTGGTAGTTATGATTAACCCGTTCCTGTTATTTTTTTGGATAATAAGTAACCTATATTCCAATCCAGGTTATTAACTGTATTCATTTCAAATTTCATCCAAATCGGTCCAGTAGTTTTTACGTGAAAGAGTAACAAACATCCATCCATACTTACAAACTTTCGCGTTCATTATATATATATATAGTAGGATAGTAGGAAGTAGGACTTCCGCTTACGTAGCTTAGTTGCATTTTTTGGAAGTTTATTGTAGGAGCGTACTCAGTTCCCCATTAATGTAATCCATCAACCTTTTGCTTGGTTTTGGTGTGTTATTTTCATTTTATTTAGTATTTAATAAAGTTTTATTTACTCAAAACACTTTCAATTAATACATGTAGGTATTTACAAAATGTACAAAATACACAAGAAACAGTTGAGCTATCTGCAGACCTCAACCTCAATCTGCGATTGCTCAACTGATCCAAATCAGTGCCAGACGGAAGCGTCCCCAAGACGCTGGCGTCTGGGTCACGCGTTGCTTCAATCGGTCGCCTTAACAAAATTTAGTATTTTTGTATTTTAATTCCTGAATAAAAAAAATGATTTTGATTTGATTTGTGAGTAAAATAATGGCTTACATTCGTCTTATATAAATAAAATTAATTTCAATTAATTGCCTACCTTACCATCAAGTATCAAGATTATTTGAATAATGCAGAAAATGGAGCGTAAATGGGCTTGAATGTGTTCGTGGTCACTTTACTGTTGTGTGCTGGCGCAGAAAGCCGAATTCGAGACAGGGAAAAATGTAATAGCGTCCTTAAAGTTTTGAACTAGCTCCCATGTCCAGTTTAAAACTCGTTGCCACGACAGCATCCCCTTTCCATAAAGTCTTATTGCTAATCTTTAACCCCTCGTGATTCAATATTGATTGCAGCATCCCTCCCCGAACTTAAATGAATGTACTACGTGCGTGCCCCCAACACGCATAAATACACCCAACACGCTGTCTGTGACAATATCGGTACTCGTATATCGAATCAAAAGAGAGTTCCCGCTACCTTTGTTGTGATGTCGATGAAGGCATGACAAGAACCTTACAAAACGAATAAACAATCATGTGTAATTTGGGGAAATACATTGACAAGTGCGCGTATGTACTCAGCTAAATAATAATGTACTAAGTGTAGTAAACAACGTGCGAAAAACTATTACTAACCAACTAATAAATTCATTTCTTTGTGTCACAAAGTTTCAATAATTCAGAACAATTACCTTTTTTCCAAGCAAACAATAAAGGCCTGCGCACACCTAGTTCGCTGGCGGTAGCGATCAGTGAAACGCTGTCAGATTTGAGATTTGACAGCGATTATTTGACAGCGTTTCACTGATCGCTACCGCCAGAGAACTAGATGTGCGCAGGCCTTATGTTATGGAAGTAAAACCACGTTTCTACTATTCTTATCGCCTAAATGGTATTTTTGGAAATTAGTTCTGAATTGCTGTGCAATTTAATGCAGCTGACCAATAATACAATATCGTTCCAACGTTAAAACTGTTTGGTATTCAAAGTGTGGCGGCTAGGTACTTAGCCACAGGAATCGGGCTGACGCGTAGGAATTCAATGTCGCGTCGCCAGTCGTCTCTCCCCGCTCACACTGTGCGAACATGTAGCCTTGGTGAAAATAAATAAGTATTTGGAACATGTGTTTATTGCTGCACTATCCTCAAGAAAAGTAGATTATGTAGTTAGGGGAAGCATCTGGCCTCGAAACTCCTAAAGTGGTGACCCTCGACAAACTTTGGTGTGATGTAACATGCGGTGATCACCCGAAGGAACGCGGCAGCACGGAGAACTCTGATCAAGATTCCGAAGAACAATGGTGACCTTATAGACCAGCAGCGGAGACGACTCCCTCCCGACGAAGTCCACACCTCGGGAGGTAAAATAAAAAGAACATCAAGATGACGCAATAACGACACGCCACGTGGATGCAAGAATGCGATGGCGTCAAACAAAGCCCGTCCCAACTACTAATGAAGCTTGTATGTAGAGCCGGTCATCAGCGTGATGTGATTATAGAAAACAAAGATGGCAGTGTATGGCTGGGGAAGAGGATGTCCACCCACCCGCGGTCCAGCAAACGAAGAATCACGCGCGGTCTAGAGCAGTAGCATGAAGAATTTATGGAAGCCAGCGACATCTGAGGTGCACTCAATCCTGAAGAAAATGGAGTTTGGACCTGCAGATTCACTCAAGAATGTGTTGCCCGGTTGGAGAAGGTATGCTCGCCGGAGGATCAGTGTTGGATCTGGAGATAGCTCAGTCCCACTGCTACGAGTGACTGGCATGAGACCCTTGCGCTACGAGTATAAAGAGACCTAAAGGAAAATGACGGTGATTAAGAGAGGATGCTGTGACAAAGGATCGGACGAGGCGTATCATCAGCGTAGCGTAGTTTTTTTTCCCAAAAGTTTTAAAGTAAATTCAGTGCTATTTTTAGAATCAGTGTTAGTTCGTAGAATTTTATGTTTAGGCAGAGTAGGTACAGCAGCGGTAACTCGAGACCATATGGCAAAGTAGCGAGCTACTGCGGCGTAAGCGAATTTGCAATATTGTCTTTACTGCATTTATGAGTGTACTGTACCTAACTGCAATTTGTTTATTGGAATGTTTGTGATAAGTTTTATGTTTTATGATTTTTTGTGTACTTTAAATTTTTTCAAAATTTTTTGTAAGAGGGGGAGTACTGTGGCGGCTAGGTACTTAGCCACAGGAATCGGGCTGACGCGTAGGAATTCAATGTCGCGTCGCCAGTCGTCTCTCCCCGCTCACACTGTGCGAACATGTAGCCTTGGTGAAAATAAATAAGTATTTGGAACATGTGTTTATTGCTGCACTATCCTCAAGAAAAGTAGATTATGTAGTTAGGGGAAGCATCTGGCCTCGAAACCCCTAAACAAAGTAATTGGGCTCCACTGAGCCTGGTTTGTCTATTTCCAGGCTTCAAATTGCTGCTATAATGATTTAATGGAAGAACGGCTTGAATAAATAGTGAGCCTAGTAACAGGGCAATCGGCATTATAAGCAACCTGAACTGTTTATTATTGCTACTGGATATTGAATCCATTGCTAATTGGTGGTTTATTCAGCAAAAGCATATTTAAATATAGCAACAGCAAATGAAAATAAACCAGCACAAACCGGATCTTTACAAACGCAATACATTTTGTCTTACATTTGTCTATGAATTGATAGCTTGTTTTTCTATAAATTGTGAAATTGGGCAGCGTTCCGATTCAAACCTATAGAATTCAATAATAATTCAATAATTCAATAATAATTTGGTTTGATTTATTATAACTTCAACACCAAGGTTGCTATAGTCAACCATTTAAAGAGCGATTCTATTACTTCACTAGGTTTTTCGAATACATACAAAATGATGATTGATGATGATGAGTTAAATACAGTCCTTTTAACAATGAGTTTTTCTTTAGAAAAACATGTGTACACTATGCCAGTGCTCTCAAACGGTGAAGGAAATCAATGTTAGAAAACTGGCACGTCGTAGAATCTAGAAAGTTTGAAAATGTGTCGAGTACATGAAAAGAGTTTCTCTGAGGCGCACTTATACTTTAATCACACTGCTTTGAAAGATCCAGTGACACGTTATGAAGAGGACTCGCATTTTTGTAAGAAAACAATTGTATACGAAATATTGCAACTGGGAGTGCATCAGTAATGGAAGACCAGCGTGTGTTGTTGTCAACCTGCATCATGCTGAGCTTTGGTCCCATTTACAGCACTTTAAAAAAAATATTCATCTACCTACGACTCCCTTTTGGGATTGTTTATTGTTTTTGTTAGTCTTATGTTTAGTTCGTAGATATGTATTTGTTTTTTGGTTTTGATAGGTTTAAATATTAAGTATTGTTGTTACTGTTTTTGTATGTGTTGCAAATAAAGTATTTTCATTTCATTTCATAATGGCATCCATTTGACTGTTGGTGTAAAACCTTACCTCGTTATAATACGGGCAGTTAGTGCTCTCTTGGACGCTGGTGAACTTCTTATCATCTCCAACTTGAATAACTACGATGGGATCCATGTTGAGGCCGGTGAGCTGACGGGCTTCTATGATGGTAATACACACTTGGAAGTCAGCTGCCTTGAGAGCCACGGGGCCACTTGCCTCGACCATGCTGCGCCTGTTTCAAGAAAATAAAATAATAATAGCTGTTTATTCAAAAAACTATTAACAAATGTTCCATTTACACTGGTTTAGTTACATAGTCTGTGTGCCTCCTCTAGTTCCTTCCATTTTCCTCTATCATTTGTAGTTCTTGACCATAACTTTCCTCCTGTTATTTGGAAGGTATTTGATATTCAATTCCGTCGATATTCTGGTCGAACTTTTTCAAAATAAAGAATAGAATTCTGTTACTTAGTGTTTTCATTGATAGTTGGTAAAATATATTCAGAAATTAATTTCACTGTAGAGAATTATACTTATTGGCGATGGTTACCACTTAGCATCAGATGGGCCATATGCTTGTTCTACTAGCTAGTTGTATAAAAAAACCAAATGGAGCTCCGGGCAGTCCTGCTGGTCGCATAAAATAATATACCGGGGGGTATGGGATCTCTCTCTACAAGACTTTCCATCCCTTAAACCCCTTATAAAGCCTTATGCCAGACGGAAAATATGTCATAGTTATAAAATTTAAAAAAGCAGCCAAGTGCGAGTCGGACTCGCCCATGAAGGGTTCCGTAGCATCAAGCAATATAATATACAGAAAATAAACAGGAAACAGGTTCTTGTAGTTCGTCGAAAGGTAAATTGCGGTTTACGATTTATGACGTATAAAAAAAAAACTACTGGCTAGATCTCGTTCAAACTAAATATCGTTGAAAGTTTGCATAGTAATGTACAACATATATTTTTTTTAGTTTTATCATTCCCTTATTTTAGAAGTTAGAGGGGGGGGACCAACTTTTTTCAACTTTGGAAGTGTCTCTCGCGCAAACTATTCAGTTTAGAAAAAAACGATATTAGAAACCTCAACATCATTTTTGAAGACCTATTCATAGATTCACACGTATGGGTTCGACGAAAAAATTTTTTTTGAGTTGCAGTTTGAAGTATGGGGACCCCCAAAGTTTATAGTTTTTTTCTATTTTTGTGTAAAAATCTTAATGCGGTTTACAGAATACATCTACTCGCCAAGTTTCATCAGTGTAGCTCTTATGGTTTCGGAGAAAAATGGCTGTGACACGGTCGGACAGACAGACAGACAGACATGACGAATCTATAAGGGTTCCGTTTTTGCCATTTGGCTACGGAACCCTAAAAAAGCAGCCAAGTGCGAGTCGGACTCGCCCATGAAGGGTTCCGTAGCATCAAATAACATAATATAAAGGTTTTTGTAGTTCGTCGAAAGGTAAATAGCGTTTTACGATTTATGACGTATAAAAAAAAAACTACTGACTAGATCTCGTTCAAACCAAAAATCGTTGGAAGTTTGCATAGTAATGTACAACATATATTTTTTTTAGTTTTATCAAGCTCTTATTTTAGAAGTTAGAGGGGGGGGGACCAACTTTTTTCCACTTTGGAAGTGTCTCTCACGCAAACTATTCAGTTTAGAAAAAAACAATGTTAGAAACCTCAACATCATTTTTGAAGACCTATCCATAGATACCCCACACGTTTGGGTTCGATGAAAAAAAATTTTTTGAGCTTCTGTTTCAAGTATGGGGACCCCCTAAATTTATAGTTTTAGAAAAAAACGATATTAGAAACCTCAACATCATTTTTGAAGTCCTATCCATAGATACCCCACACGTATGGGTTCGATGAAAAAAAAAATTTTGAGTTTCAGTTTCAAGTATGGGGACCCCCAAAATTTATAGTTTTTTTTCTATTTTTGTGTAAAAACCTTAATGCGGTTCACAGAATACATCTACTCACCAAGTTTCATCAGTCTAACTCTTATGGTTTCGGAGAAAAATGGCTGTGACACGGCCGGACAGACAGACAGACAGACAGACAGACAGACAGACAGACATGACGAATCTATAAGGGTTCCGTTTTTGCCATTTGGCTACGGAACCCTAAAAACAGCTGGTCTGGGTGTGCCGACAGAAGTAATAAAAATAAATAGCTTCCTTACATCGAACCTTTCGTTTAGAAGTTAATAAAAGATATCATCTTTATGATCATCAACCTGAAGAATGTCTACTGCTGGGGCTCAATTCTAGACCAGTGACTTTTTTGTCATGGTAGATATATATCACAAGAACTGTCAAATTTAAATAGACATGACATTTTCAATAGATAACGTATTCCAGCAATATCACTTTAGACATTTATCGAGCGAAGGCCGGTAGATATGTGTCGAGTGGTGAGTGGTAGTAGACATTGACATCTCTTATATACTTTGGGTGACTTTGGGCATTAGTGACAAAGTTTTGTTTTTGTTGTGATAATTTAAAGAAAATTTATAACAAAATAAAAATAGATAGATAGAAAATTCTTTATTGCACTAAAACAAAAAAAATTGCATTGTACATAGGCGAACTTAATGCTAGAAAAATGGACGAATTTATCGTAGGGTTTGTGGCTGATGTTGTCGAGGAGGCTGCAATTAGGCTGAAGTTCTAAGAATGATTCTCTTTCTGACATCTCTAATAACATAAAAGTCTATCGGTGGCTAGAATACGCATTTTAGCGCGGTTCTATATTATTAAATTTGGTGATATGACACTGCTTTCGCAACATTTCAAATCTCTATTTCTAGCGTAAATCTCTAAAAGTCTAGATTGAGCCCCTGGGTTGATGTGCAGTGTCTATGACACTGCACATCAACCGACTTCCTGCAATCTTTTAAATGTCATTATGTCCATCTTAATCCTCATAAAGTAATGCTGATGAATTCTGCCCTGCAAACATGCCAGCCACTCTGGAGAGATGAATAAACATCGGGCCAGAAGTAACAGGCAAAGCTTGTCATGTTTTATTGTTATTTGCGAAACACGACGCGCAATACGGAACAGAATTTGTTAGCAGAAAATCGTACACACGTTTCCCATTCGTATATTTCTTGGGAAATATAGGACATCTAATCAGAATCTAAATTCTTAATAACGGAGCACTTGGTAAGAGGGCAGGTATAGTAAGTAGGGTCTGGACGAGATAGGCGTTCAAGGAAAACAAATGGAGCGCCGTACCATTGTTGGCTCATTGGATCACCTGCAAGATAGGTTGAACATAATATCCAGATGATGGGAGTAGGGCTGGATTCAACCTGCTAAATGTTAGGAAACAAACAGATACGGACTCAAAATTATAATTATAAGGGCATCAAGATAAACCATGGAGAAGGAAATTCAAACCCAAATCATCAGTTACGAGTAGCTGGATGACAGCGAGTCCTACTAAATCTAGTGCATTTACGATTTCGTTCCACTCCGTCAAATAATGCTTTGCCGTAAACTTAAGGGTTTATTATGTATTCATCAGAGAGCGCTGGTGGTCTAGTGGTAATGGCCCCGCCTTCCGATCCGTTCAAATCGACTCGTGTACCAATGAGTATTTCTGTAGAAAAATGTATGTGCACCATGCCAGTACTCTCAAAACGGCGAAGGAAAACATCGTGAGGAAACCGGCGTGTTGTAGAACCTAAAAAAGTTCGAGCAACACGTGTCAATGGTCACGCAAAAAGGGCCCACCAGCGGCCTACTTGCGGAAAAACCTGCCCGCACATCAAGTGCGCATGATAATGTTAAACTTGCCGAACTAAGTATTCATCATTGGACTTCACCATGCAACATAAAAATTGCAATAAATAATATGACTATGAATTTTATGGGACACTGAATCTGACGCTTCTTGACCCAGTCCTTGTACGTAATGTAGACTTTATAAACTTACATTTTTCTAATTTTCGGGGTGTCCGGCAAAGATCCCAAATCCACTAGACCCTCTTCCGATGACACTGACGTATGACTAGCCGTGATGTCAGGCACTGAGCCCCCAGCAGCCAAATCAAGCAATCCCATTTCTTCTTCAACACAGCTGTTGCGGACCTTAGACCTACAATTAAAAAAATAATGCTGAAAAAATGTAATGTAGCTTCGATTATCTCGTAGACACACCTAAAAATAAAATTGTGCCCCTGGGCATATATTGTTATATCTTATTAGTTATCACACATGGGGAAGTCCAAAGTACCCTGCAAGCTCCTGTAGATATACAAAATACTTTGGGTTTGGGTTAATTTATCGAAGCCAAAACCCTAGTAAGCCGTCATGTAAGGAAACCAGATAATTTATCAGATTTTCATCTGTTAATTGTCTACTTTAATAGTTATTCTATTTTTATTGATAAAATATGTAGATAATAATATTGTGAATGGACTCGTTATAAAGCCCCATTTAACCTTCTTTCGGCTTTACGGGTAGTTTTGTAACACCCTATATTATACGGTATCCCAACTAAACCTATTCCAAGTTCTTCCAAAGCCGTTACGGCTTGATTGAGTCACAAACACGAGTGAGCTAGTAGGTACCTCCCCATTCGTATCAAGTTCTTGACGGACCGAAGTGCGGAAAGCTTCTTGCTTTTATGCTTTGGCTCGAGCTCGAAGGGGGGCGCGTTGTTCCTCTCCTCTGAAGTACCACCGAAAGACCAGTTGCGTCTACAAAAGAAAACAAATTGGCTTAGGGAGTTAAATGTAACCTAGATACTATAAGATAGGTCAAATATAAAATGCTAATTTTGATTAGTCAAAATAATTGAGATATAGCAATAATGACGCCCGAAATGGGTGGACTGTTGGAATAAAATTACATTATGTAGGTAAAAAATAAATAAATCGGTAGGTACCTAAGATCTATTTACACAGTCAGTGCCGTAACTACCCTTTTATGCGCCCGGTGCGAGCTTTCAAAACTGCGCCCTTGAAAAATGCTCTAACCAGGCTCTGACAATAAAGTGGACAAATGTGCATAAAAATAAATCTATCTATTTTTTGTTTACGAAGGTATAGGTACTTAGTAGATTTCTTTAAGATAAAAATTGTTTATTCAAAAATATTTGCTCAAATACAGAAATGACACAAAGTACTCGATAGTAAATACCCAAGGCTAAGGTAAACCGTAATCACAAAAGGTGATAAACACCCAAACGAGTTTATCAACGAACAACAAATCAACAATAAACTTATTCACTCTCACACACAATTTTACTTTAAACTAATGAAATTTTATACAAATAATGACCATGGTTGAGAAGCAAGACAATCAATCCGAGTGCCCCCGGCCGGCTATCTGAATGCGTGATTCTCGATGTATCGGGGAATCCCCGAACATTGGGTGGGACGGCGCGGTAGAATGGAACGTTTGTGAATCGTTTAGTTTTGTAAGTCATCCTTTTCACTCTTGTCGAACGATGAATTTTCTATCTATCTCTCGCACGCTAGTGCGTCAGTAACGCCGCACGTAGATATTGAATAAAATCAAAGATAAAGGGAGGACCAATGAATGTGGCTGACAGCAATGACAGCGTGAACTATACATATGTACATCTCCTCAGAGCTAGATTGACAGATTTGCTTAGAACTTCTAAGTTAGAAGTGGCGCCCTCCAAATGAATATAGACAGAAATTGTCTCATAGTTACGGTATAGGTACTTTTGTTTGTGTATGTAATATTGCGAGCAAGACAAGGTGGATTTATATTTGTCTGATGTGTCGTGACGTGACGCGTCAGAACTGTATCGGTTCCATACATAAGCCATCACAACTAGGGCATGTAAACCGATTAACCGATTAATCGAAAAACCGATTAACCGACTGATTTTAGGTCGGTTTTTAATCGGGTTTTTCCATCCAAAATAACCGATTTTCGGTTATTTTTTTCTATGAGTAAAATATGCCAATTTATTTAAAACTACACCTTGCAAACTTTATTTAGAACGCCTATAGTAATCCACCTAATTATAATACAACATAATACATTAAAATTGCAAAAATGCCCCATTATTGGACAAAGACCGCCCCCCGATCCCGCCACTCTACACTATCTTGTGTCATCAATTGCCAGTCTCTCTCAAAAGCGTCCAGTTTGTCCCACCATCACCTGCGTAGTCTACCGCAACGCCTCCTCGCTGTTTCAGGGCTCCACAATGTGGAGATTTAGGCCCACAGTGCGTCAGGCATGCGGCAGACGTGGCCGGCCCAGTCCCACTTCAGCCTTGCGGCTTTTTCCTCTACGTCAGCGGTTTTAGTCTTGGAGCGCAGTGTGGTATTGCGAATGCGGTCAATGAATTTTACCCAAAGAATGCTGCGCTCCATCGCCTGCTGGCAAACCTTGAGTTTGGACTTCAAAGACCAAGTCTGCGAGCCATAAGTAATAATTTTGTGTATGTGTATTAGTTTGTAAAATAACACGAATTGTCTGTTACGTGTTCTAGGCTTATTGCTCGGCAAATCGTGCTCGTCTTCCAGTTTTTTCTAAATTGGAGTTAGGGCCATTGGTTACAAGCGCTTCCTTCATAAAATATAACACTGGGACTTTAATGGATCCCGTAACGTTCTGTGTTGCAACTAGGGCTTGCTATCCGGATATCCGGATATCCGAATTATCCGAATGTCCGCCAATTTTCAAATCCGAATAGTGACAAATAAATTATCCGGATATTTCGGATAATGCGGATAGTATGTAAAATCTAAAATTACAATGTCTTCGCAAGAGTATTCATCCTCACTTTGTCCAAACCACAGTGATTTGACAACAATACAGATAGAAATCTTAAGCCCAACTCCTTAAAATAACGGAGAAGGCAGCAAAGTTCTAGTGAACCGGATGGTGACACGGTGGTGGATGTGGAGGGACAAGACTCAATAAGTTCCCTGGGCCCTGTCTTGGACCTCGCTTCTTCTGTTGCGGAGCAGTGCAGTACTACATGCTCCATAGTTTTCTTGTCCTGTAGGCAGCCCCGACACAGGTCGCTGTCTGTAGCTCCAGTCTTCATGAGGTGGTAGTTGAGGTCGCAATGGCGCGTGATGATTCCTACCATCAGTTTTAAGTCTTCTCTTTTCATCTTGAGTAGGTTTGTTGTGATGTGCTTATCCATCGCTGGAAGCATCGCTTTTGTGTGTTTGCAGTCTGATCTGCGTTCCCATTGCTTTTGGTGTGCTCCTTATGGGAGTACATCTATCAGCCTATTCCTTATTCCTGCCGATGGGGGCTTGCAGAGACCCAGGTCGTCTTTGGTAGGTGTCTGTTTCGCACCCGCTCTTGCTAGGGAGTCGGCTTCATTGTTTCCTGAACACGAGCCATGACTTTTTGTCCATTTTAAAGAATTGAAAGATGTTGGAGGTCGAGATAGGATGTAGCGTGCCTCTTCGGCTTTCTATTTGGTACTTTTTTTCTATCGTGGCTATTCTGTCGGTTCTTTTTATGCGGAAATGCCTCCGGAATGGCTTGTAGGGCCTTGTCCAGAATTCTTGAGTGGTTTGTTGGTTTACCACTGCTTTTCCACTGGTTCGTGGATCTTATCCTTAACGCTGCTGCCATCGCCTCCTGTTGTATGTGGAGATGGAGGGGCGTTAGTCCTAGTATCATATCCAGTCCCGCAGATGGTGTTGATATTGCGCAACCGCTAATCAGGGCGCAGGCGAGCCTTTGTACCTGCTGCAGCTTTTTGATTGTGGTGACTAGGTTTGTTCTGGGCCACCATACCACGGCACCGTAGGTTGGCACCGGCCGTACCATGACCGTGTACATCCAGAGACAAAGCTTGGGTTTAAGCCCCCAGTCCTTGCCAACGGCGCGTCTGCACTGCCATAGCACGTTTTTTGCTTTTGTCGTTACGTATTCTAGTTGTTTGCCCCATAAGAGCTTGATATCTAGCCATATTCCGAGATATTTGACCTCTTTGCTGAGAGCCAGTTTGGTTCCAAAAAGGGAAGGTAGATGTAGATTTGGCAGCTTCAGCTTGCGAGTGAAGAGTACAAGTTCTGTCTTGCTGGGGTTTACTGTTAAGCTGTGCGTGTGGCACCAGGACTCCACAATACGGAGTGCTTTCTGCATTTTCTCGCATAGGGCCGATTCGAACAATTCCGAAATCATGATTGCGAGATCATCGGCATAGCCTATGGTTTGTAGCCCGTCCTTATTAAGGGAGTCAAGTAACTCGTTGGCTACAAGTACCCACAGCATATTTAATGAATAGAAGAAACTTAGTTATTTAGCACGTTATAAATGTTTTTGATTTATTCGATTGTTTTAGGACAGAAGTTCAGACATTTTTTGTGATATCGTAAACGTAAACTTGAATAAAAAGTACTCGTACATCATTTATTTAGTTTTTCTTAGTTTATTTCAATCATTATCCGAATTATCCGGAAAATCCGGATATCCGAATAGTAGAGTTCACTATTATCCATATTATCCGAATACTAAAATGTGACGGATAATGCAAGCCCTACTCATGAGCTTCTATCTGTATGAGGGCCTAGGATTGTTGGTATAGATCAGTATCTTCAAGCAACGAAGGAGAAGTACTTCAAAATCACTTTCGATCATCAGATTTGAAGATAACCTACTTGTGCCTTATAATTTTTCCTTCCGCCGAGAAGATGACAAATTCCGCCAAGATCTTCGTCAACCTAGGCATCAGCTTTTGGTATTCAAGAAAATAAGAAGAAGAAATGTACTACTTTTCGACTGGTATGGTTGTTTTATCTTGCGCATGTATTACCAATCATTACAAAATAAAACAATCAGACTAGTCTAGAAGTGGTGTCTTCAGCCTGAAGAAGCCTGATCAAAAGAGAATCTTTGGTCTTTCAGAGTTATTCTGTCAAAATATGTTTTCTATCATATTTGAGTTGGATAACTTAGTAAGCCAAAAAGAACATCAAAGAAGAACTGGCTCTTGCTGTAGTCAGCTAACTCTATTTTATACTTGTGATTCCATCAGCAAATGTACAGTTGGTGTTAGCAATCTGCATCAAGAAATTTCTACAAGTGTCCGAAGTTTGCTAATCAAAACTAGAAGAAAGAACTGTCTTAGGCTCCTTATAATGAAATCTATAGCAAACTATGTTTCTTCTTTCATATCGTGCTGTAAGTATCAACCAGTGCTGCCAGATCGTGACATTTTTTGACCGCTTCCCAAGCACCGCGGGGGTTCTGACTCAAGCTAGAAGAGTGCTTGGGAAGGGGTAAAAAATCCCACGATCTGACAGCACTGGTGCCAACACAAGATTAAGATCCTAGACCAAAAATGAAATCGGTTCTTGACTGTTTCGGCCACTTTCAAAACTGACGATGTTGTCTATTCATCACAGTATTTAAAGTAGCTATAAAAGAGCAAGGTATCTATCAACGAAGAACAATGATTTGAATCGAGTATAACGTATGGTAAGCTATTAATTAACATAGTAACGTTTCCGATGAATAACTTTGATTGATTACATTTTCCCCTTCCATTGACGTCAAATAAACTCAAAGGGATAACTAAAAAAATATTTAAGGAAAACGATAAATATTTTTAATTGGAATTTGTGTCGGTTGAATACAACAAACTTGGGGATTTTTGTCCAAAACATCTTCCGCTGATAATTATCTTTTAGCTCTTAATAAAAGTGAGTGAAAAATATTGATTAAAATTCGGGGATAAATTATAACTTTCGACATGAAGATGGTTACTAGTAACAATCCACTACCTTTAACACCGGGACATTTTCTAGTTGGTGAACCTCTTATCGTTATACCGGACGAAGACTATTCACTCGATCAGAGTTCTTGTGTTACTAGATGGAGATTGTGTCAAAAAAATGTTAAGTAGTTTTTGGAAAAAATGGTCTAAAGAATATCTTGTCACATTAAATAATAGATATAAATAGTCTGTCGAAAAAGAGGAACCGGCAATTGATGATATAGTGATTATAAAAGAGGATAATTTACCGCCAGCAAAGTGGTTATTAGGAAAAATTATAAAACTTCACACAGGGCAAGACAATTTAACTAGAGTGGTTACTTTAAAAACCAAATCAGGATTGTGTACAAGACCCTGTAGCAAATTGTGTCGCATTCCGAAAAATTGTGAATAGTGAATCTTTAAGATGTTACAAAGTTATCCTTGTGATACAATACAACTGAGTAGAGAATTTTGAATTTCGTCATTTTGTGTAATTGTGTGCATGCTTAGGAGTTAAGTTTACAATATTTTTTATTTATACTAAGAAGTATATTTTGGTTCTGTGTTATTATACATTTTGTTAGTACTTAAATTTAGAGTTGGTTTGAAGAACAGAGTTCTTGGTGGGCGAAATGTTTAGCCTGATAAAAGTGTTATAGCATAGTGCATAGTAATTTAGTACCCGAAATAGAACTAGAGGGCGTTGGTAAATTTGTCACGATTCTGCATCGCGCTATCGTTGCGTTTTGGCCTTGCATGTATAGGTTCGGGTTGAGTTTGAATAAATGTTGGAAAACAGTGCTACAAGTTTTTTATTGGTGTTAGTTATACGCAAGCGAACAAATTGTTTATTGTAAGACTGTGTACAGTGCCGTAACTAGGGCGGTGCCAGCGGTGCCCAGGCACAGGGCGCAGACCCTGGAGGGGCGCAGAAATGACCAGACCAGTATCTAGTTTTGTTTCATGCATGGTAGTTAGTAGGTACATTTTGTTTTATTGCGAATATGGTGTAGACGCGCCCTCTGTACTATCTATATCTATATGGCATTTTTCAATCGATCTTGAAACAACAACACTTGTAAAGGTGGTTTTATATTTGTCTGATGTGTCGTGTCGTGACGTGCGCGTCAGAACGGTATCGGTTTCATACATTTAGTACTAGCTGGTGCCCGCGACTTCGTCTGCGCAGGATTAGTATTTCGAACAATAATGTTTATAAATTGTAGCCTATGTGTTATTCTGATGTATAAGCTATATTATTGTACACTTTGTACAGTTTCATTAAAATCCATTCAGTAGTTTTTGCGTGAAAGAGTAACAAACATCCATCCATCCATCCATACAAACTTTCGCGTTTATAATATTAGTAGGATGGTAACGTTCACACTAGTGCGTAACGTGTTGTGTTGTGATTAGGGCGTGTAAAAACCGGGTTGTTTAAAAAAACCGGTTATCTCGGTTTTTAATTTAAAATAACCGATTAATCGGTTAATCGGTTATTTTTTCCAGTTTTTCATATGGGTGTCTTAGGATTAAATAAAACCATATTTTTTTATAAAAATGAACTTATTATTTGAATAGGCAAGCACCAATAAAATTAGCTTGTTAAATTTTAAAATATTTTAATTTACAGAACTCACTCATAAAGTTGTAAAATTCAACAACATGATAATAGTTGATAATTATTAGTCCTAATAGTTACCCATTTTTTATTATCACAAAGAAACTTGCAAAATACACAAGAAACAGCTGAGCTATCTGCAGACCGTTACAAACGATCTAGAGATAGCTAAACTGGTCCAACCGGTCCAAGTCAGTGCCAGACGGAAGAATCTCCAAGATGCCAGTGGCATTGCCACGCTGAATAGCTAATGCTAATGCGCTGCACCAAATACCCACCAGCCCTTGGGTCACGCATCGCTTCGATCAGACACCTAGGCAACATTTTGAAGACCCGCAAGGCCTTGGTTCTCCATGGACCCAGAGTCTCAATCCCAAGAGGAGCAAATAAGTAGGCTCTGTCGAGGCCTGCATATTTAAGCTTCTTGAGATCCTCGGCCAGATCTGCCGCCGTGCCAGCCACAACGGATATCCTCGCCAAATAAGAAGGCGCAAGTGTGTTGAAACACGTAGCGTCCCACACAATGGGCCTCTCCAACTCCCAAGGAGCAAGCGTCATACCATCGTCACGCAACGGACCATTCGGTTCGAGAACGGCTGGTACGTTGACGGTGGTAAAGGTGGATGATGTCGTTAAAGCTGGCATGACGAGGTATCCGACTGGCGTGGCGGCCTTATAACACGATAAACTGTGGCGAGTAACGCACTGGCACTGATGAGGTGCGTAACACAGTGAACCCAACCGTAGGCCAGTTGAAATTGCAGCCCACAATGACAGTGAGGTAGAAAAACTCACTAATCATTGGGAACAGCTAAAACAGATCATGATAATGATAATGTTCTTGATGCAGTGGAAGATGCTGAAATAATAGAGTTCTTTGGATAGTGTTGGAAGTAGTGGCATTCAAAGTCTATTCTAGATATTTGATGATCTCATGAATGGAAACATGAGGTCAACGAGTATCAAAAAGAGCCTAAGACATGGTGTTCTTCCTTCTAGGATGCGCGAATCATTTTTCTGTCTTCATGATAACTTGCTTTTTCCAAGACTTATGCTTCTAACGACTGCAAATCCTGTGCAATTACGCCAGCTGTTCAAATCTCTGGAGCTTAATAAATAAAACATGGTTACAAAAACGCATTGATTAGAACGAGATACAGAACTGAAGATGCAGTTGATATAGTAGCACAGCTATCATAAGTAGTTTTCAGAATAATCAAATACTATATAAACTCTAAGAAAACTGTGGAATCAAAACAAAGTAAGATCATTCCTAATGACGATAAGATCAGCGTCGCCAAAGCAATCATAGTGACTGTTCTAATCTTTGCGCGGAGGTCGCAACAAGTTGAGATCGGGAAACTCAATATCTGTTAGAAAATCTTAGCTACGATTGAACTATAATCAACTATCATAAAAAAAAAATGATAGAATCAATGATGCAGAGCCTGGCCCGGGATTCGAACTGGGAGCTTCAAAGACACTGGTCTTTGTGTGAGTTTCGAGATAAAGATAAAACTTACCAATCTGAAGTAAATTTTGTGAAGGAATATGTAAGTTATTTAGTCACTTCGCAGAGGTAATTGTCGAATATTCACTGAGAGCTTGACACTCCCGTCATGACTGATGGTCATTACACACTGAAATAAATCATTCCCTCGTGTAGAATTTATACCCAATGGAGACGAAAACATATGAGTAATTTATGTATTATTGATTAGTTTAAACTAATAAATACACAAGTTAAATACACAAGTGACAAGTTACTGCAGAGGTTAATTAATCAGTTATATTTTTAGAAAACCGCAAAGTACGCAGAAACATCACTAACTACTGAACATGTGTGAAACCTAGACTTTTTTTAATGATTATAATATGATGTATATACATGTATATATACATTTATAATATATATAATCTTCCCCTGTTGATAACTAATAAATAAAGACAGTTTTAAAAAAAATATCATGAAGATAAAGACACTGATAATGATCGTTATGTGGGAGAAGATATCATCCTTGAAATTATATCTATTCTATCCTTTTATGAAAATGTATGTCAATTCGGAGTTTCATGTCAGTCACGCAAGATCAAATTTAAGGATCTATGCGTGAAAAAAGTTTTCTGATAGATCCTGATACGTCCATATCAGGCCGGATAGGGTTTGATATGCATATGTGTAATTTTTTTATCAAAAATAGAGTTGAAAACCTCCGACGGAGGGCGCATGAACGCGGAACTGTCTCCTTATACGAGAATGAAGTTTGAGGTGTTAAGTCATCGAATAATAATCATTTTTTTACTCTTCTGAGAAACTTATCTGTTTTGGGTTTTTAGAATTATAAATTACTCAACTAATTTTGTTCCAAATGGCCTGACATGAAAATTAGTCCTATAAGAAATTTTTCCACGGGTATGTTTGATAAATAACTAACTATATATTTTAGGCTGTTAGGTTTGGGAATGAGGAATATAAACAAGACTTGGTTAAATGAAAAATAGTATTTATGCGCATAATCTCATTTGCTTATTATATTAATAAATTAGAAAAGCTTGATAACCATCACTAAAATTGATAGGAGTTACGTCTTATGATATAATTCTTAGGATATTAGTTACATATTGCATCAAACATTATCCTGTTTTCGTAAGGTACAAGTATTCGTATGTTATCTTCCAGCGTGAAGTCAAAGATTTTAAACTCTTGTTCAGCTGTAAAATAACAATCATCTATCTGCTCCTCTTCAACAGACTCGTCAATCTCTGTGTCAAACGTCAAGGTGTCAAACGAATAAGATTTTTCGTTGCTGACGATGTAATTGATCAAAACTGAAATGGATTTTTCAATGCTAACTTTCATCACAATGACCGGAACAACAATCTTGTTGTTCCAATTCCTGCCAACGAATTCAGTCTTTTTACTGTTCATTGTCTCTGATGACAACTCGTCAGATAATCGATTTCGAAGCTTCCTCAATTTGTCGATTTCTTGCAAAGCATCAGCATTTTGCCTGAATTCGTTTATGAACTTCAACGTGATATAAGATTTTAACTGATCTTTCTTGGCTGCAAAGTTGTAAACGTTGATTTTGTCGTAGTCAAACTGCTTGGAAATGTCAGTGCTGACATAAAGTTTGTAATTACGATAAACGATGCAACGATTCTTGAAGAAAGACGCAGCTACTGGAAGGTCAATTTTATCTGGGTCTTCATTAAAAGCATGAAGAACAACCGAAGCTTTTCCTTATTTGAATTGAAGCAATGTTGCGATTGTTGAAGATTACTGAACGCTGATTCTGCGTTATGAATGGCAGTGTATGTTACTCCAAGGTATGTTAGTTAATAATCTGTTGGCACGCGGTGAGCAGTTATCTCCGTTACAGGTTAGGGATTCCTCAAACAAAACCACGTGTTAAATTGTAGGAAAAAGATGAACTAGACCAGTGTACGCATCAAAATATTTGCAACAATTCATCGTGTAAATTCCGTAGTACCACAAAGCTGTATAATTAAACTTACTGATCCGAATTGAGGAATTGTGAAGAAAGAAATTTCTGACGACATCATCAAACTGGCCAAAATTAACTCGGAGAGCTAGAAACATCTGTATGTTATGGTAGTTGCTTTGAAACCGAATAGCTGAAACGGTGTCGGTCGGAATTTATACGACAGCCGGCTGATGTAAGCGCTGGTATTGGTTACGTCTTAAGAGTCAATATCATTATCAATGGATATTTCCAAAGCTACTGGGTATGACAACTGATTAAACAAACATGTTCATAATGCATAAACTGAATAAGTTTGCTAATGAAGTTACACATAGCGGATCTTATCATTTCTTCGGTAAAACCATGAAAATTTTGTTACTATGATCAAAGAAGCGCCATTTAACAGTGGGTTAGGTTAAATCTGGTACTTTCAAACTGATGCAATCGCATCTGTATTCTCATCAGTACGGTTGCTTATTTCTTGGAACTTGTACGTGAGCATACCTTTAATGGCATCAATTTATGAAAGGATTCGTACGTACTTTATTTAACGATGTTATGAACGAATGTTTTAATTATCTACGTTTGTTATTGTGTTCGAACAGAAAAAATAACAATTGTTTTCAGTAAGGATTACCTAAATTTTACCGCAATGATGGCGTAAAATATTTTATCTAGGAGTTTTCCTCAAATTCTACATCTTATTTACCGTTTCTACGAACTTATCGGGGAATAATTAATAACGTGCGTTCGGAGTGTTTCCTTAATCATTGTAAACCATTATATACAGAAGGAAAGACAAGTTTAACTTCATTCCAAAGGATAGAGCCGTAACAGCAGGTTCTTCATCGTAAATCAATCGTCATGTGTTTTGAAATGGGAAACTCGTGCTTCAAGACTCTCAACATCTCGGAGCTGCTAGAGTTTACAAATCACCCGAAATTTAGCAAGCTCGTCCTTCAAGAATACGCCGAAGTGATGGAAGTCCAAATGAAGGGCACAACTTCTCAGTCTTTGAGAGAAGAAAACTCCAAAAAGAATAGATACATCAACATCCCGTGTTGGGACAAGTCTCGGGTAATTATAGACTCCCGTGAAAGTTTCACGTTAACAGCTCCGTTAAACATAAGGCGCAGCTCTTTATCAGCACCCACAAAATTTGTGCCATTATCACTGTATGTATAAGTCTTGACAATGACCTCTTCTTGAAACAAACCTCCGAAATGCAGCTATGAAGCCTTTAGCTGTTAAATCTGACACTGCTTCCAAATGAATGGCTTTGGTGACCATACATATGAAGTTCCTCTTCCAGGGGAATAACGGATATTGATGTGACCTGTAAAATCAACACCAGAACTCTTAAAAGGTCTTGTCGGCGTTATTCTAGCTTTAGGTAACTGACCCATAAGTTGATTATTATGTTGTCTTGCATATCGGACACAAGTGATACACTGTCTATAACACTTTTTGGTCAATTCTCTTCCACGTATTATCCAATATTTCGATCTCAATAGGTTTAGCATTATTTGGGGTCCTCCGTTCAGGGTTTTAGAATGGGCATCTCTAATAAGTACCACAATTCTATTGTTTACATCACTGATACCTACTTATGATTAACTTATTCTTATTTACTCCTAGCTTCTTTATTTACTAACCCTTACCGCATAATATTTTGTTAACCTAAACTTATGTTAGTCTTACATTGTTTCATGACCTTTTTTGTGATCTATTTTTTAAGAGGGGCGGGCGCTGAGGATCGGGAAACAGATTTTCTAGTCTGATCCTCAGAGTACCAAACCATAGTTGTCGTTCAGTTTATACTTTGTAGATGTTACGACATTTTTGTTCCTTTTTCTTTTGCAAAATAAACATTATTATTATTATTATTATCTCTAACTACCAACTGCGTAAAATGGCTTTCATTGGGTAGTATCATAGGATGTTTTTTATCAAATTCTTCCTCTGATTGGCTTGTACGACCACCAACTCTCAAAATATCATTTTCATCTAAATATGGATTTATGGCTTGCAGTATGCTTCGTTTTGGTATATATTTTTTCGCTTTTAATGCTTTAATTTCTTCTTCAAAATATAGTCTCTGTGTTTCTCTAATGCATATTTCACTCACTTCTTCCATTTCCTTTTTGTTCACTATTTGTGTAAATATTTCTCTTTGTTCTTTAGGTACTCTTAGTTTTAAGAATCTTCGACAGTATGCCATTACTCTTAGCATCTTTCGTAAATTAGAAAATTTTGTCCAGATGAACTCTTCTTTTGGTTTTATGACAGTAGCCAAGACCTTAATCGCTTTCTCTTCCTCTGTAGTCGTGAAGTTTAGGTTCGTTGTCGTGTAGTCTTTATCTTCAAGCAAGAACGATGGACCGTGCCACCAAAGTTCATGTTTCATTAAATCACTGATTGATAAACCTCGTGAAGCGCAGTCCGCAGGGTTTAGATGGGTGCTGACATGGTTCCAGTGGTCGCTATCTAGGATTGTTAGGATTTCGGATACTCTATTACTCACAAATGTTGTCCATCGACTGGGTTCTCCTTTTAGCCATGCCAGAACGACTGTTGAGTCTGACCAAGCGAATTGTTTCTCTTTAGGTATTTCCATGATTTGGGAGACTTCATACAGAAGTTTGGCCGTTAACAATGCAGCACACAACTCAAGTCTCGGAACCGATATTGCTTTATCAATTGGTGCAACTTTTGTTTTGGACGAGATTAGATGAACGTGTACATTTTGATGCTCATCTTGTACTTTCAGGTATACCGTAGCAGCATACGCTGCATTTGACGCATCAGCAAAGGCATGCAACTCACAGATGTGTCCTTTCTTCGTGTTCAGCCATCGAGGAATTAATATGTTTTGCACTTGACTCAAACTGTCTCGAAAAACAAGCCATTCTTTCAGAAGTTCTTTGGACAGAACTTCATCCCAGTTTAAATTTGCCTTCCACAGTTTCTGCATAAATATCTTCGCGACTATTATAACATTACATTTTCATTACATTATCAGATTTAAATACTAGCTTTTGATCAATCTTTTGGTTTTCTTGTTTTATGTAATTTATTAAAACCTCACTATTAGTACACCATTTTTGTAAAGAAAACCCTCCAGAAGTCATCAATTCATTTATTTGATCAAAAATTTGTATGGTTTCTGTCTCTGTCTCGCATCCTGTCAGTAAGTCATCCATATAATAGTCTCGTAGAGTGATCTCAGCTGCTACTGGATATTTATCTCTTTCGTCTTTGGCCAATTGTTGCAGAGACTTGACTGCCAAGTAAGGCGCACAAGCTGTTCCAAAAGTTAGCCTGAACAATCTCAAATGTCGAATAGGTTGATTCATATCTGCTCTCCATATTATTCTCTGAAAGTCGATATCATTCTCATGTACTAGGATCTGTCTATAAATTTGAGTTAAATCTGCAACTATGCAATAAGGGTAATATCTCCATCTCATTAGGATATGTCTTAGATCATCTTGTAGCTTAGGTCCTACTAGAAGTGTATCATTTAAAGATTTATTATTAGTTCCCTTGCATGAAGCATCATAAACAATCCGTACTTTTGTCGTATCTCTATCTTGTTTCACCACAGCATGGTGTGGAAGGTACACTGTATTTGGTTTATTTATCTCTTGGGGTTGTTTGATTTCTTCCATATGATTTTGCTCTATGTAGTCGTCTATAACTTTCTTGTATTCTTCTTTTAGTGTTTCATTTTTCTGTAATTTTTTCTCTAGCAAGTTGAATCGATGGAGTGCTATCTTCTCTGATTGATTGTTCAAACAAGGTAATGTCTCAAAATCTTTGAAAGGTAGTCGCACTTTATATCTCCCGTCTTCTTCTCGCACTGTAGTCTTTTCGTAAATTTCTTCGCATTTTATCTCTTCTCTAATCATTTTCTTCTTTATTGCGTCTGGTTCTCTCTCTATTTCCCAGAATTGTCTCAGAAGTTCATCTTCTTTCACTCGAATATGTAGGTTGACAATTCTTTTGCTCGATGATGGTGTTTGACTATCGATGGGACCTGATAAAACCCATCCAAGTTGCGTGTTCTGCGCAATTGGACCACTGTTTTCCGGGTGTTTTAGAAGGCCTTCAAGAATAATCTCACTGTATATCTCAACTCCTAGGATTATATCGATTCGTCCAGGTGCTCCGTATTTTGGGTCTGCTAAGGGCTTCTCTTCTATTTCTGACCATCCTGTTATGGATATTTTGCTCGTGGGTAAAAAGGATGTCAAGGTATGTAATACGTAAGCTTGAACCTGCACAGAAAAATGAGGATTTTGAATCGACTCTAAATTAAATAAAACCATGTGCTTTATTTTCATCTCCCCATCACCTACACCGGACACAAGACCATTCACAGGAACCCGTTTTAGACCTAAGGATTGTACAGTGTCTTCAGTTATAAAAGAAGCCTCAGAACCCTGATCAATTAAAGCTCTAACTACTCTAACATAACCGTTTGGGGATTTAATATTGATCAGCGCTGTTGCTAAAAGTACTTCACTATAATTTTCCTTAGCAAAATGTGACACGATTTTTTTCTCACTCTCAGTCATTCGGGATGTTTCAGTGACCACCGGATTTTCGGATTTAGCATTATCTGCAGTTGAAGGTCCTTGGTATGTGGTTCTCTCAAAGTGTAGCAATGTGTGGTGTCGTCGTCCACATTTACGACAGCAGGTTGATCGGCGACAGCTCTTAACGTTGTGGTTGGAAGCGAAACAATTGAAACACAGCCTATTGGTTTGTATGAACTCTACTCTCTTTTCGATAGACTGTTTCTGAAATTGTTCGCATTGAAATAACAAGTGTTCGTTGGTGCACATAACGCAAGTTACTTTATTATTATTGTTGTCTTGATTGTCATCTGTTTTCTCTTCTACTTTGCAATGGAATGTATTCCTTTTCGCTATTTGTTTACTTGATGTAAGTTTACACTCTTCCAACATTTCTAATGTTCGAAATCTCGTCTCTAGAAAACTCACTAGTTCGGTCCATGATGGTAGATTATCTGATTCTTTCTTGTTTGTGTCTAACTCCCAAGCTTTTCGCGTCTCTGGATCCAGCTTTGGCAAAACCAGGTAATTTATAATAACATCCCACGAATTCGTTTCTGTTCCCAGATTATTCAATGCTTTTAAGCAAGCAGCGGTGTTATCCAGTAAATTCTTGATTTGTGTAGATGATTCTCCCACTATAGCCTTTTGTGCAAACAAACGTTTCATAATCTCATTGACGTTATGTCTCTTGTTGTTGTAGCGTTTCGTCAATAGCTTCCACGCTTCCTCATAGTTGTTCTCTGTTGTCGCGAGATTCATCAGAAGTCTTTCCGGATCTCCAGAGAGACAGCTCTTTAAATAATGAAGCTTCTGTACTGAATTTAAGCTAGTATTTGTATGAATTAACGAGACAAACATGTCATGAAACGTCTGCCATTCCTCATAACTGCCCTTAAATGTAGGTAGTTGTATTTGGGGCAATTTCACTTTACTTCCAGCTGGGCTTGTCATGGGTGTTGAGTTCGTTGAAGTGGTATTAATAGGCATATCTTCTTTTAAACGTGTTTTATACTCTGTATAAATCTCCTGAAACTGAGTGTAGATATCGCTTATGAAGTAATCCATGGTCTTTTTTGCTTCTTTAATTACATTTTCCACTATATGAGCGTGGTTTTTATTAAATTCTTTACAAGCAGTTTCCAAACTTTCCATTCGCGCTTCTATGTATGCTCGAGATAATCGACTCTTCGGAGATTTTTTGTAATTGGACCCTGTTAAGCAGAAAAGATCCAACAAACGTTTCATTACTTTTGAGTAAATGCAGTTTAAAGTTAGGCAGAGAATAAAAAAATCGTATGATACTGTACCTACTTGAAAGTTAGTAGTGTAGTAGGCCATTACATATACATTATTTTGAAAGTAGTATATTGTACATTTTCATATGAAGAATATCTGTAATTTCTGAAAAACTATGCGTGGATCTTTTATGCAAAATACAATATTAAAATAATAAACATTGGTTTAATGTGTGGTTCATTTTAGAAGGAAGGAAATTAAAATCTGTACTTATATAAAAACAGTTTAATGAGAAAAACTAATTCAAATTGTTGCTTTGAGATGAAAAAAAATATATATAAAAATAAATCGGCAATCACTGGTTGGTTTTCCAATTTATTTACGCAATATCGCTTTCCTCAGCTTCAAACTCTACCTCAAAATCAGGTTCGACACCAAATCCATCAATGTCGTCTTCTACATTATTGTCGACCGTTAAATTTTTGTAGAAGGTGTGAGCATCTCGTGGAATTAAATGCATAAGGCTTTTGATATCGCTCTCGGTATGAAAAGCATACAACAATTATTGAGACTTTTAAAAGTTTTAAATAGATCCATGCAACATGGTACTTTTTGCATTTTTCGAAATTGGTGATTGGGGATGGTATCTTTGACACAATATAACTTTTAATAGGTTAAAGTGATCAAACTGCCTGGATCTTTTGTGCATATATGAAACTTGATGAGTACATTATGAATACGTAGATAACTCGATTTTACAAAATTGTGGGTTGGATCTTTTCTGCTTAACAGGGTCCAATTGATAAACGCCTTTTCCACATTTTCCAGATACCTAATCTTCCTGCTTTCTAACTAGTTTCTCCATTTTCTGTGTATTTGTAAGGTGTTGCGTATGTGTAGATATTGTAGATAACTCCTCGGTTTTTTCTGTGTCCATGTAATATGTTTTTCTAAAATTTTACAAGTCTCGTATAGAGTACAATTTTCTATGTTCCTTTTATTGTAAAATTTTATAAGTCTTTTTCGATGCGAATTTTTCTAAGTCCAGTGTAGTACACTTTTAAAAATTTTACAAGTGTTTTACGAAACTCTAATTTAATCCGTCACAGATTCTAGGTCGGTCCGGGGACGCAGGTCTTTATGTCAAATTACCGACCTGCACTTACGACTTAATGTTAAAATAGCAACATACCATATCATCTGAAAGTCAAAATGCCTTAGGCCCCAAAATGCCTGTAATTGAAATCGGCTCTTTTATATAATGACTGAATTACTATATACCTGTGGTGTTTCATACAATCGACAAGAAAAATCTTTTTTTTTTTCTTAATTTATTCAAACTTTTTACAGAGTGTCGATGTCTTGACAATAGCCGTTATATCGACGATTGATGTGACGTACGTATGTATGCAAAAATAGATTTCATAATAGATATTTCTTGGTCATGCCTAATAGGTTGGTTAGGTCATGCCTTTTCCTGACGTAAATCTATTATTAATATTTTTATACCATACCCCCTCTAAAAAGCTTATTTTATTCACGGGAAATCGTGAATAAAAAGCTCTTTTAATCACGATTTTGGTGTTTGAATTTGGAACACACCAATAGGGTCGACCTACATATTAATACTATACAACCATGATACAAACTCCTTGCGCCAAAAATACTCTAACTTGATTGGTCGAAATGTTTAACAAGGAGTTTAAGCAATGCTAACCTCCTTGGTTAAATACTGTTTTGTGTTCTTTGTCTTTGTATTTTGAATACAGTGCACGTAAGTTATACAACACAAAGTTTGGTAATAATAAATCGATTGAAAATGCATTCTAGAGATGAAAAAGTTGTGAGTTTTGTTGTTCAATTGAGTTGTTTAGTTTATGAAAGAAAGGTCGGCCAATATAATAGAAAACTTGCATTAATTTAACCTTAAGTTAGTTTCCTTGTTTTCAAATAAAACCAAAATCAAAAGTTATTGGTTTTATGTCACATTAGAATAGAACAAACAAAGTTTTTAATTCTTTTTCGCTTCATCATCATCATCAGCCTGAAGAAGTCCCCTGCTGGACATAGGCCTCCCCTACACGTTTCCAGGAAGAACGATCCCTTTCCATCCACCGACTTCCCTCGTTCTTAACAATGTCGTCGGTTCATCTGGTGGATGGGCAGGACGCACGTTTTTCGCTTAAATCTTTCTTTTTCTCGAAGTCATGGTATAAAGTATAGTATGCAACTCTTGAATAAAACGGATTTGTATCGAGGGCCATGAATTACTCGCGTCGTTTAGGGTTCTAACACTTGAATCACTCGCTACGCTCGTGATTCAATCATTATGAATCACTCCCTACGGTCGTGATTCATTCGTTAGAACCCTTCACTTGCTCGTGATTCATCTATGACCCTCGATTTAAATCCGTCTTTTATTCACTAGTTACATAATATACTATTAAATGTGATTTTGAAAAAGCACAGATCAACGCTGTAAAGACAACTTTTCCTTACGTAAATCTAAATGGCTGTTATTTTCATTACAACAGGGCGGTATGGAAAAAGGCTAAAAGTTTAGAAATATGCGAAAACAAAGCTGGACGCCATATTAATCGTTCATGTGCAAGTCTCCCGTTGTTTAGGTTAGTCTTGATTTTTGAAACTTGTAATTTTTCACTGGCACTTTTGTTCACTCACTGATGTACTGTACTCACGTGGTATGTGGTTTCGGCACCATGTTCACTTGCGTATAATTAACACCAATAAAAAACTTGTAGCACTGTATTTTCCAATATTTATTCAAACTCAACCCGAACCTATACATGCAAGGCCAAAACGCAACGATAGCGCGATGCAGAATCGTGACAAATTTACCAACGCCCTCTAGTTCTATTTCGGGTACTAAATTACTATGCACTATGCTATAACACTTTTATCAGGCTAAACACAATTCTTATTCTTATTCTCAATTAAATTTGAGATAAGCTTGTTACACGTATTATTAGCTATAAATTCTTCTTAAATAAATGTAGGTATGAAAATGCTTATTATGCCACCTGTCTTGCCACGAAGGCACAGAAGGCAGAAGAAACTAATTTATCTACTATAAGCCAACTCTTCAGTTCATTGATTATAGAGCAAAAGTATTTTTTCAGTAGATAAGACTACGCTACGCCATTTTAAGAAAGAAGAAGAAGAATAATAGAAGAATATAGGTACTTCTTTGATTCATATTTCAGTCAGTCTTCCGCAAGTTCTAGTAAGTCAATAATCTTTTACAAACGGCGTAACTTTTCGCCAATATAGCTAATTTTAGATTGTAGAATAGCCCCATATCCTGAGGTTAGCCTGTAGAATTTGTTGTTTTTCTATGTTACTGCTTGTAAGTCTAATGAAGGGACGACCGCGCATTAATTTTAATAGTTCCACAAGCAGCATGATTAATGGAAGAAAACACCAGTCAAATGCGAGTCAGACCCGCGCACGAAGGGTTCCGTACAATTATTTATTAAAATGGCAAAAAAACAAGTTTGTTGTATGGGAGCCCCTCTATATTTGTTATATTTAATTTAATTATTTATTTTTAAATTCAATATTTAATTAAATATTCTGTGAATATTTCAAGCTGTTGCCAAAATCGAGAAAAAAGGACCAAAATTCACGTTTGCTGTATGGGAGCCCCCTTTTTTTCGGTTATTTTCGTATTTGTGGTTATAGCGACAACATAAATAACATCATCTGTGAAAATTTCAACTGTTTTACTATCACAATCCATGAGATACAGCCTGGTGACAGACGTACGGACACTAGAACAGCGGATAGGGTCCGTTTCACCCTTTGGGTGCGGATCCCTAAAAAGCTATTTGGAAGAATAAATTTCATTAGTATACTTTTCATAGCGTCATTGTGAATAGAATGCTAAATTTCTGTACACTGAAACAGCAACAAATTTAGCTCCTGTCAGCTCGTGATCCAGCTAATTAGGATCTTTTGTAGTCTTTTTTAGGCAGAATTATTCTTTATAAGACTCCAGAATAAAAATAAATAGAAAAATAAGAGGTTTTAAAGGTATTGCTATGTATAGTGGCGGAATGAAAATGTTCGTCGATTTTCAACTTGATTTGTTCAACGTATCACGATGACACACTACCTTTTGAAACTGAATATACAGAATACACGTCACAAATTATGTCAAAATGTGTTCATGATCAAGGCACTGGTGCAAGCGAAAAACGACTCTAAGGTGACGAACATCTCATACCGCGACTGTACCTGCACCTATACTAATATTTCTGCTACATTGTTTTGTTATCAAATCTAATCAAGAACTACTACGGATAGAAGTTAGAGAAAGGATTGCCTTACCCGAAAATGCTTTTCCCAGCTAATAGTTTTAGCTTAGAGCCACGACTGACTGTGTTATCATCATCCGAATCTACGCTTATGCATACTTCCTTGTTAAATAGGCGTCTCTCTAGGGTAGCTATGTTTTGCTCCACGTGCACTAGTGGATCAGTATCGTCGTTGTCCGTATGAGCCGCAGAACTTGGGGGCGAGTACCAGGGCGAAGATTGGTGAGACCCCTGCAGCGAACTCTGGGCACTTGTTAGGTTGTGCACATTAAACGTTTGGTCATCCTTGGCATACCTGGCCATCAAGGCCTGGTGAAAAGTAGAATTAGGAAGCAACGACGAGGAACGTTCGTCTTTTAAAGCTTGTGGCGGTGTTATGGGTTGCCGCGATGCCGGCGATTTTATGGTGTGACGTGGCGACGGTGACGTCACTACTTGTCGCGATAGCGGCGGTGTGTGTAGCAAAGATAGATCAGATTTTAAACTTTTTCTAGGTGTTGAAGATGTTCCAGGAGTTGGGGGTGCCAATTCCTGGCGTGAGTTTAGCGATTGCTTCGTCAAAAGTGGTGGCGGTGTTGAGTCTTTCGCTGGAGACGGCAAGTCCTGCCGTGGTTCATTCGTGGTTTTCGTCGAGCCATGTTGTGACTTTGGAGATAAGTGCATCAATGGTGTAGATGCTGAGCCATTTCCAGAAGCTGAAGATGCCCTGCTCTGTTTAGCCTTTGGCGATGTGATAGGTTGTTCAGAGGTTGAATCTTTTTCGGGTGTTGGCGATGTTGTTGTTGGTGGAGGCGGGGCTATGTTTGCCTCGGATGCTTGTGAAACTGATGGTTGTTGCGGTACTGGCACTGCCACGCCTGGTCGGGGCAATGAAGGTTGAGGCAAGGAGCGTGCTCGTTGTGTTATGAAAGCTTTTCGACGAGCTATTGAATTGCCTATTTGATGAATAGCAGAGGCAACACTCAATGTTTTTCTGTAACGTGTTGGCTTATGAGAAGAGGCGGGTTCGTACACATGACCTTCAATATGATATTTGATAAATCCTGCCATTCGTTCTGCTGCTCCTGGGCGCACACCAGCAGGATCGTGGTAGACCCGCATTTCGACGAATATCTATAACAAAACAAAGTGTCAGTTATCAATTCTACATTGGACTAATGCACTAATACTTAGTCACTTTCATTGAACGATTAACTTTATGTGTCACTTGTAGGCTGGACTCTAGGTAGGTACGAAACTCAAACTCAAACTCAATAAAATTTTATTCATTTACGTTACGTTGCAATTACGAGAATCACTTTGAAACGTCTTATAGCTAGGCGAGTCTAGGTGCCAGTTCTACGCGACGAAGCCTAGAAGAACAGGCAACAAACTACGGCTCGGTTCCTACCGTTTTTTAACCGACTTCCAATCAAAAACGAGGTTTTTTTTTTTTTTTTTTATGTTTGTTATTGCATAACTTCGTCATTTGTGAGCCGATTTGAAAAATATTTTTTTATCTGAAAGGTACTGCTTCCAGATTGGTTCCATTTTAATATTATTAAAATCGGTGTTGCCATTTTTTTTTAAATAATTTTTTTAATGTTTGTAACTGCATGCCTCCGTCATTTATGAACCGATTTAGAAAATTATTTTTTTATTTGGAAGGTTATTCTTACGTCCAGATTGTTCCAAACAAATTTGGTTAAAATCGGTTTAGCCGTTTGACAATGAAGTCGGTTTCTCAAGATTTTTAAACATATAATAATTATACGACCCTCTCAGTATCGTTTTTAATCAAAGTGTCCAAGCTATATCCAGATGTTCCAGGTCCATTACGTAAGTACTTCAGTAGGCCTACCACAAGCTCTGTCTGGCTTTGTATCTGGTTTTGAGTCTGTGCGAGTGCTTACCTGTGTATTATACTGTGTGTGTAACATTTCGAAGTAGAATTTATTTGGTCAACACTCACACACTTAAAACCAGAGTCAGAGACAGAGCCAGAGCCAGATAGACCAAAAAAAACATACATGTATACAATAAGCTACCTGGTTCCAACAGCACAAGTTTTGCTTAGTTTGGGGCTAGACAGTGTTGTGTGGAGAGTCTACAATAAAAAAATAACCATGATGTAGTAGGTATAACGGTATTATGAGATGTGCTTCAAGATGCATCATTTACGAAGTTGTTCCTTTCTCTTGAATGGGTAATGAAGCGAATGGCCGCCGGCCTTCGTAGGCCTACCACAAGCTCTGTCTGGCTCTGTCTCTGGCTTTGATTTGAGTCTGTGTGAGTGCTCATCAGAGTGCGTGACGTTTCGACGTAGAATTTATTTAGTCAACACTCACACAGCCTCAAAACCACAGACAGAGCCAGACAGAGCTTGTTGTAGGCCTTATGGCTGGTAAAATAATGGTGTGGTTTTCGTTGGGCTTAGGTATACAGAAGTACAAGATCAAAATGGGCTTTGGCGAAATTCGTAATTTAGGTTGTAAACTACCATTTAGTAGTAGTAATAGGGCTTTTTGTAAAAGCTAGTCCGAGTTAGTATGAATGAATAATTGAACGAATGACCAACGACGACGCAACGCTTTGCTTTCTGCAATAGTATATAAAACTACCTATACATATAGCACATATAACTACAAATTTTAAAATAGGTCACGTGAAAAGGAAAAGAGTCGAGCGAGCGCCTATTAAAATTCAGTGGTTAGCCGTATTTACAGAGCAGAGAGAACATTTCCGTGTTCTTATTATTCAGATTTTTACATCATACACGTTCAGTAAGTAGGATTTACTTTAGCGCAAAGAGGCTGTGATTAGGCGTGTGCCGCTCAGTGCATAGTAGTAAATGCGTTCCATTTTCAAATCACTTTACCTTCGCACTATGCTTGATACGATTATATTTCATTAGTTCAAGCGATGCAAACCTCCTTGGTCTCTTTTCTGGAAGACATCTCTTTTCTTACAAAACGATATGAAAACTTTTTAAAGTAGTATATATACAGACAGATAGATGTGTGCGTTCATGTGCGTCTGCGACGATTTTAGCAGATAGCTGGATGTGCAAATATTTTACAACTAATTTTAATAATACATTATTGCAAAGGCAGCGAAATAGGCAATTGCTGGTCGAGTATGAGTTTGAAGGCCGAGCCGCAGGCGAGGACTTCAATGATACGAGACAGGCAATTGCCATTTCGGCCGAGGCATATATAGTGCTTTTCTTAAAAAAATGCAAGGAAATAAAAAAGGGTCTTATGCATAATAAAAATTTTTATTAACCAAATAACAACGAACTCTGCTTTACCGCCAATTTTTTTATTTTATTTTATAGTTTGTGCCGAAAGCTAAACGCATCTGTCGCTATACAGCCACGAGAACGCAATGTGTACGATAGATGAAAGAGTTCTAAATTCAAACAGCACACCGTTTCATACAACATTGCCGGAGCGAGAACGCGCCGGGAAGTGATTTTGGTTTTTCAGTCTACGTAAATATGATACTTCGCGTGTTCTATATTCAAAAGTAATGACAATATTTCCGCGCATGTTAAAGAAATAAATATTTATTGTCTCTAGTAAACATTTATATTAGTAGTATTACATTTTGTAATACTACTAGTATAAATGTTTACTCGCATGAATGATGTAAAGTAGAATGCTTACCTTGGTTGTAAGTAGCTATTGCACCCTCGAACTATCTCAATATCGCAAGTGGACTAGATCCATCGAACAGGATCTTATTCGCAAAAGCTAACTTACTGCCCTTGTGTTACAATCTACTATAGCAATCTCCAATTTACTACATTTAATACCGCATAAATATTTAGCATCACTTACAAAGATTCGATTGAAGTGGAGAGATTTGTCTTCATTGAGCCGGAACCTGGCATAGTAACGTTATCCCCTATCTTAAGTACTAAAGTTTACATTGAGCTCTAACTTGAAGTTGAAGGGTCTAATTGTTATTATGCCAACCCGCTCTGATCTTGAAAATTTAATTACATGTTTCAGTTCTTTTCACATTTATATTTTTAAGTATGTGTGGTTTATTTAAAAGCATAAAAAACTTGGCAGGCATAGCAAGTCTAGCAAACCAAGAGCGTTTTAAAATATTTTAAGAGTCAGCAACGCGCAAATGATGCCTCTGGTGTTCCATAAGCTACGGTAACCGCTTTCCGTCAGGTGAGCCGTAAGCTTTTCTGCTAACTTAGTTGTATGAAAAATAAACAAGCAAGAAATTGACGGCTTGGTTCCTATCTTTTTTATGGTGTCATGAAGCTTCTTGGATCATTTTTAGGGTTCCGTAGCCAAATGGCAAAAACGGAACCCTTATAGATTCGTCATGTCTGTCTGTCTGTCTGTCTGTCTGTCTGTCCATCCGTATGTCACAGCCATTTTTCTCCGAAACCATAAAAGCTAGACTGATGAAAATTGGTGAGTAGATGTATTCTGTGAACCGCATTAAGATTTTGACACAAAAATAGAAAAAAAACTATAAATTTTGGGGGTCCCCATACTTGAAACTGAAACTCAAAACTTTTTTTTTCATCGAACCCATACTTGTGGGGTATCTATGGATAGGTCTTCAAAAATGATGTTGAGGTTTCTAATATCGTTTTTTTCTAAACTTAACAGTTTGCGCGAGAGACACTTCCAAAGTTGGTCCCCCCCCTCTAACTTCTAAAATAAGAGAATGATAAAACTAAAAAAAATATATGTTGTACATTACTATGCAAACTTTCAACGATATTTGGTTTGAACGAGATCTAGTCAGTAGTTTTTTTTTATACGTCATAAATCGTAAACCGCAATTTACCTTTCGACCAACTACAAGAACCTTTATAATATTATGTTACTTGATGCTACGGAACCCTTCATGGGCGAGTCCGACTCGCACTTGGCTGCTTTTTTCATTTACAATTGATCAACAACAAGAAGACAAGCACTTATATTAGGTTATAAGGTTGTCAAAAAAGGTAAGGTTATTTCAACTAATAAACAAAGGCTGACTCGAGCCCATCACGTATAAAATATCAATTCAATCCATTTATATGTTCCATTTGTATCCATTTCAATCAAGTTGTTTCAATATTTTAGTTCAGTCGTTCTGTAGGCCTACCATGAGCTCTGTCTGGCTCTGTCTCTGGTTCTGGTTTTGAGTCTGTGTGAGTGCTCACCAGTGCTTAAGACTGTGTGTGTAACGTTTTGACGTAGGATTTATTTAATCAACACTCACACAGACTCAAAACCAGAACTAGAGCCAGAGCCAGACAGAGCTCATGGTAGGCCTACAGTCAATCAATGCGAGTGAACTAATACTATAAACTGATGGTATGTGTAACTGATGTTATCCAGATACCTAATATCCTGCTTCTAGGAATTCAGGCAGCAACTGCTTTTGACATCGGATCCCTGTGACAAGGATTCCGGTATGCCTACCACAAGCTCTGTCTGGCTCTGTCTCTGGCTCTGGTTTTGAGTCTGTGTGAGTGTTGACTAAATAAATCCTACGTCGAAACGTCACACACACAGCATAAAACACTGGTGAGCACTCACACTGACTCAAAAAACATATTCGTGTATTTTCCGTTATGTATTTTCTTGAAATAAGGCTCACTATAATAATATTTAGTTAGTAACTAACTATTTTGTACAAAATGGCTCTCGGCACCACTGAAAACCAGCGCCGTATTACGCTTTTATGGCTAATGCTGAGTGGAAGCCTTTTTTTCGTCACTGCTTGTTGTATATTTTTTGTGTGTACCATGTTTTGTGACGTTAAATAAATATTTCCATTTCTATTTCTATACAGGGTTATTCATTAATAACTGCAAATACTCAGGAATTAGGTTCAACAAATAGAATAAATCATATTTATCCTCGGAAGGCGTCGGGTCTGGCACTATAAGTCAGCAGACTGGGATGGATTGCGGGAGTTCTATGCGTCCTACCCATGGAGGCAGCTATGTTTTTCTTCGGATGACTCTTGTTCTTGTGCCGAGTCAGTCGCGGATGTGGTCCTTCAGGGCATGGAATGTTTTATTCCTAGTTCTGTGGTACCACTCGGTGGAAAGACCCAACCCTGGTTTGGTGCGGATTGTTTTGGGGTTTCCGACCTCAAACAATGCGCTTACCGAGCTTGGGTTGTTGCTCGAAATAACAATGAGTCCAATATCTCCGAGTTAAAAAAACTGTACAACGCTGCCTCCATCAAGAAGAGAATTGCTAGAGCAAAGTGCGTGCATATCGGCAGCATTGGTGAGAGACTAGCTAGCTACCCCTCTGGGAGTCGAGCTTTTTGGTTTCTTGCCAAAGCTGTTCAGGGCAATTTTTGTCAAACGTCTTTACCACCATTGCGCAAACCGGATGACTCGTTGGTCCACACAGCTAAAGAGAAAGCAGATCTTCTAAGCACACTCTTTGCTTCTAATTCGACACTGGTTGACGGGGGAAATGCACCGCCTACCATCACACGGTGTGAGAGTTTGATGCCTGAAATCCGCTTTACACAAAGCGCGGTGCGTCGAGCTCTCTTCTCCCTTGATATCCGTAAGTCGAGTGGGCCAGACGGGATCCCCGCAATTGTGTTAAAGACGTGTGCTCCAGAGTTGGCACCGGTACTAACGCGCCTCTTCAGGCACTCCTACTTCTCAGGAACCGTTCCGTCTTCGTGGAAGATGGCCTTGGTTCACCCGGTACCTAAAAAGGGTGACCGGTCAGACCCATCCAAATACAGGCCTATTGCCATTACCTCCCTGTTCTCCAAGGTGATGGAGAGGGTCATCAATGACCAGCTCCTTGGGTACCTAGAAGAGCACCAGCTGATTAGTGACAAGCAATATGGCTTTCGCCAGGGTCGCTCAGCTGGTGATCTTCTTGTTTACCTCACGCACCGTTGGGCAGAAGCCATTGAAAGCAAGGGAGAGGCTCTAGCGGTTAGTCTGGACATAGCAAAGGCCTTTGATCGCGTTTGGCACAAGGCACTTCTGTCGAAGCTTCCTGCATACGGATTACCCGAGAAACTGTGCAACTGGACAGCCAGTTTTTTGTCAGAGCGTAGCATTAAAGTCGTAGTAGACGGGTCTTGCTCTGACATAAAGCCCATAAATGCTGGCGTCCCACAAGGCTCTGTGCTGTCACCTACCCTGTTCATCCTGCATATCAATGATATGTTGCGTGTTAGCAACATGCATTGCTATGCAGATGACAGCACTGGTGACGCGCAATATACAGGCCGAGCAAACATTTCTCGGGGACGAGTAGAAGAGTGCCGAAGCTCGCTTGTGTCTGAACTTGAGACCTCTCTTGACCGGGTCTCAAACTGGGGTGAACAAAACCTTGTTCGTTTCAACCCCACAAAGACACAAGTCTGCGCGTTTACCACAAAAAAAAACCCATTTCTCAAGGCTCCTAGGTTCCAGAACACTCCCCTTAACATCTCTGAGAGCATTGGAATCCTCGGTGTCGACATTTCGAGTGACGTCCAATTCCGCTGTCACTTGGAAGGTAAGGCCAAACTGGCCTCTAAAAAGCTCGGCGTCCTCAACAGAGCTAGTCGATACTTCACGTCGGTTCAAAAGCTAATGCTTTACAAAGCACAAGTCCGACCACACGTGGAGTATTGCTCTCATCTCTGGGCTGGGGCGCCCCAATACCAGCTTCTTCCTCTTGACCGGATCCAACGTCGGGCAGCTCGTATTGTCGACGATTCCAAGCTCACAGATTATATAGAGCCATTAGGTCTACGGAGAGACGTTAGTTCTCTTTGCGTGCTCTATCGTATTTACAATGGGGAGTGTTCTGAGGAACTGTTTGGTTTGGTGCCCGCATCGGATTTTTATCATCGCACCACACGCCGCAGAACCAGATTCCATCCTCACCATCTGGATGGCTGGTTTTCCACAACTGCTCGTTTTTGCCGGTCGTTTCTGCCGCGCACGAGTAAGTTGTGGAATGAACTGCCTTCTGCGGTTTTCCCTCGGAGCTTCGACATGGGGTCCTTCAAAAGGCGGGTGTATCACTTCTTGAAAGGCCGGCAGCGCATCAGCACCACCTCTGGTGTTGCAGGTGTCTATGGGCGACGGTGACTACTTTCCATCAGGTGGCCCGTCTGCTCGTCTGCCAGCTATGGCATAAAAAAAAAAAAAAAAAAAAAAAATTATGAAATTATTTTTTTTAAATTTGATCTAAAATTTTTTCAAGTTTTTGTATCAAAATTTTATTTTTATTAATTTCTTTACGGCTATTGCATAATGATTGCCACGGAGAACAGGACGATGACCCACCCAGGCGGTGACTGAACGCAGAGTGTCACTCACAGCGCGCGGGCGCGGATCAAAGGTCAAAATAGGTCAGGCGCCAATGATTCCTATATCGATTTTCTCGGGATTTTCATAACAAAACTTTAAAAAAATCATTTCATAAATATTTTTTATTTTATTTGTTAAACCTAATTCCTGAGTATTTGCAGCTAATAATGAATAACCCTGTAGAACCAGAGCCAGAGACAGAGCCAGACAGAGGTTGTGGTAGGCCTTATGTCTGATCCTATTGACTCAATTTCGACCCTCGATCCTATCACTTCTAACTAACCCACGGTAGCGAGCTTTGTGTTCGAGATTAGATTAGAGTGACGGCAATAGGGGCATAGCTAGCCTGGATGTCAGACTATTAGTAAAGTGGCATGTAGGCTTTAGGTCATTCATTTTATATGATCTTAGAATGTGTGTGTTTGGTTTAGTTCAATAATAATCAAAGGGGATGTGGTCTGATTCAATATTTATTATTAACAATCTATAGGTACTAATATTATAAGGAGGAAAGATTTGTACCTATTTTTGTATGTTTGTATGTTTGTAATGAATAGGCTCAAAAAGTACTGGGCCGATTTAAAAAATTCTTTCACCAATAGAATGCTACATTCTTCCAATTTGACATAGGCTAGATTTCATTTTGAAAAAAATTAGGGATCCTTGGTAAAATTTGAACAATGTAACCGAAGGTGTAGAAAAATGAGTCTTAAAATGTCTTTCGTCGAACACTGAGAAAAATGTAAAGCTGAAAGTTTCGTAACGAAGGTGTATTTATTCGTAATGAAGGCGAAAAAACGACCGACCGTGCTTGAACGAAAAACGCCTCCTAGGTTGGAGGTGTTTTACGCCTTAAGCGTGAGGCGCAACAAATAAGTAGCAATAATACTCTCTAATGTGTGTTTTAGACGTATTTTTTTACAGATTAGCCTTAAATAAAAAGCTATTAACGTGGTAAGTCAGATAGGATCGACGAACTGACGATGGGATTCAACTTCTGGTAAGGCGATATAAACGGTAAAGAAGGTGCTCGGGTCACACACGTAAAATTTTCTTAGAGTAATATCCGACGTATCATTGTGCCCCAATTAACCTCTGGTAAGGCGTTTTACGCCTTTTCTTACTGCTGTTTAATTTGTTCACAAAGTGTTTTGAATGTTTCTTGAATCGTAATTCGCTTCTAGTAAGGCGTTTTAAGTCTTTACTGACTGTGGGTTTAACCTGTCCACTAAGCGTTGTCAACGTTTACTAAGTCGTAATCGACTTCTAGCAAGGCTTTGTACGTCTTACCTTACTGTTGTTTAATCTGTTCATTAAGTGTTTTCAACGTTTACTAAGTCGTAATCGACTTTTTGTAAGGCGTCGTACGTCTTACCTTACTGTAGTTTAAGCTGTTTACTAAGTCATAATCGACTTCTAGTAAGACGTCGTACGTCTTATCTTACTGTAGTTTAACCTGTTCATTAACCGATATTTATGTTTTTTTAAGTCGTAATTCACTTCTAGTAAGGTGTTTTACGTCTTTACTTACTATGGGTTTAACCTAACCATTAAGCGTTTCCAACGTTTACTTAAGTAGTATTTGCCTTCTAGAAGTTGTTTTAGAATGTTTTATACGATTAAGCAAGCCGTATCGTACGGTAATTTTTGCTTTCTGTACGAGCAGAAACGTTTTATGAAGACCGGAAAAAAAGCCTTTTAACGGCTGGTAACGCTGTTCCCTAAGGGCATGATTGACTTGCTTTACTATCATTTAGTTCATATTAAGGGCATTGGGCCGCTCAAAGTTCACTCTAAGGTAACCTTATCCTTCACATGAACTTCATGATAGTAGATCAGCCAAACATGCCTTCAGTGAACAGCGTAGCCTGCTGCTCTCAGAAAGCTGTTCTCCCAGTCTTTGTAAGCTTCTGAAATTAATAGAACAAAAATTTATAAAGCACCTCAATAACAACTGATTACAGGTTACCAAAATATGTACTACATAGACTAGTATTTTCTCAACCCAACAGTTTAACCTCAACCTAGCATAATAAATAAGCCGATAGCTTTTGCATCTACTAGAAATTATAGTGGTATTGCAATAAAACCATTCAATAAAAATTTATAAATAAAAATCTGTATTTGAAAATCAATTTAGATAGGTATTTAAATACTTAAAACAAGATAAAATCGTCTTGGAGAATGCCCTTTTCGTTGTAAAGCTTTTGTAGGCGCGCATTTGCTGTTATTGCTTGCAGGCTAGCTCGTCTCATGGCATCGCTCCTTCCTCGGCAACCGTTTTTGCAAGTGAAGCCTTCTCAACCGGATCACTTTCAACTGAAATAAAATAATGTATTTCTTAGGAAATAGTTATCGCAAACCACAAAGTAGAGCATTCTATAATGGTAATTAGTACAAGTATTATGTTTATCTAACCAAACTACGACATGTTTGTTATTGAAGAAAGTATCGTCAATAATAGACAGGTCTATTAGAGGACAGGTCGGCCTGACATTGCAGGTTCTAAGTCAGATAAATCGTTTGAATCACTGATAGCAAATGACAATTACTTACAGTTATAGGTATATGTAGTACGCTGCATAGATGACTGTCTAATCCTTTTTAAAAAGTTCTCCAATACTGCTTGCCCATGATTGAAATCACTTCATTGAAGTTTGGTGTTTGGATTTACTTCTAGCCCTGAGTCCATTAACAAATAGGCCAATTATTAGTTGTTTGGAATCCAGGAAGCCATTAACAGCCTGTTGAGTAGCCCGTCTTCTTTGCGTATTATGTAGAGTACACCTTATCTGAAAAAAATAAACAATTAATTTTCCTAACTTTAAAAACTTCTTTGTACCAATATACAAAATTAAATGCAAAAGTTCAGAACTGAAAACACTAAGTTTTATAAATCATTTTTCGATCGTGTTTCCAACACAACCAGAATCTAGGGAGTAGGTAGGTACCTAAACTTATCAAATACAAAACATGATTAGGTTCAAAAACATCAGGGAATAACTGAGTTTGATACAGGTACTCTACTTACCTCAAAATGACGTATCAATCAGGTGTGTGCCCCATTTTGTTAATAAATGTATGGGGTTCTGGTATGCCGCGTTCGAATCACGAAGATGTTTGTCTGGTTGGCTGCTGCTGATAGGTCTGTCTTGGACCTCAGTACTTCTGTTTGTCTGTGCCTCCATACACTGACACAGCCAGCAGCGTTCCGAAAATGAGGGAAAATAAAAAAACCCGCTAAATTAAACTTTGAATGACTCGGAACGAAACCAAACACTCCATCCAAACTCAAACCAAACTGACGAATGAAACAAGTCGATACGTGCGTGCTCGTGGCCTCGTGGGCAGTGCTGCCAACTCGACTACTGCAGATTATGCTAGTGGTGGGTGTTAAAAATAACAATATAATATTAAATAAATATTCAAGACAATCTACTCAACACTATCTAGCCCCAAACTAAGCAGAGCTTGTACTATGGGAACCGGATAGCTGATATAATACTTACACACATTTTTTTTGAAATACATCTCAGAATACAATATAACGCCCCAACAGAGAAAAAACAACTGTGTTCACCACAAATATTTGTTCTCGGTGGGGATCGAACCCACGACCTACGGCGCAGAAGGCAGAGATCCTACCAACTGAGCTGAGAGGCCAATCAAAAATATGCTATACGTAATCTTTAAGCCAAAACTGTACTGCATTACTAATTGCCTGTGTCATATGTGTGACAATTGGCCTATGCTCCAAGCATAGTTCGTGTAGTTAGCACACAGCACAGAGCAAAAGTAGGTATTGAATCTCGTTCGTCAGGGTTCCAACCAAAAAGCGAGTAAACTCAGGGAATGATTCTAAATGGGTGTTTTCACGGATATTTGATTTGTTTGATTTTTTTTTATGTTTGTTATCACATAACTCGTAAACTAATTTGAAAAATTATATCTTAACTTTACTTTCAGGTTAGTGCCATAGAAATTTCATCATAATCGGTTCGGCAGTTTTGACGTTGGGTTTTCAAGTTTATATACTCTCTCTCATACAGTCACATGAACCAAGGTTATTTGCCTTAGTCGCTGGCAGCATTATTGAGATTTTCGTTGTACCTACGATAAGTGCCTTACAAAGGTGTATCTCTCAGTAACTAGAGAGCTTTTTAAAACTTAACCCACCAAATGACTGAAAGTTATTAAAATAATAAAATTGAGTAAAATATACTTTTCTTCCACCAAATACAAATATTTGCGGACATTCCACACAACACAATCTAGCCCTAAACTAAGCAAAGCTTGGTAATATGAGAAACAGGTAGCTGAGACCTGTATTACCTAAATAGGTATCAAATTTTTGTAGACACTGGTTTAGGTTCTTCGCTTGATCTAAGTAGATACCTTCCTACAGGAGTACAGGGCTTCTATGTAGAAGCGAGGGTTCTGCCTTTAAATAACAACAAGGAGTCATAGAGCGTAGCAAACTTGTTTCAATGGAACAGCTATCAATGGGTATGGTTTATGAAACAGCGTTATGTATGATTCAATAGGAACCTCCCTAATAAAACACAATGAAAAACTTAAGTGGGTAGAGTACCTACTTAAGTATTTAGGTAGATAATGTAGAAATCTGCCTACCTATCTATTACCTAGGATCGTACTTATGTAGGTTTTAAACGTTTGTATAAATAGTTACGAAAGTATTATCCGTTGAACATTGCCATATCTACGGCTTCATTCACAGAATATGTAAGTCGCCAGATGACGTTATTTTACCATTTGATCAGTCGTAACTTGAGCATTATTGAGCCTTTAATATAGACAAATATTGCTAAATTTACCATATATTAGCCAAATATGTATGCCGTTATTAGGCTTTTTTAAAGTTTGACTTTATAATATCTCAAGTACCATCCACCCTATCTCAAGGTGAATATTGCTATATCTACGGTTTCATTTACTGAATATGAAAGTCGTTAAATGATGTTATTTCACCGTTTGGTTAGTCTTAACTCGATCGTATTTCGCCTTAAGATACGGTAAATATTGCCAAATTTACGGTTAAATTGGACAAATATGTATGGCGTTATTAGACATTTTAAACGTAAGATTAAATAGTAATTAAAGTATCATCCGCCTTACCATAAGGTGATTGTTGTCTTATCTACGGTTTAATTAACTGAATAAGTAAATCGTTTTATGATGTTATTCACCGTTTGATTAGTCGTAATTTGATCGTATTTCGCCTGATGATAACACTAATATCACCAAATTTACGGTTATATTGACCAAGTATGTAAGTCGTTATATGACGTAATGTAACCGTTTAACCAGTCGATATCTTGAGCATGTATTGCCTTATGAAAAGGTGAATTTTGCCATATTTACGTTTATATGTGCCGTATATGTATGCCGTTATAAAACCTAATGTTACCATTTGATTCGTCAAAACCTGAGCATATTTGGCCTTATAAAAAGGCAAATGTGGCCACATTATACCTCTAAGTTGCTGAATTCATACGTCGCTGAAAGACTTTAAGTTTGCGTTCAATTTTTTGTGACTAAAGTATATTCTGCCTTATTGTAAGGTGAATGTTGTCATGCTTAAGATTATTTATGCCGCTTTCGAAAGTTTGTTTAAGACTTAGGTTTAAGTTTGTTTAGTTTTTATTAAAGCATATATCGCCTTAATTTAAGTTAAATTTTGCCTTATTTACGGTGATATTCAACACATATTCAACGTCGTAAATTTAAGGCGTTTTCAATAGTCCATTACTGCTGTATTAACAGTGTTAAGTTTGATTCCAAGACTACCTTACGGTAAGTCATTTGAGACGGTTCGTGTTTATCATAAGAGACGTACCAGTTTATCGCAAACAAATAGTAAAGTCAAATTAACCGTAAGCGTTTTAAAATCGCCTCGCGTCATTACAATTCAGCCGTCAAAGGTGGAATTCATCTTAGGCCAGAAATCCATTTTTCTCAGTGAATGCGCTGCCGAAACTATTAGCGATACAACAAAATAATGTACAACGATATTGTCTACCCCGTGCGAAGCCGGGACGGGCTGCTAGTAGAATATAAAGATCCTCCGGCTGTCTTGTGTGAGATTTTATGTGGGGTCGGCACAACATGTTCTCCTCTATCAGCAGTCATCTCTGAATTCACTTCTTACCTATCTCTACCCAAATATACCTACATCTACATTCATACTCATCAGAGGAAGGATGAAAATGATGTGACTAGGAGAGCCTATAGTCACTAATAACTTTCATCCCTCCTCATGACATGCCCGTACCTTCTTCTTCTTTCTGCCCTCATCCCACTAGGTGGGGTCGGCACAGCAAAATAACGTCAGGTACGTCTATAATGACTGTAAACGGACGTCAAACTGACGTAAAATTCCTACTTGGGATGTCATTTTCTTCCGTTCTCCCCTATCACTCACCATCTCAGTACTCACTCCTTTCTTGGACATATCATCTCTCACACAATCTATCCATTTTTTCTTAGGCCTACCTCTACTTTTACAATCAGCTATATGAAAAAAAAACCATTCGTGTCAACCCCGTACCACGCCAGCCTTATTTTTTCTGCCACCGGTGCTACTTTCAGACTTCCCTTGATATACTCATTGTGTGTGAGATACCCTGCTTTTTGATCTCGAGGTAGTAGGTCCAATGTTATTTTTTCAATTCAAAAGGGGCGCAATGTCTCTCGAACAGTGTGAGTAAACAATGGTGAGAAGGTTTTCTCACCATTTTTTAAGGCCTTTTATTTGTTAAAGGCCTGCGCACACCTTGTTCGCTGGTGGTAGCGATCAGTGAAACGCTGTCAAATATCGCTGTCAAATTTGACAGCGTTTCACTGATCACCGACGACGCCAGCGGCCTAGGTGTGCGCAGGGTGTCGATTCTGAAAACACAAATCACTCAAGCGATCGCGTAAATCGATGTGAGTAGTCAAATTTTGTTTGAAAAATTTGAAAATGGAACGCGGATTCAGCGATCACTCGAGCGACGATCACTCAATCGAACCCTGTTGCTGGAATTGACGCCCAGGCCTTTAATATTATCGCAGCAGCGCAGCGGCGGCGACACTGTCACGGAAGGAATACAACAGCAAAACGTTGAAGTAGTATTTGGACGATGAGATATACCTCTGACTGAGGTTATTTAATTTTACAATCTACAGATTTAAGGGATGTTTCATAATGCGCTAGGTCCATGTACACTTGTATGAAAAATGCGGTTCTTCTTCTTCTTTTTATCGTGTCACTGACTGACTTTTTTGAACCAAGTGTGGAGAAAGGATTTCAAGTGCGCCTCAAAGAGGCTCCTTTCGTGCACTTGACACATATTTTAGAACTGTTTAGGCTCTACGACATGCCGGTAACCTCACGATGTTTTCCTTCACCGTTTGAGAGCACTGGCATAGTGTACATAATTTTTTGAAAAATGCGGTAAACATCGAAGATTGCCACTAAAATACTAAATTCGCAAAATGAACAAGTGCGTTGTACAAAAATGTTAAATAGTGGTTGATTTTTGTAGTGGTGAATACCAAAAGGCGCCGCCATGACAGTTTTACCGCAGTGCACAAATAAGTGTCAGTGTCATGCCATTTGACAGCTATTTGCCAGTTTTACCGCAGTGACATATTTTTGATCACATATTTTATTCGACGATCAGTATTAATCCGTAGATTGAACAATCACCCTTGAGTAAATATTCCATTCCACCATAGTTATAAAAGGCACTTGAGTCTGGTCAGCGTAAAAACAGTAGGTAAGCTTAATTTTCAACATTAAAACTTTGAATGTCAGTCTCCGAGAAAGTATGTAGTACTAACATTATTATTAATAAGAAGAATTTTTAATATTGAACATTTTTCAAGCGAATAAATACATGTCATACATTTTATTTCATTTTCATTTAATTTTATAGTGATAATTGTATTTCCGTTCGCTGGATATTGAGCGCTGAAGCGAATACAAGCACCGTATCAAGACGTATTTCATTACAATAGGATTTCGCTATGCTTCTTCGCCTCCAAGTGCAACGAACCGTTCTCGATCTCGCTCCTATAATCTCATCTTAGGATTTAAAACGCAATATTCAATATTCCTAGGTTAAACTTTATTCTCGAAATGTAAAATGAAATGAAATAATTTATTTGCTTGAAGTATGGTACATTTTAGATCTTAAATATAAATAGGCAAATACATTACATTACATTACATTACATTTATGTACACTATGCCAGTGCTCTCAAACGGTGAAGGAAAACATCGTGAGGAAACCGGCATATCGTAGAACCTAAAAAGTTCGAAAATATGTGTCAAGTGCACGAAAGGAGCCTTTTCGAGGCGCACTTAAAATCCTTTCACCACGCTTGGTTCGAAAGAATCAGTGACACGATAAGAAGAAGAAGGCAAATACAGACTCACACACTAAATGTGTTTTTTTTCGTGTTTTTCTTTGACTTGTTAATCAAAGACTTTCTTACCTACCCGCTTGGGGTCTAAAGGTACTAAAGCTATATTAATTTACATGAGGTAAAACACTAAATGTGTTATGTAAATGTATTTGCTTCATCATCATCATCTGTCTAAAGAAGTCTACTGCTAAACATAGTGTGTTGTCTTTGAAACTTTTGCTTTTGTATTATTGCATTGCATACGTCTGACTAAGTGAAGTGGCACCACACTGGAACTTCACTGCTATTATTTTTTATTTGTAAAAGGATCATATAAAAAAACGGTAGGAACCGAGCCGTAGTTTGTTGCCTGTTCTTCTATAGGCTTGGTCGCGTGGAACTGGCACATAGACTCACCTAGCTTTAAGACGTTTCAAAGTGATTCTTTTAATTGAATTGAATACAATTTTATTGAATTTGATTAGGCCATTCCTACACATTTCCAGGAAGAATGATTCTGAGACCTTTCCATCCACCGACGATTTTCACAATGTGTAATGTTACTTACTACCATATATTAAAGTAAACAGGCCTTTGCATATAATGATTTATATGTAGATGATTTATATAGCGTCAGGGGCAACTGGTGATTGCTCATGCCCCTACTTACGGAACGCTATAGTGCCTTACTACCTTAATACCTTACAGACCTATAATTAAGGCCATCCCCTTTGTTATAAATAATTAATTTTAATTTTATAAAAAGCACATTTGACCAGCTTTTTATTAGCTGCTTGCATAAGCTAAAATCCATTATTTATTTAAAAAGAAAATCACAATACATACAAAACAGTTGCAGACCGTTTCAAACGTTCTGCTGTTCTGACCGTTCTATTGATAGACCATAGCTTATCATTTGTAGACAAGTCATTGTTTTACTCAGCTAATAAACACGGGTAGCCATAAATACAGGTGAATCTTCTATCTACCTTCATTTTAAACTAAATATGAATTTTGAATTTTGCAACTGCCGACCAAAGTACGCCAAGTCTACGAACCGTTAGCAAATCACTGTGTGATTTCCTCTTTGAAGCGAATAAACTAATCGGATTGAGAGACGAGTTTAGAGAGCTAATAGAATTGCTTTTTCTATTGAAACCCTATAGAAACTTATTGATAAAGAAAATATCACCTCCAATTCATATTTCATATAAATCATATTTTCTTTATCAATAAGTTTCTGAAAAAAAGGAAAACATACGAGCACGTATATAGCAGATCTGGATTTTATGAGAAAAAATGGTTACTCTAGAGGCATTATCCAGGGAGGAAATAGGGGACTACGTTTGTATGGAGAGTCGCCTGTGTGATGCCCTCCCGATCCACATAGGGCAATACGTGCGGAGCTGACTAAACCGCGGGTTTCCAATATAGGTAGAGATCGTTCAATCTTAAACTGCACGTCCTACTACTTCAGTCAGTCAAAGTAAGTTGTTCGTTATTACCTATATCACAAAGATCATTTTGAAGTACTTTGCTGTGAGCCAACGTCAAGCAAAAGTGGTGGAGGGGCATGCATTTTTAGACTGGTTTATCTATACATAGGTTTATGGTTTCTAGATAAGTAGGTAAGTACTAAACTCGAATTTGTCTCTCCATTTTTGCTATAGTGATAAGTAGATTAAACAAATAATACAATGGATAGAGAATAATACAATGGATAGAGAATAATACAATGGAATAATACAATGGATGTTTGAGGACTTCATGCAAAGTGCATTCTAACATGAGAGGTCATTTTACTGGTAATTACTTTAGGCATACGACAAGCTCTGTCTGGTTCTGTCTCTGGCTCTGGTTTAAAGTCTGTGTGAGTTCTGACCAGTGTATTATACTGTGCGTGTGATGTTTCGACGTAGGATTTATTTAGTCAGCACTCACACAGACTCAAAACCAGAGCCAGAGACAGAGCCAGACAGAGCTTGTGGTAGGGTTACAGGTAGTTAACCCACTTATCGACTGACTATTATGTTATAAAACTGTCATTCTTCATTTTCATTAATTCTTCATCATGATCTGACTCTGTACTTAATCTCTTTAATTTCGGTGGTATTTTAAACAACATATTATAACATCACTTGAGGTCTTAGCGCAAAGTGTGAGCAGTTGGAATTCTTCTTCTTATCGTGTCACTGGTTCTTTTGAACCAAGTGTGGTGAAAGGATTTAAGTGCGCCTCAAAGAGGCTCCTTTCGTGCACTAGACACATATGTTGAACTTTGTAGGTTCAACGACATGCTGGTTTCCTCACGATGTTTCCCTTCACCGTTTGGCACTGGCATAGTGTACATACATTTTTGGGCAGAAAAACTCATTGGAACACAACTGGGTTTGAACCCACGACCTTAGGATCGGAAGGCGGGGCTCCTACCACTATTAGGCAACCAGCTCTCAAGCAGTTGGAATGAAAGTGTATTATTTGATATTTGATTTGAAAGAAAATGTTTCAGATGTTTTTGAAGAAAAACGCAATCTTTTTCTCCAAAGCCAATGATAAAATAAAATAAAACCTTTCCCTTTTTTATTTGAAGTCGGTTGAAAAGGAAATAACAGCAGGTCTTAGAAAGAAGAAAGAAAGAAAGAAAAAACGTTTATCTAACGGTCTTCTTCTTCTTAGGGTGCATCTCCACTACTGAAGGTTGGCAGTCATCCTTTTAAACTTTATTTTATCTAGGGCAAGCCTAAATAGGTCTTCTACTTTCTTGATCCCGGTCCATTCCCTGATGTTGCGAAGCCATGATGTTCTTCTTCTACCTACTCCTCTCTTGCCCAACAACTTGCTTATCATAATAAGTTGGAGCAGATGGTAACGCTCATGCCGTAAGACATGTCCCAAGTAGGCAACTTTTCTCTGCTTTATAGTCCGCACGAGACCGGGCTTTTTTAACTCCATCCTTCTAAGTACCTCGACGTTTGTGACCTTATGCGTCCATCTAATGCGCAACATGCGGCGGTAAATTTCGAATAGAACAGCAGGTAAACGTGCAAATGTAATTAGCACGCTGAGCAATTTCCTCTGCCCTTAGCAGTAGCATTGTAAGAAAGTTGACAATAATATTATACGTATATCAACAATATCAACGCAGTTGGCTGTCATTCATTATGATAATGAATTTCAAACAGATAATAATAAATATTTTAGACAATCCACACGACACTATCTGGCCCCAAACTAAGCAGATCCAAAGGTTGTCTGGAAGAGATCGCTCTTCAGCGATAAGACCGCCCATTGTACATTTGTATGTTTTAAATTATTGTTACTTGTTTTACCACTGTTAGTTTTAAGGTGTGTAATAAAGAATTTTCTATTCTATTCTATTCTATTCTAAGCAGAGCTTGTACTATGGAAACCATATACAGGATGTCCCATAAGTCAACGTCCAGCCGAAAACGGGTGATGGGCTAGTCATGACAGCATCAGAAAAATATTTAAAAAAAAATGTCTTGCAACTTTCGAGTTATGAGTATTTAAAAAAAACATACTTTTTTGTTAATATATACTTAGAATACAATATAACAACCAAACAGAGAACAAACATCTGCGTTCTCGGTGTGGATCGAACCCACGACCTATGACGCAGAAGGCAGAGCTACTACCAACTGAACTGAGAGCTCAATAATGTAATGTTAATGTCAAATGATAGATAATATTTTTCTTTTAACTATCTGTCTTTTAACTTTAAACGTATATGTAAGCAGTGGTAGACCAAAGAAAACAGGATGAACTGTTTAAACGATGACATGTATAAAAGAGAAGTGAATGCAAAGATGACAGCTGACAGAAGGAAATGGATAAAGGCAGGAAATAGAAAAATATTATATTTTTCTTTTAATGCAAAGGGCACAGGAAATTGCTCAATGTACTTAATATATTTTTTAATACAGTTGCTCAAAAAGTGGCGTATTGCAGGGACGTATAGCGTTCGGGATGTGGGCTATTACACACGCGTGCTTTTTTTTTACCTTTCCCGCACTAGTGCTTTTTCTTTCCCAACTGTCAAAATAATGTCTAAAAAGAAAAACCAACCATGAAGTTTTTACTAAAAAAATTCATCGAAGTTTTTATGATTCATGCAAATACGTATTATTTCTAAAAAGAAGCTACTAATTTGTTTCATTAACAGATTTAATGATTTGATTGAATAAATCATGTTAGGTTTCATTTCATTTCATCTCATTAAATTTCATTTTCAATTCATATCAATAAAAAAAATCTACTGAAGACTTGGCTGTATGGGTATAGTTCCCTTTGCCTTCCAGAATGGGTGAAGAAAAAAAAGAATCTCTGCTTTTAGTCTACGGTTGGCTCAATTATTGATATAAATTTCACTTTAGAAAAATTACGAAAGACGTACATTTTAAAAAACCCAACTCTAGGGAAAAACAAAACGTAAGACTAGGCGGTATGGTCTTGGTACTATAGCCTGCTTCGAAAGGAGCGAAAAGAAAAAAAAAATATTCTACGGTTGGCGCCATTTTTCAGAAATTTTCTTTGCGAGTTTATTTGTTTGTTGCACAAAATGAGTAATTTCGACCCTAGTTTTTTTGAATTAACACCACCGGAACTCAGTATAATTGCACAAAATGCTTCGGAGAACATTTTACCGGAAAAGTCAAAAAGTCGCTACATGCATACATACGACGAACTTATTGCGTGGAGAGAAGAGAAAAAAGCAAATGGTATTTTATTATTTTATTAAATTGCTTCATTTTTTCGCAACTGTATTAAAAATAGTCGTTCAGTACACGTGCGGAACCGTCATTGCAACTTGTTCCGACTGTCAACCCTCGCCTTCGGCTCGGGTAGACATTTGTCGGAACTCTTTGCAATGACAGCCTTCCCGCACTAGTAATGAAATATACTATTCTTAAACATGCGCGGAAATATTGTCATTACTTTTGAATATAGAACACGCGAAGTATCATATTTACGTAGACTGAAAAACCAAAATCACTTCCCGGCGCGTTCTCGCTCCGGCAATGTTGTATGAAACGGTGCGGTGTGCTGTTTAAATTTAGAACTCTTTCATCTATCGTACACATTGCGTTCTCGTGGCTGTATAGCAAAAGATGCGTTTACCTTTCGGCACAAAATGTAAAATAAAAAAAAAATTGGCGGTAAAGCGGAGTTCGTTGTTATTTGGTTAATAAAAAATAAGTTTATTATGTAAAAGACCCTTTTTTATTTCCTTGCATTTTTTTTAAGAAAAGCACTATATTTGCCTCGGCCGAAATGGCAATTGCTTGTCTCGTATCATTGAAGTCCTCGCCTGCGGCTCGGCCTTCAAACTCATACTCGACCTGCAATTGCCTATTTCGCTGCCTTTGCAATAATGTACTATTTAACGTCTACCTGTTCTTATTTCCTTTTTCACCGACTTCAAGTAAAAAAGGAGAGGTTCTCATTTCGGCTGTATTTTTTTAACGTTTGTCGTCGTATAACTTCGTCATTGAATTGTTTTTATTTGTTGCCAAATTGGCTTCATAGAAGGTGCATCAAAATAATCAAGTTCTTTAAGCTTATACGTCATCTGTTTGTCTCCTTATCGCGTCACTGGCTCTCTCGAACCAAGTGTGGTGAAAGGACTTTAAGTGCGCCTCAAAGAGGCTCCTTTCGTGCACTTGACACATATTTGTTTATTGATATTATAGTGTTTACTACACTTAACTTAACTTTTGGGACATTATAAAAATCTTTGACACATATTTTCCAACTCTAGGTTCTACGACATGCCGGTTTCCTCACAATATTTTCCTTCACCGTTTGAGAGCACTGGCATAGTGTATATACATTTTTGGGTTTAGTAAGTAAGTAAGTAATGTTTATTGACTTAATAAATAGGTTTCACAAATCTTTTTGGAAAATACATTGGTGCTTGACTGGATTTGAACCCTCGACCTTACGATCGGAAGGCGGGGCTACCACTAGGCCACCAGCGCTCTCTCTTTGTAAAACTGACAGTCGCCGTTTCATAAGATTCATGACGCAATAGCCTTAAAGTTCCAAAGTTTTAAACAAGCTTTTCCTCTTTATATGTGTATTTTCTGCGAAAATCGTGTTTTGAATAAAATGAGCTGTGAAATCCATGGTTTTATTTCGGAGAGGTGTTGAACCGCTAGAATTTCACTGCGCTATATTCTCTTTGATCGTAAAGATTTGGTAACTGAAATTTACCTGTTGGTATTCGTTATGTGCAACAAGTGGAGAATACATTTATTTACAACTTAGACCATTTATATGTCTAAGATTTACGAAGAAAAATAAGTTAGTTAGTTAGTCAACTCGGAACCAGATAGCTGATATAACACTTATATAATACTTTTTTTTGTAAATACATACTTAGAATATAATTAACACCCAAATAGAGAGCGCACATCTAGGCAATGGCTATGGCGATCAGCTGGAACGCTGTCAAAAATCGCCGTCCTATTTGACATCGTTTCAGCTGATCGCCATCGCCTAGGTGTGCACAGGCCTTTATGTTTACCACACAAATACTTGTTCTCAGTGGAGATCGAAACTCACAACCTACGTCACAGAAGGCAGAGCTTAGTACTACCAAAAAAATCGGTTGTCTGTAAAGTTGGTTTACTGACGATAGTTGAACGTGATAACGTCATAAGAAAATACTCGCGGACTCGCGGACTCGCGGACTCGCGGACTCGCGGACTCTCGGACTCGGACTCGGACTCGGACTCGGGCTCGAACTCTCGGACCCGGACCCGGAACCCGACCGAACCCTTACCCTTACCCTCATTTACCCTTAACCATTACCCGACCCGGGCTCGGGCTCAGGTAAATGGAACGACGAAACGACGTAACGACGCATGAGTCATGTTTTTTCGTGAGTGCAGCCGGCTCCATCGATTTATAAGACGTTATCACGTCAATATGCATGAAGCAGCACACAGTTACAAACGATAGCTTTGCATTTCACTCAACAGTGATAGCTCACTCAACTGATCCAAATCAAACAAGTGTCCCCAAGACGCTGGCGGCATTGCCACGCTGAATAACAATGCTAATGCGCTGCCTAACACCATCTCTAGATCGTTGGTAACGGTCTGCAGATAGCTCAACTGTTCAGTAGGGAACAAAGATTGAATAAAATGGATTGCTTGATGATGTGGTATAATTTCTGCTTAAAAAATGTAATACAGGTTGATAGAGAAAAATAGTTAGAGAGGTTATGAGTTATTGACACCAAGTCGCTTGTGTCGTGCGTGCTGGCTCCTCATTGGTCCGCAGAACGCGATGCGTTCTGCCTGCGGTGCGTTCGGCGCCGACATCTTCCCGGCGTTGGAAGCACTAGGTTGCTTTCAAGTTTCAAGGTTGGTTCTCAGTGTCAGGAAGAAGAACCAGTCGGTTCAAAGCTCTACGTAGAGTCCCGCGAGCTTTAGATATATCCGCCACTCTTGGCGTCTCGTCTGAACCAACGTAGAGACGGCTGATTCTTCCCAAGCGCCAGCAAAGAGGCGGCGTGCTGGGATCCTTTATTAGGACCAGATCGTTGAGCTTCAGATCCCGGCACTTCACACGCCACTTGGCCCTTTGCTGTAGCTCGGCGACGTATTCGGATGACCATCGGCTCCAGAAGTGTTGCTTTATTTTCTCTAGTCGCTGGTAGCGATCGAGGCGAGGTGAGCTGGAGTCCAGGAAGCTCGTTGAAGGAAGCGCCGTCATTTGCCTACCGATCAAAAAGTGAGCTGGGGTAAGAGGCTGGAAATCGTTAGGGGACGGGCTCAAAGGACATAGGGGTCGGCTATTTAGGATAGCTTCTATCTGTGAAAATACTGAGGTCAATTCCTCAAATGTTAGGTGAGATTGACCTAAAGTTCTATAGAGATGGAACTTTGCTGACTTGACTCCGGCCTCTGCCAAACCGTTGAAATGAGGAGCGTATACGGGAGAGAAGCGAAATTCAATACTTTGACGGGCAGCAAAGTCACAGATAGAGTCGTGATTAGACTGTAAGAAAGTACCAATTTCCTTGGCAGCAGCTACAAAATTACTACCATTGTCACAATAAATAATCTTAGGCATTCCTCTGCGAGAAATAAATCGTTTTAAGGTTAGTATGAATGCATCTTTAGTTAGTTCACTTACCACTTCTAGATGCAAACACTTATATCTAAAGCATACGAAGATGCATAGATAACACTTAGTTATCTTGCAGCCTCTACCCTTACGATCTGTTATTAGAAAGGGACCAGCAAAGTCAGTGCCAACAGTACTAAATGGAAAGTCAGGTTCTACCCTATCAGTAGGTAGGTTACCCATTATATTAGACATCGTTTTAGCCTTAAAGCGATGACAGACAAAACAGTTTCTTGATACATCTCTAGCGAGCTTGCGACCTCCGATAGGCCAGTAGTGCTCACGGACAGAAGCTAGTAGATGCTGCGGTCCAGCATGAAATAGTTGCGTATGTTTTGCTTGAAAAATAAGCTTTGTTAAATAGTGATCCGATTTCAGAACGATTGGATGCCTTTTTTCATAGGGGTAGGCAGAGGTATCAATACGCCCTCCAACTCTAAGTAGACCGGCATCATCAATAAACGGGTTCAACGAGCAGAGATGAGTACTTGTTTTAAGAGGTTTCTTTGAAATTATAGAACTTATTTCCTTTGGGAAAGATTCATTTTGAGCTATCTTAGTGAGAACAGTAATGGATTTTTCTAATTCATCAACTTGTAGGGTTCCCGTAGCCTTGTCAGTCGAGTTCTTACAATTATAGAGAAACCTAAAGACCCAGGCATATATTCTTTGTAGAGTAGCTAATTTAGAATAATTTTGAAACTTTATGAATGGGACCACCATTGCATCCTCCGCCACTAAAGCGGGCATCGCTTTCAGTTCAGGTAGGTCTACTACCTTTTCGAAAGAAAGGGAAGGCCAATCGGATTCAGGTTGCTTAAGAAACGATGGTCCATGCCACCATAACGTTGAGTCAGGGACCTCTTGGGGTTCTACACCTCGTGATGCAAGGTCTGCGGGATTAGCAGAAGTGGGAACATGGCGCCAAGCTTTAGGGTCGGTTAGTTCATTTATAGCGGCTACTCTATTTGCTACAAAAGTTTTTGTTTTATCAGGAGATCTTAGCCAGCCTAGCACAACACTTGAGTCAGTCCAGAAGACGCAGGGTTTTAGTTCTAATCTTAGAGCTTTTTTGACAGCGGAACTCAATTCAGCACCTAACAAAGCACCACAGAGCTCTAATCGAGGAATAGTGCAAGCTTTGATGGGAGCTACTCGAGCCTTGGCACAAAGTAAATTGACATGTACGTTGCCATCCTTATCCCGAGATCTGAGGTAGATACAGCTTCCGTAGGCTAGCTGTGAAGCGTCACAAAAACAGTGAAGTTCAACGTCGGTTGCGTTGTTGGCTAGAACTTGTCTTGGGACTTTAAGAGTTGCTAAGGTACCAATCTGCTGACTGAATTTTATCCAAGAACCTTGGATAGAGTCGGGAACAGGTTCATCCCAATCTATTTTTTCGGCCCAAAGTTTTTGGAGTAGTATTTTTGCGCTGATAGTGCACAGAGATAAGAGACCAAGTGGATCAAATATTTTAAACGTTGTCGACAAAATACTTCGTTTAGTGAAAGTGGTGTCGGGTGCATAGGTGATTGGGAAGTCAATGTGATCTGACTTGGAAGACCAACCAATGCCTAGGGTGCTAGAAGCATTGCTGATAATTAAGTTTGAATCTTCAGGATTCGTCGAATCAGACGAGAACAGACTAGGTAAATTAGAGCGATATTTCCTAAGTGGGAAACAGCCTTTAGCTAACTCATCTGAAACCGAGTGCTGAATGTAGCGTAGCTCTTCAGCAGTGTCAGCTCCGGTCAAAAGATCATCACAATAAAAAACTCTTTGTATAATAGTTTTAATTCTAGAATCGCTACATTCTTCACCGATCTGCCAAATGCATCTAGTACTAAGAAAACTCGAGCTTGCAAAGCCATAGGTTATCGTATTGAGCTTAAGAGTACGCAGATCTTCATCTTCATTATCGCGCCACAGTATGAGCTGGAGGTCACGGTTTGATTCTCTCACATTAACTTGGCGATACATTTTCTCTATATCTCCTGAGATCACGTAGCGATACTGACGGAAGCGTAGAAGAATGTTAAACAATGAATCCTGAATAGGGGGGCCTACCATTTGGAGGTCATTGACCGATAGGCCTGAAGTAGTGGGTTCCGAAGCATTAAACACTACTCTAAGTTTAGTAGACTCACTCTTCTCTCTCATCACTGCATGGTGAGGAAGAAAATAAGAATTAGGGGGCTTAGTCTCCATAGACTCGGAAAGGTAGCCAAGGTCAGCATACTCATGAATGAAGTCAGAGTACATTCGCTTCAAATCTGCATTTTTAGTCTGTCTAAATCGAGATTCAAGATTGAAGAACCTTTTTTTTGCTATGAAATAGGATTCGCCTAGACAATCTGGTTCGTCCTTTAGTGGAATACCTACACAAAAACGACCATCGCTTTCGCGGCAAGTAGTGGAGAGATAGTGCCTTTCACAAAGCTGCTGTTCCTCAGATAGAGGTTGAATGGTAGGGACCTTTTCAAGTTCCCAAAATTTAGAGAGCTCCACCTGGATGTCGGTAAGATTCTCAGTCTTTTGAAGAAAATTACAGCTTAGGGACTTAGTAGGCGGAGGTCGACTATGAGTAGGCGCAGGACCTGCGATGAGCCATCCTAGCTTAGAGCTCCGAAGATGGGGGTTGTTGGACCCTAAGGACTGCTGTTTGGAGCCTATCAAATCCCAAAACAGGTCCGAGCCGATAAGCATATCAATAGGGGATGGTTCACTAAAGCTGGGGTCTGCAAGAGCAAAGTCATTTAGGTTGAGTGAACTAATATTGAAAGGATGCTTGGGTAAGTCATCAGTTATAGTTTTCAATACAAGACAAAACATTGAAACTTCAAAAGAAGTTGTTTGAGAATGAAGGTTTAGAGAGCAGCGCTCTGGGTTTAAATTTAGAGTGTTATTTCCTATAGCAACAATACTGACATTGGATGGCTGAGGAGTCAAGTTGAGTCTTTGCTTTACACTCTCAGTGATAAAGGACGATTGGCTCCCGCTGTCAAGTAAAGCTCGAACGCTAATAGATTCACTTGTATTAGGATTAGTTAGTCTTACCTTAGCGGTACATAATAGAACTTCTGATGATGACAAAGCGGACATGACTACAGATTTAGGTTTGCTAGGGACAGAAGAATCTGAAGCAGGCACATGCAGTAACGAATTATGTTTTTGTTTGCATAACCTACACGAGCCGGGGAGCCTACAAGCCTGAATGTCGTGGCCTGCTCTCAGGCAATTAGGACACAATTTTAATGAAGCCACAGTGAAATTCCTACGCGATGCTTGCCTGAGCAAACAGCGCACTCAGATGGGTCCCGGAAAGAAGAAGAAGAAGAAGATTGCTTAGAAGTAGCAACAAACGATTTAGTCTGTGTCCTATAAGGGGCTGGGCTTATCTTATTAGAGGCTGCTAGTTTTTCTGTTTTAGTTTTATTAACAGTCTCAAGAACGTCTGCACGATTTTTCAAAAATGAGAAGAAATCATCTAGTGTAGGTATATCAGCTATAGTATTACGGTGCTCTTCCCATTTGAAGATAGTACTGTTGTCTAACTTTGCTGCCAGAAGATGAATAATTAGGACGTCCCACTTGTCAGTAGGTAGTCCTAGCGTGCATAGGGCACGTAAGTTTTTAGTAACATGATCAATAATATACCTCAGAGATTTGTCAGTTTCTCGAACTGTTTCTATAGACAAAAGGGATTTCAAATGGTTGTTTATTAATTGCCTTTTGTTGTCATACCGGTTGCAGAGGAGTGACCAAGCTTCTTTATAGTTTATGTCGGTTGCTTCCAAGTTACTGAGAACTCGAGCAGCTTCACCCTCCAAGTAAGAACTGAGGTAATGGAATTTGTGAATGTTTTTAATTTTAGGATTGTCATGAATCAAGGAAGCATAAATTTCTTTGAACTCTAACCATCTGTAATAGGTACCATCAAATTTTGGTATGTTTATGGTAGGTAGCTTGAAACCTAAAGTATTACAACCATCATGCTCGTGTTGATGATGATTGCAACCATTGGAGTGAGAACAGCTTGAGAGATTATCTGCTGTCTGCTTGGGGGGTGAGCCGTGCATTTGTATGAAATCTTGCGCAACGCAAATACAATTATCAAATTCTTGTTCAACTAAATCACGAGTGGTTAATTCTAAATCTTGATTAGCCACGTCAAGTACCTCTATTTGGCTCTGCAACCCGTCGAACTCAATGAACAACGCTTCTATTCTTGATAACTTCATCGCAAGTTTACTAACTTCCACCGGTGAAATACTTAGACCGTAGCGTCGTCGCGCGCGACAATTCAACGGATCGACGGACGACAGACGAAGCGAGGGGGAGGGGATGCGCTGCGTTGTCGGAGCTGCGCTGCGTTGACGGAGCTCTGCTGCGACATCTATTTATTGCGAAGGCTGAACTGAGACGCAGCCAATGTTGCTGCGACGCTCTTGCGCTGCGACATCGTGCGTCGTCGCAACGCAGGTGTGGCATAAAATGCGCTGTTCCGTTGAGACGACGCGACGCAACGCAGCGCAACGCACTAATGGGGCCTCGCCCTTTCACGTATTTTATGTAAACAGTGAAGTTCAGCTTAATTTTTAATATTTCTTTTAATTTTGTATAATGTTAATTAAAATTGTGAATGTGCTAACTTTTTAATTTAATAATGGTGTGATGGTTCTAAAGGTTCCAAAAACATGAACTGAATTGAATTGAATTACATGAAAAGGCTAAAAATAAGTGAGAACTACCGATAGACATTGGAGAACTGACCGTTGGGCAATAAAGGTTCTCAAATGGCGACCACAAACCGGAAGTCAAAACGTAGGGCACCGAAGCATCAAATGGACTAACGCGGGAAGTCGGTGTATGGAAAAAGCTCAGAATCGCTCTTCCTAGAAAAGTGAAAGGGAGGCATAGGATCATAGCAGTGAACTTCTTCTGGCTGATGATGATGACCGATAGAGATTGGTACGTAAACTATATCGCGATTTCAGTTCGAAGCAAACGTAATTTAGGTAACCTTGTAGCTCCAGAGCATTCAATATTATACCCCGTCATGCAGGATATTGAAGTTTTATTTAAATATAGCAGTATTGCCGCTTGACGTTTTCTCCATCCGCTGAGTTTTCCTGGCCTTCTGTGTTAATGTTGTCGGTGTATCTATTTGTTTACGCGTATGGCTGTTGCTCCATGCGAAGGCTTAAAATTTACATCTTTAAATCTATAATTACTTGGTATACGACTGGATTTTAATCCAAAACGAGCGCCGCTACCACGAAGCCGCTATAGTACTCTATTCTGATATTATGTATAGGTTTTTATAAGTATTTATTATAAGCTTCGCGCTGATATTATAAGTATTTGAATGGCATCTCAGCTCAGTTGGTAGCTCTGCCTTCTGCCCCGTTTCGATCCCCACCGAGAACAAATATTTGTGTGGTGAACACAGATGTTTGTTCTCTGTCTGGGTGTTATATGGTAGTTTTATATGTATTTACAAAAACAACTATTTAAGTATTATATCAGCTATCTGGTTTCCATCATACAAGCTCTTCTTAGTTTGGGGTTAGATAGTTTTGTGTGAATTGTCCACATTATTAATTTTAATTTATTTAATTGATGTAAGTATACCTACGCAAAACGAAATCAGTGAGTCTCAAATTTTAATATGAGGTAGCGGGCAATTCTAAACCCTCCAAAGGCAAAACTTGTCATGCATACTAAAATTTCAGCCATTAAAATTAACCACTTCGAATTTGAATGTTGCCCATCTTATAACGAAGCAAGCCTTTATCCTAAGTCTTCATTAGAAGAGAAGAATAATTGCCTCGTGATCAGAAGGTCTAAGTAGCTAAATGTCCAACAGAACAACAGGTTTATTGAGCAGTCAGTTTAATTAGCAAAATGACAATGCAGCAAACGTCCAACTATCAGATGGTCAACATAGCAGAACATCTATTTAGCAAAAATCAGATTCTCAAAATGTCTGGATACTCAGGCACAAAATTCAACACACGTATTGCATCGGAAGGGAAACGGACACGGCATTATAATACAAACTTGTACATACCTACATGATCTTATATCAACTTGTACCGAGACAAACTTACACAATACCTCACGTATCTTTAAAACATAATAATATTGCAACGCAGTTTAAGTTGCTTACCGAGCAATATTTGTTTTATATTTCTTCGTTACAAATTGAATAGAAGGAAACATTGAACAAGCAATAAGACAGCTGAATTATATTTTATTACGTATTGAATTTTAAGTAAAAGGAAAGTTATGTATTGTACCTACTGTTTGTTGATATTGCGATCAAAAGTTTACACATGAACAAATAATACTATACTTATTCACCACTATTTTGTAACTACCAAAAAAATAGGGTTATGTAGTAGGGGTGTAGGGGTGTGCATTATGAATGTGCAATCAGAATTTTTAGTTTCAATAAAATGACAAAGTTATTAAATGTTAAAATTTTCAGAAATCCTGCATAAAATTATGGACATTATTAGTTACGTAGTACTAGAGAGAAAAAAAAATACGCTGTTCGGTTCCGCTTGGTATTTAGCGTTTATGAATGAAATAATTTTTGCTTGTTGAATCATTTCTCAATACATATTTGAAAAAAAAAATTGTAATTATTTAAAAAAAAAATAATGACTTAATTTTTTTTCGTGGATGTGTTCAGTATCAGCAGCCAATATCGAAATTTCTTTTTTTTGGTGTTTACAAAATAGTGGTGTATATAAATTACAAGCTACGAGTATTTTAATACGTTGCTCAACTTGAAACGTGGAGTAAGCCATGAACGTACTTATAGTTAAGATTTTATTTTCCTTGTGCTCTAACGGTAAATTAGTCCTGATTGGACCCGCAGATGGAGGCACAATAAAAAATGTTTTATTAACTTACTACTACCTATACTTGCGCTTATAGCCACATAATATTGCAAGGAAATGGAACGCAAAAACGAAGGACGAACAAATCGTCCGCTTGTTAGAAAAACTAGGTAAGCAAACTTAAGAGAACTTAACTTAAACCGGCAATGACCGGCATGTCATAGAACCTAAATAGTTCGAAAATAAAGTGTCAAGTGCATGAAAGGAGCCTCTTTGGGGCGCTCTTAAAATCCTTTCACCACACTGGGTTCGAAAGGATTAGTGACACGATAAGAAAAAGAAGACCAAAAGACTAAATTCCACCGTAACCTTCCGTGGACCTTCCGTTTGCGAAGTTTTTATAGAATGTAGAGATTTCAAACATTTTCATCATAGTTTACTATTTGTGTGGCTCTAAATAGTTTTATGTAGAAAATGTATCTTGTTGAAAGGAAACTGAAACTAAAAATGAGAAGGAAGCACTTCAATATACTCTAATTAAATAGTTTAAAGTATATTAATTTTTAATATCTCGAGAGCAAAGTTTATTTTTGCGCTGGAATTTACAGCATTTTTGCGCTGGAATTTTGCACTTTCTAGTAAAATGATAACATCATTTTTCTAGAAAGTGCAAAATTCCAGCTCTGTCTTGGAATGCCCATGCCAGGGCCCAAGCGAAATAGTTGTACCTATTATGAAAATTCTTTACTCTCTATTTAGCGCCCAGGTGAATTAAATAATAAACACAATCTGTCGTGAAATTTAAAAATGGAACGAAGGTTTACTACTTTACTCCGAAACATGGCAACTAAAGAGGTTACTTACCAAAAGTTTATTTTTAAATTTCGAACTGGCTTGCAAATCTAAATGAAATACATACATACCTACATAAAATCACGCCTTATTCCCATGGTGGTAGGCAGAGATCACGGATTTCCACTTGCTACGATCCTGACACAACTCTTTCGCTTCATTCACTCTCATAACATTCTTTCTACATGCTCGTCGGTTTAGGGTACTCCTAAACCTACCACTACTCTTTTGCTAAACGCTGCAGTAATTTTCTATATTTTCGATAGAGCTCTCTCAAACTTACCACGCACCACTCTTATTAACAGAGACCCGCTATTTTATAGCTGGCTAATATTATTGGCCCTCTTTTTCTACTATCAAAGAGCAATAACGGGGTCTCTTTTATCATCATTATCAGCTATCAAAGTGAGGATGTTAATTTTGTATAAAATCATGGAAAATACACTAAAGTCGTCAACCGCCTTAACTGACTCTTCCAAGCTTGGTACCTACATACATCAAAAAGTTTCTGATCAGCTTTAGAGCCGTTTCAAATCAAATCCCGGCACTGAATAAGTATACTTTATAGATCGTAACAGGCAAGTGACTAAATTAATTCTAGAAAGGCCTGAATTGGAAGAGCAATCTAGATCTTCTTTGCAATTTTTCCCAATGGTGGGTTTTGTAGCATCTGTTCTGATATTTAGTTGTGCATCTTTCCAGTTCCGCAGGAGACTTAACTAGCCTTTAAAAGCCTGAAATTCTGGGACCATTTGGCAGGAATATTCCTTAGCTCATAACAAACAAAAAACAAAATAACTTTGACATGAGCATGGAAGTACATATTAATGAATCCAATGTGTTCACGAGCTAGTAAAAACTGATGTGTTTCAGGAACCATAACTCTCATTTGCGAGGGTGAAATGCTTTGGGGTAGGTATTATGAGGAAACAAACCCAGTATATTCCACGCCATAACAATCGTATTTACCTAAAAGAGGTTTTACCTTGCTCCGGGTTAGAATAATGTTTCGTTTACTTGTTGCGTGGTTTCATTCCGAGCAACAGCTTGGCAGAGCGCCAGTCAGTAACAGGTTCTGCTTTTATCTTATTTCACGATCTTTCTATATCAGGGTAAATAGAATTACACAAAACCTCATTAAATAATTTATGACTAAGGTACTCAGAGCTTTACACTGGCATGAGCTAATAAAGGGATTTTTGCTGATCCCATAAAGCATTTCCGTTCACAAAACCGAATTTTAAAATATATCGTTTTTTTCTTAGTGAAATATCAGCGGAGCATACCAAAGAAGGATCTTTGACGTTTTTCTATCTCAGCTAATAGTCATATTTCACTATGTTTGCTAAATCAATGCAGGCGTACGCAAACGCACACATAGGTACATGCGCAAGATATGTTCCAATTTCAAAATTGATAGCTACGTAATTCAAAACGTCACTAGATACGTCCAAGTCGTCCAAGATAAATTGTCCGAATGAACAGATGCCATTAATTAAAAAGAACTTTATAAAATTTTTGCACACAGCATCATAAAGCACACATACATACTTGTAGCCTACACACTGATAACCCAGTTTGGAAACAGCTCCAGTTTTTCCAATTTTAAAAAACAAGCGCGATTCGGTAATCCCCTGAACGAATTGAGTTGCAAGAAAGACACGCAAGCCTACTCTGTGACGTTTTAGTTGGTTCCCCGCTATCAACATGCTCATAAACTATGCATGATATTTGAAAGTTACTTTCACTTGAAGCAACAGCTTCACACTCACTTTATCTTGGCTGAGTGCCAATACCGAGCTCGTGCTCTGTAGTATTTTATAGTATTCTGCTCGTACAAACAAGCTATCACAGCTCAACTGTAGCCGAAAACGTCGACAAATTATTATTGAATCTTTAGAACTTTAGAGAAAATTTGTGATGTATTTATGTGTTTAGTTATGTATAATACCATCCTGACAGCTAAGGCTGCTTAGTCCATAGGTATTGATTCTTTAGAACTTTCGAGAAAATGTAGGTATGTGTTAAGTGATTTATTTATGTGTTTAATAGGCATGACGACTAATTTTCAAAATCTCTTCTATCATATTCAGAAGTATCTATTATGTATAAAATATATCATATTTCTGTAGAAAATTAAGGTTTTTGTGCAATAAAAGTACATTTAAATTTAAATTTTCAAATTCACGCCAAAACGCTCGCTGGTGTCATGGCGTCTGTTATTACGTCACGGTTAAGTATATCAACAGTAAACATTGGTGCTTTTGTACTAAATCGGAATGACGTTTACGAAAACGTGACGTAATTCGCTCTGACCGGTGTTTGAGCCATCATGGCGGATTGTTGTATTTTGTAAATTTATTTTAACAAATAAATTATTAATCTCGACATTAATAAGAGAATAAATACATATATCAAAATCTTTGAATCCTTTTTCATTAGATCAGATAAATATTTTGGCGATACTTGATTACTGTCTTCATGCCTATTATGTATATACCAGCTTAGGCTGCCTAGTCCATAGGAAAGACATGGTCAATACGTGCGGAGCCTACTCAGCCGCGGATTTCTTCAAGATATCGACGCTTGAAAGGCAAAGTTTACTAACCGACATGGATTTAAATGTATAGGAGGGCTGATAAAAGTTTTTTTTTTGCAAAAAAATGCTTTTAAAATTTGAGTTTATGTCATAAAGAAATAATTGTTACAGCCTAGGCATTGTAATATTGTAGGCCTTAACCTCACAAATAAATTATTACCGTAACACTTTAAATTCATACTTTTTAGTCGGTTAGATAATAATTAACCCGACAAAAATTTCAGGTAAAACTATCTTTACGCCAGAATCTTCTCAGTTACCAGCAGGTTTATTTCTTTATATTACATAAGCAAATGTCTATAAGAATAGGTAAAAATGTATCAGTCATAAAAATATTTATTTTATAAACTGAGAAAATTGTTTTAATGATTTAACTTCAGGGAGAATCGTCAAGAAAATAAACCCAAATAATAATTATACTGAAATATTTGCAAAACTAACCGACATTTTGTATGAGCTTAAATAATGAAAACAATTTTTTGTATTCATAGTGTATTTATTGCAAGAATTTTAATTAGAAATGGCATGTATTAGAAAGTTAATATGTTTACCAAACATAGGTTCCTTTTTTCAGGTTTTAATTTACTAGTAAAAAACAAAAAAACTTATACTTGAAAAATCCCAAATAATCTAATTAAGTAGTATCTACTCTTTAAAAAGTATTTGACACACAATGAGATCACATTTAATAATCAGTCTCAATATTAATTTAACAAGGCACAGTTCAACACACAGTTACTTATTTCTAAAATGATCACGGGACTCATCCAAGTTTTAAAAGTTTTTGGACAGATAAGTAGATATTTGTAATTACAGTAAGTACCTATACTAATTCTTTCTTACTTTTCTGTACTAAGATACATAACTATAATTCTTTAATGTGTAATGTATTATTCTATGAACTTATCACAATTTTTTAGGAACCTGATACATTATGTATCATTATTTCGTAAAATTATAAAAGTTATAACAATCAAAACAATCGAAGTAACTATAATAATATCACAACGTAACTTTTATCATCTTTGTTCAGATATTCTTTAAGATTGGTTACTACAGATCGATCAAATTAACTTGAAATTGAAAATATAGACAGCGTTACACAAACATCGAGCTTATCTTGAAATTATAAATACACACAGTGTTTATTGAATTCACATGTTTGTATAATGCTATTTAAATTTTTAATTTCTAAATATTACCTTTATCTTAGTCGATCTGTATCTCTAATACTAATAAACAGGTACTAATTATAACAGCAAAGGAATAAAAACTTGAGTAAAATCAATTAAACATAATCAGGGTCTTCTATATCTGATTCAGGTAACATGTCTTTGACATTCGCATCTCGTGGAATGTTTTTATACTCATGATGGAAACGATCTGGAATTATGTGGTCAATACATAGTTTATGAAGATCGTCGTATTTCTTTTTAGAAATGGGTAGTAACGACTATTGGGATGAATCCAATGGTAATCGAGGTGCCAATGAAGTCGGAACAATTTTACATAAATACATCAAATCTGTTGATGCCAGAAGAAACATCAAACGATTGCTGTTGTACTGCGATTGTTGTCCAGGTCAAAACCGGAACCGAACTATTATGGGTATGATTTATCAAACTTAAAGAATATCTGAACAAAGATGATAAAAGTTACGTTTTGATATTATTATAGTTACTTCGATTGTTTTGATTGTTATAACTTTTATAATTTTACGAAATAATGATACATAATGTATCAGGTTTCTAAAAAATTGTGATAAGTTCATAGAATATTACATTACACATTAAAGAATTATAGTTATGTATCTTAGTACAGAAAAGTAAGAAAGAATTAGTATAGGTACTTACTGTAATTACAAATATCTACTTAACTGTCCAAAAACTTTTAAAACTTGGATGAGTCCCGTGATCATTTTAGTAATAAGTAACTGTGTGTTGAACTGTGCCTTGTTAAATTAATATTGAGACTGATTATTAAATGTGATCTCATTGTTTAATTTTTGTCGACACTTGGGCGATGCTCCTATTCCAGTAGAAGCGAGAGCTATGTCGATGATTCTAGATGAGCGGTGTCTTTTGTGCATGATGATGATGTAAAACCGTACCTAAAAAAATAAAAATAAAGTAGTTAGTTAACTACGCATTTATACCTAATTTAATTAAATACTTGGCAAGTATTTCCTTAGAGCTTGAATAGTTTTATATAAGTGAATAAGAATTTTTACTTACAGTTTTCTTATTTACTACGCGCCAAAATCGAAGGAAGAGCGGCGAGCGCACCGCGCAGCGTCCTCTCTAACCGACGCGCGGATTCATTTGTTTCACGCAGTGCGATGTTTTTAACCGACATTTGACACAAAACTGCGCTTCCTAACCACCATCATCACTCGTTTTTCAATTCACGTAAAATAATTTATGCGACATTCTTTATACAATATTCACGCCGGTAAAAATATCTAACCGACATTCAGTTTTGAACGAATTTGTCAAGTAAAATTGTCTAAGCGACACCAAGTTAATATTTCATTTTATTGTAAAATTGTCCAAGTTGATTTTTATGCCAATTTCATAACAAGCAATAGTATATAAGTACAAATAGAGCTAAACACAATAACAGTAACAAGTGCATAAGGAAACACTTGGATCTTTTTTGTATTCGTATAAAATTTGCGAAGCGACTTTGACGGAAAAGCGTAATTCAGGTAAAAATACCTTACTGCTTCGTACTCATGATTTTTACTGAAGAAAAATTATTTAAGTCAATGGATAAAATAAATTCGAATGATGAACAAATTACTATCCGCAAAAAATATTAAGTCAACTTGTTCAACCAACCGAATAAAGTAAAATGCGTATTTTTGTGTCGCTTAGTGGGCCGAATATTTTAGAATACTAAGAATTCACGTACTTCTTAAGCGACAGCAAAACTCATCGCAGCGCTATGAGACTCAGACCAATCGACGCGGATTTTTTTGGCGATTCGATTGATATATAAAACTCAATTGACCCCATACTGTCGCTTAGTAAGGTTTGCTTTTCATGCGTCGATATTTTCCTTCACCGTTTGGAACACTATTATTATGTATATTTTTCGAATAGCAAATCCCATAGGTATACTCGACTAGATTCGAACCCGTAGGACGACCGTTAGGATTGGAAGGCGGGGTACTACCTCTAGGTCAACAGTGCTCTCATAGTAAAAATAACATCATCATTAACATAATCCTTAAGAAGTCTACTTCTAAATATAAGGCATCCTTATCATTTCGATTTTGAGCTCTCTTCATCCACCATTCTTTATATTCATTGTTTCGCAATTTCATCAATGCCATAAATATATTTATATTTCTGTGAATGCCACTCATTGTATCTGGATTGCGGTCGCTATTCGAGAACTTTTGTTCCCTAGCGATTTTAGTATTTGATTGTATTTCTTAGCAAATAAAAATGTTGATAAGATCCTTTCTGGACTACGAGTAAGATGGTTTCAATCAATAGGTAACTTCTTCTTTCAAGTCGATGGCCAAAAACTTTGGACCAATATTATCATTTTGTTGGCCACATCCACTGTAAGACCCAATAAAAATAGTACATTGTTACCTGAGTGTTGAAAGTCACATTTTTTGAGTCCCGAGACGGGTTTGGCGCCAGAGCGTAGCGAGGGCGCCAGAGCGTAGCGAGGGCGCCAATGGAGCTTGAGGGACTTAAAAGACTTTCGCCCGAGGTAAGCACTGTGCTTTTCATTACGAATACAAAAAATTAGTGAAAATGAAGATTGAATTGCAGCCTTCCCGGTTTTTTTTTCTTTTTCTCTGACGGGCCTTCGGCTTCGGCTCTCCAGCATCATTCAGCCATTATTTTCATTTTCATAATTTAAAAAATGATAAATTGTTTGCCCAAATCTATGTTATTTTAAATAAATAGTTGAAGCTATATATTAATCAAGTAATTTAAAAGATTTATTATTTATTTAATACTATCTTTATGTTATTTAAATTTAAATTTGACATTGCGCTCTAATTAGACTTTTTAAACTTCTTACCGTTGTAATGGGTTTCCAACCTACTTGCTGAATAAAAAGTTGGATTTTAGTTCAACCTCCTTGCAGTTAGAAAGACTTTAGAAAGTTGGAACATGGTTGAATAAAATAGAACTTGTTTTTTTTATAATTTGACAGCTGTCAGTAGAAAGCGATTCTCCCTAGGGCTGAAAGTATTACGTTCAATTAGGCCCCTCAGGCAACTTCAGACCTACTTTCAGAGTATGAGCAATGAAAAGGTAATTCTAAGGTTTTATCTTATTAATAAAAGGGTCTATATTTTATAAGTAGAATGACCACTGCAGTGCCGTAGCTAGGCAACCAAAGGCCCTTGGGAGAAAAATAAACTAGAGCCTAAACGCTCGCCCAGAGGACCAAATCTGTTTTAGTTATTAAGTACTAACCCCTAGCCTTAAGTTTTATAAACACTATTGGACTATCTAAGTTGCCTTGAATAAAAAACTATATTATTATTATAAACTAAACTTTCAAAAATCGTTTGGTCCGAATTCGTCGTGTTCCGAATTCCACGTTCCTCCAGATCCATGAAAATGTTCAAGAATGTTTTAGAAAGATGTTCGAGACTTGTTGGGAATTCGCCTGTATTTTTTTTTTAATAAGTTGCCATTATTGAAGTCGCGTTACTGGAATCTGGTTTATTTATATTCCGAATGTCGGAGAAATGTTTACTAGTTCAATTTATAGTTTGCAAGTCAGAGTCCAAGGGGCCCCCTGAGCTTGAGGGCCCTGGGGCCCTGCCGCGTTTAGCCCTCTGGCAGCTACGCCATTGGACCACTGACCAGCTATATACGAGCACCTCGGACCTCAGCATCATCGGATGGTGATCGTCATAATTCCACCCAAAGAAGTGGTTGATCAACTTTACAAGGTACCTACAGCTGGTTCTACTTAGAGGCAATGGACAAACAAAAAGATTCCATCTGAGTCAGCAAGATGCTTATTGCATTTATCCTCATAAAGGCCTGGGCACACCTAGTTCGCTGGCGGTAGCGATCAGTGAAACGCTGTCAAATATCGCTGACAGATTTGAAATTTGACAGCGATATTTGACAGCGTTTCACTGATCGCTACCGCCCGCGAACTAGGTGTGTTCGAGCCTTAACAGAAAAAAACTCTTGATTTTTTTGTTCTGGGCGGTCGATTTCAGCAACACGGCTTGATTGAGTGATTGCGTAAATTGATGTGAGTTGTTAGTTTTTGTTCGATGTGAGTTGTCAATATTTGTTCGAAAAATTTGAAAATGGAACGTGGATTTAGCCAAAGCCGAGTTGCTGGAATCGACGCCCATGACGTACGACTCGTATGTCACATACAGGGACGTCACATTAGGAATGTGTAATCTTTTATAATTATCATCTCATACTAGGCCTACCACAAGCTTTGTCTGGCTCTGGTTTTGAGTCTATGAGAGTGCTCGCCAGTGTATTATATTGTGTGTGACGTTTCTACGTAGGATTTATTTAATCAACACACTCAGACTCAGAACCAGAGCCAGAGAGCCAGACAGAGCTTGTGGTAGGCCTACTGGTATGAGATGATAATAATATAAGATACACATTCCTAATGTCCTACTGTTTACTAAACAATTCTTGCATAAATCTGAAAAATAAACGAGTTTCCTCTATTTTCAAAAAAAAAATATTGAAACCCTGTATAATTTAAAAGAGTCTCAGGATATTACGAAGGCAAGGATAAAATTAATTGTTCTGATTTCGTTTATTACTTAAGGCTTGTGCACATCTTTTTTGGATAGAAACATTTTGGTTGGCAAGCCCCTGTTTTAAACGCGATATAAAGTAAATAGAGACCATTACACCACATCCATCCACACATGGTTGATGTTCCAACTGTCCGCACCAAGCGCTTTGCTTCAACTTTTATGTTGCGGACAGCCAAGGAGTGGAACTCCTTGCCGGCGTCTGTTTTTCCGGACACTTATAACTTGGAGGTTTTTAAGAGTAGAGTGAACAGGTATCTTCTAGGTAAACGTGCTACACCGTCGACCGCATCATCACTTAACAGCAGGTGAGATTGCGGTCAAACGCAAGCCTAAACGATGTAAAAAAAAAAAATATATAAATTATTATTCTTCTGAATATGAATGAGGTTATCCTAATTTTTATAACTTCTAGTGCCTGTATTGAGTATTTAAAATTTGAATAGCAAACAATGCAAACAACAACACTTTTTAATATGCCACCAAAAACAAAGTATTTCGACGAACAGCGCTGTGCTGGCAGTGTGTGATAGAGTAGTTTCCATTTAGACTCAGGGATTATTCCCTTTGCAACAGACAAAAATTGAAAATGAATTTCGACGAATGTATCAGTCAAACGCGGCGGCATAAAAACTACAAAGTTACTGAAAAAGCTCGACCATTATTAAAGTTCATTGAACTGCTGTAAACTCACAACAGACACTTTCAGCTGGAGCTTAAATTCACATAAAGTTTGAATTTGAGGCTGCATGATGGCAGTTTTCCTTGAGATCCTTCTAGGATTTTATTTTGAGAAGCTAGAATGATGAGAAACATAGAATAGATTACGTGGTCCAATAAATTTGTTACAAAATATTAATATAGTGGATATTTAAACCGTTCTAGTTGCGAACAGCGAAACACAACAAGCGCTTAAAAAAATAGTTATTTGTTATACAAGAGTGCAACTCAATTTTGATGACTGAGCAAGCGCAGGATTCTAAAGTTTAACCATCTTTGCACTCGAGTGCAACACGTAAGGCCTCATTCGCACGAGAGCTAAAAAACCGTTGCGTCAAAACTCGGCGTTGGCGCTTTTAAAATGTTTACGATGTGATTGTTCATACGAACGCTTTAAAATCACTCTTGTCTCTGCTTTCGCTTCAGTAAGACGTGAAAATGGTTTCTACTAAATTAGGGGCAAAAGCAATTTGCGTTGCTAGAAGGCAAAAAAAAAAGCAAAAGGCATTCTGGGTACATCCTCTGAATGAACTTTTTTGTTGCGGACAGCCAAGGAGTGGAATTCCTTGCCGGCGTCTGTTTTTCCGGACACTTATAACTTGGATGTTTTTAAGAGTAGAGTGAACAGGTATCTTCTAGGTAAGCGTGCTACACCGTCGACCGCATCATCACTTAACAGCAGGTGAGATTGCGGTCAAACGCAAGCCTATAATATGTAAAAAAGAAAAAAAAAAAAAAAAAAAAGATACTTAAAAGGACAGTTTGTGATACTATACGAAGAGTTGAGGCAATACCTGGCAAAATTTTTCAATTATTTTCGAATGTAATTAATATAACAACATTTGACGAATTGTTGGAAATAGTGAGGCCTCAAATAAAAGTTTGTGAAAGTCTGAAGTACGTTTATTATTTCTATTTTAGCTAACATTTTGGTATCATCATCCAAAAACAAAACATACACGTCCGACCGGTGCGCAAGCGCTCGGTGTCGGTGCACTGAACACAACGCCGGAGTTTTTAAGCGCTCGTGTGAATAATAATAAGTAGTTTCATATGGTCTATTCAATTTAACGCCCAACGTCCAGCGCAGAAAATACAACACTGCTCGATAAAAAACCGTCGCGTTTTAAAAGCGCTGACGTGTGAACAAATTCAAATTCAAATTCAATAAGCGTTTATTCAATACGATACAAGAATCACTTTGAAACGTCTTAAAGCTAGGTGAGTCTAGGTGCCAGTTCCACGCGACCAAGCGTAGAAGAACAGGCAACAAACTACGTCTCGGTTCCTACCGTTTTTTTATATGATCCTTTTACAAATCAAAAATAGTCTAAAATAATAGCAGTGAAGTTCCAGTGTGGTGCCACTTCACACTGAGAGAAAAAATAGGTTAGATTAACCGAGAACAACAAGTTGAAATAGCGCCAATCAAGATTTTTGTTACGGTAACCAATTTAATTCTGTTAATTTAATACCTAAAGTTAGTAAGTAATAGTAAAGTTAACAAATTTATAGCTTAAATTAACTGTGTCTTTGTAACAGTAACAATTATTATTGATGGTTTCAACAAATTCATATTTGTTGTGACAACCTAGTTTTATTTAGTATCTTTTTTTACGAAACTATATTGGTTGGTACAACCAATTTAATATTTGTATTTTGTTTACGAAACTATATTGGTTGGTACAACCAATTCAATATTCGTATTTTTTTACGAAACTACGTTAATTGGTAGGTACAACCAATTCATAATTTGTTTGATCAACTACAAAAGTGGTTGAATTACTGGTTAAAACTACTGGTCCAGTTGTTTATTATAACCAGTATTGTCCGTTGAAGTAACAAACATCTTGGGTTGGATACAATTACACTTTTGTTGAATTCACAATTGTATATTGGTTCGATCAACTACAAAAGTGGTTGAATCACTGTTTAAAATTACTAATACTGCTGTTTACTATAACCAATATTGTCTGTTAAAATAACAAACGCCTTGGGTAGGATATACTAATACTTTTGCTCGATTTACAATTGTATTTTTATTAGACAAACTTAAAAAGTGGTTGAATTATTGTTTAAAATTACTGGTCCAGTTGTCAATTATAACCAATATTGTCTGTTGAAGTAACAAACGCCTTGAGTTGAATATACTAATACTTTTGTTGGACTCACTATTGTATTTTGGTAAGACTAGCTAAAAAGTGGTTGAACTACTGTTTAAAACTACTAGGCTAGTAGTTTGCTATAACCAATATTGTTTGTTGAAGTAACAAACGCCTTGGGTAGGATATACTAATACTTTTGTTGGATTCACTATTCTAATTTGGTTCGATCAACTACAAAAGTGGTTGAATTACTGTTTAAAATTACTAATACTGCTGTTTACTATGACCAATATTGTCTGTTAAAGTAACAAGCGCCTTGGGTAGGATATACTAATGCTTTTGCTGGATTTACTATTGTATTTTGATTAGACTAACTTAAAAAGTGGTTGAATTACTGTTTAAAATTACTGGTGCAGTTGTTAATTATAACCAATATTGTCTGTTGAAGTAACAAAAACCTTGGGTTCAATATACTAAATTTTTGTCGGGTTCACTATTGTATTTTGGTAAGACTAACTAAAAAGTGGTTAAACTACTGTTTAAAACTACTAGGCTAGTGGTTTACTATAACCAATATTGTTTGTTGAAGTAACAAACGCCTTGGGTAGTATATACTAATACTTTTGTTGGATTCACTATTCTATTTTGGTTCGATCAACTACAAAAGTGGTTGAATTACTGTTTAAAATTACTAATACTGCTGTTTACTATGACCAATATTTTCTGTTAAAGTAACAAACGCCCTGAGTAGGACACACTAATACTATTGTTGGATTCACTATTATATTTTGGTAAGACCAACTAAGAAGTGGTTAAACTATTGTTTAAAATTACTAGTCCAGCGGTTTACTATAACCATTACTAGTATTGATTATAGTAAACAGCTGTAGCTAGTAATTTTAAGCAGCAGTTAAACCACATTTTATTTGGTCTGACTAAAACCTGAAAGACAATCCAACAAACATATTAATTTAGTACACCCATTTTTAAATAGTAAAGCAATATTGAGCGCTGTTAACTGCGCTACAAGTAATTCAAAACTAGTTAAACCAAAATTATACAAAGTTGTCACTGTTGCCAATAGTAAAAAATGAGCATTATTTATATGTAAGCCAAAGACAAATAATACTTTACAATCTTTCCCTGCTTAATTTTTTAATCACATAAACAAAAAAACTAGTTTTAAGCTTAATTTTATCAGTAATTCAACCATTAGATTAATATCTGCTAATAACTGATTGAAACAACAGTGAACCTATAATAAATTATTGTCTATTTGCCTACCTAAAAAATAAATCATTTATAGAAATAAAAAAACAAGTTTTTTAATTAGTAGTGGTTTTATTTAAAAAAATAAATCAAATAACACGATCAAGAACAGTAAATAATTGAAGTTAAAAAAGTCGAAATGAACGTATTTTAACACAAACATAATATTTTGAATATAACATACTTATAGACACTTACAGGTGAGTTATTAATCATTACTTATTTATTATCATGTCAAATGACGAATAGTTTTTTCTTACTAAAATAATACAAATATTGAAAACGAATATACAGGGTATAATAAGTGTGAGTGCGTGCGCTTCGTTCGTTTTTGTTTAAAGTACCTGTGATTTGTATTTGAAAATAGTGAAAAATGGAGCTGAATGAGGTTTTGGAATCATGGGGGGTGTCTCAAGACACCATTCAAGTGTTCTGTGGTTTGATCTCCCAGTAAGCGAGCGAACTGCAAAGCGCCAAATCACGGATATCTAAAACAAAAAAAAAATAATGTAAGTTATTGCTTTAATAACCAAGGAATTTGTTTACAATAGCCTAGCAATATTACACTGTAACACAGAATAACACCCATAGTCAAGTTATTGAAGGGGGTACGATTCCTATACGTAAATTAAATTTTGCCAACTATGGGCTAATAGAGTATAATTTTGTGGCACTATAGTAAGCTTTTAAATCGGTCATTGTTATCGCCAAACTGTATTAATTTAAATTAATTATTTATTATTAAATTCATTTATTAAATCAACATAGGATCATTTTGTTAGTTATAATTTAAAGAAAACTATAAATTAACAAAAATATATAAACAACAGTTTGCATGGGGATAGAATAACCTTAAATAGAAAATTCCTTATTCGGGTAAATACTTACTCTCATTTTCTTCCTTAAACAGTTCTCTCAACTCTTTTTCAACTGCAGCATCAGCCTCTAGTAGTTTTATGGCGCTGTTTTGAAATTGACCCCATTTTTTCAAACAGCATTGAATTTTTGTCAGGGTATAAATGGGCAAAGTCGATTTCAATCTGAAAAAAGAGTAATTATTTGGTGCTTAGAAATTTGATGTGAACCTAAATAGTTATACAAATGTTATAAGTAACAAAACACTACCAGTCGATGTCCGTTCGTGGTTTTTAAGCATGGCCATTCATTTACCATGACCATCAATGTTTTTTTGGTATCATACGCATTTTTTTTTCTATAAGCGCAAGATTCTTTCCAATTTTATTCAACCAGTGGCCAGGGGTCGCGGTTGTATTTTAACCATATCATGATATCGTCAGTCTCTGTGCAAACAATAAATCTGTCAGTAAAAATAAGCTAAAATTCATTCATTCACCACTTGAACTTGCAAAATTATTTATTTTATCCACAGCGTGTAACAAGCAGAAAATCGATTGATTGAGATAAAACTTTGCATACCTATTTGTCCATGTTTTTTAAGTTTTTGTTCAGTTTTACAGTTATTGTCAAGTATGTGTTGGTTATTGCGAGATCTCAATTTGCAGCGAACTATACTGGAAATTAAACTGTGGAGACATGCTTACCATTTTCTATCATTTCATTGTCATTTGTTTCATGACAAGAAATTTTTATTTTTTTTGGGAGCACCCCAGAACCTCTTAAAGTTCTCAACTGGTTATAGTATCTATCAACAAGTTTTCCTTTTGCTGGCATTGTATTTTTAGGGCTAATAGTTCTGCTAGGAATATAGTAGGTTTCCTGAAACAGATTATTTTTTTAAAAACAGGTTGCAAATTCTTTTTTAAACCCGTGTGAAATAAATTAAAGTTTAAAAAACTAAAAAAAACGCTTTTATAACAAATTGAACTAAAAAGTTAAAAATAAATCTGTTTTCTACCTGTAATACCTACAGGTGGAAAACAGAGTTCATATAAAATTTTCTAGTTTCTTATAAAATGTAATTTTTATTTTTTCTTTTTAATAAGGTATTTCATGTTGTTTAGTAATAGTTTTTGTAAATAATGTATATTCTGTTTTAAATAAATCTGTAATAATCAATTGAAAATTTATATTATTTACAAAAAGCGTGGGGTGCTTTTTATAATAACTTCAGATATAATAAACTATTGATAAAATATTTACAACAATCAAAATCAAGCCCCCCACGCTTTTTGTACAATAATATAAATTTTCAATTGATTATTACAGATTTATTTTTAACTTTTTAGTTCAATTAGTTATAAAAGCGTTTTTTTTAGTTTTTTAAACTATAATTTATTTTTTACTTTTTAGTTTTTTTATTTTTTTTTTCATATTTTTTTTTCATATATTTTTTTTCATATTTTTGCATTGTCATCGACCTTTGACAGGTGTGCAAAGTTTGAATCAAATCTGATCGTTCAAAGTAGGACAAAATCGAGCTCAAAGGGGTCGGTTACATACATACATACATACATACATACAGGTGAAGCTAATATAAGCGTTATAAAAAAAATAAGCTAGGTACCAAATTACTAAAAACAATCTACCCTACGACTACAATACAACAAGTCTTGCTAGCTTATACTAAACGACGTAACGACGCATGAGTCATGTTTTTTCGTGCGTGCAGCCGGCTCCATCGATTTATAAGACGTTATCACGTCAAAAAGAATATTATTTAGGTGGTACAGGTACCAACCGACATGTTTTATCTTAGTTCTAATCAAAATCTATTCTTTGTTCAACACAATCCTAAAAAGCAGCCAAGTGCGAGTTGGACTCGCCCATGAAGTGTTCCGTAGCATCAAGTAACATAATATAAAGGTTCTTGTAGTTCGTCGAAAGGTAAATTGCGGTTTACGATTTATGACGTATAAAAAAAACACTACTAGGTAGCTAGATCTCGTTCAAACCAAATATCGTTGAAAGTTTGCATAGTAATGTAGAACATATATTTTTTTTAGTTTTATCATTCTCTTATTTTAGAAGTTAGAGGGGGGGGGACCAACTTTTTTCCACTTTGGAAGTGTCTCTCGCGCAAACTATTCAGTTTAGAAAAAAACTATATTAGAAACCTCAACATCATTTTTGAAGACCTATTCATAGATACCCAACACGTATGGGTCCAATGAAAAAAAATTTTTTGAGTTTCAGTTTCAAGTATGGGGACCCCAAAATTTATAGTTTTTTTTCTATTTTTGTGTAAAAGTCTTAATGCGGTTCACAGAATACATCTAGGTACTCGCCAAGTTTCATCAGTCTAGCTCTTACGGTTTCGGAGAAAAATGGCTTTGACATACGGACGGACAGACAGACAGACAGACAGACAGACAGACATGACGAATCTATAAGGGTTCCGTTTTTGCCATTTGGCTACGGAACCCTAAAAATTGAGTCACTCACGGTGTAAGCAGGTAAGTAGGTAGGTACATACCTCACTTTTATAACTGATAAGTTCAGATGCAGTTGATGACAACGGACTATCGTTACACACACTAATAGTGTCCAAAGAGTCAGTATTCTGTAATGAATATTAAATGTATGTTCAGGCCACGGCGATGATAATAGGAAAGATACTAGGATATTATGCTATAATGATATTCAATTGTTCATGGTTATTATAAACAAGAAGGTATATTACTTAGTTAGCTATATGTATACATAAGTACCGACCGATGTACCTACGTACTTACTGCTAATATAGTTGTAGCTTCATACCGAATGTACGAAGTGCGCTTGGCCTGGCACCTAGGTACCTACCTACCTATTCTTTATTGCACACATAAAATACATTTAAAAAACTTAAAATGATGATGAATGAATGATGATGATTATTAGTAAGGAATTATACCTATTAGTAAGGAATTTTCATTAATAGAAAGAATCAAAGGTAGGAACTCACAGAATGCAGAGTTTCCAGTTCTTCTCTATATGTTTTATAGCCCAGTTTAAATTTAATTCTGTCTCCGAGTCGATTTTCAGGTATTAAAATCTTTAATTCTTCGTCACCTAGGCCCTCGAGACATGATGTGTCGATGTTGTTATCTGAAAAGCATTTGAATGAATTAGAGTAAGTAGGTAGGATATTGATATATAACTTGGTAGGTACTTGTAACTGAAATATAATAGTAGATATTACTAAAATTATCGGTAAATCAGGTTTTGTCAATTCCTGGACGTCCGTCGTCGGTCCAGATGCCCTTTCAGGCTGGCCGACATTTTCAAGCGGTGGTCATGACGTCAATCTCGATCAAAAACTCTTAGCCGATAAGTGGTTGTCACGAGTTTTTGGCGTCAGCGAAGTCACATTGACGTCATCTCCATCGTGAAATTATCTCAGTCGGCCCGAAAATAAGGCCCCAGGAACGCCGCACGATTAGTTGATTTTATGTAGGTACACAGATGAATTCATATTTACAGTAAAATCGCCGCACGCACACAATAATAGCAATATCCCTCTCAACATTGAAAAAATCATTAGTGGAACGGCGTTCATTTTTACGCTAGACAGAACTCTACCTAGGTAGGTACTAGACTTAGTTTGTAAGGAGTGTAATCTTCATCTAGTGAACAGATTCCAAACATTAGGTAGGTATTACAAAGCTACACTATCCCTGCTAAACACGAACAGCGTTCGCAAAATTTGAATCCGTTTACTTTATTAGGTACCTACCTACCTACCTACACAGACAACAGTTAGTGTCGCAGCATGCAATGAACATTTATTCGGGCAAATATTAAAAAAATAAGTTATCTACACATTGACTGATTTCATGATCCTAAAACCTATACCTACCTATACTTTGGTTGGTATAACGAAACAAAATAGTACATATTATCACCTATACCATAGAAGTAATTGGGTAAACTTTGAACAAAGAAACTCGGAAATGACAGGAATCGGGCTATCAGAAATGTTTTTAGTGCTTTTTAACCATTACCTGCTCAATCAACCCAGGGCCCAAAGTCTGCACCACACCTTGGAGATCAAAACAGAGTAGGTACTTACCACAGAACACTTGAATGGTGTCTTGAGACACCCCCCATGATTCAAAACCTCATTCAGCTCCATTTTTCACTATTTTCAAATACACTGGTAAGTGGTAATACAAATTAGCCTAACATCACAGGTACTTTAAACAAAAACGAACGAAGCGCATTAGCGCATGCGGGGGTTGCAACTTGTCAGGAGCGCGCGATGCAAGTGTGGCTGTGGCGTCTGCCCGGGCGATGAGGGGAGGGAAAAGCGGCGCGGGAGCGGAGCGGGCAGCGCGTCCGAGTCCCCCGACCAATCAGAGCATGGTATTCTAAACACTACCTAATAAGGTATGGTCAAAAGCCAAAACTGGGAGCGGGAATCTGAATCAAACGGTTTTTTGTTATATGCATAATAAAGAACTTTAGGCGTAATAGCAATAAGACTTATTTTTCATTTTAGGTAGGTGCCTCTTTATCCAAGTGTGATTATATTATTACTATTTATTACCTACGTACCTAAGTACCTATGATTTTAATCCAGAAGTACCTAGATTAGATACCTACCTGCCGGGCCGGCCGATTATATCTATTTGCCTGGCTAAAGGGCTAACACGATGAACATGATGAAGGTCAACTTAGGTATCTGTTTTATGGAGGCGGGGAACGGGGAATTTCTAAATAATTTGTCATAGACAATAGATTATAAAATATGTCATGATAATAATATAAGTGTTTATGATAATTTGTTTTGTAGTATACCTACCTGGTATAGACTGGGTAAGTAGGTGCTTAGACTAAAGAAAGAAAGAAAGAATGGTATGTAATGAAATGACTCTTATTTTTAACTTTAAAATTTTATTTGTAACATTTTAAATTATATCATTTATTTAGTGTTTGGACGCCATAACGTTCTAGCATTTTTGAAGTGAAAACTTCTTTAGCGGCGTTGAGCACTTTCTGTAATGGGTATAAAATCTTATGGTGGCACTTCACATGGCTATTTGTATTTGTGTATTTGGCATATTCGGCAAACAATTACCATGTGTGGACAGTTTATTTGACAAAGTGTTCGCCTTATTTGCCTATTTAACAAATAAGGCCAATACCAAATACGCGTTACCGTGCGCATGTCGGTTTCTCGAGGCACATCAAAGCAGTCAAATAGGCAAATACGCAATAAACCGTCCAAATGGCCATATTCAGACGCGCCGTGGACCTGTACGGACGTGCAGTATCTTTGTGTCTGTGCTGTGAGCGAACATGCATGTAATAGTAACATGCATTTAAATAATAAAATCCCGCTGCAAGTTGTAGCACGTCCATATTATTGGTAAACACTGCGATGAGTCTGCTGCTAAATGTTTGTTATTTGAGGGCCATGTGTGGATGGTCGTATTTGCCTCTTTTTGTATGTTCGTCTGAACGTCATATCTTTTGCCAAATACAACAAACACCCAATAGCGAACACAAATAGCCATGTGAAGTGCCACCATTAAACTCGCGTCAGGATCACGTGACCTGATCGAAAAAGCGTAAGACGCTACAGATACGCTAGTAGTTACTATGACACGGTAACGTCACAGAATAGATAATAGTTAGTAGCAAGCATACCAAGGCGTTTTTCGTGACTGTAGTAGGTATAGGTACATACCTATTATAGATTTTATGAACTAGCGGCCGCCCGCGGCAGGTAGTAGTGGTCATTGGTACATGATTTTATAGATCTACTGTATTTATTTAGGTATTATGAATAAGGTAGGCAAGGCACTGATAATCCACAAAACGATGAGAAAGTTTTCACTTCTGCCGGCACTCCCGGAGTGCAACCCGTCTTTTTTTTTTTTTAATTTAACTATTTGATGGAACAAGCATATGGGCCACCTGATGTTAAGTGGTAACCATCGCCTATAACAAAACACTGCCTCGTAGGTCACGCACGTTAGGAGCGTGCCCTACGATGCACTGCCCTGCGTCCATCAACCGGCCATATAGCGTGGCATCGTCTTATAAAATCAAAAAATATAAGTAATCTATGGTTTTCGTCAAAAAGTTAGTCTTAGACTATATACCTCACCATTAGCCTGAAAGAGTTCACTACTGGACATAGGCATCCCCTATACATTTCCAGGAAGAACGATTCTGAGCTCTTTCCATCCTCTGACTTCCCGCGATCTTAACAATGTCGTCAGTCAGTGGGTAAGCGGTAAGCGCCCTAGGTACTTACGTTTCGTCTTCCGGTTCGTGGTCACCTTTCGATAACCTTTATTTCCAACGGTTGTCGGTTCTTCGAGCTATATGACCTGCCCATTGCCTCTTCAACTCACTAATACTACGAGCTTTGTCGGTGACCTTGGTTCTTCTACGGATTTCATCATTTCTGATTCTAATATCACGTTGTGAAACTCACTCCCAGCATAGCTCTCTCCATAGCCCGTTTTTAACTTTGAGCTTGTGTAGGTATTAAGTTAATAGTTAGCGACCACGTATATCTATACTTCTATACTAATATTATAAAGAGGAAAGATTTGATTGTTTGTTTGTTTGTATTGAATAGGCTCCGAAACTACTGGACCGATTTAAAAAAAAAACACCGTTGTGTAGCTACACTATTCCCGAGTGTCATAGGCTATATTCTAATTTCAAAAAAATTAGGGATCCTTACCAAAACTTAAATAATGTAACCCAAGGTGTAGATTATGATTATGATTATGTCTCTCTGTTTGTTACTTTTTCACGACTTAACGGCTGAACCGATACCTATGGATGAAATTTGATATGGAGATAGGTTGAACCATGGGGACGGTAAAGGGCTTATTTTGATTCATGTATCTTGCAAGCGAAACCACGGGCAGCCACTTTATTTTAACCAACTATACACTGGTTGTCTTAACAAAGTTGGTTTTGTTATACCCAATGAGTTGGTTTTGTTAAAATAACCAATTCCCCCGGTTTCAGGTACGCAAAAATTAGTAAACAATTGCACGGGCGACATCCGAATTTCAAACCAAATGCATGGCAATAAAGCGCAATGTAGTATTTACGCGCACAAGCGTGTAAAAACTAAATTGAATATAACTGAAATTGAAATGGAGGGAGGGAGCACGCGTGCTTTTTCGTTCTAGAAACCTTTTTTTTTTTTTTTTCGAATGGACAAAATGCTGGTGATCGTCTGACGATTCTTACAGCGCTACCGGACAATGGTGAGCGCAGAGGGCGCTCAACCGGTAAAGTTAGGTTGGGGCAACAAACTCAAGGGCACCGCTATGGTACGACCTCGGCTTGGGCTGTTGCCAGGGGGGGGGGGTTTGAATCTAGTTTAGGCCCGTAGAGGGCTGGCACTAAGGGACGTCTTTGACCCCGCCGGCGGGGTCGGTGAATCTGTGCAGTGTTTCTGTCCGAACTGGATGACTTGATCGCCTCCGCGTTAGCGGCGGTGATAACGTCATCGGGATCAACGAGGATATGCCTCGGTCTACGGAGGGATTCAGTTCTAGAAACCAGCTAGTGGGGACTGTTAAATACAGCACTAACGCAATCGCACCTTCATCTATAGGTTTGACAATACTGCCAACTACTTACTTGCTCGATAACTGAAGTTGCATTCAGTGAATCGACGAGAGATGTTGCATTGCTTTTTACATATTTTATTGATTTTATAGTGTTTATTATACTTATAGAAATCACAAATATTATATCATGTCCCAAAAGTTAAAACCCAAATAGAATTTGAACCGCGACCTTCCCCTTAGTCTTTCGTGGTTAGGTCTCAGGTTCAAATCTCGCTCAGCTCGGTTTTGTTAAACCAAATGAGTTGGTTTTGTTGAAATAAGTAATTACTATTAAATTCATGGATAAGAAGTTGTTAAATCAAACAACAATAAAGTGATTGCAACAAAGATAAATTTTACAAAAACTTTTGCTGCATCAATCATTAACGATAACGATATGTTTTTCTAACAAATACTAAAAATGTGTTGTCAAATTCATCATAGTGATTTGTTAGCTTTACTTAAAATGATTAGTAGATTCAAGTCATCATCATCAGTCCGATAAATTCCGGAATCTGAACTATGTCGTCGGTCCATCGGGTGAGTGGGGGCCCTACGTTTCGTCTTCGGTTCGTGGCCGCCTTTCGAGAACCCCAACGGTTGTCGGTTCTTCGAGCTATATGACCCGCCCATTGCCACTTCAACTACGAGCTTAATCAATTCTACGAGCTTTGACAGTGATCTTGCTTCTATTACGGATTTCCTATTATCTGATTCTATCACGTAGTGACACCCAGCATAGCTCGCTATGCGACTTTGAGCTTGTGTATGAGGCCAATACTAAGCGACTACGTCTCAGTTCCAAAAGTTTGCACTGGCAACACGCACTGATTACAGAGACTTTGGTCTTGAGGCTCTGTGGTATCTGCGACGAGAAGACGTGGTGCGATTTCCCGATAGCTGCCTAGTTGAGTTGGATTCGTCAGCTGACCTCTTTGTCGAAGTTGGCTTTACCTGTAATTGGATCGTCTGACCCAAATATACATAACGGTTCACAACTTCGATGAAATCACTCCCAGCATGTACCGCCCGCCACGCGAGTGCAGTATTTGTTTCTTCTCTTTGTTCTATAGCTGTATTGATTACATGTCCGTTGTACAAAACTGTCCGCGTACCAAACTAAGCTACGGGTTTCCTCACGATGTTTTCCTTCACAGTTTTTTTATACCAAACACAGCGTTTGTACTTACATCTATCGACCACTGATTGTATGTAACCGCTGACTACTTGTATGGTAAACAAATTTTAGCTCAATTGGCCAATTTATTGAAAAGTTCCGTTGAACAGACCTTGGCTCCATCATCAGACCAGGCCGTTGTTACCATTTTATGAGAACTGAGTAACTCCTTAATTTATTTCAAGAAAAAAATATTAGCAAAAGCAAAGGAATTGAGCGACCAGTAGAAAAACTTTGATGGCAACGAAACTCTTAGAAATGGGAGCTCTTGGATCGTTGGTTATCTTAATTTAACCTTTTCTGATTTTGATGTAAAGCAATAACCGAGCGACCCAGAAAAAAGTAAAAATTGTTTTGTGATGTACAAAGTTCTTTCATATGACATGTAATTTGATTGTTTTGTTTCATTTTTTGCCTCCTTATACAACCCCATATCTTAGTAACCCCTCATCGGATTTTAATCATAATACCTACCAGTAAATTTTTCAAGTCCAAGCTATCGATTTATCAAATTTCATGCAGATCGAATCAACCGTTCGAGAGTTATCGTTGGACAAACATACATAAATACATACATATATGCATAAATACATAAAATGCCAAATTGCCCAAGTTGATTGTAAGATCTTCGTTCACTTCGCTCACTCGATCAATAAATATTGGTAATTTTAACCTAACAAAGATACCTACATATCTTATCTATTTAATTTAACATAAAATTTTTAAATTTGTTGACCTTATACCCCTGATGATGAGTTAGAGTTTGTTGAAATATCCATTTCTAGTAAATACTACTGAAAAGTAGTTGTTAAATCATGGTAAATGCAACAAATCAAAATTTAACAAAAGCTTTTGCTGTATCAACCAATAAAGATTGGTTTTTCTAACAAATATAATTTGGTTTGGTTCATTAAAAATGTGTTGTTGATTTTATCAAACTCATTTGTTAGCTTTATTTAAAATGATAAGTAGATGTAACTCGATTTACTGTAAATATTGCAAACTTAATTTTGTTATTTTGACTAAGAAATATTTATTATTTCAAACAACATAAATTGGTTATATTAGAAACCAATTAGATTAATTTAACAGAGATACATTTATCAATTTAACTTTAGAGTGGTTATCATAACAAATTTGAATTTGTTATACCAAATGGGTTGATTTTGTTAAAATAACTCATTTCTAGTAAATTTACAGATAAGTCGTTGTTAAAATAAGGAACAATATGGTAAATGCAACAAATCAAAATTTAACAAAAGCTTTTGCTGCATCAACCGATAAGGATGTGTTTATCTAACAAATATAATTTGATTCAGTTTATTAAAAATGTGTTGTTGATTTCATCAAACTAATTTGTTAGCTTTACATAAAATATAATTAAATTTAACTATATTTACTGTAAATATTGCAAACTTGATTTTGTTATTTTGAATAAGAAATATTGATTATTGTAAATGACATAAATTGGTTATATAAGGCATCAATTAGATTAATTTAACAGAGATACATTTATCAATTTAACTTTAGAGTGGTTATCATAACAAATTTGAATTTGTTATACCAAATGAATTGGGTTTGTTGAAATACCCATTTCTAGTAAATACTACAGAAAAGTAATCGTTAAAACATGCAATAATATGGTAAATGCAACAAATCAAAATTTAGCAAAAGCTTTTGCTGTATCAACCAATAACGATGGTTTTTCTAACAAATATAATTTGGTTTGGTTTATTAAAAATGTGTTGTTGATTATATCAAACTGATTTGTTAGCTTTACTTAAAATGATAAGTAGATGTAACTCGATTTACTGTAAATATTGCAAACTGGATTTTGTTATATTGAATAAGAAATATTTATAATTGTAAATGATATAAATTGGTTATATAAGGCATCAAATAGATTAATTTAACAGAGATACATTTATCAGTTTAACTTTAGACTGGTTATCATAACAAATTTGAATTGGTTATACCAAATGGGTTGGTTTTGTTAAAATAACTCGTTTCTAGTAAATTTACAGATAGGTCGTTGTTAAATTAAGCAACAATATGGTAAATGCAACAAATCAAAATTTAACAAAAGCTTTTGTTGTATCAACCGATAACGATGTGTTTTTCTAACAAATATAATTTGATTCAGTTTATTAAAAATGTGTTGTTGATTTCATCAAACTAATTTGTTATCTTTACATATAATTATAAGTGAATTTAACTCTATTTACTGTAAATATTGCAAACTTGATTTTGTTATTTTGAATAAAAAATATTAACAAGTTTAAACGATATAAATTTGGTATATTAAGCAATACTCAAGTTAATCTAACAAAGATACATTTTACGTTTTTTTTTGTTCACTTTAATCAATTGAATTGGTTAATTGAAATGGTATAATTTGTTAATATAACAAAACGATGGCGTTTAATAAGTTGGTTAAAATAAACAAAAAAACATTATTTAAATTTACCTATATCTTATCTATTCAGAAAATAAAATTATTTTTTGGTTCGATTTAATGAACAGTTACAAATATTATTAGTTATAATTATTAAAACTTTGGTATAATTTTTTAGATCGTGTTTATTAAACGAATACCAACATTATAAGTTATTTCAAGCGATATTTTTAGTATCAGTTTGATCACACTGTTAAGCTTATGGTAAAATTAACTAAATTCAAATTTACCGAATCACTTTTGTTTTTTTAACAAGTCATTTTCTTTATTTTAACTAACTATATATAAGTTATCGTAACAAAATTGATTTTGTTATACCAAACGAGTTGGTTTCATGGTAGTGTTGTTAAAATTACCAATTTCTAGTAAATTCAACCGAAAAAGATTTAACCGAGGTGATTTTGGTTATTTTAACATGTACATTTCTCTCAGTGCACTTAGTCAGACGTATGCAATGTAATTATACAAAAGCAAAAGTTTCAAAGACAGCACATGCTACGCTTCAAAGTTATAATAAAGTATCTACACAGATATAAAAATAAGATATTAAATAGTAGGTACAGACATTGCAAATTGACATGCTAGCTTCCTATGGGTAGAGTGACCGGGACATCGGGCCACGCATATTTATCATTCATATAGCTATCTAGAGTATAGTACGCTTTCTTTATCAAATTACTCTTAATATAGGCTTTAAACTTCCGAATTGGAAGCTTAGTTGCATTTTCCGGAAGTTTATTGTAGAAGCGTACAGTGTTCCCCATAAAAGACCCATTTACCTTCTGTAAACGAAATTTGGGAATATAAAGTTTATTTTTATTTCTAGTGTTAATATTATGTGAATCACAATTTTTCTGAAAGCTACAGATGTGTTTGTGAGTGTACAGTAAGTTTTCATATATATATTGTGAAATTACTGTGAGGATATTAATTTCCTTAAATCGCTCCCTCAATGAGTCTCGTGATTTCATTTTATAGATGGCACGTATGGCCCTTTTTTGTAAAACGAATATAGTTTGAATATCAGCTGCTTTCCCCCAGAGAAGGATACCGTAAGACATAACACTATGGAAGTAGCTGAAGTAAACTAGCCTAGCTGTAGCTTCATCAGTGAGCCATCTTATAGTCCGAACTGCATATGCAGCCGAACTTAGTCTGGCAGCAAGTGCTTTGATTTGCGGTCCCCACTGCAATTTTTTGTCAAGATTAAGTCCTAAGAAGATAGTAGAATCTACAAGGTTAAGTGACTCTCTATTAAGTATAATATTAGTTGGCCGGAGAGTCACATTTGGTAAGGTAAACTTAATACACTTGGTTTTCTTAGCATTAAGTAAAAGATTATTAACGTTAAACCAGTTAAGTATTTGCGACAGAGATGCGTTAACGTCATCGTAATTAGCCTTCAATCTATCAACTTTAAAAATTAATGAGGTATCGTCAGCAAATAGTACTATTTCACATAGTTTTTTAACAAAAAAAGGGAGGTCATTTACGTACACTAGAAACAAGAAAGGACCTAATATCGAACCTTGTGGCACCCCCATGTCAATAACTGACCCAGAAGATCTCTCACCGCTCACATCAACTTTAAAGACTCTATCAGTCAAGTACGATTGTATTAGGTCAATAGAGCGATTTAGAATGCCGTAATGTTTAAGTTTAGATATTAATGTAGCATGATTTACACAGTCAAAAGCTTTGGAAAGATCGCAGAATACCCCAATCGCGTCTTGTGAGTTTTCCCAGGCATCATATATGTGCTTTAAGAGTAGAATACCAGCATCAGTCGTTGATCGACCTTTCGTAAATCCAAACTGGTGGCTATGAAGTATCCCATTTAGGTTAAAATGTGATAACAACTGAGTAAGAATAACTTTCTCAAATATTTTACTTAGCGTAGGCAATACTGAGATAGGTCTATAGTTAGCAGGGTCATTTGCATTTCCAGATTTGAACAGGGGAATGAGTTTACTAGGTTTCATTAAATCAGGAAAAACACCCTCATCAACACATCTATTAAAAATATACGCTAGACACGGTGCAATATCAGTTATAATAGTACTGAGTAGTTTTGTAGACATTCCCCATAAATCTTCAGTATTTTTAATGTTTAACGATTTAAATGTCTTCACGATTTTGTCAGCATTAATGTATTTAAAACTAAAGATATTATTACATTTTTTAACACTAGACTCTAACAATGCCATCGCACCAGAGGCCGAGGAATTTAAAGACGATGTCACTACTTTAGGGATACTGGAAAAGAAACTATCAAACGCGTTGGCTACTTCAATGTTTGTTGTCAAAAGATTATTGTTTACTTTCAAATGAATTTTTTTATTACGGAGTTTTGATTTGCCAGTCTCATTATTGACTATTTTCCAGGTAGCTTTAATTTTATTTGTGGATTTTTCAATTTTTCTTTTGATATGCAATGATTTTGCTGCGTGACAAGCTCTTTTAAATGCTTTAGAGTAGTTTTTAATATGTAGAATAAATGCTGGGTCATTGAGCATTGATTCCCTAGCAGCATACAGCTCATATAATGTATTCCTACTTTTGTAAATACCTGGGGTGGCCCAGTCAGCGAACGCGACACTAACACTAGCTTTACATGTTTTAAGTTTAAACGTATCCTTATGTTCATCATTAATTAAATTTGATAAGTTGGAGAAAAGATCATTCGGGTCAGTCAGACAAGGCATGAGGGACACTTTCAGTTCAATATTGGTTTGAAACTTTTTAATACGGCTCTCTGTGATAGGCCGCCGATAATCCTAAGCGTCGGCGAAGGAATCAAAGGAGCACAAGGTGCAAAATCTTTGCACTCGAGTGCAACACGTAACTTTTCATCCCACCTCAGCGAGGAAATGACTAAGAGCAAAAAAGAACATGGCGCGACTAAAAGTAACACACCAAGAAGGTTCCGAGTATGAGTTTTCAACAAATTTAAAAAGGTTGTATGATAAATTCGGCACCATGGAGGTAGAAATAAATAGGTTTAATGATGTTTTGAACTCACAAAAACACCAAGAAGGTTTCGAGTGCGAGTTATTAACAAATTAAAAAAGGTTGTATGATAAATTCGGCACCATGGAGGTTGAAGTAAATAGGTTGTGTATTCACAAACTTAGTGAACACGATATTCTAAATTCAAATTTACTTTATCCTCTAGAGGATAAAAACGGCTTTTGCAGTCAGATATTGAACAGCAATAACACACTTTCTGAGCTGGTGGGATGAAAAAACTTTTTTTGCAAAACTTTTTTTTAGACATAAAAACTTTTTTTTATTTTTGTTATACAACTCGTTGATGTTTCACTTCACTCGTTTTCCGTAAAGAAAATACCTCGCAGCGTGTTCAAGGGCCTATATTTGTAGTAGTTAATAATACGTGGAAATCACGCCAAAACGTGTTAAAATTGCATGTTGGTTGTAGGTACTATCATAACAATATTGCATGCCGCATTCGCGTGTGTCACCTTTGTTAAGCTTTGCGCACATCTAAGAAATCTGCAATGGCCATCAGTGAAACACTGTCAAATATGACAGCGATATTTGACAACGTTTCACTGAAATATGATAGTGGTAAGATTGCCGAAGAAAAAGATCAATATGAAGCCGTTTTGTAGCTCTTGACTCTTACTACCGTACGTGTACCTTTAATTACTAAGCGTCTGTAAATAAATATTTCCACCAGAGGTGTTTCCTCTTAAATACAACATGAATTAGCTTCAAGAAAAACGTTAAGAAACTCCTCCAGGGTAGGCAACGAAACAACAGCACCCTTGGTGTTGTTGGTGTCTATGGGCGACGGTGACCGCTCACCATCAGGTGGGCCGTAAGCTCGTTTGTCTAACTTTTACATAAAAAAAATTGTTTACTTTCTGTCATGCGATATTTGACAGCGTTTCATTAATCGCCATCGCCAGCGACCTAGGTGTGCGCAGGCCTTCAATAGAGACGAAGAAGCAGAAGAAGTGCCGACCTATAGTTCAAGTGCGCTATAATTACAGACATAATTCTAAAGACAACCCCTCGCTGGAACTACGTCATTAACTTGGATTCGGTTACGAAGGTTTTCTATTTCTAACCCTCTACGAGTGTTCGTTAGAGCTAAGTGCTTGAAAGACCTTAATTGCAAGAAAATGGACCGACGAGCAACATGTTCTTGGTCCTTGTGCAAACCATAAGCAGACCCTAATATTTTTGCCGAGAGTCAGTAAAATTATGAGCTTACTCCATGTTCTCATCATCATCAGCCTGAAGAAGTCCACTGCTGGACATAGGCCTCCCCTACACATTTCCAGGAAGAACGATATTAACAATGTCGTTAGTCCATCTGGTGGGTGGGCGCCCTACTTTTCGTCTTCCGGTTCGTGGTCGGCATTCGAGAACCTTCGAAACTGACTTTATTATATTATTTTATTAACTAAGTTTTGGTAAAACTAACAGCTATAGATATAATAGGTAGGTTACTAGGTATATAATAATTGTAGCTTCGCTACGTGTACACCGATGGCCAATTAAAAGTTTCTACCGCTAAACAAAGATGAGTTGGTATGAAACAGTAACAGAAGACGATAGAATACAATTGAAAAGAAAATTGTTCAACAAGTTTGTGTTGGTATTATCTGGTTACTCTGTTAAGAAATGGATTTTATCTAAATAATTTGGATGTATTCTAGTCGCGGTGCCTAAACGGTGTAACAAGAATTCCATACCTGTGATTACTTTGCACGTATGTACAGTCGCGGTATGAAAATGTTCGTCACCTTAGGGCGCTTGTACACGCTAAGAAAAAACGCCGGGTCTACCCAAGAATTCGTGTCGTAACTAGAAAATAACTGTGTACACTGCTCGCAGCGGTGCACGAAAAAAATCTTATCTGCGCAAGACACGACGCGGCGAACGTTGTTGCGTTTTCGTGTGTGGAAAAGACAAAATTCTTGTCTTGCGCAGATAAGATTTTTTTCGTGCACCGCTGCGAGCAGTGTACACAGTAATTTTCTTGTTACGACACGAATTCTTGGGTAGGCCCGGCGTTTTTTCTTAGCGTGTACAAGCGCCCTTAGAGTCGGTGTTCGCTTGCACCAGTGCCTTGATCATGAACACATTTTGACATAATTTGTGACGTTAACTTATCGGTGTATTCTGTCTATTCAGTTTCAAAAGGTAGTATGTGATCGTGATACGTTGAACAAATCAAGTTGAAAATCGACGAACATTTTCATTCTGCCACTATACAATATAGGATTGCAAATGTTTTGATACTTTTGCGAATTCCGATGACATTATAAATACGAAACCAAGTGCACGACGTTCTTAATTATACTGTCAACATGTTCATCAAATAACAATTTAGTCGAAAGTTATAAGTACCTAAATCCTTAATTTTGTCTACTCTATTTAACATGAGTCATAAAAATGATATTTATGAGTAAACTTTGTTGTCATACGCGTAAAAGAGGTATAGCACTCTTGTATACGTTCCAACCTGTTGAGTGTGCATATAGCTTCAGATTCTCCTAAGGCGCCGCTAAGTGAATTTACTGGGTAAAGAAATTTCATGTCATCTGCTAAGAGAATCATTTTGGAGTGATTAAAGCAGGAAGAAATATCGTTTATCTATCTTGTATATATATACATATATATTTAGGATCTCGGAAATGGCACCAACGATTTTCATGAAATGTAGTATACAGGGGTTTTCGGGGACGATAAATCGATGTAGCTAGGATTTATTTATAGAAAATATCGGCGTTCGGAATTAAGAACAAACCACTTTTTCATAATATCATTACTCCTAGCGCCATCTGTTGCTCAGAAGCAAAAACTAAGCTCTGTGAGAACCTGAGAACTCAAGGGTTATGTTTCACAGAGAACGCCATACACTGTCGAGTTTTGGAACTAAAGGACTACGTAAACCTAGCAAAAGCGTGTTTGCTGCTCTGAGACGTAAACACAAGTTCCGGAAGTTTCTATATCATTGCACTCGTGATTTTTTTTTTAAATAACCAGTTCTTTTTTTTTATTATGATGTAGTATGTTAGTAATATCGAAATATATGATTTCATCATTCATAAGTACGTTATCAAAAAAATACCAAGCGAAGCTCGGTAACTTACTGCTAGTAAATATTGTAAAAAGCAATGGTCCTAATAAGGATCCTTGGGGTACACCAGTAGGTCTACCACAAGCTGTCTGGCTCTATCTCTGGTTCTGGTTTTGAGCCTGTGTGAGTGCTGACTAAATAAATCCAAAGTTGAAACGTCACACACACAGTATAATACACTCGTGAGCACTCACACAGACTGAAAACCAGAGCTAGAGACAAAGCCAGACAGATCATAATGTGGTTGGCCGAATGGCACAATTTGACAAAGTACCGATATCAAAGAGAATAATAAGAATTATTAAGTTTGTCACACACGTAGCTATGATATATATTAATATTAATGATAGCAAGGCGTATTACGATGTATTTTCTATACAAATATTCATGAGACCGCATCATCATCATCATCAGCCTGAAGAAGTCCACTGCTGGACATAGGTCTCCCCTACACATTTCCAGGAAGAACGATTCTGAGCCCTTTCCATCCATCGACTTCCCGCGATCTTAACAATGTCGTCGGTCCATCTGGTGGGTGGGCGCCCTACGCTTCGTCTTCCGGTTCGTGGTCACCATTCGAGAACCTTTATTCCCCAACGGTTGACGAGACCGCATACGCAGCTATAATATATATTTCTATGACCTCAACAACTTAAACCGTAATTTATATTATCGCATATTATAGCATAGCACGGCATATTAATATACATATTTATAGGTACGAGTGCGACGGGCTTAAGGTATCGTTCAAGTTCAATAAAAAAATATTTCAAAGATCTTTTTCCTATTAATATTTTGGCAGAATTATGTCAGGGTAACAACACTATTCAATGGTGTCTTCGTCAAAACTTTTTAGCCACCACATCAAAAAGGCAACGGGTTTCTTTAGGATGAATGGTTGTACCGTACCGGCCATTTTTATTCGCCTTCAATTCAATATGAATTTATTGAAAACCTATCAAAATATGAACTGATATTTGAGAATTTTCAACATTCAATGTTATCTGGAATAAGTATAAATATTATGATAACGTAAAGCTTGCTCATGCGTATTGTGTAATTGATTTTATAGCAATACTAGCTGCCTGTCCCGGCTTCGCACGGGTGGACATTTATTTTTTAAACACACAAATTTATAGCCTTTGTTACTCAAGGTGAACCTACGTCCAGCAGTGGACTGATATCAATTGATGATGATGATGAAAGAACATTCTATAACTTTTAGGGGCACTATGTTCTAGAACATTTTGTCCAAATCTAGAATTCAAAACCGTTTGCATGGGTATATTTGAGTATTCTAGATAATTCTGGATAACTAACGTTTGGATGCATTCCGGATGCTAGCCGAATAATTTCAGTCTTCGAATTAAATTTGATCATTCCAGAACCTTTCCTCGTCAAAGTCGAGAATTTTCAGCAAAATCCCTAAGCGATAGAAAGGGATAGACATATACAGGGTTATTCATAATTAGCTGCAAATACTCAGGAATTAGGTTCAACAAATAAAATAAAAAATATATATGTAATTATTTTTTTTTAATTTTGATTTAAGTTTTTGTATCAAAATTTTATTTTTATTAATTTTTTTACGGCTATTGCATAATGATCGCCATGGAGAACAGGACGATGACCCACCCAGGCAGTGACTGAACGCAGAGTGCCGCTCACGGCGCGCGGGCGTGGATCAAAGGTCAAAATAGGTCAGGCGCCAATGATTCCAAAGGATATTCTTTGTCGATTTTCTCGGGATTTTCATAACAAAACTTAAAAAAAATCATTTCATAAATATTTTTTATTTTATTTGTTGAACCTAATTCCTGAGTATTTGCAGCTAATTATGAATAACCCTGTATAAGTCCCTACGTGATAGAAAGGGATAGACATAGATTTCGAAACTTTTGCCCCTTATAAATTAATAACACCTAAATATTGAATATAAACTATCCTATATTTCAAGTCCGACCATATTTTAGGCAGTTGCAAAGTTTTATCGAAACCCGTTCAGTAGTTTCGGAGTTTATCGCGTTCCAAATTGTGACACGAAAGATTTATATATATAGATATAGATTGGAAATTCTGATTTGTATGTAGTACCGATTATCAAAAAAACATACGAATCGCGAATCACCTCCATTTTTAAGCCGGTTAAAAAGGGATTTCAGAATTTAATATAATGCTCACAGCATCGAGTTTGTTTTATACCATGAATATAAATCATTTACCCGTGTTTTGTTTTACGTGTTTTGCATTGCAACATATTTCTATCTACTTGTTACGAGATGTAGCCCTGTTTCAGTCGAGAAATGCATATTTAAAGCGTTATACGAAATTCTGGAGCTCAAGAGCTTTAGTTGAATAGATCTCGTTGCTAGAGCCAGTTTCATGTAAATAAGTTAAATCTATATCTAAACTTCTTTTTAGGGATGAAAAATGGGTACCTAGGTACTTGCATAATAAGTAAAAATATTTAATAAATTTGAACATTATTACGGCTTTTACTATAACTTAGTAAGCTATTGGATAGCACTTCGCAGGAGTTCTAACTAAACCTTGCTAAACTTCGAAAGCTTTAAGATATTGCTAGGCACTTCCGGTTTCCGGTTTCCGGTTCTGCAAATCTGCAATACTTGTTGAGGAAGACGTAAGCTTGTTTGGTGCTTGCATCCGCCGCTTTGATTGAGTTTCGCTGTTGACTTGCATTTCTCTACCGTCGGTTCCTACATCAATGTAGGTATAAGCTGCTTTTCCAATACTTCAGTAGGCCTACCACAAGCTCTGTCTGGCTCTGTCTCTGGCCCTGGTTTTGAGTGTGTGTGATTGCTGATTGCACACCAGTGTATTATACTGTGACGTTTCAACGTAGGATTTATTTAGTCAACACTCCAACCAGAGCCAGACAGAGCTTGTGGTAGGCCTACAGTCGGTATATAAATTGGTTTGAGTTCGTAGCTAACTCAAACCATAAAAAATAAATATTAGAAAGTTTCTTGACGTTTTCTAGGCTTCGTAGCGTGGAGTTAGCACCTACTTAATGTCATTCAAGTGAACAAAGTTTAATGTTTTTATAACGCTTCACCTGTATGTAAGTTTGTTTGCTTGATGCTTGCTTGTATGTAACCGACCCCTTTGAGCTCGATTTTGTCCTACTTTGAACGATCAGATATTTTGATTCAAACTTTGCACACCTGTCAAAGGTCGATGACAATGCAATAAAAAGAAAACAAAAAAAAAAAAATACGGGTTGCACTCCGGGAGTGCCGGCAGAAGTGAAAACTTGATTATTAACGTAGGAACCCTAAAAGTTGTTTATTTTATCAAGTTCCTCAATGTAGTAAAACCCCAATCAAAGTCCTAAGGAACCCTAAAAATTTTAGCATTATCAAGCTCCTAAGTGTAGTTGAAATTCCAATCAAAGTGCTAAGGAACCCTAAAATTGTTTACATAATCAAGGTCCTAAGTGTAGTTGAAAGTCCAATTAAAGGCCTAAGGAACCCTAAAAGTTGTTTATTTTATCAAGTTCCTCAATGTAGTAAAACCCCAATCAAAGTCCTAAGGAACCCTAAAAATTTTAGCATTATCAAGCTCCTAAGTGTAGTTGAAATTCCAATCAAAGTCCTAAGGAACCCTAAAAATGTTAACATTATCAAGCTCCTAAGTGTAGTTGAAACTCCAATCAAAGTCCTAAGGAACCCTAAAAGTTGACCACTTAATCAAATTCCTCAATGTAGTAAAACCCCAATCAAAGTCCTAAGGAACCCTAAAAATTTTAACATTATCAAGCTTCTAAGTGTAGTTGAAACTCCAATCAAAGTCCTAAGGAACCCTAAAAGTCGACCATTTAATCAAATTCCTCAATATAGTATAACCCCAATCAAAACCCTATACGGAACCCTAAATTTTACGTAAAGCCAAATCTTCAACGGGTCGGAACCGCTAGAAGGGACCTTGTCGCGCGACCTACAAGTAGGTCCTAAATGAAGTAAAACGGCAGACATAGGAGGAGGGGGTTCTGGGGGGCTAAGGGGGGTCACAGAAAGGCTCGCTTCGCTCGCCGCGCTGTTCCCCGTGCTCGCCGCGACGCTCCCCCCGGGTTCAGGAAGAGGGGGTTCTGGGGGGCTTAGGGGGGTAACAGCACGGCTCGCTTCACTCGCCACGCTGTTACCCGTGATCGCGTGGCGGCTCGCTTCGCTCGCCGCGACGCTCCCCCCGGGTTTCGGAGGAGGGGGTTCTGGGGGGCTAAGGGGGGTCACAGAAAGGCTCGCTTCGCTCGCCGCGCTGTTCCCCGTGGTCACGTGGCGGCTCGCTTCGCTCGCCGCGACGCTCCCCCCGGGTTCAGGAAGAGGGGGTTCTGGGGGGCTTAGGGGGGTAACAGCACGGCTCGCTTCACTCGCCACGCTGTTCCCCGTGGTCACGTGGCGGCTCGCTTCGCTCGCCGCGACGCTCCCCCCGGGTTCAGGAGGAGGGGGTTCTGGGGGGCTTGGGGGGAGTCACAGCACGGCTCGCTTCGCTCGCCGCGCTGTTCCCATGGTCGCATGGCGGCTCGCTTCGCTCGCCGCAATGCTCCACTCGAAAAATAAATACAGTAGATCTATAAAATCATGTACCAATGACCACTACTACCTGCCGCGGGCGGCCGCTAGTTCATAAAATCTATAATAGGTATGTACCTATACCTACTACAGTCACGAAAAACGCCTTGGTATGCTTGCTACTAACTATTATCTATTCTGTGACGTTACCGTGTCATAGTAACTACTAGCGTATCTGTAGCGTCGCTTTTTCGATTTTTATTATGAACTCTACATTGTAGTCTTAGGGTACATTTCTGCAAAAAATCCGTCCTACGCTTTTTCGATCAGGGTCACGTGATCCTGACGCGAGTTTAAGATTTTATCCCCATTCAGAAAGTGCTCAACGCCGCTAAAGAAGTTTTCACTTCAAAAATGAAAAAGTAAAATAAAAAAATAGTTTAAAAAATTAAAAAAACACGCTTTTAAAACCAATTGAACTAAAAAGTTAAAAATAAAACTGTAATATAATCAATTGGAAAATTTATATTATTGTACAAAAAGAGTGGGGGGGCTTGATTTTGATTGTTGTAAATATTTTATCAATAGTTAATTATATCTGAAGTTATTATAAAAAGCACCCCACGCTTTTTTGTACAATAATATGAAATTAACCTATACATAATAAATAAAGCGTAGGTACTATACTTTAGACTGCTATATCTAAATATATAAAACTCTTTCGTTACTGACTGACTGACTGACTGACTGACTGACTGACTGACTGACTGACAATCAACGCACAGCCTAAACCGTTAGTCCTAGAAGCATGAAACTTGGAGGGTATGTTCCTCTTATAGCGTAAAGGTGTACTAAGAAAGGAAATTGGAAAATTATTTCCCGAAGAGGAGAAAAAGGGGAAAAAAGGTTTAAAGAAAAATCAACACACAGCCTAAACCATTAGTCCTAGAAGCATGAAACTTGGAAGATGTGTTCCTCTTATAGAGCAAAAGTGCACTAAGAAAGAAAATAGGAAAATTATTTCCCTAAAAGAAGAAAAAAGGGAAAAATAGTTTAAAGAAAAATCACAAAAAATTGCTTTACAATTCTGCTACCGCAGCTTCTGTCACCTAATTTGAATACACACAAAAGTTTACATAAACCCCACCGTAACCACTAAGACAAAATCGCGGAAAACACCTATCATACCGAAACTAAACACCGCACCGCTTCAAAAAATGGCTAAAGAACATGCTCAAAACTATGGTAACCAGCTGGTCATGTCAAATTAAAAAAATCTGATTCTATTATACACCAACACGCATACGAAACCCTAAATTAGCCACTAATACAACATAAAATCACAAAAAATTGCTTTACAAAATACGCAAAAAAAACCATTAAAAAATTTTCAGCTACCGCAGCATCTGTCACCAGGTTTGAATACACACAAAGGTTTACAAAAAAAACAATGATAATCACTTAGACAAAATTGCGGGAATCATCTATCATACTTAAGCTAAACACCGCTGAAAAATATCGGCTACAACAGCACTCGCCTTCAAATTCAAATACACTCTAAAGTACATGCTCAAAACTATGGTAACCAGCTGTTGGTCATGTCAAATTAAAAATTCTGATTCGATTATACACCAACATGCATACGAAACCTCAAATTAGCCACTAATACAACATAAAATCACAAAAAGTTGCTTTACAAAATACGCAAAAAAAACCATTAAAAAATTTTCAGCTACCGCAGCATCTGTCACCAGGTTTGAATACACACAAAGGTTTACAAAAAAAACAATGATAATCACTTAGACAAAATTGCGGGAATCATCTATCATACTTAAGCTAAACACCGCTGAAAAATATCAGCTACAACAGCACTCGCCTTCAAATTCAAATACACTCTAAAGTACATGCTCAAAACTATGGTAACCAGCAGTTGGTCATGTCAAATTAAAAATTCTGATTCGATTATGCACCAACATGCATACGAAACCTCAAATTAGCCACTAATATAACATAAAATCACAAAAAATAGCTTTGCAAAATACGCAAAAAAAAACATTAAAAAATTTTCAGCTACCGCAGCATTTGTCACCAGGTTTTAATACACACAAATGTTTACAAAAAAACCCATGATAACCACTAAGACAAAATCGCGGGAAGCACCTATCGTACCAAAACTAAACACAGCTGAAAAAAATCGGCTACAACAGCACTCGCCTTCAAATTCAAATACACTCTAAAGTACATGCTCAAAACTATGGTAACCAGCAGTTGGTCATGTCAAATTAAAAATTCTAATTCGTTTATACACCAACATGCATACGAAACCTCAAATTAGCCACTAATATAACATAAAATCACAAAAAATAGCTTTACAAAATACGCAAAAAAAAACATTAAAAAATTTTCAGCTACCGCAGCATTTGTCACCAGGTTTTAATACACACAAATGTTTACAAAAAAACCCATGATAACCACTAAAACAAAATCGCGGGAAGCACCTATCATACCAAAACTAAACACAGTTGAAAAAAATCGGCTACAACAGCATTTACCATCTTTCGAACACACTTTATATAGTTTTGAATGCAAACTCAAAACTAAGGTAACCAGCACTTGGTCATGTAAAACCAACGCATACATAACCCAACTTAGCCACTAAGGCAAATTCACGAAAAATAACTCTCAAAAAATACGCAAAAAACAGTGAAAACATATCAATAGTTGTCCGATTTCCACCATAAAATAGTTTCTTTTAAACGAACTCAAACTATGACTTTATACTAACCACGCGGACGAAGTCGCGGGTGACAGCTAGTACAACATAAAATCACAAAAAGTTGCTTTACAAAATACGCAAAAAAAACCATTAAAAAATTTTCAGCTACCGCAGCATCTGTCACCAGGTTTGAATACACACAAAGGTTTACAAAAAAAACAATGATAATCACTTAGACAAAATTGCGGGAATCATCTATCATACTTAAGCTAAACACCGCTGAAAAATATCAGCTACAACAGCACTCGCCTTCAAATTCAAATACACTCTAAAGTACATGCTCAAAACTATGGTAACCAGCAGTTGGTCATGTCAAATTAAAAATTCTGATTCGATTATACACCAACATGCATACGAAACCTCAAATTAGCCACTAATATAACATAAAATCACAAAAAATAGCTTTGCAAAATACGCAAAAAAAAACATTAAAAAATTTTCAGCTACCGCAGCATTTGTCACCAGGTTTTAATACACACAAATGTTTACAAAAAAACCCATGATAACCACTAAGACAAAATCGCGGGAAGCACCTATCGTACCAAAACTAAACACAGCTGAAAAAAATCGGCTACAACAGCACTCGCCTTCAAATTCAAATACACTCTAAAGTACATGCTCAAAACTATGGTAACCAGCAGTTGGTCATGTCAAATTAAAAATTCTAATTCGTTTATACACCAACATGCATACGAAACCTCAAATTAGCCACTAATATAACATAAAATCACAAAAAATAGCTTTACAAAATACGCAAAAAAAAACATTAAAAAATTTTCAGCTACCGCAGCATTTGTCACCAGGTTTTAATACACACAAATGTTTACAAAAAAACCCATGATAACCACTAAAACAAAATCGCGGGAAGCACCTATCATACCAAAACTAAACACAGTTGAAAAAAATCGGCTACAACAGCATTTACCATCTTTCGAACACACTTTATATAGTTTTGAATGCAAACTCAAAACTAAGGTAACCAGCACTTGGTCATGTAAAACCAACGCATACATAACCCAACTTAGCCACTAAGGCAAATTCACGAAAAATAACTCTCAAAAAATACGCAAAAAACAGTGAAAACATATCAATAGTTGTCCGATTTCCACCATAAAATAGTTTCTTTTAAACGAACTCAAACTATGACTTTATACTAACCACGCGGACGAAGTCGCGGGTGACAGCTAGTTTATGATAAAAATGCGGGGCCCGAAGTGTCAGCTGACCCATCGGAAGCTAACATGTCAATTTGCAATGTCTGTACCTACTATTTTCATATCTTATTTGTATAAACTGTACTTTATTATTACTTTGAAAGTGTAGCGTGTGACAAAAGGTCTAATGAGCAGTAAGACTAATTATCAAAATGACCATAGCAAAACGTCCAACTATATCAGATGGTCTTTATAGCAGAACGTCTAAGTAGCAAAATAGACTTACGCAAGGTTTTATAGCATGTCAAGCAAATAGGTTACAAGAAAATACTCATAACTCATTGACCATTCAAATTCGCCTGGCCTGGTAACATTTGCTGCTTCAATTTTACAATTATTTTTGCCCTTTTGCTCGGTTATCCATTTTGTTATGTAGGTAACCCACTTTTTCAGTATTGGAAAAATAAAAATAGCATTCATAACATATTCTGAGTAAAATAGCAGCTGCTGCTTTTAACTTTAAAACTCTATGCATTATTAATCCTTCTCCAGATTTGAACTGTGTTGTGATTTTCATTTTTTCCAATACACGCAACTGTTTTTATTAGAAAAGTTTTAAAAATTATGTGCTCTACTGAGCACTTCCATAATACACTATTATTCTCTAGGGCCTAGGCCCTGCATGTAGATTTGGAGGTCGCGCGAATGAGTAGATTTCTCCATATTATAAGCTTTTTTTCCTTGGTTATTGTATGTACGAATTCATTTATCTGTCTCTGTAAATGTACGTTTGCGTCAAATGATTTTTTAGGATGCATGGGTACTTCGTTCTAACTCTCTTTTCGTGGCTGACTGTTAATGTTAGAGAGAAAGAGAGAGAGAGGTACTTCAATAAACGTTCTCATTCATGCATCATGGTCTAAACTCGGACATTTTGTTAACGCGGGAATAAAATAAGTTCTCGTGTAGCGTTTCAGTTGCGAAATATTGGTACACTTCAGTGTCTGTCTGATATCTTTACTATATTATTTATAGTTAATAATAATAATAAATATTGTGGACAATTCACACAACACTACCCAGCCCCAAACTAAGCAGAGCTTGTAATATGGGAACCGGATAGCTGATATAATACTTGAATACATTTTTAAAAAAGGTAAAGGTATAAGGCTAGGGAATTAAAATTGAGAACCGCAATACCTTGTTTCGCTTCAATAACGTTTGTTTGAATAATAGACATTTATGATATTCTAAACAATATTGAACAACTTGATGAATAAAATATTACTATGCTTTGGGGTACACTCGCCCGCAAAAATAGTTTTTACCTAGTTAACTCCAAATAACTCCGAATCCACACCAACTAATAACTCTTTAAATTAAAAAGTATCTGCATAAAAATCTAATTACGCCTTAAATAATATAATATAATTATAGTTTGATTTAAAATAACCATTTAATTTATAAATTATATAATTGCGGTGCATTTCTACCAAATTTCAGCCAAATCGTTCCAGCCGTTCACCCGTGATGGCGTGACCAAAGGAATATTTGTATACTAGCTGCGCCCTCCGGTGTTACCCGTGGGGAAAAACTATGTTGTTTTCCTCTATGTCTATGATAAGTTATGTTAAGAATGATGAGTTGTAGATCTTCTGTAGCAACGTAATGACGAAAAAAACGCTCTAAAAACACGTTCTAAATATAATATAGAAGTTATTTGAATTGCTGTTTTCAAAGATGACTTTTTTAAGTGGCACCTAGGCTGAGATTCATAGACCGCACTTTGCTTTACAGCAAAGCAGTCTTCGCAAAGTAAGCTTTGTTTATCGAAGTTTTCTATCAATATTTTGAATAAAGAAGAGCTTGACAGAACTATGAAATATTATTTTGGTTGAAAGTTGAACTTTCCATCAAAGTAAAGTCAAAGTTCGATCTATGAATCGCGGCCCTAGACTCACCCAGCTTTATAACGTTTCTAAGTGATCCTTGTGCTACTACTAAATAAATGCATTTTTTTTGCGGGCTAGTGTAGTTGTAGAAAATGAAAATGGAGCTGTTTTAAAATAGAAACATTGGGAAACCCCTCATGAGGCAGCTAGGTATTTATTGAACAACTCACCCTGGCGGATTCGCTCGCGACGTCGCTGTGGAGTGCATCGATGATTTCGAGAGCGTGGTCGGTGACCAGCACTTGCAGGCCAAGGTAGTACGCGCCCAGCACCTTCTCGTTGTTCCAGCGCGTTTTCTCGACCAGGTGCACGATCACCGTCTCTCCGGGGTCCAGTGGTTTATCGCCCAAATCCCAGTCGAAACGCTGCAACAAAGGTTTGTATTAAAATTTTGAATTTACTGCTTCGGGTTGAAGGGTGAAAGGGCACGTGAGGTGATGCTGGAAACCGTGAAACAACTTCTCTCTCTCTCTCTCTCTCTCTTTTGAAGGTAAACTGAACTTATTTATCGAGAATCGCGAGCAACTATTGCAATTCGATTGCACACAAGATAGTTGATGTGACCTACCACGAGCTCCATATGGTTATAACTGTCAAAATTGTGTCAACAGTGTCAAAACATTCAAACCCTAGAAGAAAATGAATGTGTGGGTCAGCCATAGCATACACAATTTGACAGCCATAGCCTTAACCATGTGGAGCTCGTGGTAGCCCTGCTGTATGCCTCAAGACAATGGACGTACAAGTATGGCAGAGTATCGTAAGGTACGTAAGTAATCGAGAGCGAGGTTCAAGCGAGAAGAACATCGAAGAACGCAATATTTCTGGTTCTGTCCCAATTAAGAACTCAAATACATTAGATGACCATGCAGGGCTACTGGCAACCCCTTGTTATTCCTATTTTAAAATCCTTTTTATTTCGTAATTTAACTTTTATTATTTATCTTTTTGTTTCGTTTGTGTTGATTAGAATTTGTTTTCATTATTATTATGTTAACCATTTTGTGTGACAAATCTGAATAGGTACATGGAACATGTCTAAGAAAAGAGAAATAAAGATAATGATTATGATTATTTTCTTAGTTAATACACAGGTACTTTATGTATGTGGAGCACTGGTGGTAGCGGGATCCGACCCTTAGGTCGTGGGTTCAAATCCAGTCGTGTACCAATGAGTTTTTTCTGTTGAAAAATGTATGCACACAATGCTAGTGCTCTACAACGGTGAAGGACAATATCGTAAGGAAACCCGCGGCTTAGTCAGCTCCGCACGTATTGACCATGTCTTTCCTGTGGATTAGGCCAACTAAGCTGTCAGGATGGTATAGGTGCTGGGCAAGCCTATTCCATCTATAATCCTTATATAGCGTCCCGAGATTAGGGCTTGTGTAATCACCAGATGCCACAGACGCTATATAAATCATCTACAATAGATGCAAAGGACTGTTTACTTTTTTTACTTTTTGTACTCTCAATTGCGTGGTTTACTAATTAGTATTCGAAAAACTTGCAAGGACTCTTTGATTTTTTTTATCTACAGCAATATACACACATCAACATTGTCTAGACAAAATATTCCATTTCGAATAGATTTTCTGATTTTTCGAGATTTCCTGTATACAGGGTTATTCATTATTAGCTGCAAATCCTCAGGAATTAGGGTCATCAAATAAAATAAAAAATATTTATGAAATGTTTTTTTTTATTTTGATTTAAGTTTTTGGATCAAAATTTTATTTTTATTAATTTCTTTACGGCTATTGCATAATGATTGCCATGTAGAACAGGACAATGACCCACCCAGGGGGTGACTGAACGCAGAGTGTCGCTAACGGCGCGCGGGTGCGGATCAAAGGTCAAAATAGGTCAGGCGCCAATGATTTTTTTATTGATTTTCTCGGGATTTTCATAACAAAACTTAAAAAAAATCATTTCATGAATATTTTTTATTTTGTTTAACACAATTGTGTATTTGTTGAACCTAATTCCTGAGTATTTGCAGCTAATAATGAATAACCCTGTATATATTTTTTTCGAGAGATCCTTGCCATATCTAGTTTCTAAAGAAATTATTTACCGTTTTTGTAAAACTCAACAAAATGTTGAATATCCATAGACATGTTCATGAGTGGAGTTGAAAATGCAGACTGTCCCTGATAATAGAGGTGTATCTAGCACAGTGTTATTTGTTTAGAACTACTAACCTACCGCAGCTAACCATTGTTGATCAAACAGACTCGTGCGAGTGACACTGGTTCTGAGGCTAAGCCTAAAACTAAATATACAGAGTGGATACGACAGATGGGCATTAAATTACACTACGTACACTATACGTGTTAAGTATTAAATCGATACGGTATAAAAATAAAAAGCTACAAAAATGAGATTTTTTTTATTTCAAACAAACTAAATAGCTTACCGATCCGAGTAAAACGCAAACACCCTTGATAGTAAAACGCGCTCCGGCAAGCGCGCGACATGCCCAGGCAGGCGGCGCGGCGGCCGGGGCGATGACCTGGCGCGACGCGAGTGGAGGCCTGAGCCGCCTTTGAATTGGGTAGGTACGCTCACAACACTACTTTTACTAGTAGTACTTTTGTATAGTGCGGGCGTTTCTAGAGCAACTGCGGCTGTCACTAAACCTCTCTCTGTATGTTCGTAGAGCCAAAGATGCGTTTCCACGGCATTCGCCGTAAATAAAAATCATGTCAGTGTATTCTGACGCCGTGTAAGTTACACGAGGCATTGTTGAACACAAAAAACCAAATTTTAATAACGTGTCTTCATCACATCACAATAAAAAACAGTCAATCACAATAAAAACACAATCACAAATTGCCTGTCTTCGTTTTAAATTCGTAAAAATAAAAACGTAAGCTTCCGTGTTCCGGTAGGTAGGCACATCCGTTCCGAACGGTCAGCGGTCGCGAACTGAAATTGAAAGTAGTTGGGTAGCAATAAGAAAGAACGCACTGACCTATGTCTATTTCTTTTACCCGCGGGATTTTTGCTATGTCATTGTTTCTCTCTATGTCACTCTCGTAGTGAAAATGCCTGTGTGTGTATTACTTGCGTCGGAGTGGCAAAAACGCTTCGTAGGTAGGTATAGGTAATCATCTGCTATGAAAAATACATCGTGTTCAAAAAATGAAAAAACTTGAAAAATTATTTGCGGCTAAACTACTGCTCCTAATTAAAAGATTTTTGGTACAGAGCTTGAAAATGGTGCCTAGTATATGCAGTTTATTTTTTGTCTCATCAGTCGTATCCACCCTGTATATAACTCTTACGTTACTGACTGACTGACGCATAAAAATACGAGTATACCTGATCGACTGGCCTTTCTCAGTTGGTAGTAGCTCTGCCTTCAAATATTTATTCAACAAATATTTGTGTTGCGAACACAGATGTTTGTCTCTGTCTGGGTGTTATATTGTATTCTAAGTATTAATTTACAAAAAAAGTATATTTTAAGCTATCGGGTTCCAAAGTTTGGTGTGGATTAATTGTCCACAATTTCATTTAATTTGTGTGCAATAAATATTTCTTATTTCAATATTTATTATTATTTATTTAAGCCTTTTGCGAATTACACAAACAACAAACATTACACAAAGGTTTAATGGAAGAACCATTTCATAATGATCAAATTTTAATAAATTAATCATCATTGATGAGTTCGATGACCGATGACGACGTTGATATAGGCATTTTGTTGAGCAAGCAGTTCACTGACCTCCATTACGTTGAACAATGTGTTTATTTGTATTTTGGAATGCATAGTGCTAAACACGGACTATAGAATCGATGCAAAAGTAGGGCGCTGAAGTAATAACAGAAATTATAAAATGCTCCTTTCCACGTCGCTCTTTGTTCTTTTCCATTTATCAGTTTTTAGAATATTGTATCTCAAAAAGAAAGACAGAACTCTTGTAGGATCGTATTTTTTGTTCGGTTTCGTCTTTTGATTTTTTTCTACATCTAACTAAAGCAAGACGTATTTTTTCATAAACGGGATAATATTAAAATTGAAACATAGCTAAACGGTGCTACTTCATACGTAAACTGACGATTTTGTGGAAGTTTGTAGAGTAACAGAAATGAAGGTTGTTCTACTTTTTCAACCCTGAAAGATGATGAAGTTAGTAGGAAACCCGATGAAATCCTCTTACAACTTTGTACAAATTGGAAGTTTATAGGAACAACGTGTAAATGTGACGCTTTATAATATCACAATATATCATAATATTTTTTTCATCCCACCAACTCGAAAAGTGTGTTTTTGCTGTTAAATATCTAACTGCAAAAGCCGTTTTTATCCGCTAGAAGATAAAGTAAATTTGAATTTAGAATATCGTGTTCACTAAGTTTGTGAATACACAACCTATTTACTTCTACCTCCATGTTGCTGAATTTATCATACAACCTTTTTTAATTTGTTAAAAACTCGCACTCGTACCTTCTTGGTGTGGTTTAGTCGCGCTATGTTCTTTTTTGCATTTGGTCACTTCCGTCTGGTAATGTTACCTCTTTGAATAACTATGCTAATTCTTTGTCCTATGTAAACGCCAGCCTTTGGTCAGCTTCAACTTTTTTTATTATTATCTTCGCTACCGGGCAGTGTTGCCAGTGACAGTCAAATATAACATGAAACAGCTCAAAAAGTAACATTTTCACGAGAAAAGTAACATTACCATAAATTATGTGGAAAACGATACACTGCTTTATAATGACACTTTATTACATAAAAACAAGAAAATTATTGGATGCCGTCCGTTTCATGATATTTTGTTCTGTTAGGCGTATAACTTGGAGGGAACATGCGAGGGTCAAAAGTAGCGTTAAATGTTACAAAAGTAACATTCTGGCAACGCTGCTACCGGCTTATACTACCTTTTGATAATTTTGTTCAATGTATAATATTCGCCCTGAATTGTATGTGTGTGGCTGAAGCCTCAATAGAGCTTTGTAATACAGTGGGTATTTGCAAATCAAACAACTATTACCAGGGACCGTTCAAGCGCTCTAACAATGAAGGCTTACACAAATAGAGATCCACAGTTTTGGTCCAGCTGCTATGGTTCAATTAAAAGGTGTATCAGTTTGGATCTATGATCTGTTTGTTATATACGTGCCCACTAAACCTATATAGATGAGAGTGGAAACTTTTAATTAGCCTTAAGTATCGAACCTTTTTTGTATCGAATTTTTAGCTGAAAATGTTCTTAGGAAAAAAGGAAGAAAAAATTGTGTTTTCTTCAGCGATTGAATCGCTGAAGAAAATAAGAAGCACTCTAACATTTTAGTCCAAACTAACAAACTAATAATGTTCTACATAATTATATCCATTAAAAATAAATGAATTTGGCTAGCAAGCAAGCAAGTCCGCATCACAAGCCCAAATATGTCCACTGTTAGACATAGGACAAAGGCCTCCTTCATATTTGAGAAAGGTATGCCGTAGTAACCACACTTGTAGGCGGATTGATTCTTTCAGGTCCCTTCAAGGTAGACAGCGCAACCAAGGCCGTCTTAAGCTAGGCTGGGGCCCTTGGGCACACAAGAATTTGGGGCCCTTTTGGAAAGTAATAAAAGCTAATTATAATAACATTTTTTTACTAGGCATAACCATTTATTATAGGTAATCAAATACAGTAGGCTATAATGGCGTAGTATTGAGAAAAAAATTTAATGTGCCCGACGAAAATGTTTTGAGAATGAATGTGCAGAAATTGTCGGTCCTTCGGGGCCCCCTGAGAATGGGGGCCCTGGGCACGGGCCCCGTGTGCCCTTATGGTAGAGACGGAATAGAGCGCAACGACAGCACTGGTGTCTTTGGGCTATGGTGACCGCTTTCCATCAGGTGGGCCATAAGCCCGTCTATCATTTGCATAATAAAATTCCAGAACCACTAGCGGCCACACAAGCAAATATGCAAAACTTCACCAGATGTATTTTTTTATATATTTAATATAAAATACTCCCCTCGCGTTGATAAAAGCAAAACACCGATAAAAATTAAGCTCTATTCATAAAGAAGGTATTTGAAACAAGCTATAATCTTTAGATAAAGGAGGCCTTCTAAGATTTTCCCAAAGGGACCTTCGCCGCAATAAGCTTTATAGGTAAGGTATTTACCTTCTTTATAACGTAACAAAGAGATTCAAGGTATTCGAACAATTGACTTTGTTACATACATGTACTTTACCTTAAAGACATCTTTCTGTATCTACCAACTCGTAGGTACAGTTGACATTATCTTCTCTTATAATTTGAAAATGAATTGTGTTCAGTACAATAGGTTTAAGTATGTATCCGAAGTTCGGATACATACTTAAACCTATTGTACTGAACACAATTCATGTGTTGACAGATCAATCTAACGTCATTAAATAGCACAAATTAATACAGTCGAACATTTATGTACCTTTTCTTTTGAAGTCGGATAATAAATTAAACTTTATCTAAAGGATCGTTTGTCGTGTCTCTTTTATCTGTCCGTGACTTTTAAGCCTAAACTCATTTTTTTTTTCATACCCGCATGGCTATTTACGTTTTTATCGTGGGTTTTATAATATTAATTAGTTATTTATATTGTGTATGACTTTTATGGAACTGTAGGAGACAGAGACAGATGGTCCTACCATGAGCTCTGTCTCTGGTTCTGGTTTTGAGTCTGCGTGAATGTTGACTAAATAAATCCTACGTCAAAACGACACACATTACAGTATAATGCACTGGTGAGCAGTGAGCACTCACACAGACTCAAAACCAGAACCAGAGACAGAGCCAGACAGAGCTCATGGTAGGCCTACTGGTGGTCAGTTACCTGGTTAAACACGACGTATTCTTTGGCATTCTTCACTAATTTTGAGTACTTCAGACTACCTGAAACAAAAGAAGAAACAAATTAGTACCAACTTTGCATAATTATATTATTACCTTCTAGCGATCCGTCCCAGCTTTATGAGTTATATTATAAAGTTACCTATGAAATTGGAGATTTGTATGAACATTTTTAAACTAAAGAATTTGTAATATTGACTGCCTCTCAGTTCGTAGAAGTTCTGCCTTCTGCGCCGTAGGTCGTGGTGTATCCCCACCGAGAACAAATATTTGTGTGTTGAACGCAGATGTTTGTTCTCTGCTGTGTTTTATTGTATTCTAAGTACATATTTACAAAAAAAATGTAAATAAGTAGTATATCAGCTATCTGGTTTCCATAGTACAAGCTCTGCTTAGTTTGGGGCCAGATAGTGTTGAGTGGATTATCTAAAATATTTGTTTATTGATCGAGTGAGCCAAGCGAACGAAGACGTATATTAGACGTATATTTTAACCAAAATTATAATGTTGGTTAAAATAATATACCACCGAAATTACACAACAGAACTCAAAATAACACCAGAAAATCAATTAAAATGAAGAAGCTATGTGACTTCCCAAAATGACAGAAAACGAATCAGCTGTAAATCTTGTAGCTTTGAGATACGAGCTTCTCCATCATTGCTTGCAATTCTTGGCAATAGACATCTGCCGTCACTGTTGTGCCATTCGGTAAAAAGCTGTGATGACAGTCACGAATCGTGACTCACGATTATCTTCTTATGAATCTAATACTACTAGCGACCGCCCGCAGCTTCGTTCGCCCAGTTTCCGTTACTTTTTCGGGATAAAAAATCACATGTCTGTCTTCTGGTACTAAGCTACCTCCCCAATTAATTTTCATGTTTCTTGGACTAAAAGCTTAAACTATAATAATAATAATAATAATAAGGCCCCTCAAAGCCCAACCCTACGTCCGTGCTAACCATCTAAGCCACGTGAGGGGCGGACACTCGCAACGTAATAACTCAGCGGCCTCCTGTTTTCTTGTCTTGCGGTGGGTGCGCGACGGGCGCAAACTGTACGACTTCTGTTGCTGCTGAGCACCATGTTTCAGTACCAGAAATGTGGTGCTGAGCAGTAGTGGTTGCTGGTTTGCGCGCGTCGCGGACCCGCCGAGGGATACGAATTCAGGGGGCATGTGACAAAAAAGGGATATGGCAAACCCACCATGATGGAGAAAAATAGGAGTAAACGTATATGGTCGCTTCCCGGGGGTGATCGCCGGGGCGCGCCTGGAGCCGATGCTGGGCGCTACAGCATGCAAGCCATCGGTGGCGAGGGTAATGGGCGGCCCTTCGCCGGGGAACCCGAACAATGTGAGCCCAACAGAAGGTACAACCTACGACCACGGAGAATTTCAAGCCGGACTACATCTCAAGCCGGCACAGAAGGTATCAGCGGCACAAGTGCAGCTGACGCAGGAGTTACGCGGCTGGCCTCTATTGAGGAACGAGGCCCGAGCCCAAAAGATTGGACTGAAGAGGATAAAGACGTCCAATCTACTTCATCCTCACCAAAAACCCTTTTCTCTTCCATTTCTTCCTCTCCACCTACATACCTTGACTATAATCTTAAACCATTTTCTTACTTGTCTTCTCCTTCCGGAGAATCTTCTTCTTCAATAGCAGAGGACGTTGTACAGGCGACAAAAGTTGCTAATTCTGTACCCGCCGAAGCTAAAAAACGTGCGCGTAAAAAATGGACAGAGGATATGAATATTTTTATCCTGCGCACATACTTCATTATAACCAACTTAGAAGTTAATACTAGAGCATACCTTACGGAACTTCATACGAAGTTTATTGAGAAATTTCCTGACATGCAAGTCAGCAGGCAGAGAGTAGGTGACCAGCGCCGAGCAATCATTCGTAATAACTTGTTAACAACAGCTAGTGTACGTAAGATTCGAACTGAAGCAGAAGCGCAGTTATTGGAACATCACCAACACACACCACCTACATCTACACAAACACAATCAACTCAGCGAATGCACTGGACATCTGAGCACAATGAAAGCATAATAAGAGCTTATTATCGAATAACACATTTAGAAACTAACAAAACTGCATATAGGAAGGCTTTGCACCAAAGTTTCGTTAGTGAGTTCCCTCACCTTTCTCATCTAAGTGAACAGAGAATAGCTGACCAGAGGAGGGTCATTATAGCCCACAAATTTATAGATGATGATAGAATCAGTTTAATTAAACACGAAATAGCTAGCGAATTAGATGCATCTACAGTTAATACCAGTAGCAATACATGCCAGAACGATCAATCTCAAGAAGACCTGAATACAACTATATGGTTTGATGCAATAACAATGACCGATACTGGTGTTTTAAATAACACCAGAGATGAGGACCAAACTACACAACCTACTCATCTGGAGTCAATCCATGAACACCACAGGAATCCAGAAGTCGATGAAACATTTAGTAACGCACTGCAGTATTTTAATACAACACACCCAGAGAAAAGGCTATTTATCCCTAAACAGAAAACTTCGAGAAAGTTTGGAAAGATCGTGAGCTATTTAAATGAGGTTACTCTTCCCGAAGTTGTTAACGTTGATACAGATTTTGATACACTGCAGACGGCAATATATTGTGCTGCGTGGACCGCAGCTAAACTAAATGGATCGAGACTTGAAATACCACCTAAAGAAAGTGGAAAACAAACGCACCACGAGTCAAAACCTAATTGGCAAATACGCCTTGAAAGAAAAGTAGATGATCTGAGGAAAAAGATAGGCAGGCTTACACAATATATAAATGGAAATCGTAGTAGGACTTTAAATAAACAAATAATCAATATCTTAGACCAGTACAAAACTCATACAGCACACGAAGAACCCAACTGAAATCTGACGGAATATCTTGATACATTGAAACAAAAACTGACAGTTGTAAGTAGTCGCCTTAGACGTTATAAATCATGTACCTACCGCAAATCTCAAAACAACCAATTTAATAATAACGAGAAAAAGTTCTATCAATCATTAACTAGGTCGACCAGGAATCAAGCAGACGGTAGTAGTCAAAGCAGTCGTACTACCAATACTCTGGACTCAGCTGAGCTCAGAGAATTTTGGGCTAACATCTGGGAACATCCTGCAGAGTATGCCGAAAATGCTGAATGGATCATGAAAGAGCAAGAAGACCACTGTAATATAGACGGCATGGAGTTCTCAAGTATTCCCATAGAGGTGTACCAAAAAGTTGTAAAGGGAACACACAATTGGAAGGCACCTGGAACTGATCACATCCACAGTTATTGGTATAAGAAATTAACATGCATACACCCTTACATTTATAACCACATCAACAGCTTTATTCAGAACCCTCACACATTACCACCCTACATTACAAACGGAATCACTCACATGATACCAAAAGACATTAATGACACAGCAAACCCTGCAAAATATAGACCAATTACCTGTCTCCAAACATTATATAAAATCATGACAGCATGTGTGTCCCAACTTATTTACACCCACGTAAACGCGAAAGGGTTACTTTCAGAAGAACAAAAAGGATGCCGAAAGTTTAGCCAGGGATGCAAGGAACAACTTGTAATAGATTCAGTTATTTTGAAGCAAGTGCAGCGGGCTAAAGAAGACTTGTATTCCATTTATATAGATTACAAAAAAGCATACGACTCGGTGCCACACGGTCATAAAAATCTTAGATATTTATAAAGTCCATCCGCAACTTCTTTCGTTTCTAAGGATATCTATGATTAACTGGACAACGCGACTACACACTCAAGCCTCAGACAGAACTATAGAAGCTGCACCAATCCGGATACGGCGTGGCATATTTCAAGGAGATGCACTCAGTCCCTTATGGTTCTGCCTTGCTTTGAACCCTCTCTCGAACTGGTTGAATACTTCCGGAATTGGATATAGATTGGACAGTCAGGGCATTATTACAGAACGCAAATTAAGCCACCTTCTCTACATGGATGATATCAAAATCTATGCGTCTACTCAAAACGATTTAGACCGGTTAATAGAAATTACTGAGCGGTTTTCAAACGACATTTCGATGAACTTTGGTATTGACAAATGTAAGATTAACTCTGTCAGAGCAGGGCAAAACTACCAACATGCATACCAGCTGCAAACTGGTGAGACTATAGAGCCACTGAATGAAAATGAGTCTTATAAGTATCTAGGATACCACCAGTCTTCACTAATACACCATAAAGAAATCAAGACCCAACTGACACAGAAATTTAAGCATAGACTGAACTCAGTTATGAAGAAACAACTTTATTCAAAAAACACTACCAAAGCCATCAACACATACGCCATCCCGGTACTTACATACTCATTTGGAGTAATAAGTTGGACAAAAAAAGAGTTGAAAGATTTACAGAGATTAATTAACGTCACAATGACAAAAAACAGAAAACACCATCCAAGGGCCTGTATTCAGCGACAGATCTTACCCAGATTAGAAGGGGGAAGGGGTATAATAGATATACAAAATTTACACAACCGACAAATTGCGACGCTGAGAACATACTTCCATTTAAAGACCGACACATCAAACCTTCACAAGGGAGTGGTTGAGTTAGACCGCAGACACACTCCACTTAACCTTCAGAACCATGAGGCACAAAGAAACGAAGAACTGACTGACAAACAAACCTTGATCTCTGAATGGGCCCGTAAGTCTCTTCACGGAAGGCACCACCACGACCTAAGTTAACCAACCGTCGACAAACATGCGTCGAACGAATGGCTTAGTCGAGGTGAACTCTTTCCTGAGACTGAAGGGTTCATGATGGCCATTCAGGATCAAGTAATTGAGACCCGAAATTACCAAAAGTACATCATAAAAGCTCCAAATTTGCAAACAGATTTATGTAGACGTTGCAACAGCTGCTCTGAGACAATCCAACATATAACGGGGGCCTGTAAGGCGCTAGCGCAAACAGATTATAAGTTCCGACATGACCAAGTAGCCAACATAATTCACCAAAGACTAGTCGCGAAATACAGCCTGAGTGACACATCTACAAAGCCAACGCCCTATTATAAGTATACCCCTGAAACAGTGCTTGAGAATGCTGATTATAAACTCTATTTTGACAGAGCCATCCTAACCGATAAAACCACACATTTTAACAGACCAGACTTAACACTTCTAGATAAACGTAATAAAACAGCACTCCTCATTGACATAGCCATCCCCAACACACACAATCTTCAAAACACTATATCAGAAAAGTTAAGTAAATACATAGATTTAAAGAACGAAATAACCCGTATGTGGCAGCTTCAAAAGGTCTCGATTGTACCAGTAGTTTTATCAAGCACGGGTGTAATTCCGAAACAACTGTTTCAATCTCTTACAGCACTGGACCTCCCAAAGCATACATTTGGTCTGATGCAGAAGGCGGCTATATTAAACACGTGTCGAATAGTCCGTAAGTTTTTACAAACTGATGTAGACAGACAAGATGTGATCACTCAATCACGTCATGTAGATACTGAGGTGTACTTGGCCTAGGCCCGTGCATTTAAGTTTTTCCCCGGTTCATACCAATAAATCGAGCACTTAAAGTGAAAACCCCAAAATAATAATAAATAATATTTATTTTCTTAAGAGGTTTACAAAGTGGTCTATAGAAAATCTAAGTCTAGATAGGTAAAATTAGGTGCACAATTCATTTTAAAGTGGTTTGCGACTAAACTTTTGTTATAGTCTAAAGACATTGACTCCTCGCTCTAACTAAGTAAGAACTTGTATGTAGACGCGAGGGATCTCTGCTTCGGCTGATCACAATTATAGTTTGGCGACAATGACGTATGATGTATTGTATATATAGTGCAATGCAATGTAGTACAATAAACCACCCACATACAATAGTAGTAGGTAGATTCTAGTCTAGTAGTATCCATTCTAGATTTATACAGAGCCAAATGCAAATTTTTAATTTTGATGCCTTAATTAATGAGACTCTATATAAAAATAAAATCTTTATATAGCTAATTAATTAAGTTAAAATTAGGTAGGTACTGAAGTTCCTTTAATTATCTAGCTAAGTTCATATTTTCATGTTTATTGTGTAGTGTACTAGTTTCGTTTTGGGTGAGTGTAGTTGTGTGTTAGTGTAAGCGTGGCTGTGTTAGGATGTGTAGGTGAGTGTGTGTTTACTGTGGGAAGGGGTCAAGAACTCGTAACAAGGAGTCCTTCAGTCTTTTTATAGTCCAAGTTTTTTAAGTAGCTTCTGATCTTTAATTTGCATTGAAAATTTGTTGTATTACTAATTGGTGTGATTTTATTAATTTTGTTAAATAAGTATGGTGCTATAAAATTGCAATGTTTTTGGGCAAATGCGGTTTTACAAGTTGAAACGTTGTAGGTTTTATATTTCTTCCTTTTGGTTATAGATTGGATGTTTGGTGTTAATTGGTGTTGCTTGAGTATACTTTGTTGTACAAACAGTTTCCGGACAGACAGAACTTCGCAATCTTTGTAGAGTTGTGTCGTTGGGTATCTGTAGGGAATCTGTATGGTAACTGTGTATTGATTTTTCTTTCAAAAGATTTCCTCTTTCTCTCCTCTTCAATTTCCTTTCTTAGTGCACCTTGAAGCTATAAAAGGAACATACCCTCCAAGTTTCATGCTTCTAGGACTTACGGTTTAGGCTGTGCGTTGATTGTCAGTCACTGACGTAAGAGTTTTATATAATTTAGATTGGTAACATTTTCCAACTATTTTTTCTAAATTCCACCCGTGCAAAGCTGCGGCGATTCGCTAGTTATATGTACACACCTATGTCAGTATGCATTGATGGTGTAAGACTGCCTACATTCATGAAATATTTTTATTTATACGTGAGCGACCAACATTTACATATTTTAATTGGTGTGTGTCACTGACAAAGAGAAGCCTATCACACCCAGCAGTTGGTAAGCCTATAAGAACATGAAATACATCTCTTCTGTAGTCTGTTGGTAAGGGTAGTAGTAGTAGAGCTCTTTGTGAAGGGCTCGTCCGGGGAAGTACTACCACTGCATTATGCCTATTTCTGCCGTGAAGCAGCATTGCTTCAGCATTGCTGTGTTTCGGTTTGAAGGGTGTGGTGGCGGTTAAATCTTCTTCTTATCGTGTCACTGATTCTTTCGAACCAAGTGTGGTGAAAGGATTTTAAGTGCGACTCAAAAAGGCTCCTTTCGTGCACTTGACACATATTTTTGAACTTTTTAGGTTCTACGATATGCCGGTTTCCTCTCGATGTTTTCCTTCACCGTTAAAATTCCGGTAAATTACCGGTGAAATTACCGGCACGTAAGGCTAAACATCTGTATGCTTAAAGTTGATGGACGCAGGGAAGTGCATCGTAGGGCACGTTCCTGACGTGCGTGACCTGCGAGGCAATGCTTAGTATATGTGATGGTTACCACTTAACATCAAGTGGGCCATATGCTTGTTCCATCATCTAGTTGTATAAAAAAAAGGCTGTTAAAGACAATGAATTCAGATTATCTTATAATTTTAAGTTTTTTTGGATAATATTCTTGTTGTTGTTTGTGCCTTCTTTGACATAATAAAGGTTCTCGGAAAGGCTCAGCGGATCTTACACTTTTAAAAATACCTAATTACTTGTAAGCTTCTCAGGCTAAATTATTTTTATCCTATTTAAAATTTGTTCATAATAATTATAAGTTTAAAAAACTTGAGAAACCGACTTCATTGCCAAACGGCTATACTGATTTTAATGAAATTTGTTTGGGACAATCTGGACATAAGAATAACCTTCCAAATAAAAAATAATTTTCTAAATCGGTTCATAAATGACGGAGGCATGCAGTTACAAACATTAAAAAAAATATTAAAAAAAAAATGGCAACACCGATTTTAATCAAATTAAAACGGGACCAATCTGGAAGCAGTACCTTTCAGATAAAAAAATAATTTTTCAAAACCTCCTCCTTTTTGATTGGAAGTCGGTTAAAAAGGGTGGAGTTTTTGCTCGCAATTTTAAGATTAAAAGATAAGTATAGATAATTGATATTGTATAGGGCTCTCGTTCCGAAAAAAATGATAAAATGGCTTATCATCATTTACTTAGGAACCTACTTTTCACTGACAGTGACATGGGTGGGAAAACAAAAACCGTAGTCATATTATTACACGATTCTGAGACCGTAATGTAATGTATCGAAAATAAATTAAATTGTTTGGGATTCGTTCTTTTGTCTTTGTAAGCGACAGCTGCTTCATTTTATTTATTTTCTGATCTGACTTATCAAGCACACTCGAGATTTATGGACCATGAGCTCTGTCTGGCTCTGTCTCTGGTTCTGGTTTTGAGTCTGTGTGAGTGGCGAGTAAATAAATCCTACGTCAAAACGTCACATGCACAGTATAATGTACTGGTGAGCACTCACACAGAATCAAAACCAGAACCAGAGACAGAGCCAGAGAGAGCTCATGGTAGGCCTACAGATCCTATTTTGGCTGATACAAAACCACCGATTTACCAGCAAACGCCAATGCAATATGCCAGCTAACAATGCACGAGAGTAGGACAGGAAGGTGCGTAGTGATCTTTAGTATGTTTTTTGACATAATTATCATGCAATGTCAAATATGTTTATAATATGACATCGATATTTGACAGCGTTTCTCTGATCGCCACCTCAGAACGCTTTGATGCTTTTGCACATGGCCTAATATTGGTCTGCTTCCACTCTATTGCAACATTTGGTGTATACATATGTTACGGCTAATACCCGAAGTGCGAATAGATGTGAATAAATAATAAATGTTTTATGCGATATTTACCACTGAACATCAGCTGGGTCTTATGCTTGTTCCATTAGCTAAATGATTTAAAAAACTAACTAAGTAGGTACAAAACAAAGAAATCTACAAATCCCAAGACTCATTTTACCATACTATCTTAAAAACTTGCCGCTAAAGCCCCTATGTTGCGTTTTCTCCAAAAACCTTCAGAAATTGACCAGTTTTGGCGCCCTTTTTGAAAATTTTACGAATATAAACAATAAAAGGAAAACATACAGGCATAGCCAACGCCCTTCTTAATATTATTATCCAGTTTAGGCGGAGAAAACAGGGTAAGATGAAATTTAGATCAAATCTGTTGTCTAAAGCCCTGTTTCGGGCACAGTGCTGTATATACAACGTGTACCAAAATATGTGTACTATCCTGAAGGGGGGTGAATTTCCACCCCCCGGGGAACAACTTTTGTTCAACGACTTTTCGAACTTCGATTGGTATCTCTGAAAAAAACTGGAACGAAGTTTCAACATGAACAGCTGACTTTATACAAAGTGACAACCCTAAACTCAGCTACAGAGGTAGTAGGTAGTAGTAGTAGACCTACAGAGGTAGTAGGTCAAGGGGTCAAGGGGTTACAAGGATAGGGTTGTCAATTTATTTAGGCATTATGAAATTAAATATTTTTGTATGGGAAACTGAAAATAGGAATTTTTAATTTTCTCCCTCCCACAACTGATCACCATTGTGGTCTGAAACCCCCCACCTTCGCATAGTACACATATTTAGATACACCTTGTATATAACTTTTTTCAATTTTCTCTTCAATCTTAAAGCTGGTGCAAATTTCATAAGCATTAACCCCCCCCCCCCCCCCCTTTTGTACATTAGTTTTAAGTTTTTCACAATAAAGAGTTAAATAAATAAATAAAAATACTGCACAATACGTATCTTTGTAGGCTAGCTTCATCTTTTCCAATATTCTATTCCTTGCATGAGTAATAAATTCTGCGTAGCTTTATACCACCGTAAAACAAATAGGTAGATGAGTCAAGCATAATTTATGAGGCATACTATCACAGGTAATATGCGAGGGAGATGCGATCCTATTCTCCAAAACACCAAAACAACACGTTTCATATTATGAATACAAATACATCATGCTGTTTGGTTTTTTTTAGAATAGAACCAAACTATTGGTTAGTAATAAGAATACTCTTCTTGAGCACCTGCAAAGATAGCTCCATAGCTACTATCAAAAATTATATTACCTATACCTAAAATAAACAATGAGTTTGCAAATTAGTATATAAAATCAAATGAATAAAACAAGCCTGAAGTTATTGTATAACTTGCAATGTTTCAAAGTACTCTCGTAGGTTCTCATAAAACATTAGATTAAATAGGTAATTAAAAGGGCGTTTAAAAAACTTATAATCACGCAACCAAGTCATCAAAGTACCTACCAACAGCCTACAGCGCTGTGCCTCCATTCCAACTTGTAAATAAATTAAGATCCTTACTAACCCACAATTTGGTCCGTTTCATATATAACAAGCTGTATAATTAAGGCGCTAACAAAAATCCCGCTTTTGAAATAACTTGTAGTTCACGTACTTGCGCAAAATGTAAGTCACATTTTATATTTCCGCAGCAGTTAATTATGTATGAGTGTGGATGGATATGTGAGCAGAGATAGACCAAGGAAAACATGGATGAGCTGTGTGAAAGATGACATGGATAGGAGAGGATGACATGGATAGGAGTGAATGCAGAGATGACGGCTGAAAGAGGGAAATGGAGGAAGAAGACATGTTGTGCTGACCCCACATAAAGTTGGTATAAGGGCCGGAAGAAGAAAGTTAATTATGTACACAACTAAAAGACTTTATTCAAAATAATCATTTGGGAATGTCCTATAAGCCAGATAAATCTAGGTCGCAAGGATCCACCTTAATGATGCGACAAACTTATATTGCGTAGTCCCTTAGACCTAATGGTCTGTAACTGTAGACGACCGAATCAGCTGAAAACGCAAGAAGTATGATATGAAAGCGCAGGACAAAATTATATGTTGAAATAAGATGGTAAAAGATATAAATTGTACTATATCTGACATCACCATTCTAATCTTTGCCCCCGTTTTTTCAGTAGTAATAGTAGACAAACATTTAGAAGATACTAAGGAACAACATAAGTCGGTACCTAGTGCATACTCCTAAAACCTATAACACCCCTTGAATCAGGAGTGTAAAATAAAAAGTTTAATCCGCGAGCGAGGCCGAGGGCGAATGAGAAACAAACCACTCCGAAGCAAATAAAGAATGTATGTGAAAGGCTTGGATTTTCGGTTTGCTCGTATTTTTTAGTCGCGGATTACAGCTTTGCTAAGCAACGAGTTGCTTATAATTAATAGTTTTCCCGTTAAAAGCTCAGCTGTTCATTATACACACGGAAAGGAGTGATTTGTGAGTGATGAGGTCCGAGCGGGAGTGTGCCATGAATATAATTAACGTTTTAGTAAATGAGGCGTGCTCACTGCTCATTGCTCAGGCCTAAAAAGCCTAAAAGTGGAAAATAAATAAAATAACGTGCCCATGGAAGGTTTCCAAACTCTCAGAGCCTGTAAGTTTGGAGGCTACCCTCAAAAGCTCCTAGGAAATAAGCTCGAGTCAAAAGGTCTATACGTTAAATACAAAGAATACAATGAATTAGGTACAGTATTTAGAATTTAAACATGGAGGGGTTGAGATATCTGCAAACCAAATAAAAAGTAGTAGTAAAAGCAAATTCTATTCGAAATAACTCCAATAAGTCAAATCTGTTCCCAACGGAAGCGGCCAAAGACGATGTTTGCCACATATGACAACTGAAGCGCTGAAGTACGAATAGGCACGTAATGGCCCGAACACACCTAGTTCGCTGGCGGTAGCGATCAGTGAAACGGTGTCAAATATCGCTGTCAGATTTGAGATTTGACAGCGAATATTTGACAGCGTTTCACTGTTCGCTACCGCCAGCGAACTAGGTGTGTTCGAGCCTTAAGCGATTTGAATTTGAATTTTGAATCCCTTGTTGGTGTGTCACTAGTTTTTTTCGAACTATCAGGGCCTGTGAGTTTGGAAACCTACCCTGGGCACGTTATTTTTTTATTTTTTACTAGTGCTTTTTAGGCCTGAGCAATGAGACATAAGGTCACCGACATTAATAGCTCTTAGAATTAGTAAGTTGAAATGGCAATGGGCGGGTCATATAGCTCGAAGAACTGACAACCGTTGGGGAATAAAGGTTCTCGAATGGCGACCACGAACCGGAAGACGAAAAGTAGGGCGCCCACCCACCAGATGGACTGGAGACATTGTTAAGATCGCAGGAAGTCGGTGGATGGAAAGGGCTCAGAATCGTTCTTCCTGGAAATGTGTAGGGGAGGCCTATGTCCAGCAGTGGACTTCTCCAGGCTGATGATGATGATGAATGAGACATAATTAATTATTTTGATGTTTTACTAATTAGAAACTGAAGATTTAGGCTTCTTTAGCCTAATTCAGTTTCTATAGTCATCAAATAAAGTAACCTGAACTAAAACCTTCTACGATCATTCGTGTTTTAGGGTTCCGTAGCCAAATGGCAAAAACGGAACCCTTAGGGCGCTTGTACACGCTAAGAAAAAACGCCGGGTCTACCCAAGAATTCGTGTCGTAACTAGAAAATAACTGTGTACACTGCTCGCGGCGGTGCACGAAAAAAATCTTATCTGCGCAAGACACGACGCGGCGAACGTTGTTGCGTTTTCGTGTGTGGAAAAGACAAAATTCTTGTCTTGCGCAGATAAGATTTTTTTCGTGCACCGCTGCGAGCCGTGTACACAGTAATTTTCTTGTTACGACAAGAATTCTTGGGTAGGCCCGGCGTTTTTTCTTAGCGTGTACAAGCGCCCTTATAGATTCGTCATGTCTGTCTGTCCATCCGTATGTCACACCCATTTTTCTCCGAAACTGTAAGAGCTAAACTGATGAAACTTGATGAGTAGATGTATTCTGTGAACCGCATTAAGATTTTTACACAAAAATGGGAAAAAAAACAATACATTTTGGGAGTCCTAATACTTGAAACTAACACTCAAAATTTTTGTTTATAAAACCCATACGTTTTTGATAAAACTTTTGCTGCTTTTTGTTTCCTTGCATGTATCTTGAAGAAAGAAACACCAGTATCGTATAATATAAGCTGTTTTTCTAAGACAAAATGTATGGGATATCTATTCACGCACCAAACATCCTCGTCAATGGCCGTTTCAGATGAGAATGACAGTCAGATACTGTCATTCTCATCTGAAACGGCCATAGCATAATATATAGGTATACAAGGCCGCATTGCCAAGATCGGTAGATACCTGTTGCTTGATTCTCTTACAAGCAGCACGATGTTTTATTCAAGGGGTTTTACTTAGCTGCTTTGAGATACCGGATTATTTATTAATGTAAAATGAATGCCAAACTTTTGCCCTACCTGACTCAGATTTTCGGTTTAAGTATCTGAATATTTTCTTGTCTAAATATTCTTGTGGTTGTAGTTTAGTGCTTTCGAACCAAAATGTAGTGAAGGGATCTTAAGTGCGCCTCAAAAAGACCGATTCTTGCACTTTTCATGTTTTATATTTTCGTGAAATCCTTAAAAGCCAACATATCAACGTTTCGTTCTGTTTATAGTTTCAATTCCCGCCTAGGACAATTATTTGTGTTATGAATACGATGTTTGTTTTTTATCTGGGTGTTATAATGTATTTAAGTCAAATGTTTTTTTTATAAAAACCGTTAAATTTAATGTATTTTAACCGTTTTTGCTTCATACACTAAAAGCTTTGAGGCTTGAGGTTCAATGTACGTATTTAATACACAGGACACAGGACAAACAACAGTAAAACACATATTATTATTAAAAAGAGCAGACCATTTTCAAGAAAACACAACTTACTAAAACCTTACTAGCGGTAGTAGTAGGTAGGTAGGTATATACAATGAAATAAAGTAAAAAGTAATCAGAAATAACAACGGAAGCCAGACACAAATTAATAACTCACTGCAGCTTTAAAATCATGAAAGCTTTTTGATTCAAAGCTTAGTACATCTGTAAAATCAAAAAAGCATTATACATCAATAACATAATTAAAAATTCTTTATTGCACTAAAAGTAGTATACTTACTTCGGAATTCGACGCACACATACTTGAGGTATTTCACCCTGATTGTTTTAAATTGTTTTATGTCCACGGTAAGAGACATTTTTGTATAAGTTTATGACACAATAAAATAAATAAAACCGACGGGATCACGACACTTCCCGCAGGAACTATCTTAACCACGGGGTAAGACAAATTCAACTTCCATTTTTAAAACAATAGATTGAAACAAACTGAAATTGCTAAGTTTTCCCGAACGCAATACTGGTAGGCGACTCGCGGCTGCAAAGGCAGGCTGTCTTGCCCAGAGCTACGTACGGAATGATGAAGGGCGGGCGGAGAGATCCGGGCAAAGCTTTCCTCCCTCCGCGCCCGCACCGCACCTGAAAAGCGCGGCAAGCTTGCGTGGAAGCCTTTGTTGTAAATGCGTCATTCATATTTTACACAAAAGTATTAGAAATTAGAAAGTTGGTCTGTTTACTAGATTTTTACGGTCGAACCGCTAACTGCTGGCCTACCACGAGCTTCATATGGTTATGGTTATGGCTGTCAAAATTGTGTCAACACATTCAAACCCAAGAAGAAAATGAATGTGTGGATCAGCCTATCTATACATTTGACAGCCATAGCCATAACCATATGGAGCTCGTGGTAGCCCTGCTGATCTCTATGAAGGGATAGCTTCCATTCTGGAGACTGCAAATTTGAAAAGTATTGTTTAAATAATTTATAGATGGTGTTCCAGTGTTCCAGTGTGGTGTCATAAATATTTACATAATAAAACCACACTGGAACTTCACTGCTATTATTTTTGATTTGTAAAAGGATCATATAAAAAAAATGGTAGGAACCGAGCCGTAGTTTGTTGCCTGTTCTTCTAGGCTTGGTCGCGTAGAACTGGCACCTAGACTCACCTACTTATAGGGCGTTTCAAAGTGATTCTTGTAATTGTATTGAAAAAATGTTTATTGAGTTTGAGTTTAAGATGAAGATGAAACTGCAGGCAAATCCAGTTTATCCACTAGGTCTAAGATAGTACATTTTCTTGGAAATGACCGTTCTCAAGTAATATGCTGCCTTCTTAGAATGTAGGTACTGTACACTACAAGCATCAACAAACCGAGCCATGCAAGAAACACGATACCGTTGCGAGAAAGTTGTTTAAACATGGGTAAATAAAACGAATCACTAATTAGCACAGATAAGATCTACTACTAATTAGACATCTAATCCTAAAGCTTGCCTCTTGATAACAGCCCCCTCAGGCTGTGCTCTATTTCTGCATCGTCTAGAATCTAGATCGTCGTTCTAATTTTGAAAAACACTTCTTCGCTAAGCTAAGCTACTTCTGAGCGGCTTAGCCGCGCTTTCCGATCTTAAAATCGTTCAGATTCAGGTTCAAATCCAGTAGTTTACCAATGAGTTTTTCTGTCCAAAAATTGTGGTTCCAACAACAAAGGTGCTGTCGTTGCGTTATCTACCATGGATGAGTTTTTTAACGTTTTTGTTGAAGCTATTCATAACTAAAGGGGAGAACCTCTCGTGGTAACTCATTCCACAATTATTCCACAATTTATGGCTATGAGGATGAAACGATCTCGAGAAGCGAACTGGGCGTCGATTCTAGCAACACAAATCGCTCAAGCGATCGCGAAAATCGATGTGAGTTGTCAATTTTTGTTTGAAAAATTTGAAAATGGAACGCGGATTCAGTGATCACTCAATCGAGCCGTGTTGCTGGAATCGACACGCTGTACGAGAAACCCATGGATCCAAAATGTTTGGATAAGCTTGGTCTATATGTCGAGAAGAGCGGTGGTAGAACCTCGACCCTTTTCCATTTTAGCAAGTGATGTACTCATCCAACTAATTAGGATAGAATATTGATAGATGTTTATTACTCGATAACGCTACAACGTCAATTGGATGAAGTTTGGCACAAAGATTAACAGGAATGGAGCGAGCGAAGCCGCGGGTGGCCGCTTGTAGAATTACAAAATAAGAAACACTTTGACCCCAAGGCATGGACCTGTCGAGTACTCGACAGGTCTGACGGATACTAACTAACAAAAATACTAACAATTCAATATTCTTTGACGAAGTCTGAAGGTACAGTTAGCATAAAAAGAACTTTGGCAATATTAGTATTTTTTTTTTTAATCAAAGTCATGGCACCTTTGGTTTAAAAACAGTAGTGGCTCAAAGCGGGTATTCAAATAAAGTTCTAAACTTCAATCTAAAGGCTAAACCAGCCTATAGTTTAAGGAATATTCAACTTTACAAACCAGACAGGCTACTAATTTCATCACGATGTTTTTCTTCATTGATTGAGGGCACTAGCAAAGCGCATATAATTTGTACGTAGCACTTTTTATTGGCGCACACTGGATTCATACCCACGACCTCACGATCAAAAGCCGGGGTGGTCACACTAACCCTTCGGTACTTGCTTTAAAAATCACCCACTAACGTATAGGAAAATTATACTTACGCATACCGTACCTACCGTAATGTAATTTTAAGAGTGTACATTGTACAACCGTTGCCTGTCTCGTAGCACCACGTAGCATTACGTAGCATCACGTAGCACCGTCGTCTCGTTGCTCTCACTATACCTACGCAGTCTACGAGTTCGGGCCGAAACCGTGGCGACATGCATATAGATAGTGCAATCTACGAAGGCGCGCCCCACTATTCCTCCTAACCGTTTATAGTATTGTGTGCAAGCTTCCGTCAATGTTTGAGTGTTATCGGTACACACTAACTACCTATGAGTGCACACGCACACTACAATGAAAAGACTACGGTTCGCGACTGCCGATGCCGCTCGGAGCAAACCCCGCGAGAGGCGCGTCTTCGTGAATTGCACTGCCTATACATATTTAAGTCTACGAAATAGTGTACTTAATTAAGCACCTAGGTGAACCAAGTGTACGGCGCCTGAGAATTTTGTTCTTTCTAGCTATTTTGAATAAATGAGTATTTAGATTATTTTATTTTTGCTTGATATATAAAATTCTTCGAATTCCTCAATTTTATAAGCTTTCTTGGAATAGATATAACTTTTTTTTAGCCCGTACTAAATTATAATTATTTACCTACAAATTTATACGGAACCCTCGGTGGACGAGTCCAACTCTAACTTGTCCGGCTTTTTAACTTGGAGAAGATAGAATATTTGGTACAGTAGGCCTACCAGTTCCTACAAGCTCTGTCTGGCTCTGGTTTTGAGTCTTTGTGAGTGCTGTCAAAATAAATCCTAAGTCGAAACGTCACACACACAGTATAAATACACTGGTGAGCACTCACACAGACTCAAAACCAGAGACAGAGCCAGAACCAGACAGAGCTTGTGGTAGGCCTACTGAAGTATTGGAAAAGTAGCTTATACCTACATTGATGTAGGAACCGACCGGTAGAGAAATGCAAGTCTACAGCGAAACTCAATCAAAGCGGCGGATGCAAGCACCAAACAAGTTTACGTCTTCCTCAACAAGTATTGCAGATTTGCAGAACCGGAAACCGGAAATCGGAAGCGCCTAGGAATAACAAGTTTGACACAAACAAGCCTCGCTATATGCAATCATAACTGATTGCTTTATAGTCCGAATCTCACACGTATTGGACTTCAAAGTGTAGTTGCCTAGCGGTAGGAAATCGAGCTAATTTAAATGACTTACGGGGTAAAGGGGCTGTTGCTTAAAAAACAGTACTTCTAGGGCCTAATTCTCGGGCCGATCTCGATCATTTTGCAATTTTATCTTATTGCTTCTTTTCAAAGAGAGAATGGCAGATTTCCTTGAGCACAGATAAGATAGTACTATACGATAGTACCTTTAGTATTAATACATCAACGACCTCATCGGAGAAGCCTCGACAGCTACGATATACGGAAAACGTAGAAAAAGTGCGGGGTTGTGAAAAGAAGCAATAAAATAAAATTGCAAAATGATCGAGATTGGCCCGAGAATTAGGCCCCTGTAGGCAACGTTTTGTTATGCTCTGGGCAGAGTGGGCAGAGGTGTAAAAAATGTCTAAAGTTAGTATTTTTGCATATTCTAGTCTAAAACCTCCTCAGACTCCTATTCTGCTTGCAAATAGAAAATAGTACCACAGTTTAAATGCAAAACTGCTGTTGACTCGTTAAAAAAAAAGTTTTTTTTATTTACGACTTTCATTTAGCTGCTTACACTTTGGGCTAAGGCAACTCAAGTAATGTTGTTTATAAAATACCACCGAACTAACAAACATTTAGTTGACGGATATTTAGTGGTGATATTGAGGTACATGTTATGCTTGCAGGTTTAAAATAATTACGGTCATAACTACATATATAACTACCTAGCTTCTGTGTTTATCTATTCACTAGATAGATGAAGTGAAATATGTTTTTTTAAACCTTATTGTTTAAGGGCCTACATCAGGTGAAACCGAAAATGTAAAGTAGCATTTTTTTTCGTTGTATGGACGAATCCATTTAATTTTTTTGTAAAATATAACAATTAAATGGTGTAAAAAAATTATGTTCCGGCTAGAAATTCTCTTAAACTCACTGGGTTCGATAAAATTGAACGCAAAGTTTGCCAAAAACTCTCAATTTTTTTTGGATTTGAAATGGTTTTTTTCCGTTGCTGTTAGAGCCATTGCAATGAAAGTTTTGTTCCCGTATACCTAAATAAATACGTAAAAACCTGATGTTATTGCACTTTTCTTAGTTGCCGTAGTTTTTATAAAAAAATGAAATTTTCAAAAATATATATAGGTAGGATTTCCTAGCTACTTCTCTCAGTGCAGCCCGCGCGGCCGACGAGGTGAGGTCTATGTCAAATTTCGCGACATGACATTTCATCTCTGACTACGTAAAATATACCCTAGATTAAATCATAGCTACTACTGGTACTATAAATTTGCCACAGTGTAACATAAAACAAATTGTCACAGTATAACGAAATGACATAATACCATCTTCATCATACATTATGATCGATAACCTGTATTCACATCATCATCAGCCTGTAGAAGTATATATTTTATGTAGCATATAACTTATCTAGTACATTCTAGGGCACGTTCCTATCGTGCGTGACCAGCGAAGCGCAATGCTTTTGTTAAATACCTCCATTTTTGTAGTTGCATAAGTAGCTATCTTCCTATCTACCCAGTGCTTTCCGTCATCATCATCAGTAAGTAGAAGTCCACTGCTAGATATAGACCTCCTTTATACATTTCCATGAAAAAACAATTTGCCGATTTCCCACGATCTTTAGAATGTCATCGGTCCATTAGGTGGAGGGGCGCTCTGGTTGCTTAGCACCGGTTATATTGTCGTAGCGACCCGCTTTTTGATTCTAAAGGCGTGTGTTCAAACCCCGTCATGCACAAATTAGTTTATCTGCCAAAAAACCTATGTGCACTATGTCAGTACACTCTAACGGTGAAGGAAAACAATAAATGAAACCAACGTGAAGTAGCAAAACTTTTGAGGCACATTCATAATCCACCACACCAGCTTTAATTTTCTATTGACATGACAAGAAGAAGACTCAAAAACTAGTAGCCGATTTTAGGCCTTTATAAAAATAGTGTCGATTTTGCAAAGAGTTTGGGAGCCCATTACAATGAAAAGGAAGTATATATATATATATATATATATATATATTATGGACAATCTACACTACACTATCTAGCCCTAAACTAAGCAGAGTTAGTATTATGGGAACCAGATAGCTGATGTAATACTTAAATACATTTTGTTTGTAAATACATAGGTACTTGGAAAACAATATAACATCCAGATGGAGAACAAATATCTATGATCACCACACAAATATTTGTTCTCGGTGGGGATCGAACCCACGACCTATGGCGCAGAAGGCAGAGCTACTAATAAATGAGCTGAGAGCCCAGTCATAACAATAATATCATGGGTTTTGAGTATTTTTGATTGCCGTCTTTTAAATCTGGAGGTGTCTGGAATGTCCCGAATTCTGGAACTTTCTGTCAAAGGCTTCATGCACGGTGCGCTCAAATACCCAAATACCAAAATACATGTGCCTATTTCTATACACGCAGCAAGGAGTTTCCCAAGATTTTGCGTTTGACAGAACTTTGAAGAGTCAGTTGGGGTTGTCGAAACTCTTTGGTATACCTAATATTTTTAAATGCCGATAAAATACAATAATATAAGTCGAATAGACAGTGTTATTTCACAATGCTTCACTGATCTCCACCGCAATGAGCACCGAAGGCCTAAATGAGTGCAAAGCTTAAAGCCACCCATAAATAATTTCCATTTCAATTCATTTATGAATTGAAATGAAAATTATCTATGCATGTAATGTATTGTATTATGTATATCAGTTATCTAGCACCCATAACACAAGCTTTGCTTAGCTTGGGGCTAGATCATGTTGTGTGAATTGTCCAGCATTATTATTATTATTATTATTATTTATTTCCATAGGCATGAATTCTATGCACTAAGTTATACTTACTAGATTTACATACAGATCTGGAAGTATAACCTTTTAGATAAAAGAAAAAATTACTAAATTGGATCATAAAATTAAATGACGAAGGTATGCAGTAACAAACAATAAAACAAAACGGCTAAGCCGATTTTGATGAAATATTACTTTTCAGAAAAAAAAAGATTAAAAGGGAGAAGACGAAAGAGAAGAAAAAAGATAAGAACGTTATTGTACAAAAAAAATTGCCCCCCTTGCCCCCCAGGACCCCCCCTTTTGTGAGTGCTACCGGATGCCGTCGAGATAGGGGGTTTTCGATTGGGGTTTCGTATAGAGGGTTTCTTCCTGAATTGAAAAAACAAAAAAAACACCCCCCTCTTGCCCCTTTTTTCAACCCCCCCTTTCGTATCTTCCAAGCGGAGTGACTTGCAAGACTTTTTTTTTTGGGTCATGTAGGGAAGGTGAGATTATTTTGAAAGCAAAATAAATTTTGCCCCCCTCCCCCCTCTAGACCCCTTTATTATTTTTGACCCTTTTTTTCGAGTGGAGCATTGCGGCGAGCGAAGCGAGCCGCCATGCAACCATGGGGAACAGTGCGGCGAGCAAAGCGAGCCTGCTGTGACGGTTGGTCACAGCAGGCTCGCTTGGTTTAGGGTTCCGCCCCTGTGGGAAAGCATTGAGGACGCGAGCTGCTTGCAGCTCGCGATGCACGCGACCCGGTAGTCAACGTTTGGGTTCCTTCCAGCGGTTTCGACCCGTTAAGGGTTTTGGCTTGACGTACAATTTAGGGTTCCGTATAAGGTTTTGATTGGGGTCTTACTACATTGAGCAATTTGATTAAGTGTTCGACTTTTAGGGTTCCTTAGGACTTTGATTGGAGTTTCAACTACACTTAGGAGCTTGATAATGTTAACATTTTTAGGGTTCCTTAGGACTTTGATTGGGGTTTTACTACATTGAGGAACTTGATAAAATAAACAACTTTTAGGGTTCCTTAGGCCTTTAATTGGAATTTTACTTCACTTAGGACCTTGATTATGTAAACAATTTTAGGGTTCTTTAGGACTTTGATTGGGGTTTTACTACACTGAGGAACTTGATTCACTGATCGACTTTTAGGGTTACTTAGGACTTTCTTTACTACTTTTTGGGGTTTTACAAGTGCAAGTGTAATGTAAAACTGGGAGTAGCACACCGACACGCGAGCTGCTTGCAGCTCGCGCACACGAAAAAACTAGTTAAGGGGCTGACGTATGGAAAATTTTCATACAAACGGAATACCAAAATGATTTCTAATTTAGACAGATTTACACTATATTATTGTAATAATTGTATTTAAATAGTATTTATCTAGGTTCCTCAACAGTTTTTATTTCAAATTACTTAGGTACCTAATAAATAATAATAAATACTTACCTAAAATGAAATAAACACCAATCGCATTTTGCACATTTTTATGCTAAACTTATCAAGTTTTCTACCTATTGGTTTCGTACTAAAAACAACAATATCTTACGTGTTTTTTGTTAAGGAACCTAGTTTATATTGTCTAGTTACAGAATAACAATACTATGTGAAGAATACAAAAAGTTTTCAGTCATCATTTTTGGTATTACGGAACACGATCAAATTCATGGCATTTTCGAACGGCTACTATTGCTATCGCGCACGCACGGTGCGGGTGGCGGGATGCAGGGGGAGGAAACGCTTGAAGCACACGGGACACTTCGGTTGTGTGTGTGAATTGCTCGGACTTCGGACTAGTTAAATACCTACACTGGCATAAAACATAATGCTTAGATATTTGATAATTGTTAGTTTAGGAAGGGTACTAAGTGAAGATGGGAAATACTAAGTACCTAGGTAGGTTGTAGGTTGGGTAAACGAAATCAAGGTGCAGCACTAGGTCAAAAAGTCTGCCGAAATTTCGAAAAAAGCCAACATTTCGACTAAAACAAATTATGAACCATTAATTTCTATACAGGGTGGAATTTTGTAATGCCACCTGGAGGGAAAGTACTCTTAATACTGCAGATAGAAAATTTTACTCAAAGGAAACATTCCTTTATTTTTGGATAGAAAGCAATTTCTAAAATTAAAAATAAAATAATTTTTAAATTATTTTTTTTTTTGAAAGGAATAAATTTATTCTTTTAAAGAAATGAATTCGTTAAAAGAATAAATTTGTGTATCCAAGAGAATGGAGCCCATTTCAAGCAACTAATTTCAAGTAACTAGTTAGTTAACCATTTTTTGTAAATAATTAAATTAATTTAAGATTTCCTGGTTTTTCTTTCATTTAATTTATCATGTTTGTTAGAGAGATTTCATCCTTATAATTGACTAACGATCGATGCAATAAAAGTACAAGGTATAATTTTTCTGATTTTAGCCGGTTCAATTCCCGGGTGTGAGAGAATTTTCGAAAAACTTTGAATGCAGTTTGCTTTCTATTCAAAAATAAAGGAATGTTTCCTGTGAGTAAAATTTTCTATCTGCAGTATTAAGAGTACTTTCCCTCCAGGTGGCATTACAAAATTCCACCCTGTATATGAAGTATTGATAAAAGGTCTAAGAAAAATTACAACAATTTTTTTTTTTTTTTATTTATTTGTAGTTCAAAAAACTGCTACCACTCAACGTCCGGTGGAAATATTGATAAAAGGACTGAGAAATACTTGAACAAAATAGTTTTTTTTTTATATAACTGGAGCTCAATAAACAGAGTACCGCTCAACGTCTGGTGGAAATATTGATAAAAAGACTTGGAAAAATTTCAGCAAAATATTTTTTTTCTTTATTTATCTGGATCTCAAAAAACCGACTACCGCTCAACGTCAGGTGGAAAGATTGATGAAAGGACTAAGAAAAATTGCCACAAAATATTTTTAGTCTTTATTTATCTGGGGCTTAAAAAAACTGCTACCACTCAACGTCAGGTGGAAATATTGATAAAAAGACTTGGAAAAATTTCAGCAAAATATTTTTTTTCTTTATTTATCTGAATCTCAAACAACCGACTACCGCTCAACGTCAGGTTATAATATTGAAAAAAGGACTAAGAAAAATGGCTACAAAATATTTTTATTCTTTATTTATCTGGGGCTTAAAAAAACTGATACCACTCAACGTCAGGTAGAAATATTGATAAAAAGACTTGTAAAAATTTGAACAACATATTTCTGTTTTATTTTTCTGGAGCTCAAGAAATAAACTACCACTCAACGTCCGGTGGAAATATTGATAAAAAGACTGAGAAATACTTTAACAAAATAGTTTTTCTTTATATAACTGGAGCTCAATAAACAGAGTACTGCTCAACGTCTGGTGGAAATATTGATAAAAAGACTTGGAAAAATTTCTGTAACGTTCACTAGAAGTTGCTTCATGCAATCAAAATTGAGTTCTATATAGTAATTGTGATAAGACATAAATATTTTTTTTTTTCAGTTTGTTTATAATCATTATATAAGTATCCACCTATAGTAGGTTAGCTTGGTACACTTTTTTCGCGAGTTTTGTGCGAAAGCCGAGGTCCATGTAATTGTAGGTCGATGTTCGCAATCGTTGGTTTTGCGAATGTAAATAAGCAGAATAAAAGCAACCTAATTGCTCAACGAATAAAGTATATTTTTAAATGCAGTCACATTATTAGACTTTCTGTACTTTGGTAAGTGAGCCGCTTTGCGTGTTTTTTATTGCTGTGTGTGTGTGATCGATGAGGTCTGGCGAACCACACCCCACCTGATGTTGAGCGGACCTCCACCCATGATCTTCAACTGTAACGTCATGACTGGTTTTGAACCCACGCCCCCCAACCGCTAGGCCGATGAGGTCTGGCGAACCACACCCCACCTGACGTAGAGCGGACCCCACCCATCATCTATTACTGTAACGTTATCACTGATTTTGAACCCGCACCCTCCAACCACTAGGCCAATGAGGTCAAGCAAACCACACCACACCTGATGTTGAGCGGACTCCCACCCATCATCCTCTACTGGAACGTCATCAACCACAACTCCATCGCTCCGCGCCGGGGTCAATGGCTCTCTCAACTCAACTCGGAGTCAATGGTTCTCTTTACTCTTCTTCAATTTGGTCCAGAACCCGCACAAACCCTACCTGATGAATAAACTCACTCGTATCATGTTAGAGAATTTCCTGGTGTCTTTTCTAAGTGCGTAAATAGCTACTCTGAAGGTTCTTTATCGGTTCAGGAATGTTGTTTTTTTTTTCACTTTATTCTTGCATTCAGAGCATGACCAATCCTTGCTTATTGAATACTAGAAAAGCGAAACAAGCAAGCAATAAGCTTAGAGGGTTAGTCAGGTAATGCAGCCACAAAAAATAAAAACATAAAATTGTAGGGTGCAAAAAGTCAACTCTCTTTGACCAGATTTGAACTCCCGCCCACCTCGTCCTCTCAGTGTGAATCCGCACGCCCTAGCCACTAGCCTATCTGACGCTTAGTAACGTTGACGAAATTAGGCAATGCATAAAAATCGTTATCAGTGGCTGACGCACACGCACAAGCGCGGCACTATGGTTGGATTCACGTATAGAAGTAGCGCGTCACACGAGCGCCTGTGTGTGTATACTACTATTATATATTCCGTGGCGCCCGCATCAAATGAATAGAGATAGCTATATTCGGAGCAATTTTTGCCCGCGCCTCGAATTGAAGTTGCGAGCTGCGTCCGTCACCCTCTTAATATCTAAACTTAAACATTACGGTATTCTAAATCGCTCCATTGACTTATTACAATCGTACTTGACTGATAGAATCCTTAAAGTTGATGTGGGCGGTGAGAGATCTTTTGGGTCAGTTATTGACATAGGGGTGCCACAAGGTTCGATAAATAAATAAATAATAAATAACCTTCCTTTTTTGGTTAAAAAACTATGTGAAACAGTACTATTTGCTGACGATACCTCATTAATTTTTAAAGTCGATAGATAGAAGGCTAATTACGATGACGTTAACGCATCTCTGTCGTAAATACTTAACTGGTTTAATAATCTTTCACTTAATGTTAAGAAAACTCATAAGTTTTATGAAAAAATATTTTTTGAGTGTCAGTTCTAAGTATAAAAATCTTAATGCGGTTTACAGAATACATCTATTTACCAAGTTTCATCAGTACATATAGCTTTTACAGTTTTGTAAGTACCATACTTCAAGCAAATAAATTATTTCTTTTCATTTCATTTCATTTTTTTGAAAAAAAGTGACTGTGACATACGAATGGACAGACAGACAGACATGACGAATTTATAAGGGTTCCGTTTTTTACCTTTAAAAAATACAAGTGTTCATTCACCGACTACCGACATTTATGAACTTGCAACTCACTCTGGTTTTGCATAATATGAGGAAAATCTCTTCTTGGTGGAAGGTTTCTTTTATTAAATCTGGGGCTATTTGCTTGTTATACTATATAAATTAGACTACTACTACTACACTACTATATAAGTTAGATTTAAAATGTAGCGTTCGTGGTAGTTTAGAAAATCCGCACAGCTTGCCATTGTTATCACCAATCCTGGATGAAAAATATGCAATGGAAACTCTGCGACGGGAATCAGCTAACATAACAATTGGGTTATATTTATTTACTGAATATCTGTCTGTGTTTTTGTCTAACGAAGCGTATTCTAGTCAACACATTGTAATGTCGTGACAAATGTCAGACCCAAGCACAGAATAAGTAATAGTTGGTATCAAATACATGAATTCACAGCTCAGGTCAGGCAACGCCATCTTTATTTTAAATTTTTCCAACTTTCCGGTCGTGTTTTGTTTTTAGACCAGCGTATAGCGGAGGCTTAATTAGATGATATTTTTACAAAATAATGTGATACGTTTATGTTAACATATAACCAATTCTCCTTCTTACAAGCGTTGCTTGAGATTTGCTCAAAGTTCATCCGGTCCCGATTTATAACCCAGGGTAAAGGCCTGCGCACACTTAAGTCGCTGACGATGGCGATCAGTGAAACGCTGTCAAATATCGCTGTCAAATTTGACAGCGCTTCACTGATCGCCATCACTAGCGATGTGCGCAGGGCAGGCCATAAGAGATGCTTAATTATCTACTAAGAGATTGTAGTAAGGTCATTAGTGTTACAGTTTTCAGAAGCTGATTGTTAAGGGATGTACTGGGTGCTTGTTGGAGCCTTGTCTGTTTTGCCCCGGGCCATATAAGATACCTACCGTTTGACGCAATTGCGGTCGATCCACGTCTATCTTCGTTCCGCTAGTTTTCAAGAACAAAGTAGTAGTAAAATGATTCTTTACTTGTTGAATTATGATAAAGAAAAATATTTATTGAAGCATAATTTATTTCTATCTATGTATATGGATTCTATGGCTGTCTATCGGACTGTCAGGAATGAGTAGGTAGTTGTTTTTTTTTTGTGCTTTTGCTCCTACATTTTGCTACCGTTGCTGATTTGGTATAGCCAGGTTTGGGCAGTATTTGAATTACTTGTAATTTAAATACGTAATTGAAAAACAAATACGTATATGTATTTGTATTTCAATTACTTTCTTAAAATGTAATTACTATTTCAAATACCTTAAGCCGAGGTATTATTTAACTAGTATATCAAATACTTGAGGCTTCAAAATACATTTTAACATTAAAATGCATTTAAGGTGTGAGTGCGAGGCGAGAGTGTAACGATGGTAAAGCCTATTAAAGTTGGCATCACTGCAGTTATGTATACCGTAGCTTTGACTGTACGTCAAAATTGGTCAACAAAACGCAAAAAAATTACTTCAAATTATCAATGTTTTTAGTATTTAAATTCAAAATTTCTAAAATACTCCTTTTGTATTTTATTCATAGTACATTGTTACCTGAGTGTTGAAAGTCACGTTTTTTGAGTCCCGAGACGGGTTTGGCGCCAGAGCGTAAGCGAGGGCGCCAATGGAGCTTGAGGGACTTAAAAGACTTTCACCCGAGGTAAACATTGTGCTTTTCATTACGAATACAAGGAAAGTAAAAATAAAAACATGAAAGAAAAATTAGTGAAAATGAAGATTGAATTGCCGCCTTCCCGGTTTTTTTTTTCTTTTTCTCTGGCGGGCCTTCGGCTACGGCTCGCCAGCATTATTCAGCCATTGTTTTCATTCTCATAATTTAAAAAATGGTAAATTGTTTGCTCAAATCTATGTTATTTTAAATAAATAGTTGAAGCTATATATTGAGCAAGTAATTTAGAAGATATATTATTTATTTAATACTATCTTTATGTTATTTAAATTTAAATTTTACATTGCGCTCTAATTAGACTTTTTAAACTTCTTACCGTTGTAATGGGTTTCCAACCTACTTGCTGAATAAAAAGTTGGAATTTGGTTCAACGACCTCTTTGCAGTCAGAAAGACTTTAGAAAGTTGGAACATGGTTGAATAAAATAGAACTTGTTTTTTTTTATAATTTGACAGCTGTCAGTAGAAAGCGATTCTCCCTAGGGCTGAAAGTTTTACTTTCAATTAGGCCCCTCAGGCAACTTCAGACCTACTTTCAGAGTATGAGTAATGAAAAATAATTTTGTATTTCATATTTCAATTACTTGCAATACAGTATTTTTTCATTTGTATTTCAATTTCAACAATATTTTAATGAATTAAAATTTAAATAAATATCATGTATTTTGCCCAGCCCAGGCACCGGCCTGGCTCCGGCTGGTGGTAAGGCCAATGGCTGGTGGTATACGCACAACCGCTAGTCAACACTCACTGACAAATCCGATGGTTTGCTCCCCTAAACTATACAATTAATTAAAAAAAGTGAGACTAACTTTTCGCAATTTCAAAATCAGACAGTTTTTTACCTACCAGGTATTCGAGCACCATATTCGTAGTAGGTATAGGTAGACCCGGTTGTATTCGGCACGCGGCCAAACTCAGCATAGCAGGCAGAAATATTATTCAGTGGATTGAAAGGACTATTGTTTCACTTTGTGATTGTTTCACAGTACCAATAGAAACTGCATTTATTTACACGTCCTATAGTCGCACGCAGTAGTGGCACAGTTTTGTCAGTTCCTTTTAGGATTAAATCAAAGCCTCCCTTTCATTTCAAAATGAAACAATACAGACCCAGTTTTTTATGCTTATTCTGTTGCGCCACCACTCTATAGAACGTCGAGCGTGCGTGGACTACGAAAAGTTGATCAATACTGTACCGAGTTTGAAAAATATCTAAATATTTTTCAGACGCATTGTTGTTCCAGTGAATCTGCATAAAAATTATAAAGTATGCCTGGATTTGCCTATACGCGACTCGGTCGGTCACTTACGCGGTCCTTCACAGTTGTTGCTTGAAGAGCAACAGGGTGGTGTGGTACGGGCATGTCATGAGGAGGAATTAAAGTTATGTGACCAGAAGAATGATATCAATAGAGATGGATATGTGAGTAGAGGTAGGCCACAGATGGATAAGCAGTTTGAAAAATGGCATGCATAAGAAATAATACAGAGATGACGGCTGATAGAGGAGAATTAAAGAGGAGAACTTGACAATGTGAGGATAAGAGCAGGAAGAAGAAGAAGGACTCCAGTTATTGTTTCACGTTCTCTTTCACTGCATATAAAAGAGAATTGGTTACTTAAAGTCGAAAACACTTGATAGAATGTATGTATACTTTTATTTTTATAAAAAGTATGTTTGTATTACGTATCGGTATAAATATTTGTGTTAGAAGGACTTCATTCTTCTTTTGGAAAGATAATATAGAAGAAGAAGCACACAATTCAGCACCCTAATATTATTGCTGTTAAAGTACAGTTACCTTCAACCAAGTATTGTTTGGTCCTTGGTCTTCCCCTTTCTTTTTTTCCTTCGACACGTAGCTTGAAAACCTTATAGAGCGATCAATTGTGATTTCACTCAACCGCGCCATGATGCGTTGACGGGACGATCTGGGGCTCAATTCTAGACCAGTGACTTTTTTGTCACGGTAGACATATACAGGGTGGAATTTTGTAATGCCACCTGGAGGGAAAGTACTCTTAATACTGCAGGTAGAAAATTTTACTCAAAGGAAACATTCCTTTATTTTTGAATAGAAAGCAAACTGCATTCAAAGATTTTCGAAAATTCTTTTCTCCCACACCCGGGAATCGAACCGGCTAAAATAATTTTAAGCTAACATTCCATATTTAAATTACCTGATACACGCAGCTACGAGTATGTCGCAAAGGAGTCTGCATTACAAAAGATGGATGTTAGTTAAAGAGCTTTAACTTGACTCATTGAATTTGTAACTTCAGATTTCCTGGTTTTCCTTTCATTTAATTTATCATGTTTGTTAGAGAGAACTCATCCTTATAATTGACCCTAGAGAATTTTCGAAAATCTTTGAATGCAGTTTGCTTTCTATTCAAAAATAAAGGAATGTTTTCTTTTAGTAAAAGTTTATATCTGCAGTATTAAGAATACTTTCCCTCCAGGTGGCATTACAAAATTCCACCCTGTATAACAAGAACTGTCAAATTCACTAAAGAAACTGACAGTTCATGTGATATATATCTACCGTGACAAAAAAGCCACTGGTCTAGAATTGAGCCCCTGGCCTCCTTCGAAAGGAGATCGTGGGAAGAATCTCGGGATAGAGATAACTGGATTTTTGGGGGGGAAGGCCTTTGCCCAGCAGTGGGACGATGTCGTCAATGTCGATGTCATAAGCTAGGGCAACAATGCATTTTAGCTTTCCAAAACGCACTGTTTAAAATTTCCCTTTGAGCGTTATTCCGTTTGTACCGCAGAAGACGACGTGACCAACAAAACAGCAAGCTGTGGCGATTCTGTCAGAGCTTATTGACTGCCTTTTCAGATCAGTTGGCGTAACGCATGTCCAGTCCAGGCCATCACAGCGCGGCCAGCATGGCAGCCCTTGATGGACAAGCTGAAGTAATGACCGAGCCCGAAGGTCGAGTCGAGGCTATTATAGCGCGGGCAGGCCAGCAAGGGCTGCCATGATGATCAAGCTTGAAGACCGAGATCCTAGTGAAGTTGAGCTCTAGGCCATCATAGCAGCAGCAATACAAGCAGCGCAGTCATTGTGGACTAAGGCTTGTATCGTGCTTTATTAAAAAATGCGAGTTATTTAAATAAAACCAGCTAACGTTGCGTTGCGTGTTGCCAGTGATGGCTTCCGGCACTGAGACGTGGTCGCTAACTATTGGCCTCGCACACAAGCTCAAAGTCGCGCAACGTGCTATGGAGGCTATGCTGGAAGTTTCAATGCGTGATAGAATCAGAAATGAGGATAACCGTATAGAACCAAGGTCATTGACAAAGCTTGTAGAATTAGTTGAAGTGGCAGTGGGCAGGTCATATAGCTCAAAGAACCGACAACCGTTGGGGAATAAAGGTACTCGAATGGCGACCACGAACCGGAAGACGAAACGTAGGGCACCCACCCACCAGATGGACCGACGACATTGTTAAGATCGCGGGTAGCCGGTGGATGGAAAGGGCTCAGAATCGTTCTTCCTGGAAAAGTGGAGGGGAGGCCTATGTCTAGCAGTGGACTTCTTCAGGCTAATGATGGTGATGATGAGCTAACGTTTCGTTACGTAAACAAGGTTTCGTTGACTTCGTTGGAAATTAATTTTCCATCACTAATTTCACTTCCTTTTTAATGTCCATGGGTTATAAAAACATTGAGTTGGAGGATTTGTCGTTTGAAAAGTTAGCATTGGAATTGAGTTTTTTTTTTCGATCCGCACAGCACTTTCTAGCCCTAAAATAAGCAGAGCTTGTACTATAGGAACCAGATTGCTAATATAATATGTACTTATTAATACATAAGGTACACCCAGACAGAGATTAAACATTTCACCACACAAATACTTGTTCTCGGTGGGGATCGAACCCAAGCTCTCGAGCGCAGAAGGTGAAAAACTGATTTCATTATTTTTAGTATTTTGTCCCGTAAATGTCCTTTGCAATGCTGCCGCACTACTTTGAAAGTTAGGATTAGAACACCTATCCTTTTTCTGGATACCATATCGTACTTACACGAGCATAATAAATTTTTCCCTAGTTTTAAGTCATCATCAAGGATTCCTTGTAAGTGCGTGATGATAATGATGATCCATATCGAGATCAAACTTCAAAGTTACGAATACTAAATCTACAGATATTTATAAAAGAGAAGTCTTCTCACACACACATGGGTTTTGTTTTGTATTTAGACACGAAATCTCCAAAACTTCAAGCAAGAACCCATGGACAGACACCATCCTGAGTCAAAGTAGCCATTGACTTTGATACTCCCTTCTTAGCTTGTACAAAATAATCATAATGTTATGTTTTGGTATCCCTTAATCCCCATAATTATTTGAACTTAAAAAGTGTATATAAATCGCAAACGCCTAGGTAACAAAATAGCAGTTCGTTTTATAAAACAAAAGTTGCAGGCTTACTCACAAACAATTGGTGGAAATACCAATAAAATTTAAAAACCAATTTTTTTTAAACAAAAGAGTGAGCCACCGCGCCACCCTGCCATCAAGTCAACCTGCCACCACAACAGCCTGCCATCACGCCATCCTGCCATCACGTCAGCCTACTACTGCGCCACCCTGCCATCACGTCAACCTGCCACCGCAACAGCCTGCCATCACGCCAGTCTGCTAACGCGCCAGCCTCCCATCACGCCAGCTTGCCATCACGTCAGCCTAATACCGTGCCACCCTGCCATCACGTCAACCTACCGTCGCGCCAACCTGTCATCACGCCAGCCTGCCATCAAGCAAGCCTGCCATCACGCCAGCCTGCCATCACGTCGTCGTCAACTGCCTCATGTCGCCTACCATTTTATATATAGCAAGAAGCAAACACGAACAGTCTTGCTTCATGCTATATATAAAATGGCAGGCGCCGCAACAAAAGTTACGATGCTTGGATTTTTGTGGCTCAATCACGCCATAATCACTGCACCGATTAAATGATTACCTATATACGTACCTGCATTTGGATACAAGATCTCGGGAATTTGTGAGTTGCGCTCTAAATAATTAAGTACCTAGTTCTTTCTAGAAACTTGCTTCAATATCTTGGTATAGTATATAGTAGTGGACTTCTTCAGGCTGATGTTTTTTGTGAAGGTTTTTTTCCGTGTACCTACCATCATTTCATGTGTGGTTTGGTTACCATCTATACTACACTACATAATATATGCAATGGTCAATGCTTCCTCTATACTTTATAAGGACGCTATTCTCTCCAGTCTAAGTAGTAGTTAGATTCTAAAGTCCGATGAATAGCCTTATTAATCAAACCTCATTCAAATAAGGAGCTGTATAGTAATTCTAAACAGATGTGGCAAAATGATTGCGCCGACAATTTGCCGCGTCGCGTCTGAGCTTCGTCACAATAATATATCAGAGAGTCTCATCGCTCGCCCAAAGCGATCCGTTATTCATCATTGCGGTATGTAGCCGTCGATGTATTAGTAACCCGCGGCGTGACGCCCGCCGCCCGCGCCATGGCTACGTGGGAGCCAATCATTCCAATCTAGAGTGGCGAACGAGACAGACGTGTGAATTAATCTGGGTGAAATAGGTATAGTCGTAATGTTTAACTACTTAGCGACTCAACAGAGGAAGAATAATGTACGTGAAAAGGTAAGATTTTTTGGAACACCTATACCTAATTATTTAATAATATTCATGTCTTCATAATCATACTTATAATACATTACTGTCGCAAAGGTCAAACTGATTAATTATTGTCGATACATCTTGTTTTACCTTAAAATACGGTACACGGTTGAAGTAGGTGGTTATTGTAATAATTAACTAAAAGTGATGTACTACGAGAATATTTTTTGCCAGATAAAAAGGAATGTGGATTGTTTTTTTAGCAGTACCCACATTTCCTTTTTTACTACAGTTACTTCTGAAAACAATAAGAAGAAACACACATTGAAGGATTTCACTCAAATAATTTAAAATATTAACATTTCAAGACACGGACCGAAGTTATGGCCATAATTTATATTATACTATTATACTGCGTAAAATTTCGAGGTTATCCTCCCTTCAGAAAAGCACCTAAAAGTGAACCTGACCTTCAGCCCACTCTTGAGTCATTGAAAATAATCGGAGATCAGAGGCATGCCCACAATGCCCAGTCCAATGTACTGTACATGTCCAAACATTAAAATAATAAAATACTTATCTAAATATTAAAACTCTATTGTGGGTAATCCCCGATGTTTTTTTTTATTGAACTTTCTAACTCATTAATAAAGGTGTTAAGGTACTTAATTGTTTCTTTTCTATAGTAAAAGATTATTACCTGCAGCAACATTTCTTCGAGAGAATTAATTCAATCTTTTGTTAAAAATGTACGTAGATAGTAGGTTCAGAGGTCATTAGGTATTCGACATTCTATAGGGTACGACCTTCAAAGCTAATGATAAAAATAAACAGAATACATTGTTACCTATTATAACTAAATATCTTTTAGACATGTATTTCAAGCAATAATAATATAGGTATTTATTGCTTGAAATACATCTAAAGCTTTGATTTGAAAAAGATTTCAAATAATATGAATGTCAAATATATATTTTAATACCTACCTAGGTGCCTACCTATGGCAATAGTCTGTCTGGTAACGAAACGATGTAGAATTGTAGACCATAAGTCATGAACCATATTGGGTAGGTTAGGTAGCCTAGGCAGTCACCTATCCAAGTCCACTCTCCTTGGGGATGTTATTGAGGGTAGTTGAAGGTAGGTACATCCACACATTTTATTTGTCGTGGAAGTATTTGGTTCTGCATGAAAATTATAACGTGCATAGGTAGGTATATAAAATTACACCTCTTTCCAATACCTACTACGGATTTCCATTTGCTACGATCTAGGCAACCTCTTTCGCTTAAGAGGGTAGCTACGATTAGTAGTAAATTGATTTTTACGAGCGATTAGATTATAATTGTGCACTTATTTTATTCATTTATTTATTAATTATTATTTACCATTCGGTAATACATAATTCGTAAAAGAAAACAAGTGTATTTATTTTTGGGTTTACAGTTTTCTTTGCCAAAATGTAATTTTCCGTAAATGAAGACCTTTTAAAACGCCTACCATAGTGAACAAATGAAGAACTCTCATCGCCCATAAATAGTAAAATCAGTAGGTACTTATGGAAATCGAACAACCTCAAAAGCATTCAAGCATGTTTAAAGTACTCTCTTACATTCTTTTTTTGCTAAAGGTTTAATTACGTATTCCATTTAATTAGGTATTCCACACTTAACCGGTGGCCAGTCCATCGCCACTGCTAGAATACTATTAGGTTACGTAGTTTAAAAAAAAATACAAAAAAAACATCGGATGATTGGCGAATTCACAAGTAGGTACCTAGATCTCGGGTTCCACTCATTGCAACACTTGATCCTTTGTATATTATTCACGTTTGATCCATGCAGGTAAAAAGAGTGATTAATTTTAGAGATGGTTGTAATCTACTATAAATAAATAAGTCGGGTAGGTATTCCTTCTTGACGCTATAACTCGATAACGGCTGGACCGACTTGGCTGATTTTGGTCTTGAATGATTTGTGGAGGTCCAGAGAAGGTTCAGGTTTTTTTTTTTCAACGGGAACGGTAACGGCGAGCGAAGCCGCGGTCGGCCGCTAGTTTAGTATAAAATGTATAATCTCAATTCTTTGCGACTGTATGTAAGTAGTACCTAAAACCAGTGTTTATATCAGGTATACTCTACCCACTATTAGGTAGACACCGTAGACATTTGAGTTGTCCTCTTTCAAACCACGTGGCGATGCGCAGAACGAAATTGTAATATTAATTATCGTTTTGCGCAACACCACGTGGTTCTTCATTCGGCTGACATCTTGTTGTATACCTACCTCAACCTAGCTTGATGTCTGTAAGCAATTTGTTATTGACCAGGTATGTTCTATTTTCCAAAGATTTGGTGCATGATTGGCATTTATTGAATAGCAATTCGGTGTAAATGGTGTAATACCTACAGCTGGCAAAACTTAATTGAGTCTCACTTTGTTATATAGCCCGAGTCTTGTGAAGCGTAGGTCGGTACCTACTACCCACCAAATTGTTCATGACATTCCTCACTTTTCAGCAATTATCTGGTAACTTATCCGGTAGGGTAAAGGAGATATATAAGTAGATATATAAATACTTAACTATTTTTTTTTCTATGGGTGGGGTAGGTGTGACTCTTAACATCGATGTAAGTTGGTCAAAAGAAGACCTTTTAAAACTACTTAGATATGAATCACTAGAAATCATATCCAAATAGCGTGAATCCCAGAAAGACTGATTTCAAAAATTTCTGAAATTCAATATGAATATCAGAAAATAATTTTAATATTTTTAATTAGGTATTTCATGTTGTTTAGTAATAGTTTTTGTAAATAATGTATATTCTGTTGTAAATAAAATATATTACTTTAATTAAAAAAAAAAAAAAAAAAAAAAATATATGAATATTGGATAATAATATATTCGTGACACAGAATGCTGAATGCAGTTATACCTAATAAACAATGAAGGCTTATGACGGTAATTTAAAAAAATTGAGTAGTCAGTAGATTAGGAGAAAAACCTTAAATATTATGCACACAAAGTTTTGAATGTGTAGCTCATGATAAGTACCTACTTATTAGGTAGGAAGGTACCTAACCTACAAGAAAAAACCTACCTACCTTCTAGAATAATCTTGCTCATAAAATAATAAAACCATGCATGGGGACTCTAGTCGATAGGTATATCTATACTAATATGTTATTATAAAGAGGAAAGATTTGTATTTTTGTATGATTGTAATGAATAAACTAAAAAACTAGATCCTGTGCCGATTTCAAAAATCCTTTCACCATTGGAAAGTTCCATTCAAAGTGAGTGACATAAGCTATTATTTATGTGTTTAAAAAATGAATGTCCACCCGTGCGAAGCCGGGACAGGCCGCCAGTTGTTTATAAATTGATTGAAACTAGTTTTACCGTCTTCTACATTCAAAAGCTCTTTCGAAAACAGCTTGCAATGAAAACATGTTCTTAGATAGGTTTGTGAGCAATCTAATATGTAAAGCTAGCCAAAACGCTGTGACGAGATCTCGTGGGCTGGGTCACAGATGAATCAATAGTTATTATGGTTGCGCAAAGAAATGAATTCTAATAATAATCGTATTTCCTTCTTGCATAGCCACGTCATTTGCAGGTTCATGGTTTTAAAACGTCAGTGACGATATTTTAAGGCCTGCGCACACCTAGGTCGCTGGCGATAGCGATCAGTGAAACGCTGTCAAATTTGACAGCGTTTCACTGATCGACGACGGTATCACATAAATTACTGTATGCGCAGTCGCATATTGTATGCACATAATGTACCTAAGCTACACTGCAAAAAAGTAATCTATTGTAGATGATTTATATAGCGTCAGGGGCAACTGGTGATTACACAAGCCCTATTTGCGGAACGCCTGGGACAGGATTTTAGATGGAATAAGCTTGCCCAGCACCTATACCATCCTGACAGCTCAGTCGGCCTAATCCACAGGAGAGACATGGTCAATATCATGATCATGGTCATCATCATCATGGTCATGGTGGAGCTGACTAAGCCACGGGTTTCCTTACGATGTTTTCCTTCACCGGTTGAGAGCACTAGCATTGTGTACATACATTTTTCAACAGAAAATCTCATTGGTACACGACTGGATTCGAGCCCACGGCCTTAGGATCGGAAGGCGGGGCCGCTACCACTAGACCACCAGTGCTCTCTAGCTACACTGCATTTACCGCAAAAAGCCATACCGTGACATTCAAGCCCATATACAAAGCTAGGCCCAATTATCTGTCATCAACTCATCACATGAGACATTCATTATGTCACTGCAATTATCCACTTGTAACGGAAAGCGGATGTCATATTATGTGAACTTAAAAATATGCAGCCATTATTGCAACCAATCATTACTAACCGATATGTCATAATGTACTGCGGACTTGATAAAATGATCAAGCTGGAGTCAAATCCAATGAGTTATATATCAATGAGTTTGCTGTCAAAAAATTATGAGCACTAGGCCAGTATCAAACGGAGAAGAAGAACATTGAGAGTGAACCATAAATCTACATACTTCGAGTGAACAATTATTAAGTTCGAAACCATGTGTCAAGTGCACGAAAGGAGCCTCCTTGGGACGCACTTAAAAAATCTCTCAATTAATTTAATTATTTTCATGATTTCCATAAAAAATTCAATATTGCATGCCTAGATATAAGCAGAATACATTGGACATTGCCTATTATAGTTGAAAATCTTTTCGACACGTATTTCAAGCAATAAATTTACTTTGACTTTGACTTTATAATCCTTCACTAGAAAAAAAGAAAAGAAAGATCGAAAGAAAACTTGTTTATTTGATCCACGAACACGTATAACAAATAGGTAACAATAAGAAAAAATACAACTAAAAACTAAAAGGACCGACTTCGTTATTTCAAAAGAAGCTGAGAGCAATACTAGCTGACAAATGTTATTACACAGTAAATCAATTTATGACGGACGACCTACTGACAAACATTACAATTAGTTGATTTACCTTAATTATTATTATTATTTTTTATCATTGACATTTATAGCAATGTTAGACAAACCTTTTTTGTTAGTTTTTAAGTGACATTGTTAATTTAAATTTTACATGCCCATAAGGGCAGAATTACAATGGATCTATAAAAATGAACCATTAACAACCCTGTACTTGTAATTCTGTAAATATTTCCACTTTGACTTTGACCTTGAAAAGAAAACATAGAAATAAACATAAAGCTTGGACAGGTAGGTAGGCGCACTACACTGGTTCGCCAAAAATTGGACGACAATAAGAAGTGTAACCAAATGACTATCATTTTAAAAAGCTATCCTACATCGTATCATTGTGAAAGAAAGCCAATGTTCTCATTATAACGCCAGTGTTAATACTGCACAGCGATTTCCATAATAATTGCATGCAATGCGAAATAAAAATGGACGTGTCTGATTCAGCCTTGCTTTGCCATCACCTAAAGCCATAATGTTTTATAGCAAAGCAACTTATCTTTATTGGACTATCTATATTACTAAATGAGAAAGTGTGTGATGTTTGATTGTTAGACAATTATCCACGCGCATCTTAGATATATTTTATTTTCAGGAAACTTTTCTTCGGGTGCGATATTTATTGGTGGTTGTTCTTTATCATGGTTGATTATCAGCAGTCACTATTAGATAGGACTACCATCCGTCCGGATTAGAGTCTGGACGTGCCTTTGTAATTTAGTTTGCGCGCTATTCAGTGTTTTATAACGCTTTTATTAGCTTCACCTGCATATGTGTTTGCTTGTATGTACGTTTGCTTGTATGTAACCGACCTCTTTGAGCTCGATTTTGTCCTACTTTGAACGATCAGATTTGATTCAAACTTTGCACACCTGTCAAAGGTCGATGACAATGCAATAATATGAAAAAAATATAATTAAAAAAAATATATATAGGTACCTATAGTTTAAAAAACTAAAAAAAACACGCTTTTATAACTAATTGAACTAAAAAGTTACAAAGTTAAAAATAAAACTGTAATAATCGATTGAAAAATTTATATTATTGTACAAAAAAGCGCGGTGTTTTCAATCGATTATTACAGTTTTATTTTTAACTTTTTAGTTCAATTATAAAAGCGTGTTTTTTTAGTTTTTGAAACTATAATTTATTTTAATATCGAATCTAATAAGCAGCTACCTATGTCAGTTTTTTTTTAAATAAATGAAGGCATGGCCTTTGCCTAGCAGGCTGAATAAAAAAGAAACTAAATCATTAGGGGTGTTATTAATAATCCTGGCATAGCGTTGGACTAGTTAATCCGTGTTTTGTCACATTTGCTCGAGTTGACAATTGCATGTCAATGCAAGAGACAAAACACGAATTAACTAGTCCAACGCTACGCCAGGATTATTAATAAGGCCCTAGGAATACAAACCCAAGCGCCTCGATGATGTTTCATAGTTTCATCTTGTCTAATGCGTACTTACGTTCGCACTGTCAGCAGCGTGTGGTAGTTGGCTACCACACGCTGCTGACAGTGCGAACATATTTTATCAATATATTTTCAAATATATTATATTATCTATATTTATTGATACATGAATCGATTTTCATCTATTTGACGATGATTATAATTATTTATATTTCAATTTAGATTTTAATATATTATGTTGTGCGAGTTTAAGTAATGACATTGACTAAAGGCCTGCGCACATCTAGCGCGAATGCGATGGCGATCAGTAAAACGCTGTTAAATATCGCTGTCATATTTGACAGCGTTTCAGTGATCGCCGTTGACATCGGGCTAGATGTGCGCAAGGGTTTAGTATCTACTCTAGGAAGAACGTTGAACTTTTTTTTTGTCAGCTCCGCACCATGCTATAATACCCTACCATGTTAAGTTAGTAATAATGAAAACAACATTTTTGCCCTTAGTGTACGTTAAGCCCCTCGCGACGAGCCAATTCTGAAATAACCTACAAAAATAGATTTTTTCACAAATAGTCTCGCCACGTGGGGGCACTGTGACGTGGCTGGCGCTTTCACTGGGTTCCTCACGAAATTGAAGAGTGCGTTATAGAAATTGGCGCTTGCTTATAATATCATAGAAATACCGAGCTAGCGGAAAAACTTAGATACCTACTAATTTGATTAGCTTTGACATTCTAGTTCTAGACGTTGCACAAGATCACTGTTTTTTTATTGATTGAAGTCCTGTGCACACCTAGGTCGCTGGCGATGGCGATCAATGAAACGCCGTCAAATATCGTGTGCGCAGGCCTTTAGAAACATGTTTTGACTGTGACAACATTAAATGAACGACTGTGATGCTGATGCATTTTAGAATATTAGTAGGTAGGTACAAAACAGAATATACTTGTTTAAACGTGTTTAGTCGCTTTTGTGCCAATAAAATAGTTCCGTCCCTGTTTTGAACATAGTGTAAAATAGAGACTAAAGTCGCCGAGATGGCGATCAGTGAAACGCTGTGAAATATGACAGTGTTTCACTGATTGCCATCGCTATCGCCTAGATGTGCGCAAGGCTTAACTTTATTAATAATTAATTAATTATTTATTAATCTGAAATTCGGAGGATGATGGCTGCGCTATCGTATTAGGGTACACCTGTAAGGATAAGGCAATGTGTATAAATTTTATTTTTATTTTTTATTTTTAGCCTGTGTCGTCCCACTGCAGGGCAAATGCCACCCTCCCCTTCTTCCACACCTCTCGATCTTTGGCTGCAATGCCAGTCGTTCGTATGACAATCGAGATCGTCCCGCCATCTATATATATATAACTCAAAGGTGACTGACTGACTGACATAGTGATCTATCAACGCACAGCCCAAACCACTGGACGGATCGGGCTAAAATTTGGCATGCAGGTAGATGTTATGACGTAGGCATCCGCTAAGAAAGGAAAATGGAAAATTATTTTCCAAAGAGGAGAAAAAGGGGAAAAATGGTTATAAGAAAAATCAACGCACAGCCTAAACCGTTAGCCCTAGAAGCATGAAACTTAGAAGATGTATTCCTCTAATAGAGCAGAGGTGCACTAAGAAAGAAAATAGGAAAATTCTTTCCCTAAAAGAAGAAAAACGGAAAATGATTTAAAGAAAAATCACAAAAAATAACTTTACAAAATACGCAAAAAAAAACATTAAAAATTTTCGGCTACCGCAGCATCTGGCACCAGGTTCGATTACACACAAAGGTTCACAAACAAACCGATGATAACCACTACGACAAAATCGCGGGAAACATCTATCATACTTAAACTAAACACTGTTGAAAAAAATCGGCTCCAACAGCACTCACCTTAAAATTCAAATACACTCTAAAGTACAAGCTCAAATCTATGGTAACTAGCAGTTGGTCATGTCAAATTAAAAAAATCTGATACGATTATACACCAACACGCATACGAAACCCCAAATTAGCCACTAACATAAAATCACAAAAAATAGCTTTACAAAATACGAAAAAAACATTAAAAAAATTTCAGCTACCGCAGCATTTGTCACCAGGTTTTAATACACACTAATGTTTACAAAAAAGCCGATGATAACCACTAAGACAAAATCAAGGGAAACATCTATCATACTTAAACTAAACAATGCTGAAAAAAATCAGCTCCAACAGCACTCGCCTTCAAATTCAAATACACTCTAAAGTACAAGCTCAAAACTATAGTAAACAGCAGTTGGTCATGTCAAATTAAAAATCTGATTCGATTATACACCAACACCCATACGACACCCCAAATTAGCCACTAATATAACATAAAATCACAAAAAATAGCTTTACAAAATACGAAAAAAAAACATTAAAAAAATTTCAGCTACCGCAGCGTTTGTCCCCAGGTTTTAATACACACAAATGTTTACAAAAAAAACCGATGATAACCACTAAGACATAATCACGGAAAACATCTATCATACTTAAACTAAACACTGCTGAAAAAAATCGGCTCCAACAGCACTCGCCTTCAAATTCAAATACACTCTAAAGTACAAGCTCAAAACTATAGTAAACAGCAGTTGGTCATGTCAAATTAAAAATCTGATTCGATTATACACCAACACCCATACGACACCCCAAATTAGCCACTAATATAACATAAAATCACAAAAAATAGCTTTACAAAATACGAAAAAAAAACATTAAAAAAATTTCAGCTACCGCAGCGTTTGTCCCCAGGTTTTAATACACACAAATGTTTACAAAAAAACCGATGATAACCACTAAGACATAATCACGGAAAACATCTATCATACTTAAACTAAACACTGCTGAAAAAAATCGGCTCCAACAGCACTTGCCTTCAAATTCAAATACACTCTAAAGTACAAGCTCAAAACTATAGTAACCAGCAATTGGTCATGTCAAATAAAAAAATCTGATTCGATTATACACCAAGACGCATACGAAACCCCTAATTAGCCACTAATATAACATAAAATCACAAAAAATAGCTTTACAAAATACAAAAAAAAACACTCAAAAATTTTCAGCTACCGCAGCATTTGTCACCAGGTTTTAATACACACAAATGTTTACAAAAAAAACAATGATAACCACTAAGACAAAATCGCGGAGAACATCTATCATACTTAAACTAAACACTGCTGAAAAAAATCGGCTCCAACAGCACTCGCCTTCAAATTCAAATACACTCTAAAGTACAAGCTCAAAACTATAGTAACCAGCAATTGGTCATGTCAAATAAAAAAAATCTGATTCGATTATACACCAACACGCATACGAAACCCCAAATTAGCCACTAATATAACATAAAATCACAAAAAATAGCTTTACAAAATACAAAAAAATCATTAAAAAAATTTCAGCTACCGCAGCATTTGTCACCAGGTTTTAATACACACTAATGTTTACAAAAAAACCAATGATAACCACTAAGACAAAATCGCGAAAAACATCTATCATACTTAAACTAAACACTGCTGAAAAAAATCGGCTCCAACAGCACTCGCCTTCAAATTCAAATACACTCTAAAGTACAAGCTCAAAACTATAGTAACCAGCTTGGTCATGTCAAATAAAAAAAATCTGATTCGATTATACACCAACACGCATACGAAACCCCAAATTAGCCACTAATCTAAATATATAAAACTCTTTCGTTACTGACTGACTGACTGACTCACTGACTGACTGACAATCAACGCACAGCCTAAACCGTTAGTCCTAGAAGCATGAAACTTGGAGGGTATGTTCCTCTTATAGCGTAGAGGTGTACTAAGAAAGGAAATTGGAAAATTATTTCCCGAAGAGGAATAAAAGGGGAAAAAAGGTTTTAAGAAAAATCTACACACAGCCTAAACCATTAGTCCTAGAAGCATTAAACTTGGAAGATGTGTTCCTCTTATAGAGCAAAGGTGCACTAAGAAAAAAAATAGGAAAATTATTTCCCTAAAAGAAGAAAAAAGGGAAAACCAGTTTAAAGAAAAATCACAAAAAATTGCTTTGCAAAATACGCAAAAAAACAGTAAAAAAAAATCTGCTACCGCAGCTTCTGTCACTAAATTTGAATACACACAAAAGTTTACATAAACCCCACCGTAACCACTAAGACAAAATCGCGGAAAACACCTATCATACCGAAACTAAACACCGCACCGCTTCAAAAAATGGCTAAAGAACATGCTCAAAACTATGGTAACCAGCTGGTCATGTCAAATTAAAAAAATCTGATTCGATTATACACCAACACGCATACGAAACCCTAAATTAGCCACTAATCTAAATATATAAAACTCTTTCGTTACTGACTGACTGACTGACTCACTGACTGACTGACAATCAACGCACAGCCTAAACCGTTAGTCCTAGAAGCATGAAACTTGGAGGGTATGTTCCTCTTATAGCGTAGAGGTGTACTAAGAAAGGAAATTGGAAAATTATTTCCCGAAGAGGAATAAAAGGGGAAAAAAGGTTTTAAGAAAAATCTACACACAGCCTAAACCATTAGTCCTAGAAGCATTAAACTTGGAAGATGTGTTCCTCTTATAGAGCAAAGGTGCACTAAGAAAAAAAATAGGAAAATTATTTCCCTAAAAGAAGAAAAAAGGGAAAACCAGTTTAAAGAAAAATCACAAAAAATTGCTTTGCAAAATACGCAAAAAAACAGTAAAAAAAAATCTGCTACCGCAGCTTCTGTCACTAAATTTGAATACACACAAAAGTTTACATAAACCCCACCGTAACCACTAAGACAAAATCGCGGAAAACACCTATCATACCGAAACTAAACACCGCACCGCTTCAAAAAATGGCTAAAGAACATGCTCAAAACTATGGTAACCAGCTGGTCATGTCAAATTAAAAAAATCTGATTCGATTATACACCAACACGCATACGAAACCCTAAATTAGCCACTAATATAACATAAAACCACAAAAAATAGCTTTACAAAATACGCAAAAAAAAAGGTTAAAAAAAATTCTGCTACCGCAGCATCTGTCACCAGGTTTTAATACACACAAATGTTTACAAAAAAACCGATGATAACCACCAAGACAAAATTGCGGGAATCATCTATCATACTTAAGCTAAACACCGCTGAAAAAAATCGGCTACAACAGCACTCGCCTTCAAATTCAAATAAACTCTAAAGTACATGCTCAAAACTATGGTAACCAGCAGTTGGTCACGTCAAATTAAAAAAATTGATTCGATTATACACCAACACGCATACGAAACCCAAAATTAGCCACTAATATAACATAAAATCACCAAAAATAGCTTTACAAAATACGCAAAAAAAAACGTTAAAAAATTTCCTGCTACCGCAGCATTTGTCACCAGGTTTTAATACACACAAATGTTTACAATAAAACCAAAGATAAACACTTAGACAAAATTGAGGGAATTATCTATCATACTTAAACTAAACACCTTTGAAAGAAATCGGCTACAACAGCACTCGCCTTCAAATTCAAAGACACTCTAAAGTACATGCTCAAAACTATGGTAACCAGCAGTTGGTCATGTCAAATTAAAAATTCAGATTCGATTATACACCAACATGCATACGAAACCCCAAATTAGCCACTAATATAACATAAAATCACAAAAAATAGCTTTACAAAATACGCAAAAAAAAACATTAAAAAATTTTCAGCTACCGCAGCATTTGTCACCAGGTTTTAAAATGTTTACAAAAAAACCGATGATAACCACCAAGACAAAATTGCGGGAATCATCTATCATACTTAAACTAAACACCGCTGAAAAAAAACAGCTACAACAGAACTCGCCTTCAAATTCAAATACACTCTAAAGTACAAGCTCAAAACTATGGTAACTTGCATTTGATCATGTCAAACTAAAAAAACCAGATTCGATCATACACCAACGAATACGATAGCCCAAATTAGCCACTGAAACAAATCACGAAAACGAGCTTTACAAAATACGCAAAAAAAAACATTGAAAAATTTTCAACTACCGCAGCATCTGTCACCAGGTTTGAATACACACAAAGGTTTACAAAAAACCCCATGATAACCACTAAGACAAAATCGCGGGAAGCACCTATCATACCAAAACTAAACACAGCTGAAAAAAATCGGCTACAACAGCATTTACCATCTTTCGAACACACTTTATATAGTTTTGAATGCAAACTCAAAACTAAGGTAACCAGCACTTGGTCATGTAAAACCAACGCATACAAAACCCAACTTAGCCACTAAGGCAAATTCACGAAAAATAACTCTCAAAAAATACGCAAAAAACAGTGAAAACATATCAATAGTTGTCCGCTTTCCACAATGAAATAGTTTCTTTTAAACGAACTCAAACTATGACTTTATACTAACCACGCGGACGAAGTCGCGGGTGACAGCTAGTATAACATAAAACCACAAAAAATAGCTTTACAAAATACGCAAAAAAAAAGGTTAAAAAAAATTCTGCTACCGCAGCATCTGTCACCAGGTTTTAATACACACAAATGTTTACAAAAAAACCGATGATAACCACCAAGACAAAATTGCGGGAATCATCTATCATACTTAAGCTAAACACCGCTGAAAAAAATCGGCTACAACAGCACTCGCCTTCAAATTCAAATAAACTCTAAAGTACATGCTCAAAACTATGGTAACCAGCAGTTGGTCACGTCAAATTAAAAAAATTGATTCGATTATACACCAACACGCATACGAAACCCAAAATTAGCCACTAATATAACATAAAATCACCAAAAATAGCTTTACAAAATACGCAAAAAAAAACGTTAAAAAATTTCCTGCTACCGCAGCATTTGTCACCAGGTTTTAATACACACAAATGTTTACAATAAAACCAAAGATAAACACTTAGACAAAATTGAGGGAATTATCTATCATACTTAAACTAAACACCTTTGAAAGAAATCGGCTACAACAGCACTCGCCTTCAAATTCAAAGACACTCTAAAGTACATGCTCAAAACTATGGTAACCAGCAGTTGGTCATGTCAAATTAAAAATTCAGATTCGATTATACACCAACATGCATACGAAACCCCAAATTAGCCACTAATATAACATAAAATCACAAAAAATAGCTTTACAAAATACGCAAAAAAAAACATTAAAAAATTTTCAGCTACCGCAGCATTTGTCACCAGGTTTTAAAATGTTTACAAAAAAACCGATGATAACCACCAAGACAAAATTGCGGGAATCATCTATCATACTTAAACTAAACACCGCTGAAAAAAAACAGCTACAACAGAACTCGCCTTCAAATTCAAATACACTCTAAAGTACAAGCTCAAAACTATGGTAACTTGCATTTGATCATGTCAAACTAAAAAAACCAGATTCGATCATACACCAACGAATACGATAGCCCAAATTAGCCACTGAAACAAATCACGAAAACGAGCTTTACAAAATACGCAAAAAAAAACATTGAAAAATTTTCAACTACCGCAGCATCTGTCACCAGGTTTGAATACACACAAAGGTTTACAAAAAACCCCATGATAACCACTAAGACAAAATCGCGGGAAGCACCTATCATACCAAAACTAAACACAGCTGAAAAAAATCGGCTACAACAGCATTTACCATCTTTCGAACACACTTTATATAGTTTTGAATGCAAACTCAAAACTAAGGTAACCAGCACTTGGTCATGTAAAACCAACGCATACAAAACCCAACTTAGCCACTAAGGCAAATTCACGAAAAATAACTCTCAAAAAATACGCAAAAAACAGTGAAAACATATCAATAGTTGTCCGCTTTCCACAATGAAATAGTTTCTTTTAAACGAACTCAAACTATGACTTTATACTAACCACGCGGACGAAGTCGCGGGTGACAGCTAGTCGTGTATAAATAAATAAAATATTATAAGTTTAAAAAACTTGAGAAACCGACTTCATTGTCAAACGGCTAAACCGATTTTAATCAAATTTGTTTGGAACAATCTGGACGTAAGAATAACCTTCCAAATAAAAAAATAATTTTCTTAATCGGTTCATAAATGACGGAGGCATGCAGTTACAAACATTAAAAAAAATATTTAATAAAAAAGGCAACATCGATTTTAATAAAATTAAAATGGGACCAATCTGGAAGCAGTACCTTTCAGATAAAAAAATATTTTTTCAAATCGGCTCACAAATGACGAAGTTATGCGGTAACAAATATTAAAAATAAAAAAAAATACAACCGAATTGAGAACCTCCTCCTTTTTGATTGGAAGTCGGTTAAAAATAATAATTTTATTTTACAGTTGGCCAGCGATGGCTACGTGGTGCTGGAAGATTTCCTTTGGCCGGAGGAGTGTGACGAGCTCTGCGAAGCTGGCGTACAGTTTACCACCGAGCTACCTGATCCTAGCGAGAGATGTATTTTCTCCACGACGGATGCTAAGAATAAGGTAAGACCATTAAGGATAGCAACCCGCAGCAAAGAGTTTCAAATCATCCTTTGAACCTCTAAGTTTGAACCATAACACGAGCGCACAAAAACTGCACGACCTTATTCCCCCATCACCCTTTTACCTCCGGACATCTAGACGCACGGGACAAGTGCCACTCCTTCATGGTAGATATTCCACATTCTCGTACAAAGCGCTTTGACTCCACTTTTATAGCACGAACTGCCAAGGAGTGGAACTCTCTTCCGACGTCAGTATTTCCGGAACAATTTAGGTTTTTTTTGGACAAGAGTGGACAGGTGGGTTATGGCTAAGCATGCTCCATCTTAGTCTTATCCATCTTTATCCTAACTTTCCAGCAAAATGCTTTGCTATCTATATTTAAAATAAAACACAGCCTGTTGCCAAGCACTGTTTATGAAAGAGTTTGCAATTGACGGGGCATAAATTGGCGACCGCCAGATTCGTCCTGCGTTTATCCATTTGAGCTATCTACTGCTATTGAACATCACGTAATGGGCTCAATTGGTCGCCTATATAGGACGCACAATTGCTTACATAAGGGTATAAACTCTGCATAGTTACTTGAATAGCGGCAACTGTTCGTCCACCCGACTTCTCTGCTGGGTGATTCAGACCTTAACTCCCCTTGATTTTATTGTTTGTTTTGTGTAATACCCTAAACCGACGAGCATGTATGAAGAATGTTATGAGAGTGAATGAAGCGAAAGAGGTGTGTCAGGATCGTAGCAAGTGGAAATCCGTGATCTCTGCCTACCTCCATGGGAATAAGGCGGGATTTTATGTATGTATGTGTTCTATATGCGAAAGTAACTCTGTCTGTCTGTCGAGCTTTCACGCCAAAACTAATACTAAGCCGATTAAAATGAAATTTGGTACACAATTATTCTATGTGGCATTTTCCTTTGAGCGCTCCTATATGGTTTAGAAGGCACGGCACGGCAAGCATAGGCAAGCTGCTGTCGTTCTCGACTTGCTTGAAATCTGCATCATCAGAGTTCCATTTAACCGACTAGAAACTTTTCTTATTTTCAGCATGCCAAAGATGTGTATTTCTTCGAGAGCAACGATAAAATAAGACCATTCTTCGAAGATGCGGCGGTAGATGCAGAAGGAAACCTCTTGGTGCCAGCCAGTGTTTCTCTAAACAAGGTGAGTCTATAGCAGGGGTGCTCAAACGGTCGATCGCGATCGTCCGGTCGATCTCGAACGCTTTTCGAGTCGATCGCCAGCAATATACTTAATATAGGCACCCAGTAGAATTTCTGGAAATACGCGGATAATGGCATGCATGATCACCTAGAAATAGCTCAACTGATCCAAATCAGTGCCAGATGGAAGCGTCCCCACAACGCTGGCGGCATTGCCACGCCAAATAGCATTGCTGATGCCTACCTACATATGAGTTTAGTCGATCCCGTGCTTTCAAAATACTAAGTATCTGGTCGATCGCCGACACTATGGGTGTTACGTAGCGTTGGACTAGTTAATCCGTGTTTTGTCTCTTGCATTGACATGCAATTGTCAACTCGAGCAAATGTGACAAAACACGGATTAACTAGTCCAACGCTACGCCAGGATTATTAATAACACCCTATAAGTGTGAGCCCTGGTCTATAGGGTGTCAGTAAGTATCTAATATTTCTGATCTAATATTTCTAATATGTACCTACCTACATACCTATTAATTTTTTTTTTTAAATAAGAAGCGTAACGTAACACTATTTCGCTTCGTTATTCTATGCTTTTGAGCCCGAAGTCCCAGTGCATTTATAACATTTCGTTACCAAATGTTGTTTTCGTTTTGCCTATTTGTCTCTGTCTATTGTATGGAGAAAAGATGAGACAACAACTATAACTACGTAACGTATTTTTGCCGTCTCATATTTTCTCCATACAATAGAGAGAGATAAATAGGCGAAACGAAAACAACATTTGGTAATGAAACGTGGTAGCAAAACTCCGACTTCGGGTACTTGGGCGCCGAATGGCAAATGAAAACACTTTCTTTTTCCTATCGTGCCGCTAGTTCTTTTAAACAGCATTTTTTTTGCGTCTCAAAGAGGTTCCTTCCGTGCATGTAATAGATATGCTTGCTTTGTAAAAAAGTAAGCCACTTACCTAAAACTTCAATAAATTTAAATACTTTTTACCTATGTAGGACTAGGTACTTTACCTATATACCGAGTGATGTTTGAATTAAGTAAGTTAGTGAGCAATACTGAATCTCTTGTGTCCTTGTCAGGCTTCGGAACCAAATCGGTATTTCAAGATAACTCCGTATTTGTGGTTACCTACTGGTACCACAGTCAATGCTTTGTCCAGTTTAATTTAATCTTTTTAGTACAGTAGTCTATTGTGTGTGTGAATACAACACAAATTGTGGGTCACATGAACTCAGTTTCCACGTGTCTACGTGTTTCCGTTTTTATCCCGAATGACCTTTGATAAAAAGATGAATCGGTTAGGGTAATATAGATATGTACTTACCTCTACTCTTTAAAAGGCAGAGTAGTCAAATTGGGCCACGATTCTGTTGTACTAATAAGGTTCAATCAAACGTCAACGTAAACTTATATTCCATGGATGATGAATGTTACGGTTTCCGAATTTTCAAATGGCGACTATGTAAACTAAAAAAAAAAACAGCTGGGCTATATTTTGAATACATTGGATTGGAGTCAATTTGTGAGTGCAAAGTTGCATATAGTCTGTATGCCTCAAATTAATCGACGGAGGGCACAGCGTAATAGGTCATGCTTCTGAAGTACGTGACTGGCAACGTACCTAATGCTGTACAATGTATGCATAGATGCATTGCTTCGTGTATATTTTAAGAAGAAAATCATACATTCATCATCAGCCTGAAGAAGTCCACTGCTGGACATAGGCCTCCCCTACACATTTCCAGGAAGAACGATTCTGAGCTCTTTCCATCCACCGGCTTCCCACAATCCATCGGTCTATCTGGTGGGTGGGCGCCCTACTTTTCATCTTCCGGTTCGTGGTCGCCATTCGAGAACCTTTATTCCCCAACGGTTGTCGGTTCTTCGAGCTATATCCGTGACCTTGGTTCTTCTACGGATATCCTCATTTCTGATTCTATCAAGTAGTGAAACTCCCAGCATGACAATTACAATACATCTATAAGAAGAACATAAAAAAATATATATTTCGTGTGACGTCAAAGGCTCTGCCTGAAATCCAGCGCTGCTTGGCATGGTAGATAATGCCTTGTCAGGCAGCAAAAAGCTGTGTCGGGGCCTATTTGGCATATTTTAATTTTACTTAAGAGGCCGGCGGAGGGCGAATTTTCATACAAACGTAATACCAAAATGATTACTAGTTTAGGCAGATTTTCACTAAGGTTCCTGAACAGTTTAAATTTTCAATTACTTACCTCAAATGAAATAAACACCAATCGCATTTTACACATTTTTTTCATTGCAAAATGTGATTGGCGTTAATTTCATTTGAGGTAAGTAATTTAAAATAAAAACTGTTCAGGAACCTAGATAAATACAATTATTACAATAACATAGTGAAAATCTGCTTAAATTAGTAATCATGTTGGTATTACGTTTGTATGAAAATTCGCACTCCGCCGGCCCCTTAAGTATAAGTTCATAGGTAAAAAGAAAGAAAGAAAATAATTATATTTTCTTCCTTTCTTTATAAAAAAACCTTTCACTATCCCCAGGTTGGACACGCACTGCATCTTCTGCACCCACTCTTCAGATGCTACACGTACTGCGACCGTGTCAAGTCCACCTGCGCCGAATTTGATTTCCTAGAGCCAGCAGTTGTTCAAAGCATGCTCATATACAAGAACCCCGGCATCGGGGGTGAGGGTGAGTGGATATGTCAACTAACTACTAAGCCAAACGAATCTTTTCTATGAGATTCGTTTTCTGTCAAGTCCACCTGCGCCGAATTTGATTTCCTAGAGCCAGTAGTTGTTCAAAGCATGCTCATATACAAGAACCCCGGCATCGGGGGTGAGGGTGAGTGGATATGTCAACTAACTACTAAGCCAAACGAATCTTTTCTATGAGATTCGTTTTCTGTCAAGTCCACCTGCGCCGAATTTGATTTCCTAGAGCCAGTAGTTGTTCAAAGCATGCTCATATACAAGAACCCCGGCATCGGGGGTGAGGGTGAGTGGATATGTCAACTAACTACTAAGCCAAACGAATCTTTTCTATGAGATTCGTTTTCTGTCAAGTCCACCTGCGCCGAATTTGATTTCCTAGAGCCAGTAGTTGTTCAAAGCATGCTCATATACAAGAACCCCGGCATCGGGGGTGAGGGTGAGTGGATATGTCAACTAACTACTAAGCCAAACGAATCTTTTCTATGAGATTCGTTTTCTGTCATTTTGGGGAGTCACATAGCTTTTCCATTAGGTATAATTGTTTTTCTAGTGTTATTTTGAGTTCTGTTGTGTAATTTCGGTGGTATTTTAACAAACATTACATAAGATCTTAGCTCAAAGTGTTAGCAGTTGGAATGAAAGTGTATTTCGTGATATTCTGATATGATCGAAAAGGTTTCTGACCGAATTTATATTCTCTTTGGTTTCTGATGGTTTTGAAAACAAACGGCCATCATTTTGTTTTCAAAGCCAAGTAGGGCCGACTTGTCTATGACTGACTTGACTTGACGAAAAAGTATTCTAACTATGTAATATTTACATTCAGAAGAAGGAGAAGAATCTTTTGTATTATTGTGGGAAACACTTAATTTTTATCTATGTAATATATCATCATTCATCAATCATCATTATACTCACTAAACTACACGACACTGGCAAAATTGATCCGAAATGGACAGATGCCATTCATCAAAAAAGGAAAGGAAAGGAAACACGTATCGAGAAACATGTATGATTATATATTTTTTCTCCCGAAACAATAGCAGGAACGGGTAAAAAACTACCAAAACAGGCGAAGCAGCACTGGCCGCTGGTCTCTCCTAAAAAAGGGTTCGAACTAGTTTCTTTTTTACAGTTATAGCGCATCAGGATGCCACTTATCTGTACACCGAGCCGACCCCACCAATCGGCTTCTGGATCGCCCTCGAAGACGCCACGGTTGAGAACGGCTGCCTGTGGATCGCTAAGGGCTCGCATACGTCGGGCGTGCACCGGCGTATGATGAGGAATCCTGACAAGGACTCCGAGGAACTAATAATCTATGACAAGCCAGCTCCGACATACCCTGAGTCGAGCTTTACCGCCGTTCCAGTCAAGAAGGGTTAGTATAAAGCTAAGCTAAGCTCTTGCATCTGATGCACTTTGAAATACTTTCCGGCTATGAGAGTATAGGTAGCGGCACATAACTTTAGCGGTGACTGTTATTGCGCAGAAGTCAAAAATAAGGTACCTGAGGGGGGCTAGTGGAATGAAGTGAAGGGCGGGCGTGCGTAGCGCTGATTGGCTCTCCAGTCGCACTCCGCTCTCTGTACCAATAGGACACTCTGCACACATCCACACATCCAGTGTGCGCGACATCGCACACTACGTCGCATGCGCAATTGCGCAGCGCGTAGCGCTCACCGCTAAAGTTATGTGCCGCTAGTTATAACCAGGGTCTTATTAATAATCCTGGCGTAGCGTTGGACTAGTTAATCCGTGTTTTGTCTCTTGCATTGACATGCAATTGTCAACTCGAGCAAATGTGACAAAGCACGGATTAACTAGTCCAACGCTACGCCGCCAGGATTATTAATAACACCGCTAGTGTCTGCGTCATTGTTTTTGTATTCAGTAGGCCTACCACAAGCTCTGTCTGACTCGGTCTCTGGCTCTGGGTTTGAGTCTGTGTGAGTGTTGACTAAATAAATCCTACGCCAAAACGTCACACACACAGTATAATACGCTGGTGAGCACTCACAAAGACTCAAAACCAGAGCCAGAGACAGAGCTTATTGCAGGCCTACAGATCCAGTTGACGAATAAAAAACGAACTTGTGTCTATCCTTCTGTTACCGCTCTCAAAGCTATACATATATAAGACTTAGAAAAGATAGATATAGCTTTGTTAATCATGCAGTGAGCGCACTAGAATTGTTACTTGCAAGGTAGGCATTGCAAATGAAATGTTCAATCATGAAATACCCACTGCATTGCCACTACACTTCCTTATAAAGTAAGGAATTGCATACATCTTAATGCTTTGTAGACTGTACAGTGTACATTGCAAGTTTACCTGGGTGGGGCAATTTATTTTCTATCAATTAGACTGAGAGCAATAGGGCCTCAGTCCCTAGGCAGTCCTAGGGCATATCGCCTTAGCCTTAAGCACATCTTGGCGATCTGCGATGGCGACCAGTTTCAGCATAGGTATAGCATACATCCGCGCACATTACCGTGAACTTACTGCTGCGTTTATACTCGCGTGTTCGGCAAGTTTCGGCAAGTTTATCATGCGCACTTGATGTGCGGGCAGGTTTTTCCATGGAAAAACCTGCCTAAAAACTGCACGTGTTGCTCGAACTTTATTAGGTTCTACAACACGCCGGTTTCCTCACGATGTTTTCCTTCACCGTTTTGAGAGTACTGGCATAGTGCACATAAATTTTTCGATAGAAAACCTCATTGGTACACGAGTGGATTTGAACCCACGAACTTCGGATCGGAAGGCGGGGCCACTACACTAGACCACCAGTGCTCTCTAATATATATCTCTATACTCGCGTGTTACTTGCGTCCCCAATAAATATTTTGATTCGATTATTTCAGGCACCTGCATAGTCCTCCACGGCAACGTGGTCCACAAGAGTGCCGTAAACAAGTCGGATAAGCCTCGCCCTGCATACACCTTCCACGTGGTCGAGACCTTCCAAAACGAATACAAAAGTGACAACTGGCTTCAGGAAGGACCAAACGCACCCTTCCAGAACCTGTACAATACTAAACAACTCATGTAAAGGCCTGCCTACAAAACCACATAAAAAAAATGCTAGAAAGCCCTCTCACCGTCTGATGGAATAGTAGATTAGGAAACAGAATCAAAATTTGAAATAGGAACGAATTTTATATTTTACCTACCGAAGTAAAAGTCGTACTAGCCGGCCCCAATCGAGATCACAGATCTCGTTTTTTTAATCAACCTTAAACTATTTAGTTTAAATTAATAGTTGTACTGGGATTTTATAACAAAAGTGCGCAAGGTTCTTATCTTATAACAATTTTAATAATGGCACTCATAATTTTTAACATGGTTTCAATAGCTTCAAGTTCTAAGATTTGAGATTTGGGCGCGAGAATGGTCGAAAGTAGTTATCTACTGTAAATTTTATTGTTTCAGGAAAGTTTTAAGTATTTTGGTCTGATTTTTATGTGGTTATTTCAGGGTTTACTTACATGTAACCGCTAGGGCCAGTTTCACGGAATGTTAACTGACCAATCAAATATTTGACATTGTCTAACTAACTTAAATAAGAGTTCTTGCTAAATTTGAGATAAACTGTCAAATCCAATAATCCGTGAAACAGCCCTAAATATAACTTTTTTACGCATGTTTTTTTTATTTTTTAGTATAAGCTAAGATGTAATGAATCAATTCGATTCATTGACAATGGGGCAGGTTCCTAGGTTAGTCATTAAAATATGTTACTAATTTTAAGGGCATAAACCAAAGTAAAAGAGTACATTTTAAGCTCACAGTTTGGTTTAATTAACTAGAAAGTTAAGTGCACTCCTCCTTAAGAAAATACTTTGCTTAGTTTTAATGAAAATCTGCCAAGTCCGTGCTCTTTGTTTTGCATGAGAGTTATTACATAACACGGGCTTAGGTATTTATTGATAACTGTTATTAGTATAGTTTAGATCCAACTAAAAGGATCTTTTAAAAGTATTTATATACTATAGTACTAGCTACAGCTAGATTAAATTTAAAAGTTCCTTAGCGTAATCTACGTAAAAATATACACTTTTTATTATACATAGCCATGTACTTCACACACGTACCCCTTCAAGTTGGCTTTAATTTTCAATAAGTAAGTAACATTCGCATAATTGTGATAAGTACGTTATAACAAAATATTTATGAGTAAAAAACGATGGTTAAAATTCAACTTGTTTTTTTATTTTCATACCCTATCTTTTAAAATTCAACAGCATTACTTTAGTTATGATAAAACTGGACAAGCAAATAGAATTGACTGGCCTCTAGCTCAGTTGGTAGTAGCTCTGCCTTCTGCGCCGTAGGTCGTGGGTTCGATCCCCACCGAGAACAAATATTTGTGTGGTTAACAATGTTTGTTTTCTGTCTGGTGTTATATTGTATTCTAAGTATGTATTTACAAAAAAAAATGTATTCAAGTATTATATCAGCTATCCGGTTCCCATATTACAAGCTCTGCTTAGTTTGGGGCTGGGTAGTGTTGTGTGAATTGTCCACAATATTTATTTATTTATTTTATTTATTTATTAATTTTCCAAGCTTCTCATGCTTAAAAACAGCACAACATAGGCACAAGTGAGTAGATAGATAGATGGAAGATAGAAAATCCTTTATTGCAAACAACATATTATAAAAGTAGGTACATGTACATAAAAAAAACACAAAACGATTTTCCTCATACTACGGGCGGTCTTATCGCTAAACAGCGATAACCAGACAACCTTTGGATAAAATGGATTCATCTGCGTGCGAAGAAAGAATAAATAAATAAATGCCTAAAAATTCTGATGTGTAGCTATAGCTACATACATATTATAAATAGAAAGAAAAATAATTATTATCAATAGGTATGGGTAGGAAACGCTGTCAAATATGACAGCAATATTTGAAAGCTTTTCAGCTGATCGCCATTGCCTAGGTGTGTGCAGGCCTTAAGTAAATAGGTAATAATGCCTAGGTATTGGTACCTACGCTACGCTGTAGAGTAAGTACTACAACGTTATTATTTTAGTTCTAACTTTAGATAGTGGTGCATTATCCCCGAGTGTACAATGACCCATTGCTTTTGACAACATAAAATTATAAAAATAACGAGATAAATATACTCATTCTAACATATTTCTCGATTATGGACTCTGCTTACGCTTGATAAACGTTCAACAAGTTTATTAAGCTTTACGTGACTCTGAACAGACGACACTATTGTTATTTTGTTACGGCGTGAATAAAGGTAATACCGCAAAGCTTTTGTTATTATTCTGAGCTAAAAGCACTACTGCAGGTGGGTACTACCTTGCCTTCCACCGACCGTGACTATGGACATATAGAACTACAAAGATTTCGGGAAGTCGGTGGCTGGAGAGGGCTTCAAATCCCTTATCCTGAAAATTTTCAGCTGAGGCCTGAATTAATAAGTAAACAACTGGTGTCGAACAGTGGCCTCAAGGTCTGCCTAGAAATGTAGGCGGAACGATCTACAACTATCAACTGAGCTGAGAGGCCAGTACAAAAAATAAAAGTTCTTCAAATAGATTCCAATTTTTTTTTATACAACTACCTTGAGGCGTACAGATATTCAGCCTCACGTGCCAGTAATATCACCGGCACCCATACTCTCTACCCAAACCAAGCAATGCTGCTTCACGGCAGAAATAGGCATGGTGGTAGTACTACCCCGGACGAGCCCTTCATAAAGAGCTGTACTACTGCTTATTATATTTATTTATTATAATACTTCAAGTTGATGGACGCAGGGCAGTGCATCGTAGGGCACGTTCCTGACGTGCGTGACCTACGAGGAAAAGATTTGTTACAACGATGGTTACCGCTTAACATTAGGTGGGCTAAATGCTTGTTCCATCAGCAAGTTATCTTTTTATTTATACAAAGAAACTTACAATTAAACAAATATTTACAAAATACACAAGAAACAGTTGAGCTATCTGCAGATCGTTACAAACGATCTAGAGATAGCTCAACTGATCACCAGCCCTTGGGACACACGTCGCTTCGATCAGCAAGTTGTATAAAAAACTTATCTAACTAGTAGTTCGCCCCGAACTGAGATCTCGTATCTCGTGATGCGATACAAATATAGGTATAGATGGTAATCAGAAAAAAATGTGCCACCATCACACATTGTGTTTTATCTACTTTGAGAAGGTAATTCTGTCCAGATTCACTGTTTGGCCTTGCCTCAGACTATCCCTCACTAGCTTTGTATGGTAAACAAGTTTTAACTCAATTGGGCAATTGGTTGAAGAGTTCCGTTGGACACACGCACATAAAATGCCAAATTGCCCAAGTTGTTTGTAAGATCTTCGTTCGCTTCGCTCACTCGATCAATAAAAACAACGCACCCTCATTAGTCGGGCAGTAGTATCAGCTAACAGATAGCGATACGGCGTCATGACAGGCCGTTCACATCGCCAGAGGAAGCCCGTATCAGTCCAGTCCAGCCGTGCTGTGCGAGCGCCAGCTTCCACGATGAGGGTACGACAAGTACTGTTGGTGACGGTCACCTGTTTTATATGTAAGTACTGTACAAACATTATTAGATTAGAACATACTTTATTGCACTAAAAATAGTGCATAGGCGAACTTAATGGTATAACAGGCTCGAGGCCCGAGACTGGTGTTATCGGGCCCCCGTAAAGGGGCCCTTCCGATAACACCAGCCTCGGGCGGTTATTGTTTTTCGTTTAGTTCGACTCTTAAAGGCCTGCGCACACCTAGTTCGCTGGCGGTAGCGATCAGTGAAACGCTGTCAAATATCGCTGTTAAATCTCAAATCTGAAAGCGATATTTGACAGCGTTTCACTGATCGCTACCGCCAGCGAACTAATAGGTGTGTTCGAGCCTTTAAGCAAATAATAGCATATTATTATGTAAAGGCCTGCGCACACCTAGGCCGCTGGCGACCGCGATCAATGAATCGCTGACAAATATCGCTGTCAAATTTGACAGCGTTTCACTGATCGCGTTCGCCAGCGGCCTAGGTGTGCGCAGGCCTTAATTAATACCATATTATAATTTACATACTACTTCCTAAAAGTCTAACTCTTATATTATTTAATGATTCTGTAGGCCTACCACAAGCTCTGTCTGGCTCGGTCTCTGACTCTGGGTTTGAGTCTCGAAGGTTCTCGAATGGCGACCACGAACCGGAAGATGAAGCGTAGGGCGCCCACCCACCAGATGGACCGACGATGGATGGAAAGAGCTCAGAATCGTTCTTCCTGGAAATGTGTAAAGGAGGCACGTCCAGCAGTGGACTTCTTGAGGCTGATGATGATGATGATGATAATGACTGTAATTTTTATTCCTACTAAGCTTATTTTTATTTTTAATAATACCTACCTACAGTTTGTGCGTCACCGAAAGCCTTGTGCTGAAAACCGAGAACAAGTTCTCAGCCCTGGCTTAAGCTGAGCTCAGGGCTTGTTATACTGACCGTACATGGTAGTCCCACACACACACACTCTGTATGCCTCCAGTTGATGGACGCAGGGCAGTGCATCGTAGGGCACGTTGCTGACGTGCGTGACCTACGAGGCATTGCTTTGTTATAGGCGATTTTACCACTTAACATCAGGTGGGCCACCACAATCACTAGCATAACATTACAAAATAATTAGATCCATTCTAACATCCTGATTCAACACCACAATTTCCTCTGACTGTGAAATAGGCCATGAGTTCTGTCTGGCTCTGTCTCTGGTTCTGGTTTTGAGTCAGTGTGAATGTTGACTAAATAGATCCTACGTCAAAACGTCACACACACAGTATAATGCACTGGTGAGCACTCACACAGTCTCAAAACCAAAATCAGCAGGGCTCGTGGTAGCTTTGCTACAGGGCTACCACGAGCTCCATATGGTTATGGCTATGGCTGTCAAATTGTGCATAGATAGGCTGACCCACACATTCATTTTCTTCTTGGGTTTGAATGTGTTGACACTGTTGACACAATTTTGATAGACATAACCTTATGGAGCTCGTGGTAGCAGGTAGTTCATTCCAGGACATCCCGGAACATACAAACACAAACTATAACATCTTTTGCCGGAGGATGTTAATCATTGCTGCATTAAAGAGGATGTCAGAACTAATTTCCGAGAACATTCTAGGTTACAGAATCTGAGCGAATAGATAAATCGTTATGTTTATTCCGGTAGGTATTTATCCCCTGAGTCTGATACGACTCAGGGGCAAGTAAAATGTTCTTGTAGTTCGTTGTAACTATAAGGTTGGGGGAAATTCTTTTAGCATTATTATTATGTATGAACTTGTTACAAAATCTCTTTGGCTATATTTCTTCTTCTTCTTCTTATCGTGTCACTGATTCTTTCGAACCAAGTGTGGTGAAAGGATTTTAAGTGCGCCTCAAAGAGGCTCCTTTCGTGCCTTGACACATATTTTCGAACTTTTTAGGTTTTTTTAGGCTATACTATAGACTGGTTTTGGTATCATTAAAAGTGTAAATTTTAAAGAAGATAATTCCAAATTCAAATTCTTACAAGATGGCCACTTTGGAAGTGTCTCTCGCGCAAGTTATTCAGTTTAGAAAAAAATGATATTAAAAACCTCAATCTCATTTTTTAAGACCGATCCCTAATATCCGACACATATGGGTTTGATGAAAAAAAAAAGCAGCCAAGTGCGAGTCGGACTCGCCCATGAAGGGTTCCGTACCATCAAGTAACATAATATAAAGGTTCTTGTAGTTCGTCGAAAGGTAAATTGCGGTTTACGATTTATGACGTATAAAAAAAAACTACTTGCTAGATCTCGTTCAAACCAAATATCGTTGGAAGTTTGCATAGTAATGTACAACATATATTTTTTTTAGTATTATCATTCTCTTATTTTAGAAGTTAGAGGGGGGGACCAACTTTTTTCCACTTTGGAAGTGTCTCTCGCGCAAACTATTAAGTTTTGAAAAAAACGATATTAGAAACCTCAACATCATTTTTGAAGACCTATTCATAAATACCCCACACGTATGGGTTCGATGAAAAAAATTTTTTTGAGTTTCAGTTTCAAGTATGGGGACCCCAAAAAATTTTTGTGTTTTTTATATTTTGGTATAAAAATCTTATTGCGGTTCACACAATACATCTACTCGCCAATTTTAATCAGTCTAGCTCTTACGGTTCCGGAGAAAAATGGCTGTGACATACGGACGGACAGACAGACAGACAGACAGACAGACATGACGAATCTATAAGGGTTCCGTTTTTGCCATTTGGCTACGGAACCCTAAAAATGAGTTTCAGTTCTAAGTATGGGGAACCCACAATTTTTTTTATCGTTTTTGTGTGAGAAAATCCTATTCCATCCTATCCTAATGCGGTTCACAGAATACATCTACTTACCAAGTTTCAACAGTAGGTATAGTTCATTAAGTTTCGGAAAAAAGGGGCTGAGATTGTCGGATAGGCAGACAGACATGATGAATCCATAAGGGTTCCGTTTTTTGCCATTTAGCTACGGAACCCTAAAAATCTTACAGCCTGAGAGTGAGAGCAATGCTTTGCTATAAGTATATTTAATTATAATATGATGACTTTCCGTGATAATTTCCAATCCAAACGTACTGACACAGTTCATCGCGTTGTAGAAGATAGGCGAGTACATCATAAACTATGCCAGGAAACGTTTCCAGATAGGCAAACACAAGTGTAGGCGGAATCACAAATAACTGTGCTAATATTTTTTTTATCACATCAGAGCAATAACTTCTCCTATAAATATAAGTCGGGTTTTCCTCCTGACGCTATAACTCGATAACGGCTGGACCGACTTGGCTGATTTTGGTCTTGAATGATTTGTGGAGGTCCAGAGAAGGATTAAAAGGTTTTTTTTTTCAACGGGAACGGTAAAGGCGAGCGAAGCTGCGGGCGGCCGCTAGTCTTCTATATAAAATTTCATAGAAAGACCGAGTACGATTACTAGGCCTAAAGGTCTAGCTGACATCCATCTTCTAGTAGATAGTAACTTATAATAATATAAAGTAGGTACCAACTACCAAACCGTGGACAGCATCCTTGCGTGTTGTCGGTCTCTATGGGCGACGGTGACCGCTTTCCATCAGGTGGGCCGTAAGCTCGTTTGTCTACTTATATCTTTTACAAAAAAAAACTCTTCTTCTCGTGATGGGAATGGTAATTAAAACCTTTGTACACCCTCCAAAAAGGTAATCCCACAAATATTATAAAGTATAGCGGTCGCCCGCTGCTTCACTCGACCTTTTTCCGTTATTTTATCGGGAAAAAAGCACAGTGTTTACCTCGGGTGAAAGACTTATTTAAGTCCCTCGAGCTCTATTGGCGGTTTCGCTATCTCGGGACTTAAATTCGTGACACACTCGAGTAGGTCACACAAACCTAACACTCACTCTCTTCTAAAACCGAATTAGAATGATGCTTGGTGAAGACCAAGCATTCTAATTCGGTTCAGTTCTGTCTGTCTGTCTGTCACGCTTTCACGCCAAAACTAGTTTGCATAGCGTGACAGACAGACAGACAGAGTTACAAATTAAAAATAAACTAAACGATGCCCAGGAACTTTTCAACTTGGTTCCTCCATCCCCATTTCATCACCGGACCACGCTAGACGTACGGAAATGAGGCATCCATTCATGGTTGATACACCTTCTTCCCGCACTAAGCGCTTTGCCTCCACTTTTATAATGCGGACAGCCAAAGAGCGGAACTTGTTGCCAACGTCTATTTTTCCGAATTCCTATTATTTAGTTTAGACGCTTTCAAAAAAATAGTGAAAAGGTATCTTCTAGGTGAGCGCGCTACACCGACGAGGCGTTAGCCTATAACTTGTAAAAAAAAGCAGCCAAGTGCGAGTCGGACTCGCCCATGAAGGGTTCCGTAGCATCAATTAACATAATATAAAGGTTTTTGTAGTTCGTCGAAAGGTAAATTGCGGTTTACTATTTATGACGTATAAAAAAAAAACTACTGACTAGATCTCGTTCAAACCAAATATCGTTGGAAGTTTGCATAGTAATGTACAACATATATTTTTTTTAGTTTTATCATTCTCTTATTTTAGAAGTTAGAGGGGGGGGGACCAACTTTTTTCCACTTTGGAAGTGTCTCTCGCGCAAACTATTCAGTTTAGAAAAAAACGATATTAGAAACATCAACATCATTTTTGAAGACCTATCCATAGATACCCCAAACGAATGGGTTAGATGAAAAAAAATTTTTTGAGTCTCAGTTTCAAGTATGGGGACCCCCAAAATTTATAGTTTTAGAAAAAAACGATATTAGAAACCTCAACATAATTTTTGAAGACCTATCCATAGATACTCCACACGTATGGGTTCAATGAAAAAAAAATTTTTGAGTTTCTGTTTCAAGTATGGGGACCCCCAAAATTTATAGTTTTTTTTCTATTTTTGTGTAAAAACCTTAATGCGGTTCACAGAATACACCTACTCACCAAGTTTCATCAGTCTAGCTCTTATGGTTTCGGAGAAAAATGGCTGTGACACGGCCGGACAGACAGACAGACAGACAGACAGACAGACAGACAGACATGACGAATCTATAAGGGTTCCGTTTTTGCCATTTGGCTACGGAACCCTAAAAAAGAGAAAACAAGAAAGGGTAACCAAAAAAGAGTGTTGGATTGGATCCCATTGAAGTTGCACGTCATCCTTTTATTCCAGTGGGTACGTGGGCATGTGAGACAATAAATCAGTACTGCGAGATCATCGGATCCAGCTGCAGGTGCGGCTTTGGATGCAAGGTGGACAACACTTACAAGACTAGAAGAGCGTGCCGTGATGCTTTGAGGGGTAAATACGAAAGTTACTAACTCCTAAAAATGCCTAAACCTCGAAGTTCAAAAATAGTACAAATTCTGTCCTAAGCCAACATTAACATACGGGAGGCGATAATGTACATCATGTTATTGTACACACCGTTATTACGATGCCAGTTAAGCCACATGCACACTGGAGCTATTCAAACATGACTACTTGCTTTTTTGTTCTGGCACTGGATACTTATACCTTGTCCTTGATACTTTATAGGGCGGATCCGACTTGTATAGGTTAGGTTATGTTAGAACATAAAAATTACGCACAAGGCGAGCGAGCAAAGCGAGCACCGCAGTGCCAGAAAATGATTTTTCCCAATACCCTCAAAGGGGCTGTCCCGGTTAGTAAAATTATCCATCGCTAGATAAAAAAAAAATAATCGAAATATTCATCTGCGACAGTGTACATAGGTCTTTACAATTTCCCAGTGGAAAAAAGTGGCACCGTTTTAACAGTGTGTACATCAACTGGCCGTACATTAACCGGACCCAAACATACTACCCATGGAAGAGACTAGCCACCCACAACACAGGGAATCCTAGTGTGGGGGCTGGCGAAATATCGTCTACCTATCTTTTAATGCACTTTATGTATATCCATCGTATTATTTGTACTATCATAGATTGCTCGCTTAAATGGTTCATAAATGTCTAGACTACCTTCCCCATTCAGCTTTGCACCAATCTACCAAACACCAAGGTGTTCAGTTGGCCAAGTGACCATCAGCCAGAAAATGATACTGCTGGACACAGCCCACGAGTCTGGCACCTAGACTCACCCAGCTTAAAAACTTTGATACAACTGAATAAATACATTTTTGATTTGATTTGACACTCCAAGGAGAGCGGCCTTGAGCCTGGCTTACGCAAACTGGGATGGGAATAAAATTTTTACTAATGGATATTCAAACGTATCGATATAGAAATACGACATAAATTAGATAAGATACGAGCGAAGCCGCCATATTATAAACTTGCCAGTTTTTTCCAGCGTCACTAGTAGTTCCGACGCCACAGCCACCAGAGCGCAGCACCAACATTTGCGAGAGTGCCCCGTGCCGTCAGGGCATCTGCTTGCAAACCACCAATGACTTAGGCTTCACGTGCAAATGCGAAGGCACCGGCTACTATGGACAGCGCTGTGAGAAAGGTTTGCCAATGCAACAGCTTATTTGGTAGCAGTGTATAGGAGCGGACACGTCTCCACTAACAGTAAAGATCTTAGTGATGGGCTCCTCCGAGAAAATACTACCACTATGACTATTTCAGCGTTTGGCGTTTCGGTTTGAAGTGTTCTATTAGTGTCCCGGCGGGATATAAGAGGCACATGAGGATTAACACCCAGCCAGTTGATAGATGCATTATAGTGTTTATATTTCTTAGGACTTGCTGTGTAGGTCAGTCATGGTCTCAATGTCCATCTAGGTGTTAGACATCCATTAGTGTGTTATATACAGAAAATGTTTGATTTTATTTCGAAGAAACTAAGCTCATCTTGACTACGGAGCATATATTGTCGCTTTGCTATAATAGTAATCAATGAGAGGCTTATTTGTAGAATGGACCCCCTGCATGTCTTACATTAGTACAACGTATCTCTCTTTCCAGGATGTCCCACTGCACCCGTACGAGGTATGGTCTTCCCCCACGAGTGCATCATTATTTGATTAGAATTTACTCAAAATGTTGAGTACCTTACTACCTTATAACTTTATTTAATTAAAATGATTGTCTAACTGATTTTTTTTTCATGTTCATACTGAGTTTGTAGAGAAAGAAAACCTTTGTCTTGCCTGCCCCATGCAACCCTGAAGCCTGATATGAAGTAGACTTTGGGCACTACTATTACTGTACTTACTGTTAATTGTTGTACTGGTTTATTACGTCTGGCAAACCTAGAAAAAAAACAGAAAAAATCATAGAAGCACTATTGAACTGCCTTAATTTTTTATTTTATTTATTCAGGGACAACAAACAGCTACAACGTAAAAAAATCCAAAGTAAATTAAAAGTAGGTATAATCTACCTATTCGACTGACAATATTGCGGCCCACTGCGTTATCCTGAAGTTAAATTGCTCGTATTATTTATAATTGCGCCATTTGAAGCATTAAGAAATATGTGCACTCCGTTATCGAAGATCCAAAATACACTGTCTGAGATTGGGGGGATGAAAAAGCATTATATTATTTCAGATTTTTTATTGGTTGCCAAAACAAAATGATAAAACAAAGAAATATTTATAGTTTAAACTAAATTTTATCCATATTTCATAATTTCATCAGTAATTCGTCAATTTAAATATAATTTCTAAAAAATACAATTCACAAAAATAAATACCGAGCAAAGCTAGGTCATACCAGCTCGTAAGTAAATAAATAAATATTGCGGACAATCCACACAACACTATCTAGCCCGAAACTAAGCAGAGCTTGTCCTATGGGAACCAGACTTTTTTGTGTATACAGTGTATACATACTTAGAATACAATTACAGTTTATTGTAGTCAACGGTCGTCATTTTTCTTCCAGCGCTCTTTTGTGCTTAAGTCGTGAACTAGTATTTGTTATAAAGTACATGGAATACTATATAAAATAATTAAATCAACTGTTCATAGTACACACAAAAGGCACGTTAAAAGTCCTGGCATTTAAGATACATATAGATCTTCGTCATTTAATTTGATTTATTTTTCTGTGGGAGGGAGTGGTGTGGCTGCTCGTAGTGAGGACTCTAGTCTCTTGAGCGAAGGTGTGATGCTTGAGCCCAGGTCTTCTAGAACACTGGCAAGGTATGCTGTGAATGGAGATAGAGGTAAAGGAACATTTTCACAAAAAGTACATTTTATATAAGTAAGAAAAGAAAGAAAGAAAACATATATATTTACAGGCACATAGCAATTTAAAGTACACACTATATACTGCATGGGTACAAGAAATATAAAGAGCCAAGAGCTGCAAAACGGTCCCTGACTCAGCGTGAAGTTAGTTGGCTAGCAACTAACGCTGGTAAGTAGAGCGCTGGTGGCTTACTGGTAGCGGCCCCGCATTCCTATCCAAGGTCGTGGGTTCAAATCCAGCCGTGTACCAATGAGTTTATCTGCTCAAAAATGTATGCCAGCGCTCTCAAACGGTGAGGAAACTTGTGAGGAAACAAACATCGTGAGGAAACCGGCATGTCGTAGATAGAAACTAAAACGTTCGAAAAAAATCGGTTGTCTGTAAAGTCGGTTTACTGACGATAGTTGAACGTGACGACCGACGTTGAAATGGAACGCCTCAGAGCGAGGTAACGCCGCATGACGTCATGTTTTTTCGTGCGTGCAGCCGGCTCCAACGAATTATAAGACGTTTAGTCGACAACTTAGGGCGAGAGCGCGGAACGAGCGACAAAGAGGCACAATCGGCCTCCGCGCTCGGCAGCGTTCGACATCTGTGTATTTTCTTATGACGTCACGTTCAACTATCGTCAGTAAACCGACTTTACAGACAACCGATTTTTGTCTCATCAATTTACCATATAAAAGAGAGAGACACACTTCGGGTACAGTGGTACAGTACTCGCAAACGGTGAAAGAAAATATAGTGAGGTGTCGTAAAACCTAAAAAACTTTGAAAACGACGACTGTTTTGTTAACTAGATTATTACGAGATACAGAATGAGAAGGCTGGATTAATAAAAATAGAATTTACTCACTTATGTCTGTAAGGCAACGCTTGGTACCGAGCTCGTCCATATTCCTGATGCTCAATATCTTCTCAGCGTATATGTTGCATGTGTATACACATACCTGTAAAGTTACAAGAAATACAAATTGGAAAACAAACTGAAACCAGTAAGTTCTTAATATTAAGACTTGAAGATAGACTGAAACCACAAAAGAAGATGATGTAAAGCTAGATTGCAAACTACACTACTCAACAAAGTCAAGGGAACAAGGATATTTTTAATTCAACTTGTTTTTGTCCCAGATGGTATACATCAAAAGAAGCGAAATTTATTCTTGCTTTTAGTTATGCAATTAAGTAAAAAGCGTTCATGTAAAAAAATAAGGTTTAATAAAGGAAAATAGTGCCTAAACCAAAATAAATAATTCTCCAAATTACAAAAAACAAATAAAAACTTAAAATTAAAATCTTTCTATATAGGACGCTTGCGTAGAAATTAAATGAAAAAACATTATTAGCAGCTGTTTAATAATCCGTTGGCCCTCCCAGGGCTTAAGCCCTTACTCTATCTATACAAACCCCTTACTCTGCGACCAATTTTGGTATTTCCTTGTTATTTTGAAAAGCTTTTTTTTCATTTTGAACACATGATTTATTCCTTTTCCAGCCTTAATTTATAAATTTTAGTAACCAGTACTTTTTTTACGAGTTTTCACAAAAAAGTTATAAAATAAATAAATAAATAAATATTGTGGACAATTCACACAACACTACCCAGCCCCAAACTAAGCAGAGCTTGTAATATGGGAACCAGATAGCTGATATAATACTTGAATACATTTTTTTTTTGTAAATACATACTTAGAATACAATATAACACCCAGACAGAGAACAAACATTTATGTTCACCACACAAATATTTGTTCTCGGTGGGGATCGAACCCACGACCTACGGCGCAGAAGGCAGAGCTACTACCAACTGAGCTAGAGGCCAGTCGAAGAAGTATTATTGCTTGTTCCCTATCCCTAGACTTTGTTGAGTAGTGTATTTACACTTTATTGTACTCACGTCAGTGAGGAACTGCCAGGGAGATTGCTTCTCCGAAACGTGCAGTTCCAAATGCTGAGGCAGCGTCATCAAGTATTGACCGATCTATAACACAAGTTTCATCATTATAATCTGCAGCCCAAGGGGGTACGATTTCCATACAAACTTAATTTACACAACTATGGGCGAATAAACTATTAATGTACACTGAAATAGCTGTAATAGGCTTTTAGAGTGGTCCTTATTACCGGCCAGTTATATAAAGTTGGAGTGTCAGCCGTTGGTCATGGCAGTCGGGGCTTCAGAAAAAAAACTAACAGACTTTTACGACTATTTTGAGACATATGTTTTAAGCTCATTCACGTATTCAATGCCGAGTACCCGCTAGAAAGAATTACGAAAAAATTACTTTTTTGGTTTTTTAATAATATTTCTGTTATCCTACAGTTTTCTCCAACTTTATATAACTGGCCGGCAATAAAGACCACTGTAAAATTCTATTACAGCTATTTCAGTGTACATTTATACTTTGTTTGCTCATAGTTGTGTAAATTCAGTTTGTATCGGAATCGAACAACCTTAACCCACTGTCCATGGCATGGCCATGTCAAATGGCGACCACGAACAGGAAGACAAACGTAGGACGTCCACCAGTACCCAAAGTCCCAGTGCATTTACAACATTTCGTTACCAAATGTTGTTTTCGTTTCGCCTACGTGTCTCTCTCTTTTGCATGGAAAAATGATGAAACAAAAACTGTAACTACGCAACGTATTTTTGCTCATCTTTTCTCAATACAAAAGACAGAGACACGTAGGCGAAACGAAAACAACATTTGGCAACGAAATGTGGTAGCAAAACTCGGACTTCGGGTACTGATGAACTTAGGACATTGTTGTTGGGGCGTTCTTCCTAGAAATGTAAAGTCACGTATAATATTTATCTGACATCCAAAATAATATATCTTTCTTAATAATAAACCTCGTGCTGATAGAACAGCATGAGACATGAGAAAGCTACATAAAGAACATCATTGAAGGAAACGTTGAAGAGAAACGGGGAAGAGGAAGGCTAAGAATAAGTTACATGAGCCAGATAAAAGAAAAAGTGGCTGTCATTTCGTAGCCAAGGAGGCCGTATTCGAAAGACTTAATTGGAGAAAACTTTATCAAAACCCCGACAAGAGCTAAGCTCTTAAATTTAAGAAGCAGCATGATATTAAAGCTATTGAGTATGGATATTTGATTAGGTATGTTACTTCTGTAATGTATTCCTGTGGCGATAACGCGAAGTCCGGCAAGTCAGTGGTGAATGCATCGTTGTTGCTCCAAACAGGCAGTTGTGATATTTTATCTGAAATTCAAAGTATCTTGAAATTGGAACTATAATGGCTACACTTAAAATTCATCATCCGCGCTTGAGAAATGAGGATATCCGTAGAAGAACCAAAGACACCGACATAGCTCGTAGAGTTAGTAAGTTGAAGTGGCAAAAGGCAGGCCATTTAGCTCGAAGAACCGACAACCGTTGGTATATTATTACAGTTTTATTTTTAACTTTTTAGTTCAATCTTTATAAAAGCGTGTTTTTTTAGTTTTTAAACTATATATTTTTTTTAACTTTTTTTTTCATATTATTGCATTGTCATCGACAAAGTGCAAAAGTGTGTGTGCAAAGTTTGAATCAAATCTGATAGTTCAAAGAAGGACAAAACGAGCTCAAAGGGGTCGGTTACATACAAGCAAGCAAACAAACTTACATACAGGTGAAGCTACGAGTAATAAAAGCGTTATAAAAAGTTGATGTTTTAGGTACCTAGCTGTGAGTCGACCGGTTGACGTAGTATAGATCGAGCCAGCGTCTGAAGATGCTCAGTGGTACGGCGCAGAGCGGCGATTGACGGCGGAGTCTCCTGTCTCTTTTCACCTTGCGTCCGTCTAATGCCGTCTCCCTCGCACAATAGCAAGGCGACGTCTTCTAGAGGCGAGAGGCTCTTTGGCGCTGGAACTATAATAATAAACGAATAACAAGATATGTCATGAACATGATATTTATTTTTTAGATATTTCAGACAATCGACACAACACTATCTGGCCCCAAACTAAGCAGAGCTTGTACTATGGGAATCAGATAGCTGGATATACTACTTATATACATTTTTTTGTAAATACATACTTAGATGCAATATAACACCCAGACAGAAAACAAACATCTGCGTTTACTATACAAATATTTGATCTTGGTGGGGATCGAACCCACGACCTGCGGCGCAGAAGGCAGAGCTACTACCAACTGAGCTGAGAGGCCATTCGATAAACGAATAACAAGATATAGTCATGAACATGGATGTTTAACCGACACACCGGGGTTGTGTCTCGGTCATAACTTAAATCTTCTACAATACGTTTTTTTGACATGAAAATGACAGTGAAAACCATAATTAAAAAAGCCGCGATAAGTTTCAATGAATACGAATAACGGACCTTCCTCCGAAGTGAGTATTGAATGTCGCGATGCCATTGTGTCCAGTAACATTGCCGCGGCCGTCTGCAATGCTAGTGCGGCCGGGAACGTATCGGATAAAACACCCGATGGCTGACCAGCCGACACCGACGCGAGGAAAACTGACTCCACGCGTCGGCTGTGCGCTGATATGTGAGACGAAAACGCCATCATGAAGTTCTGAGGAATAAGTTTGTGTGAGCAAGTGAGCACGATCAGGGGCTCAATTCTAGACCAATGACTTTTTTGTCACGGTAGATATATATCACAAGAACTGTCAGTTTCTTCAGGGAATTTGACAGTTCTTGTGATATATATCTACCGTGACAAAAAAGTTACTGGTCTAGAACTGCGCCCTAGAAGGTCAAGTCCCACTTCATTTGAAACATTTCGTCACGAAATGTTGTTTTCGTTTCGCCTATTATTTGTCTCTCTCTGTAGCCGAGCCGTAGTTTGTTGCCTGTTCTTCTAGGCTTGGTCGCGTGGAACTGGCACGTTAGACTCACCTAGCTTTATGACGTTTCAAAATGATTCTTAGAATTGAAATGAATAAAATAAAGTTATTGGGATTGAGTTTGTTTCATTTCATTTCACATTTCATTACCTAGTCAAATAATCTTGCCTTTTTTCAAAATTAATTTTCCTTCATTTGAGCCAGTAGTGCACACATTCTTTATACGTCTACAACCTTAATACTATTTAATTCCCGTTATTTTAGCCCTATATTTCATTCAAAAATCTATACTTGAGGCTCGACTCAGACTCAAGCACTGTTTCTGAATACGGGCCTTAAAACGCCTCATGGTTATCGCTTAACATCAGGTGGGACATATGCTTGTTCCATCAGCTAGTAGAATAACAAAAAAAAAATCATAGATTCGTCTCATTTTACATAGTGAAAAACGTTCACACTGGAGCGAGTTTTTTCTGTGACATGTAATTCCATTCTAGGTTATCGAATGGCGACCACGAACCGGAAGACGAAAAGTAGGGCGCCCACCCACCAGATGGACTGACGACATTGTTAAGATCGCAGGAACTCGGTGGATGGAAAGGGCTCAGAATAGTTCTTCCTGGAAATGTGTAGGGGAGGCCTTTGTCCAGCAGTGGACTTCTTTAGGCTGCTGCTGATGATGATGATAATGAAGATGATGATAATGATGATGACTTACCTCAACAGCTGGTACGTGGTATGGATGCGCCGCAACGCCGGCAATCTTCCTACCGCGAGTGAGCGCGTTCGATAGCCAAGCCTCGCATCGCTCCGCTAAGTTGAGAGCGGCGCGGGCGTGCTCTAAGATATCCTCCTGTAATGCGGTGGAACACGCAAAGCTTTTAGACAACATTCACAAACACCTAGACTGCGGTTAATATACAAATTAAAACTAGTAGTTCGCCCCGAACTGAGATCTCGTGGTGCGATCCAAATTCTCCGAAAAGTTGTTCTGGCACTGACACTAATACTTATACCATGTCCTTGATACTTTATAGGGCGGATCCGACTTGGATAGGTTAGGTTATGTTAGAACATAAAAATTACGCACAAGGCGAGCGAGCAGAGCGAGCGTGACGCGGGAGCGGCCGCCTCAGTGCCAGAAAATGTTTTTTTCCCAATACCCTCAAAGGAGCAGTCCCGTTTAGTACAATTTATCAAACGCTAGATAAAAAAAAATCTAAATATTCATCTGCGACAGAAGTACATGGGCCTTTAAAATTTCACAGTTAAAAAAAGGTGGCATCGTTTGAACAGTGTGTACATTAACTGGACCCGTGTGTTTGCATCTTGGTAAATACCAACCTGTTTCAAAGCCGGATCGTTGAGATGTTCCAGCAACAATTGGCTCTGAAACTCCATGTATTTGGGTAAAAGCTCCCGAAGTGGCGCGTACGCTGCTCTTCCGAATTCGCGCACTGTCGGCGGGTATACATTCTCTGTGGAGAATAAATAAGAAAATGGGCTTCCATACAAATAAATAAATAAATATTAATTAATGTGCATACATCATCATCATCATCAGCCTGTTTGCACCCACTGCTGAGTATTAGACCTCCTCTTTATTGCGCCACTCTTTCCGGTCCCTCGCGAGTCTCATCCACTCATTCCCAGCACTCGCAACAATGTCGTTCGAGCAACGGGCGGGTTGGTCTGCCTAGGTCTTTGAGCATCCCTTGGCCACCATTCTGTAGCCGCCTTCGTCCATCTCCCGTCGTCCTTTCTTGCCAAGTGCCCTGCCCATCTCCACTTCATACAATGACATAATCTTAATCTAAATATATAAAACTCTTACGTTACTGACTGACTGACAATCAACGCACAGCCTAAACCGTAAGTCCTAGAAGCATGAAACTTGGAGGGTATGTTTCTTTTATAGCATAGGGGTGCACTAAGAAAGGAAATCGGAAAATGATTTCCCTAAGCGGAGAAAAAACTTTTAAAAGAAAAATCAACGGAGCGTAACGACAAAGGGGCGAGCGAAGCCGCGGGCGTCCGGTAGTCAAATATAAAATTGCTGTTTTTTAGAGTTTCAACGAACTGCAAAGATGATTCGATTTAATTATGATTTAATTTTTGAACAGTTTTTTTTTTGTTTCTAAATTAGTGTAAATTAACAATATTACAATCTAGCCAAGTAGGCTAATGAGCAAGTTTCCTTTAACTTGGTTTCATAGAATATGTATTAGGTACACAGTGAAAAAAAAGTGGATTCGTTTTAACTGGCCGTACATTAACCGGACCTCCAACCCGAGGTTGTTCTTTTGAATACATGTCTGACCTTTTTTGGTTCGTGGAGACTCTAGGATGCTACGGATGCTGCTCACAAACTCGTCAATATCTCCTCTTAGATCAATGAGCACGTTGATGCCTTGTTCTGGGCACGTGATCAACTTGACAGCCGCACTAGTCACCTGGCATAGAAATAAAGTTTTTTTATACTTACTGAAAGTCAAAAATCGTTTATTTCGTTGCATCACAAGGATCACTTTGAAACTTCTTGAAGCTAGATGAGTCTAGGGATAATAAAATCTTTGGGATAACTACATTTTTGGGATGCTTATAGGAGGTAGAGGTACGTCCAAATATGAGATGATACACAACTTCTTATAGATTTTTCATTGCTCATACTCGGAAAGTAGGTCTGAAGTTGCCTGAGGGGCCTTATTGAAAGTAATACTTTAGCCCTACGGAGAATCGCTTTCTACTGACAGCTGTCAAATTATAAAAAAAAAACAAGTTCTATTTTCAAATTTTTATTCAACCATGTTCCAACTTTTTATTCAGCAAGGAGGTTGGAAACCCATTACAACGGTAAGAAATTTAAAAAGACTAATTTGTTTTTATTTTTACTTTCCTTGTATTCGTAATGAAAAGCACAGTGTACACCTTGGGTGAAAGATTTTAAGATTTAAGTCCCTCGAGCTCCATTGGGACCTCCAAACTCGTCTCGGGACTTAAATTCGTGACTTTAAATCCTCGGGTAACAATGTACTATTAAAAATATACCTTTGATATTGACGGCTCGAGTGAAAGCAGCAAGTCGGTATAGAGCCTCACAAGCTCAGCCAGCGGTCTATCAGACTTCAATACGTTTGATAGCCAGTCCACCTGGAATTCAAATACCCACATTTCCACAATTTCATCATAACATTAGGGATTCGTTTCTTCGACGGACTTACTATTGGTTTTCTTTTAAATCTGATATTTTCTTTATAAAAAAGACCGGCAAAATTTGCTTTCCTTTGTCTGTTTGTTAGTACTTTGACAGGTCGTGTTTTAAAACCAATCTGCCGGTCTACCCTTGAACGCGATTTCGATCCCAATCTAAGATTTGACAGAAATCCTATGGGTTTTCTGTCAAAATTCCGTCAAAACTTAAAATTGGAATTGGAATCGCGTTCAAGGGTAGACCGGCTGAACGGGATTTTTGATTGGAGGCGTCCTTCCTCCAAAAAAAAGCAAAACAAGGCCTAATGGGTATCTCCACCTTATGAGAGCACTGGTGGGTGGGTTGAAAGGGTATCTCCTAGTAGTATAGATAGTGGCACATAACTTTAGCGCTGACCGTTATTGCGCAGAAGTGAAAAATAAGGTACCTGAGGGGGGCTAGCGGTATGAAGGGCGGGCGTGCGTAGAGCTGATTGGCTCTCCAGTCGCACTCCGCTCTCTGTACCAATAGGACACTTTGCACACATCCAGTGTGCGCGACATGCGCACACTACGACGCATGCGCAGCTATCCCCTCCGCGTATCGCTCAGCGCTAGAGTTATGTGCCGCTAGTTATATGCATAAGAATAAAAAAACACCTGTTTAGTAGCCTCACCGACCAGCAAACGGCTCAGGGCCGGCATCGAATGCGTCTCCGTCCGCTGCCAGGCAGCGGACAGGCGAGCGGCGGCCGCTCGGTGCCAGCAGCGGCACACGGACATCGTGCGAGCCATACCTTGGAATACCGCTACGAAGGTGGCTGTTCGTTCTGTTAAACATATTTACTATACGTTAAAGCAGGGCTGCTCACACTTATAATGTCGGCGATCGACCAGATAATATTTTGAAAGCAAGGGATTGATAGGTAGGTCATCAGCAATGCTATTCAGCTTGGCAATGCCGCCAGCGTCTTCGGGGTAGCATGCATGCTACCCCAATATTATCTGTGTATTACCAGAAATTCTCGAAAAGCTTTTGCGATCGACCCCTGTGTTAAATTGTTAAGCTAGATTCTCTACAGAAGTTTGTTACCTAGATTTACATAATTTAATTTAATTTTGCCGTAAGGCCATTGTAATGCCCCAGCGGGGCTCATGTTCTGGACGTTATTACCCCCTAAGACCTATAATACACATGAAACAATGAATAAATGAATGAATATGAATAAATGAACTCAATTCGGTTTGAGGTAGACGATTTATGTGTATAACTCAGTGATCTTGCCTTTTCACTTTAATAAATAATAAATAAATTTTATAGACAATCCACACAACACCATTAAGCCCCAAACTTAGCAGAGCTTGCACTATAGGAACCAGATAGCTGATTTAATACATTATGTTTTTTTTTACTTTGACTTGGTAATTGAAGCGAGGCGCAACGCGACATAATAATGTCGCCTACCTAGCTATTGGGTCAGCACAGCATCGACTTTTTCGCTACGTCGACACATTTTTTCCTGAGCACATTTTTTACATAAGACATACTATACTACTATAACACTTATGGGTTCAAAATCTAGCCTAGACAACTCAAAAACTATCTGAACTTTCGTAGTTCCAAAACTTGGTTTTTATATTCGTCAGAAGCAAACTTACCGGCATCCATCTGTGTGAGCGCCTCTATCAATGGCGTACTTAAGGCCGCTTCCAACCTATTGTAGAGCGTCTCTAGCTGCAGCTTTTTACGGTCGTAGTCCGGAGCGTCGCTGAGCACCTGGAGGGACAGAAAATTATTATTTCATTGCTCATACTCGGAAAGTAGATCTGAAGTTCCCTAGGGGCCTAATTGAAAGTAATACTTTCAGCCCTAGGGAGAATCGCTTTCTGCTGACAGCTGTCAAATTATAAAAAAAAAACAAGTTCTATTTTCACATTATTCAACCATGTTCCAATTTTCTAATCAGCAAGGAGGTTATTGAACCAAATTACAACTTTTTATTCAGCAAGCAGGTTGGAAACCCATTACAACGGTAAGAAGTTTCAAAAGTCTAATAAGAGCGCGATGTAAAATTTAAATAACATAAAGATAGTATTAAATAAAGAATATATTTTCTTAATGACTTTATTATTATTTAGCTTCAACTATTTCTTTAAAATAACATAGATTTGAGCAAAAAAATTACCATTTTTTAAATTATGAAAATAATGGCTGAATAATGCGGCGAAAAGGGTTAACTTCGGGCCGAAAGTTGCCACTTTCCACCCGGTGAGCTGAAAAGATTTTAAGAGACCCAAAAATAATAAGTAACATATTGACAGGGTTACCTCAAGGCTCTGTGTCATAGCGGTGACTTGTACAGCTAGCTTAGTCAACGCCTCACCCTGCGTCGGAGCCCCTGCATCCAACAACTCCTCAAGGGCAACTGTCAGTGCTACCCATTTGTCTGCTTCTTGAAGTGTGCATGCTGCATTCTGACGAAAATTGTAAACTGATATAACTTTTCAAACTATCATGGTTTTTAACACTATTTTTATGAAACAACGGGATACGTACCATGATTAAATTTTGAGTTTTTGTCTTCCGATATTTTGGCACAGTTGCATGCACCATGATCACGGTCGAACGGTCGAGTCAAAAACTCAAAATGTAATCATGGTAAATATCCCGTTGTTTCATAAACATAATTGTTAACTGGTTGTCTTTACTTAAACGGACAGGAACACTAATAATAAAATCTAGAAAAAACTACTTCGAATTAAATCTTGAACCATCAAGAATATATTACACCTGTCTTTCAAAAAAAAAATCGTAAATGACCACTAGTACCACGGAGAAATGCAAATGCCTAAATAAAATACAGAGTGACCAGAATGAAACCAGAAAACAATTGGCGACAAACTTTAAATCATAATAATATCGTTATAGATTTATGTCGCTAGGTTTTATAATAGTATGCATTTTTTAAATAAAACCAGTGAGTGAATGCAGTAGACCTCCTCTGAAGTCGTTTAAAAATGGATGTTTACCTCAAGCCGGCTCTTCAGTTTGTCAATTCTCTGCAGGCTTTCAATGGAGCTGCCGGTTTGTGCCTCCACAGACTGCACTTTCTGCTCCAAGGCGGTCAATTGTCGCTGAAGCGCTGCGCCATCTTGCTGCAAACCCGACGCTTCTTGGATGACGCGTGGTATAGATGTAACAATCTAGAAAAAAAAACATTGTGGACATTCCACATAACTATTACTATTTAGTCCCAAATAAAGCATAACTTGAAGGAAAAACTTTAAGTGGGCGAACTAGAAGTCGTTTCACGGAGTTCAACGCCTTAACCTTATTATTTTATTTTATTAGAAAACCATACTAAATTCTCCATACTTATCCCACAGGATAAATAAATAAATAAGGCGGACAATCCACACAACTCTATCTAGCCCCAAACTAAGCAAAGCTTGTATTATGGGAACCAGATAGCTGATATATTACTTAGGTAAATACTTTTTTTTTGTAAATACATACTTATTATACAATATAACACCCAGATAGAGAACAAACATCTGTGTTCACCACACAAATATTTGTTGTCGGTGGGGATCGAACCCACACCCTCCAGCGCAGAAGACAGAGCTACTACCAACTGAGCTGTGAAGGATGTTTCTGCCTATTATAAAAACACTAACCCTAAACTTTTTTAATATTAATATTTTTAATTTAAATAGTGCTATCGACTTACAAGTGTGGTTGTATCATCAAGTGAGTTTGTTAACTGCTTCATGTACAGTTGAAGTCTACTCACTGCAGTGGCCACAAAAACCTGAAAATGTTTGTGCATTAGTTTCTAATGCTCCACTTACGTACAGTACGCACTTACACTCACATACGGTTTTGCTCGATCGAGCTATCATATCGAGTAAAAACCATGGCATGGGCTTTCGTCCACACATTCAGCATTAATCTATTATCTATCCAGTGACGCGAAATTACTTTTATTTAATTCCATCGAGCTGGCTCAATGTTTAAAAACTCTGCTTAAATTGATAACTATCACTATAACAAAGCATTGTCTCGTAGGTCACGCTCGTCAGTAACGTGCCCTACGATGTACTGCCCTGCATCCATCCCCTTGGAGCACACATATATTTAGCCTCACATGCCAGTTATTTCACACATTACAGTCAGTTTCATTTGTATTTGTATTTTGTATTTATTGTTTACTTTAATTATAACGGTTAACACCAATTACAATAATTAAAGAAGAATAAGAAAAATGAAAATAAATAAAGTACAATGTCAATATTATAAATATAAAACAAAATGTCAGGACAATAATATACTACACTATAATTCATTACATTACATTCAATACATTTTGGGGATATTAGCAATAAGATTTGTCAACAAATTAAAACAACGATACAATATGACACAACAATAGTGCCATCTGCTTTTAGAAGCTTTACTATTTTACCTTGTTGAAATACATACAATCATGCCTCATTCCCATGGGGTTAGGCAGAGATCACGGATTTCCACTTGCTACGATCCTGACACACCTCTTTAGCTTCATTCACTTGCATAACATTCTTCATACATGCTCGTTGGTTTAGGGTACTCCTAACCTGGCCTTTCTCTTAAACGTCTGCAATCTGATCAAGATACATGCGCCGAGGTCTTCCCCTTCTAGCAGTTCCATTAGTCACCTGATGCAATAGCTGGCTTAATATTTTTAAATGTTTAGGAAACTAACAATAAGCATACTTTTATAACAAAAGATAAAAAAAAACTTGCCTCCTTCTCTTGGTTGCCACTAGAGCTCCAGGCTTTGTTGATCCATATTTTTGAGTCAAACTCATTTCCAGCAAATGTTTTCATATCCTAAATTAGGAAAAAAACTTTAATTACTTTACCAAATACATGACTTGACTAATAGGAGTAAACAAATTAAATATGGTGAAATATTATCATGGCTTGGTGACCGTATTTGGAAAGGGTACAGTTTAAACCTTATGGACATCTTAGGGTATAATTGGACCCTGTTAAGCAGAAAAGATCCAACCAACGTTTCATTACTTTTGAGTAAATGCAGTTTAAAGTTAGGCAGAGAATAAAAAAATCGTATGATACTGTACCTATTTGAAAGTTAGTAGTGTAGTAGGCCATTACATATACATTATTTTGAAAGTAGTATATTGTACATTTTCATATGAAGAATATCTGTAATTCCTGAAAAACTATGCGTGGATCTTTTATGCAAAATACAATATTAACATAATAAACATTGGTTTAATGTGTGGTTCATTTTAGAAGGAAGGAAATTAAAATCTGTACTTATATAAAAACAGTTTAATGAGAAAAACTAATTCAAATTGTTGCTTTGAGATGAAAAAAATATATATAAAAAATAAATCGGCAATCACTGGTTGGTTTTCCAATTTATTTAAGCAATATCGCTTTCCTCAGCTTCAAACTCTACCTCAAAATCAGGTTCGACACCAAATCCATCAATGTCGTCTTCTACATTATTGTCGACCGTTAGATTTTTGTAGAAGGTGTGAGCATCTCGTGGAATTAAATGCATAAGGCTTTTGATATCGCTCTCGGTATGAAAAGTATACAACAATTATTGAGACTTTTAAAAGTTTTAAATAGATCCATGCAACATGGTACTTTTTGCATTTTTCGAAATTGGTGATTGGGGATGGTATCTTTGACACAATATAACTTTTAATAGGTTAAAGTGATCAAACTGCCTGGATCTTTTGTGCATATATGAAACTTGATGAGTACATTATGAATACGTAGATAACTCGATTTTACAAAATTGTGGGTTGGATCTTTTCTGCTTAACAGGGTCCAATTATAGAGACAGAAGTCCGATCACTCAGGGTTTTTTAGTAAGTATTCCAACCATCATTGGGGTACCTAGTATAGCAATTGAAATCTGAGTTACATGGAACTAAATAATATGGTTCCATAAACACTTATTTTAATCATGAACATACCATTTGCAGAGTTTTCATTGCAACTAGCAACTGCTAGCAAGTTAGCAACTAACTAAACTTTATCTATATCACGGGTCTGTGTAGCTTATCTTCAGAACTCAGAAGATTAGCGCAGCGGTAGAGTACTCGTAACAGAAGTAAGCAGAACTTTACTTTACTTCACTTCACTTCTTATCTTCTTATTTTTTGGAAAGTAAGCAGAAAGAAGATGCTGTTTGTTTTGATAGTTTGGTTGACAGTTTGAGATGTCAGTTTTGACAGTTGAAATGTAACAATGTAGACCTACACCCATAGACGAAGTACTACACCGTTACTACACCATAGAAATCTGCTTCTTTTTTTTCGTGAAAATTCGATTCACTTCTTCTTTTTTGGCTACTGCGACTACAGTTTGGCTAGCGTAACTTGGCGGGTCTGAAGTGAGCTGTTGACTTTGACTTTGACTTTGATTCGATCTTATATGGCCAATGACTGATGGAAGATTGACCAAACGGCTAGCTTCAGACCCGCCAAGTTACGCCAGCCGATCTGTAGATGCCACAATTCTGCCATCGTGAAAAAATCAGCTTATTCCTTGGTCACTGTCAGTTGTCACTGTCAGTTTACTAACTTCACTTCACTGGTCGGTGGGTTTGGTTACTTGGCTAGGCTAATTCAATTGTATTCTGTACTCAGTTCCGTGTTGTTTGTTTCGAAGCTATCATATCTAATTCTAATGAAAACACGTACAATTAATATAAACTAGAAGCGTAGAATACAATTAGAGGAAAGAGAGAACGACGATTTGACGCTGTGTCCGAAATCATGGTAAATAGAAATTGATCTTTGCTGATGGTGATAAAGTGCATTGTGCTCAGTCAGTGCATTTTAAGCAACAAAGGATTATCTACATTAGGTATCATCGAATCTATTCCTGCTTTTCATGTGAAGTTATTTATTGCAGGGGTGGACAATGCAGATGAAAATACTGGCAGTAATAATGGTAGCCACAGGCTCCATGAACTCTCTTGCCACAAAATGGGCGGACAAGTTAGAGTCTAAAGGCTCTGATGGAGTGACCAGACCATTTGAACATCCATTCTTGCAGGTACCTCTCTTATTATGCAGCTAGTAGAGGCTGGCATTATTTATTTATTGTGTCATCAGTGCCATAATCTTTTTGAGTGAGTTAATGTAGAATATGATTGTTGGTGTGGCTTGCTGGTATCCTGATGATCTGGATAAGCGAAGCCCAAGTCCACAATGTCTGGAAGGAATGGGGGAAGCTTTTGCCCAGCAGTGGGATCCAGAGGTCCCACAATAATAATAAAAATAATGTTAAATATACAAGGTGTGGTTGTGGTCCTCTGGTTATAGATCTTGAGTGACAGTTGATACATGCAGTTGGTCAATATTGATATAAATATCAAGTCATTTATTTCAGGCTGCTCTGATGTTTATTGGAGAGATGTTTTGTCTGCTAGCATTCAAGATAATCAGGCTTCCATCGTGCGGCACAGAGAACCATGCTCTGACAAGAGGCAATCAAAACTTTAACCCGTTCATTCTAATGCCAGCAGCCATGTTGGATTTGGTAAGTTGAAATAATGCTGTCCTAGGCACATTAAAAATAATAATGCAGAAGGTTCTTTCGGTGGAGTAAAAGCAACCATTGCTATGACATAAAAAAGCCTCGATAATAGCTTACATAGCACCTCCCCTTCTAACAATTAACTTTATCTATATTCATATTCATTTATTCATTGTTTCATGTGTGGTCTTAGGGGGTAATAACGTCCACAACATGAGCCCTAATAATCTAACTCTAGTAATGTTAGGTCTGTCAACTCGTGATTCCCAAACTTGTGATTCATAATTCACACACACGCAGGCTCAATTTCTTCTGGCCACAGGGTTAAGAGGACAATTCGTCATCATACTTTCTGACATTAGATTCCTTTCATTATGAAAAGAGCCCTGGAGAGGATCATATCAAAAATTGGCATTTTGGTTTCAAGAAACATCACAAAAACTCAAATTTTCTAATAAAAATTGTGCAGTCTTTCCAATAAGGCGCTGAATTAGCCCACATAACACAAAGCTGTGTAAAGCCTGTGTAACATATTTTAATAATATATTTTTATTTCAGATAGGCACCTCTATAATGTATGTTGGACTGACCCTAACATATGTGAGCAGTTTTCAAATGTTGCGAGGATCTATTATCATATTTGTGGCTGTGCTATCCATGGTATTCCTTGACAAAACTCCCACTCCTAGAAAATGGCTGGGCATCGGTAAGTGTTTACAGTAAGAAAATATTATTATTATTCAGCCGTTTTTGTCCCACTGCAGGGCAAAGGCCTCCCTTCCCTCTTTCCACTCTTCGCGACTTAACGCAGTGACAGGCATGCGGCAGACGTGACCAGCCCAGTTCCATTTAAGGGTGGCGGAGAAAAGAATGAAAATTTATTTATTTACCATGACATACACAGAACGGAACATTGACAAACTTAATACTAAAATAAGCACAAAAAAATATAAAAAATTCTGACACTAGTAATAGAGTAGGTACATCCTAGCACATAATAAATAAGAAAACAACTATGTCCCGCCCTAGGTACATGTTATGCCAAATAGGCCCCGACTCAGCTTTTGCTGCTTGGGTATGAACCTACCACCCCAAGCAGTGCTGGTTTTCAGGCAGAGCCTAGGTGACTATGTTATTAATAGTACATTGTTACCTGAGTGTTGAAAGTCACGTTTTTTGAGTCCCGAGACGGGTTTGGCGCCAGAGCGTAGCGAGGGCGCCAATGGAGCTTGAGGGACTTAAAAGACTTTCATCCGAGGTAAACACTGTGCTTTTCATTACGAATACAAGGAAAGTAAAAATAAAAACAAGAAAGAAAAATTTGTGAAAATGAAGATTGAATTGCCGCCTTCCCGGTTTTTTTTTTTCTTTTTCTCTGGCGGGCCTTCGGCTACGGCTCGCCAGCATTATTCAGCCATTATTTTCATTTTCATAATTTAAAAAATGGTAAATTGTTTGCTCAAATTTATGTTATTTTAAATAAATAGTTGAAGCTATATATTAATCAAGTAATTTAGAAGATATATTATCTATTTAATACTATCTTTATGTTATTAAAATTTAAATTTTACATTGCGCTCTAAACTTCTTACCGTTGTAATGGGTTTCCAACCTACTTGCTGAATAAAAAGTTGGAATTTGGTTCACGACCTCCTTGCAGTTAGAAAGACTTTAGAAAGTTGGAACATGGTTGAATAAAATAGAACTTGTTTTTTTTTATAATTTGACAGCTGTCAGTAGAAAGCGATTCTCCCTAGGGCTGAAAGTTTTACTTTCTATTAGGCCCCTCAGGCAACTTCAGACCTACTTTCAGAGTATGAGTAATGAAAATGCAATTATTATGATGCATAGAGGTTTTGTTTAATCTCCTCTGATTCTTGCAATCTGCCTGTACGAGCACTGAGCTAGAGTTTGGGCAGTTATCATCATGTATGGAAAACTACCAACAGTGTTTCCATTTTGGTATATTTGTCCTCTTTTATGCGCTATATGAGGTCTTGAGGAGCTCTCCTCCAGAGGCGTCTCTAGCCCATGTAGCGCCCGTGTGCAAACATTACCCAAGCGCCCCCTAGTAAGCGCGCGTTCAAAATGGAATGGATACAAAGTACAAGTAAAATAGCAGCACATCAAGTTACCATAAACTGTCAAATTTCCCCAATGGGTAATAAACTTGTTCGGAGATTTTTAAGAAGAAATTTTTCAGTTTGGTTACCACGATGTGCTGTTGAATGTATTTAGAATTATGTAAGGTGTTCTGGTGTTTACTATAATGCCACGTTTCCACGCGTGCGTTCAACTCGACATTCAACGTGCACATTCACATTCACGCGCGTGGAAACGGTACGCCCGAGCGCGCGCGGGCCAAATTGGTGTTGCCAATTATACAGATTTATCTGTATTTATACAGAATTTAGGGTAGTATTACAGATTACAGATTTTACCCTACTTTTATACAGATTTTTGGAATCTGATTTAGTCTATGATAAGATGAACATCTTTAAACATAATAAAGGCAAAAAATATTCATTTAGATCCACTTTTGATAATACTATTAGTATAGTTAATATAGTTACTAAGACTTCACTGTCTGTCCGTCTGACTGTCTGTCTGTCTATCTGTCCGTCTGTCCCCAGATATTTTGCTTTGGCACGTGGCAACACTGGTGGGCAGTCAGTCTCTCTCGCGCTTTCGTGACGAGTGGACGTTGCTAAAAAAAGTCGCTACGATCGGAGATTACTGTTGAGGTTGCATCAGTTAGAATAAAACCTCTGTGACTGTTGCTAAGACAACGAGTCAATTATTGTTTGACAAATGTCTTCATGTTTAGTTAGGTTACAAAGTCGTAATCACCGAGTACTCTTCTATATTGGTCGTAATAATTACAACATGGTCGATTGGTCTAACGAGACAATTTTGACGTTCCTGGAACATTACCAGGAACAAGAATTATTATGGAACCCCGAGCATAAATTCCATAAGGACAAGAAAAAAATCCACAATGCTTGGGGGAAAAAAGCTATCAGTGTCACTATGACTACCCATTTTTGTGTAGGTACGTTGTGTCGAACGAAATTAAAAGTATTGTTTCATTGAATAATGCACTGCGCACTTGCCAAATGTCAATCAAACACCAACAAAACTATCGAAGAAAAAAGAGTACGGTGAGAGTTGCGAGAAAGCGATTCATTCATTCATTTATTATTAGAGATGGGTTTTTGCCCGGGCATTTATGGACGTATTGAGTAAATGCCGAGTAAGCGTCCATTTACGCCCAGTAAACGTCCCAAAACAGGGCGGATATATTTTTATTGTAAAATATCGCAAAATTCACAAATTATTACACAATGCTAAGTTCTAATGACTAAAAAGGTTTTTTTAAGTTAATCTATAATCATCATCAGGCTGAAGAAGTCCACTGCTGGACATAGGCCTCCCCCACACATTTCCAGGAAGAACGATTCTGAGCTCTTTTCATCCACCGGCTTCCCGCGATCTTAACAATGTCGTCGGTCCATCTGGTGGGTGGGTGCCCTACTTTTCGTCTTCTGGTTCGTGGACGCCATTCGAGAACCTTTATTCCCCAACGGTTGTCGGTTCTTCGAGCTATATGACCTGCCCATTGCCACTTCAATTTTATTAATTTAACGAATTCTAAGAGCTGTGTAGGTGACCTTGGTTCTTCTACGGATATCTCATTTCTGATTCTATCACGTAGTGAAACTCCCAGCATAGCTCTCTCTATACAACGTGTATCAAAATATGTGTACTATCCCGAAGGGGGGTGAATTTCCACCCCCCGGGGAACAACTTTTGTTCAACGACTTTTCGAACTTCGATTGGTATCTCTGAAAAAAACTGCAACGAAGTTTCAACATGAACAGCTGACTTTATACAAAGTGACAACCCTAAACTCAGCTACAGAGGTAGTAGGTAGTAGTAGTAGACCTACAGAGGTAGTAGGTCAAGGGGTCAAGGGGTTACAAGGATAGGGTTTTCAATTTATTTAGGCATTATGAAATTAAATATATTTGTATGGGAAACTGAAAATAGGAATTTTTAATTTTCTCATCCCCACAACTGATCACCATTGTGGTCTGAAACCCCCCACCTTCGCATAGTACACATATTTAGATACACCTTGTATATAGCTCGTTGCGCGACTTTGAGCTTGTGTACGAGGCCAATAGTTAGCGACCACGTCTCAGTTCCGTAAGTCATCACTGGCAACTAGCACTGATTAAAGACTTTTGTCTTGAGGCTGTGCGGTACCTGCGACGAGAAGATGTGGCGCAATTTCCCGACGCTGCCCATCTGAGTTGGATTCGTCGGCTGACCTCTTTGTCGAAGTTGGCTCTACCTAATTGGATCGTCTGACCCAAATTAACATGAGCATTAGACATGATTTTTGTTTTGCTCATGTTCATTTTTAGACCCACCTATTGGGAGACAATATAGAGGTCTCTGAGCATTGTGTTGTGCCTAAATCTTACAGCGACTCCGCCATTATGACTACTTAGTCATAATGGCCAGTCGTCGGCAAATCGAAGGTGAGTGATGAATTCGCCGTTGATGTTAATGCCATACCTTGTCCAGGACACGAGCTTGAAAATATCCTCCAGTGCCGAGGTGAACAGTTTCGGAGATATGACATCTCTCTGTCTCACCCCTTTTTGCATGTGGATTGGATTTGTACTCTGATCCTGAAGTTAAAATAGACATTGTGGCATTCCTGTTGATACATATCAACACTTCGATATACCGATAGCCAATTCGACAAGGCTGGAGCGACTGTAGCACTGCCCAGGTTTCGACTGAATCGAAGGCTTTCTCATAGTCTAAAAACGCTAAGCAAAGTGGCCGATTATAGACCTCAGTCTTCTGTATAATCTGCCGTAGCGTGTGGATGTGGTCTATGGTGCTAAAGCATGTCCGGAACCCGGCTTGTCCGGGAGGCTGAAAGTCGTCAAACCATCGAGCGAGACGATTGGTAACTACTCTCGAAAACAGCTTATAGACGTGGCTAAGCAGAGAGATGGGCCTATAGTTCTTTAAGAGGGTGTTATTACCCTTCTTGGAGAAGAGCACCACTACGCTCCTGCCCCACGCTTCAGGCATCGTACCCTCAAGGATGACAGAATTAAAAAGCTTCTGAAGAACCTCAAGTATCGGCGTTCCACCCGCTTTCAGAAGTTCTGTCGTTATTCCGACTTCCCGCGGTGCCTTGTTACTCTTAAGCTGCTTGAGAGCCGTTCGGATCTCGTATAGGCTGACGAAAGTAGCGACTTTCTAATTCAACTGAATTGCGGCTGTGCAAAAGCTTTTTGTAGATGGGAAGAGATATCAATTTTCTGATATCAATAGGAAGAGAGTTCCAAATACAGATAGCTTGTACAGTGAATAAGTGCTTATAGAAAGAAAAAGAGTGGACAGGAAGTTGTAGAGTTTCAGAAGACCGTAAAGTACGAGAGTTAGAAAGATTTAGGTATTCAAAGCGTTGAGATTCGTTTAGCTTTTAGATAAGGGGGGTGGAAGGGTTAAACATGAGGGGTGTACAAGAGGGAAAGGAGACGAGTATTCCTGCAAAAACGAATAGGCAACCACTTAAGCTTATTACAAAAATCGGAAACATGGTCATATTTACGTAAACCAAATATGAACCTAATAGAGAAGCAATGGTCAAGCATCAACTTCTACATCCAGAATATTTGAATTTGTCCCGACTTTATTATGATAGTACAGTATAGAGTTAAGAAAGAGAATTCAGCTACGTTGGGCGGTATTTGGGAAACTTCGTCAGGTCTTCTAGTAACCCATCCCACAGTGCTCAAAAACGAAAGCCAGTGCGTCCTACCAGTTATAATAACACGTGGACACTGACGGGTCCATAAATTAAAAGTCGCTCATAAAGCTATGGTTAAGGCTATGCTCGGAGTCTCTCTCAGAGACAGGATCTGGAACGAGGTCATTCGATAGAGGACCAAAGTTGTCAACATAGCCCAAAGAACTAGCAAGTTCAAGTGGCAGTGGGCCGGTCATGATTCGAAGAACCGATAATGTGAAGACCACGTTTAGGAAAACGTAGCGTAGGATGCCTCAGATTAGATGGAGCGACGACTTATGCAGAGTGGCGGGCAGCAACTTGATAGGAAGAGCCAAACCGAACCCTGGGCTCAGTGGCGCGCCATGGGAGTGACCATGTCCAGCAGTGGACTTCAAAAGGTTAATGATGATAACGATAGTGACAGCGATTAGCAGGCACGAATCACGAATACCATGTGCGGTAAAATGTTGATTTAAATAATACCGACAGACTGTGATTCTGCTGATAATTCTGTAATTTGGCAACAAATACATTTTTTATTTTCAGTGAGATCCTCCTTTTTGGTCAATTACTATTTGTTCTAATATTAAAATCGTAGACAGATAATATTAAAATGGTTTAAACAGGTACATCTTACGAATACTCAATGAAAAAGTCTGATTTTGACTTATTAGAGTTTCCGCCCTGATTTTGGACATTTAAAAGGACGTTAATTCGTTTTTGCCCTATTTGTCCAGTTTATGGCCTTTTTGCCCAACTGGGTTTAAACCCTCTGCCCATCTCTATTTATTATACAAGCAATTTTCATATACACTAATTGTTTAACTAGTGGGCAGGGCAAAGGGCATACTTTTACATTTAGACGTATTTTGATGATCGGGGAATACCTACTTCGTAATTATTTACATATTGACTGTCAAGGTAATTCATAATTAAAAATACCGTAGAAAATGACACGGTAGTGAAACATTACCGTATACCGTGTTTAAGCCAAAAATACCGTGCATCTACGGTAATTACCGTGTACCTGGTAACACTGGTTGCATGCCGCGCAGCTCGCCAGGCAGCCTGCCGGGCTGCACGGCACGCATGGAAACATAGCATAATAAGCCAAAACGTATCCGATTATGATGTTGACATGACTATCTTCTTCTTCTTCTTCTTTCTTCTAAATATATAAACTGACTGACTGACAATCAACGCACAGCCTAAACTGTTAGTCTTAGAAGCATGAAACTTGGAGGGTGTGTTCCTTTTATAGCTTATAGGTGCACTAAGAAAAGATATTGGAAAATTCTTTCCTTTAGAGGAGAAAAAGGGGGAAAATGGTTTTAAGAAAAATCAACGCACAGCCTAAGCCGTTAGTTCTAGAAGCATGAAACTTGGAGGGTGTGTTTATTTTATAGCTTAGAAATGCATTTAGAAAGAAAATTGGAAAATTCTTTCTCTGAAAGGAGAAAAGGCCGCCGAGCGCCATGGCCTTCGGCGCCCTCTATGATGTTATTCATCAAATATTAGAAGAACTCAAGATGCTATACAAAATCTATGCAGTGCGGAGCTCTTTTTAAGTTGGTAATTGAAAGTGCGGCGCCCGGCCAAGGCGCCCGCCAAGTGGGGCTCCGTAGTGGTCATAGAGGGCGCCGAGCGCCGTGGGGCTCCGTAGTGGTCCGCAGCGCTCGGCGCCCCCTAGGACGCTGCGCCCGTGTGCACCGCACACCCTGCACAATAGGTAAAGACGCCGCTGCTCTCCTCTTAAAGTTAAAAATGGTTTCAGCAGTTATTGAATTCCCCAGGCTTAGAGTTTTTTTTCGTGAGTTGGTTAAATACAATAGTTACAATTATTATGTACAATTATTTATTTTAATAAAATCTGAGCCCCTAGTGAAGCAAACTCCTTACTATAAACCTATTTTTTTTTCTAACCTATATCGTCCCACTGCTGGGCAAAGGTGTCCCCCAAATCTTTCCAACTGTCTCTATCCATTGCTATATCCCACCATCCTCGCTCGAAAGCGTCGAGATCGTCCCCCCAACGCTTTCTTGGCTGACCCCGACCTCGCCTTCCCTCTGGTTGCCACGGTGTTATCTGGTTCGTCCACTTATCGGGATGCATTACTGACATGGCCCTATTTTATCTAATCTTTTTTCTGTACTTTGGTTTGCTATGAGTGTTCTGAGTCTTAAGCCTCCTTCATGGTCTAATCTCTGGTTTAGTATCAATAGCACAAAAACCCCCTACACTAAAAAAGCAATCGGATAAAAATGCCACCATCCATCAGACATTGTAACAAATTACTTCCCGTCTCTTCCATACAATGAATGGTTCAAAGTGCTATCTATCCAAACATGACATCCGTCACATACCACACGAATCAGTTACATGTTATAAAGAGTAAATGAAAACAATAACTGGTGTGATGTTATGTAAGTCAGTAACAATGTAGGGGTATGTACAAAGTTTATCAAGGAAGGATTTCAAGGTTATTCAAGGAAACGAAAACCCGACTGAAAAGTCATGTTCTAAAAATAAAAAAGTATGAAACAATACAATATTCTCATCTGAAATTGTTATGTACACAAGCATACTAAGAACTAGTAGTTCGCCCCGAACTGAGATCTCGTGATGCGATCCAAATGCTCAGAAAAATTAAGTACATAGGTTGGTAGATAGTAACAAAGAGTATAGTTATGGATAGTAATCAGAAACAATGTGCCGCCATCATGCATTGTGTTTTATCTACATTGACAAAGTATTTGTGTCCAGTTTTGACCATTTCATTGAAGAGTTTTGTTGGACAGACCTTAGCTCCATCATCAGACCAGGTCGCTTTTACCATTTTATGACAACTGAGTACCTACCGTCTTAATTCGAGAAAAAAAAATTAGAAAAAGCAAACGAATTGACCGACCAGTAGAAAAACCTTGATGGCAACGAAATTCTTAGGGAGCTCTTGGATCGTTGATTATGTTAATTTAAACATTTTTTTGAATAGCAAAAACTAAGTGTCCTAGAAAAAAAGTAAAAACTGTTTTGGAATGTCCAAACACAGTTATTTCATATGACATGTTACTTGATTTTATTGTGTCACTTTTTTCATTTTTGCACCCTTAAAAAACCACATGTCTTAATAACCCCTTATCCGATTTTACTCATATACACCAGTAAATTTCTCAAGTACAAGCTATCGACTTATTAAATTTCATGCAGATCCGATCAACGGGTCGAAAGTTATTGTCGGACAAACATACACAAATACATACATACGCACATAAAATGCCAAATCGCCTAAGTTGTTTGTAAGATCTCGTTCGCTTCGCTCACTCGACCAATAAGTAGGTATGTATATAAACACTGACAGGTCAGGTGTAGATGGCAGCACGAGCGACTGTCTTTTTTTAATCAACTGAAATACTTCATCCAAGACTGAAATATTATGGAGAAACAAAGATATGTCTTTGTGACTGTGAGACAATGCTTTGTTATCCACTTGAGGCGCTCGATTTGGCATGTGAAATAAAATAATTGTTGGACGATTTTATTGTTTTGAATGAGTAATTTCAATATTGATATTTCTACAATCAGCATAATAGTTGTAGTTAGGTATAGAATGAGTCACAGCAGCTGGCATCTGTAATGAACTAATGACACATTTTTTATCTGTGTTAAAATTATTTGCTCAGTTACTAAATTGCTAGCATCTATGTATAATATTATTCGTGAGCAAGAAAGCATTGGTGGGCCTATTGGTACCAGCCCCGCCTTTAGAACTCAAAGTCGTAGGTTCAAATCCGGTCGTGCATCTATGACTTTGGGTGATTATATTTTTGAGTATGATTAATGCCCTAGATTAAAATCTAGAAATCAATCTAGTAAGTAAATGAGTTTAAAATATTTGCACACCAAATAAAATACAATCCTTTTTATCCGTATAGGACCTCTTCTCTTCTTCTTCCTGCCCTTATCCCACTAAATGGGGTCGGTACAACTTGTCTTTTTCTTCCATTCTCCCCTATCATTTGTCATCTGAGCTCTCACTCCTTTCTTGAACATAATTATCATCTCCGTAATAGTATGTACATTATCTCTACCGTAATAGGCCTACCTATTGGAATAGAAGTTTATCTTCGAAATTATTCTAAAGTTATCCTTAAAAAAACTTAACAATTAAACAAACGTTGGACGGCTATTTTTCAAATTGTCTGAAATATCGTTCGCTACTCTACGTATAGAATCGAGTCGGGCAGATGGCGGTATCCAAAGTAAAAATAACTTCGTTGCACGCAGTCTTAAAGAGGGGACCATTTTAGTTAGTGCTTTTATTCATTTCAATTCGTTAGTCTCGAGGGGTCGAGCTTTTATTGTCGGTCCACCCTTCGTCTGGCTCGGCTGTTTATTGAACTCGGCGGGGGTCTGCTAGTAAGTACCTACTAGTACGCGATAGGAAAGCTTTCTGATCAGAGTGTTCGTTGAAACCGCCATGGCCGCATGGTGAGTCTACTATAATTATTTTATTTTATTTTCTTTCGCAGTTGGAACTTCACTGCTATTATTTTAGATTATTTTTGATTTGTAAAAGGATTGTATAAAAACAACGGTAGCAGCCGAGCCGTAGTTAGTTGCCTGTTCTTCTAGGCTTGGTCGCGTGGAACTGGCACCTAGATTCACCTAGCTTTAAGACGCTTCAAAGTGATTCTTGCAATTCAAATGAATACACTTCTATTCTTGAGTATGGATTACAATGAGCGTATACGAACCTACGAACCTTACTTTATACCGACCACGAGGTTTGCTCGGTATTAAGTATTGTTCTCTAATATCATAATAATATCATTGGTTTACGACGCTTGTTCGTTGTCTGTTAACTTCTGAAAAATAAAGGTACCTACCTGATTTGAAATGTATATCTACCGTGCACGAATAACCTTTTTAACCCGCAAAGTGCCCTTCCTGATGTACAAAAGGGTATCAAAGGAATCTTCAAGGTTGTAATTATAATCAATACATAAACTCCTACCTAATACTAGCCTACTCGACTCCCACTGTCCTATGACAATTACGTCACAGTACATGTTTACAAATTTTATTAACCGAAGGAAGGATCAAAAACCACAACACAGGTTTTTCAGCCTAGCGTAGTTTTTGATGCCACATGTCAACTCACACACCTATAGCTACCTATCTAGTATAATGCTACCAATTAAGTATATCTACTAAGTTATTATTATAGTTACCAGAAGCATAGATTAAATTCACTCCTATATTATACTATGTAACTGACGTGTGGCAAATAAATTTCATTTCATAGTAATGCTAACGGACAAATTGTTTTGTTTATGTTCAGCGAGCATCATCAGTGGCCTCGTGGTCGTAGGTCTTACCGATGCCATGAACGAATCACCGGCAGACTCAAAAGGACCCAACAGCCTAATAACGGGAAATCTGCTTATTATCGTGGCGCAAGTCTTCTCCGCTTGCCAGATGGTGTATGAAGAAAAGTATGTTGCAGGTATGTCATTTGAAATTGTTGTCTAGGCGGATTGAGTTAGGTTAGGGGATTCGTTTCCGGTTATTTTGGGAAGTCACATAGCTTTTTCATTTTAATGTTCTGTTGCGCAATTTCCGTGGTAGTTTAACCAACATTTCTTGAGGTCTTTGCTCAAAGTGTAAGCAGTTGGAATGAAAGTGTATTATTAAATTTAAACTACATTAAATTTTTTTATTCAGATGTCAACAAGATCCATTCATAAAATAAAATAAACAGAGAACATTACCAATAGGTGCGGGTGTGGTAAATGGTTTTAGGAGTTAAGAGTTCACACAAATGGTTAGTAAGACGGCCGGTATATTAGTTAATGATTGACTGGCATAGGGATTAATTATTATGTGATATTCTGATTTGACGAAAATATTTCTGATGGTTTTGGAAAAAAAGACCACCATTTTTTCAAAGAATTGGGGTTGACTTGTCTATTGACTGACTTGAATAAAAGCTATTTTATTTATTTGATACATCCTCACTCGACATTGGTAAAATTAGCCGAATGTGCAGAGCAGACGTCATCTAATTAAGAAGAAGAAGAGTTAGGTTAGGTAGATAAAACACCCAGTAGTCGCCTTTTAGCGCGAGTTGGTACAGTTTTTTTTAAACTTGCCGCTAACGTGTAAATTAATTAAAACACAATTTATGCCTATAATTAAATTACATGCTGAAAAGACTGAGTTTTACTCTATGTGAGTGCTGTTAGTTTTCATTTTAATGTAAAAATCAACCCATAGAGTGTAAGGCTCTACCTATCTTATACTCTTATGGACGTTATTAGTAATCCTGGCGTAGCGTTGGACTAGTTAATCCGTGTTTTGTCACATTTGCTCGAGTTGACAATTGCATGTCAATGCAAGAGACAAAACACGGATTAACTAGTCCAACGCTACGCCAGGATTATTAATAACACCCTATGGGTTTGTTTTTAAGGGTAAAAGGGGGATAAAAAGAATCTTCAAGGTAGTAATTACAAAAAAGGTAGGTTTTTTTAATGGGTTAGAGAGAAGTGTTCGTCTCATGGTGTGCCTACATTCCAGGTCTGAACATCCCCCCGTTGCAAGCCGTCGGTTGGGAGGGCGTGTTCGGGTTCTCGGTTCTATCGGTTCTGTTGGTCGGGTTCTACTGGATCCCGGCTCCGCCGCATTTTGGCAACAACGCGCGAGGCACTGTTGAGGACGTCATCGATGGGTTCGTGCAGATTGGTAAGCTACTTGTAATGTACTTGTAAGGTACACACTATCCATAAGCAGGAGATGGGCTGGTTTAACCTTTGAAAAGCATTATCACTCTGCGGTGCACGAATCTGCGGCAGATTCGATAAATGAAAATAATCCTTATAAGTATAGTAATATAAGCTCCAGAGTGTCTAGTTTCTGTGCACATCTAGGCGATGGCGATGGCGATCAGCTGAAATATGACAACGATATTTGACAGCGTTTCAGCTGATCGCCATCGCCATTGCCTAGATGTGCGCAGGCCATCACAACTTCCTCCAATTCAATCTTTTGACAGTTAATAATTAAGGCAGTTCGTAAGAACTGCTGCGCCCTCATATTTTTAATCTGTTTAAAAGATACATTATGTATGTTATGAACTGTGTGTAATATCAAGCTGTACTTTGCCACGCTTCGCTGTGGCACAATTATGTGACTGACGCAAAAAATATATAAAAACAATCCTTGATGCGGATTATATTATATCATGCTAAAATTTCAGCTCGATCGGTACAGATATTTGTTTTTGAAGCGTACACAAACCAACATCACCATTTATAGAGATTTATCATCAACTTCGGTAAATTACTGTTTTCAAACTGCGTATCTCCATGATGAACACCAATCAAGCAGCATTGTTGAACTTGTAAAACAGGTCGTGACAACAAAACCCGTCTGACATTGTCAAAGAGTTCCAGAAAGCTGGACGCTCGTATATGTTTTTCTACAAAATGTCGTCATATTCCAGGGAACAATTCGCTGCTTTTGGTCGCGATCATGTTCACCATAATCTCGATAGCGTTCTTCAACTTCGCGGGCATCACCGTGACCAAGGAGATGTCGGCTACAACGAGGATGGTGTTGGATTCCGTGAGGTTAGTTACTTATACATTAAAACGAGAAAAGCTTGCATGAAATTTCTAATAACTACTCAGTTTACACTACGCTTCACTATTTTATTTTTGGGTATGATCAATGCCCTAGTTAGATTGATGAGGAGGGAATTTGAAAACTGGTACTTAGCACCTAACTTATCATATTTTAGCTTGTTATAAATAAAGCCGTTTATCTGTTGAATTTTTTTACCTTTTTGTTTGTTAACAGAATAATAATTTGTTATTTTCCGTTCCAGAACATTCGTTATTTGGATGGCATCGCTTTGTTTCCGCTGGCAAGACTTCCACTGGGTTCAACTTCTTGGGTTCAGCTTGCTTATCTACGGCATGTGTGAGTACAACGGAGTTATACCGCAATGCCGTCGTCAGACCGTCGAAGATGATGACAGAAACGACGTAGTCAATGCAGACGCAGTACAAAACGAAGACGAAGAATTTCTAAACCAATAAGAGAATGAGTAACGTATTAAGTTAGTTAGCTCAAGCAGTTTGTATGCTCAGACTAAAGGTACTGACAGACGTGCTCAAAAAAAGCATGCTAATAAGCTTGCTTAAAATTAGCATGCTCTGCAAACTGTTCACATTTGCCAGAAATATATGCCTAGCACTTGCTCAATAAAAGCATGCTTTTGTGCTAGTAATGAGCACGTCTGTCCGTACCTTAAGGTTGGATGCGGTAATAGTACTGTTACTGTGTTATCTTTATAGTGATATGAGTGATAATGGTAACTTTTTCTTGCAGAGTAATTAATGTTGATCATTCATTTTGTAGCAATTTTTTTTATTCATCTAGCTGATGTAACAAGCATTATGGTCCACCTGATGTCAAGTAGTAACCATCGCCTATGACAAAGTCATTACCTCGTAGGTCAGGAACTGCCCTGTGTCCATCAACTTGAGGCATACAGATGTTTAGCCTCACGTGCCACTAATTTCACCGGCACCCACACCCTTGAAACCGAAACAGCAAAGCTTTCACGGCAGAAATAGGCATGGTGGTAGAAAATTCCCGAACGAGCCCTTCATAAAGAGCTCTACTACAATATTATAGTAAAGTACATAGTCTGGGCAAATTATAAAAAAATAAAAATCATTAAAGTTCAAAACTTGACAGAAAAAAAGCAAACATGGTACCATTTCGTTTGCTACAATCTGTCAAGGCCCGCTGGCGTCGGCGATCAGTGAAACGCTGTCAAATTTGACAGCGATATTTGACAGCGTTTCACTGATCGCTACCGCCAGCAAACTAGGTGTGCGCAGGCCTTTAGAGTAGCTATTATAGTCACGTCATGAGCCATATTATGTAAAAAAATGCTCAAGCCTTAAATAGAGGCCTTAAAACTGTAATATCTATAAATAATACTCTGTATACGCAAAAGCCTGGAGTATACCCGCCACGAAACGGAAGTAATGTATAAGAATTCGAATTGTTTGTTGTTTGTCTTGGTGCTCATAGCATAGTGGTTATTAGTTAAGGCAATTTTCTCATTATCTAGCTTAAGAAATAAGAGTGACATTCCATTATGTACCCAGCGCTCCCTAAACGTGGGTGGGGTTAGATCTTTCTTAATCAATATACATCTAGAAGACTTATGTACAACGCTCCTTACACGTTTGTGGGGTTACATATTTTTATTCAACATTAATCTAGAATAATTTTGAAAGTTTTGTAAAAGCTACTACCAAAATGTATAGTAATATAATTTCTCAGAAGATCCATTGTCCAGATCCATATTGAAATGTATAATTCTCGCTAGATCCGTTCACCAGCTGTATCAAGTAAACATATTTTCTGAAAAAAATGACAGCAAACGTCAGATTGACAGAAAATGACTGATTTAACAGCAAATAGTCATCTGAGTTTTTTATTTAAACTTCATAGCGTCATTAGTTCCTTACCAGCTGTTAGTACATGGCCGATGTCCTACTTTTGTACAAAGCAACCAATCATGCAAACTTTTATATATCAATTATGAATTTATTAAGTTTATATAATAAGAATAGTTATTTTTCTATAAGTTTATCTAATGTTTAAGAACAATAAAATTGTGCCTTCATTTCTACAATAAATATGGGAACTTATTTCCTGGCATCTCAAAATACTAATTCGACTGAACTTTTATGATATAAATCAATGTATGTTTTTGTAGTTGTGATTGTTTAAAATAAAGAAATATTAAACAATACTACTTTTATTTATCGCAGACTAAATAGCATTAGCATACTATAATAAGTAGTAGTAGTATAATAAGTAGTATAATATCTCCTTTCATAATACAGAAACAGCCCAGCAGAAGCAGAGTACTTGATAAGGCCGTTTGAACTTAGCTTTATTTTCCACCTCAAATCACAGTTATAGAAAAAAGAATACTTTTTATGAACTGTATTTAGATCGAAAATATATACAATAAAATGATAAAACTGCTAAGTTTTCGCTATTTCTTTTTCAGCACCAGTCAGTTTTTGGCCGGCAGCTGAAATATAAAAATATGTTCTGATTACTGAAATCTAGAAAAGTTCAGTTTAGGTGATGGTGACATACCTACATGGAGTTAATTGGTTTTTTCCTACCTCAAAAAATGCTCAAACCTTAGTTACTAATTTTCAAAGTGCACGTTTTCAAAATGCACGTTTCAAATGGATTCTTATCGTATTGAATAAAATAGCTCATAGCTCTGCTTAGTTTGGGGCTAGATAGTGTTGTGTGGATTGTCCGCATCACATTATTATATTAAAATTTTATTGAGTTTGAGTTTTAGGGTCTAACCCGCCTCAAGTTTTTACTTAAAACAAATCCTGGCACTCTGGAAATACCGACTGATCACTGAAGTGAAAACTAGTTTGTCAATCTTAGCCGAAGAGGTGTAAGTGACGGTGTTTGAGAGTTTCAGCTATTTTATTGTTTTTATGTTATACCTATGGCATAACTAAGTGTTCTATATGTCCCTATGGTTTTAAATTGATCGATTGATTTCAAAAATATGTACATAATATATTGGAAGAATTATATACGAACGTAGCATGTCTCCATTAGCCCAGTAGAAGTATTTGATAAGGGACTTATCACGCTTGGCTGCGTCTTCCCTAAATTCTGACTTCAAAGACTTGCGCAGCACCCTTGCTGCTATGTTAGAGTAATTGACATAGCTGGAATGAAACGAGAGCTTTCTGTTATGCTACTAGTTCTTCCGAACCAGCATGTTGAAGGATTTTAAGTCTCCTTTCATGCACTCGACTTGTTTTCGAACTTTATTGGTTCTACGGTACGACGACGTTTTCCTCACGATGTATTCCTTTATTCCTCTACCAAAAAGAACATACAATACAAGGTTTACTCTAGTTACTGGGGGACCCCGCAAAAGGACAAGTCTGAATCGCGGGGGGGGGGGCAAAGTATACAATTTATGATTTCTGTTGATATGAGAAACAAATGCAGATAAGTAGCACAAAAACAAGGCTAGACATGAGAGATGATGTAGGTACGTCAGTTTGAGAGGGTGTAGGGGGGAAGTAATGTGTTTATAGGTATCAGCTTGTGCACAGGGAAACACAAATGAAAACTCCTGAACTGAATTTAGGTTTATATTGTCCTTTAAACAGCGTATTTTGGAAAATTGGGACATAAGAATTCGAAAACCACGATGCGCCTGATAGAATGAGTGGTGCAACACGGATCATTGCTGTAATTTTGCTATAACATGGAGCGTAGGCGCTAATTGTATCTGCTGTATAAGCTAGGGACTAGGAGAATCGTTTGTTTGCACGGAACATTGCCAAATATAGGTGGGTTATCTGAATCAATCAGAATCGTGAGCGTATCCAAAAATCAGAAATCAGAAATATTTATTGTATAACTGTCCAACTTACTTCAAACCAGCCATGCGCCAAGTACTCATAATTCTGGTTTTTTCCAACGTTCTCACTTCATTACCAAACCAATACGAATAGATCTCACACAAAGAGACGCTAGTGTTTATGTCGTTTGGCAAGATAGGTATTCTATTTCCCGCACAGGACTTTGATAGGCCTGTGAAAGCTGTAAGATGGCTGAAAGGACACAGGACAAAAAAACGCTTTCGTTGAAAGCCTTTGAAATTTAATTATTGTGGTGCAGACGACGCAACGTCCTTAGAAATAGTTCTACTCTATGAAAACGTCAATAAACAGTCGCCACTTCCAATGAGTACCTATATAGTTAGGGAGGCGAGGTAGCTAAATGGCGTAATTCAACGGCGCCGTCGAGACCTATCAAAATCGAAAGATAAAATAATTTCGAAAAGAAAAGCTCGTATGGCAAAAACCATTTTAGCGGTGGGTTTGGCGTGTACGGTTTTTCAAAAATGTTAAAAAAAACAGTTACTTGGGCATTCCCAACAGTTTTAGATTATATTCTTCAAAATAAAAAAAAACAAATCGCGCTCGAGAATGCCGGATTAACGTTTTTTTTTTTACAAGTTCGCGACCCTATAACTCGGCGGCGTCAAGGACTTATCGTCAGATTAGTTAAATTTAGTCTTTAGACACTAAAATCGACCCCCAATATCTAAATCTGACGCGCTCGAGTATTTCAGACTATCCATTTTTTTTTACTAATCTGATCGTCTATCCTAGGCGCGCGTCACTACATATAGAGCTAAATACTTTACAAGGTTTTTCTATTAGGTCTAAGGTATCTCTCATATCTTAAACTGCCACGCTCGAGTATTTCCGAAAATTCCCCTATTCGCCTCCCTAACTAATACCTATCATGAATCTACATACTTTGATACCTATATATAACGCTGCGCTGTGACTACTTCAAAACGCTACCAACTACTACAACGAAACTTTATGGACAATGTCATGTAATAGGTATTTAGGCAATAACCTCCTTGCTTGATGGATATGCAGGTTTCACGGTGTAGCAAGTCCCCAATGGCCCCAATGAGGTTAAACAGCAGCAAATAGTTTCAAAGTTTATGGTAGTCACCCATCCCATCCCACCTTGGAGGAATTAGCCTTCTAATTCCTCCAAGCTATTTCCCCCAATTGGATGGGTGGGACCCATCCAATAAGTTCGGTGAACTTGACTCAAAAGTACTTCTGCAAGGAAAAACACAATTTTGTTCCTTCAATAAATCGCTTTTATTTTGAGCTCGATTTTGTCCTACTTTGAACGATCAGATTTGATTCAAACTTTGCACACCTGCTGTCAAAGGTCGATAACAATGCAATGATATGAAAAAATAAAGTAAAAAGTATTAAAAAAATATAGTTTAAAAAACAAAAAATCACGCTTTTATAACTAATAATTGAACTAAAAATATAAAAATAAAACTGTAATAATCAATTAAAAAATTTATGTTATTTTACAAAAAGCGTTGGGGGCTTGATTTTGATTGTTGTAAATATTTTATCAATAGTTTAATAAATCAGAAGTTATCAGAAGATTAATTAAAAAGCACCCCACGCTTTTTTGTACAATAATATAAATTTTTCAATCGATTATTACAGTTTTATTTTTAACTTTTTAGTTCAATTAGATAGAAAAGCGTGATTTTTTAGTTTTTATAACTATAATTTATTTCGCTCCTAACAAATAAATACGCATACTTTATTGTAGAAAGAAAACACCTGCGTGTCTTGTTACACTAGACTTTCCCATCCACGTCGCAATGTGATGCAATCCTCGATCTCGGAAACGCACGTGCTCTGAAGCATATCCACTAGTATCTGTCCGAACGGTGACTCATAATCCGGCTCTTAGAAGTCAGTAGGTCTATTATACATATTATGTGCACCGTTTTCATCTCGTGACACTGTCGTCTTGCTTGATTTTATGTATTGATGCAACGTGGTTTGTTAGGATGTACACACAATGGTACATTCGGAAATCTACTATATAAAAATAAGTCGGGTTTTCCTTCCTGACGCTATAACTCCAGAACGCACGAACCGATTTCCACGGTTTTGCATTCGTTGGAAAGGTCTCGGGCTCCGTGAGGTTTATAGCAAAGAAAATTCAGGAAAACTTCAGGACAAACCAACATTTTCAAGCCATCTGGTGGCGAAACGGAGTTTGCTAGTACCCGATATTTGTTCTTCAGACGCGCGATCGTTGCCTCTAGTGGGTATAGGGCTATCCATACCTACTATTAGGCTACGGAAACCGCTTCCACCAGGTCCGTAAGTTTGTTGGCTTATATTTATATACCTAGTATATGTTGGTACTGACGTACCTACTTAAAAAAATACTATGGCTATGCCTTCAGCTATCAATAAAGACACAGGTTTTTTATAACGCTTTTATTAGCTTCACCTGTATGTAAGTTTGCTTGTTGATTCAAACTTTGCACACCTGTCACAGGTCGATGACAATGCAATAATATGAAAAAAAAAAAAAAAAAAAAAAACAAACTAAAAAGTAATTAATAGTTTTATTTAGTAATTAATTAGTATTTGATTTGATAAGGTACAAGCCTTTCATTCGAAGTGATTGTCGTCTTGTTTATTTAGAAGCAATCATGAATGATGAAGACTCATAAAAATCTAAATAAATAAATAGTATTACTTTTTGGCAAATTGTGTTTTTTAGAAATTATCAAATATTAAATAGATACGCTTTCTTTCTTTTGTTATTTCTTTTATCCCTATGCATGTTATATAAATATACCTTACCTATGTTTGAAGTTCTACATATCCTAACACTAAACATAGGTTTTATTATGGGAACTAGAACTGATTATAGTAAAAGGTACTCATACTTTGTTATGTAAATACATACCTACTTATAATAATTATAACACCCAAGCAGAGAACTAACAACTATGTTCAACGCATAACTGTTCTCGATGGCAATCAAAACCACGGTCTACAGCTTATACAGGGTGTCCCGGATCTAGATTAAGGTACCTAAGAGGGGGGTGATTCTGGAAATTTGCGAAAATAACAAAATGTTTTATGTAATATGACTTTTTTTAATTTGATTTTAACCGACTAGCGACTGCTAGAATTTAGCTAGCAGCTAGCTTAGGTATTTGTGCTTAAGGAGCGCTTGGAAGGAAAACATCGTGAGGAAACCCGCGGCTTAGTCAGCTCCGCACGTATTGACCATGTCTTTCCTGTGCATTAGGCCGACTAAGCTGTCAGGTTGGTATAGGTGCTGGGCAAGCCTATTCCATCTAAAATCCTGTCCCAAGCACCTACACTAGATGCAAAGGCCTGTTTACTTCGTTTCGGGGCAGTGGTCCAACTGATCTGTCCAACTAATTGGACTACGGGCCTTTACTAGGGGCCGTGGTCCAACTATCTTTGCAGTTGGACCACGGCACCATAGTAGAGTTCCCAGGTCCAATTAAAACAATTACAAATAAAACAACTGCCATTATAACCACAGCACATTTTTAATTGAATAATAAATTTTACATTTGCGATTAAAAATATTTTTTTTTATTGCAATTTGCTGCACAATAAAATAAATTTGATAATAAGTAGTGGCTGTTAGCAAATTGCATTTAAAAAATATAAATTAAAAATTAAAAAAAAAAACATCAAAGACGTTGTAAAAACTAATTATTTAATTTAAAATGAGCTGTGGTTACAGTTGTTTTATTTAAAATTGTTTTAATTGGACCTGGGAACTCTACTATGGTGCCGTGGTCCAACTGCAAAGATAGTTTTACGTTACTTAGAGCGCTTATGAAAGAAAGCAGACTAGTGGATTGGCAACTGAACAGTTCACTGCCTTTCTGGATTGGCGTGTGTCATGTTACTGCTCTCACGATGATCACCACCCACATACATTAGAATGATGAAATGCGTATACCAGATTAATACCTCTTTGAGGCGCACCTTCATCCTTTCACCACATTGTTTCGAAAGAACAAGTGACACGACAAGAAGAAGAAGTATACCATTTGCTAAACAGAGGTTAATGATAGCTCTAAGTCTCCCCAACAGAATCAAAATACAATAAAACAAATAATGCGCACAATCCACACAACACTATCTAGCCCCAAACTTAGCAGAGCTTGTACAATGGGAATCAGATAGCTAATATATTATTTTTTTTTAAATACATACTTAGATAGAATACAATGTAACACCCAGACAGAGAACAAACATCACGACACAAATATTTGTTCGCGGTGGGGATCGAACCCACGCCCTCTAGCGCAGAAAGCAGAGCTACTACCAACTGAGCTGTGAAGGCAGTCCTCTAAAGAATACAGAAATAGTAGATTGTGTCTTATGGGACCAAAGCAATATATTTAGGGCGAGAGCGGTTTTTTGAATCCTGAACGTAGCGAGGGATTCAAAGTACGTCGCTCGAGGTTAAATAATTTTGGTACCGTGTGGCACACTCTGCTTTTCATCCCCCTCTATGAGGAAATTAAATAAGACACAGACAACATAGACAATAATAGACAATAATATACAATAATAGACAAGAGTATACAAGAATATACACGAATATACAAGAATATACAGGAATATACACGAATATACAAGAATAGACAAGATTATACAAGAATAGACAAGAATATACAAGAATAGACAAGAATATACATGAATATACAAGATTATACACGAATATACAAGAATAGACAAGAATATACACGAATATACAAGATTATACAAGAATACACAGGAATATACAAGAATATAGAAGATTATGCAAGAACATACAAGAATATACAAGATTATACACGAATATACAAGAATATACAAGAATATACAAGAATAGACAATAAAAGACACAAATAGACAATAAAAGACAATAATAGACACAAATAGACAATAATAGAATATAATAGACAATATTAGACAATAATAAACAACAATAGACAATAATAAACATAGACATAGAAGATGAAGGGTCAACGCAATACGCGGGAAGTATTTTTTTTTATTTGATTAACCAATACCGTGGCTCTATTTTTTATACTACCACTACCAGCCAGTATTTTATCGTAGCGAATTGCGTTCAAACTTTTCAATTTAATAGTATTCCAAATTTAAAAGTCATTGTGTCACTATACCAATAGTGCGCCTAAAGTAGTTACTTTAGGCGCACTATTTAGGGAAGGAACCAATCGCCTCTTTTTGAATAGATGGGATGAAAAGGTGATTATGCGCACCGATTTGTATGGGAACCGCTGTCGCCAGTATTTCATAGTCACTGTTTTGTTAAAAACTAGCTGTACCCGCTACTTCGTTCGTATAGTGTAAATTTTTAATTTGCAGGGGGAAAATAGTATTTTATCGTAGCGAATTGCGTTCAAACTTTTCAATTTAATAGTATTCCAAATTTAAAAGTAATTGTGTCACTGTACCAATAGTGCGCCTAAAGTAGTTACTTTAGGCGCACTATTTAGGGAACCAATCGCCTCTTTTTGAATAGATGGGATGAAAAGGTGATTATGCGCACCGATTTGTATGGGAACCGCTGTCGCCAGTTTTTCATAATAGTCACTGTTTTGTTAAAAACTAGCTGTACCCGCTACTTCGTTCGTATAGTGTAAATTTTTAATTTGCAGCGGGAAAATAGCTACTAGCAGCGAAACCCGACCTTGTCCGGGCATTCCAGAATGTTAAAGAGTATTCTAGAACGCTTAGGAGCATTCTAATCTATAACATTTTGACAAAATCTAGAATTTTTAGAAAATCCTTTTGTAATAGAAAAGGATGGACATAGATTTTTGCAACATTTTGTATTCGTATTGATGTTTTATTAGCCTACCTTGGCAAATGGACAACACAAAAATATTTTTTCAATTCGGACCAGCATTTCCCGAGCTTAGCGCGTTCAACCAAACACACTCTTATAAGCTTTATAATATTAGTATAGATATCACTAAATATAAGGATTCTAAGAAATTTAAAGAAAGTATTTATTTGTTTACACATTACTTGACTTCTTGTTCGCATTGTTACCGTTTCCCATGATTGATGGGCGAGAGCTTTTAGCATCGTATATTTGAAGTCGTATTAATTTGTATGTTGGAATGTCTTTCAATAAAAGATATTTTTGTAAGCGCGTATTAATAATTCGGCCAGGGTAATGCACTCACAATTTGGAACGCTCTTACGTGGATAAGTTTATAAGTACCTACCTATTTATCGAAAGTTTGGATTTGGAAGTAGTCATACAGCTGGACACAATCCTCCACATGGATCGTCGTCATCATCATCATCAGCCTGAAGAAGATAATGCCATCCCCATGGGCCCCATAATTATATCCCCATGGATAATGGCCAAAATCTTTGTATCCATCAACTTCCTCGGACTGTAGGTACAGCTGTCATCGTTGCTTAAAAAAGCGTCCGATTTTATAATAGGTCTTTAACTATGAAATTGCCGTTCTTCAGTACTGGTCATTTCAAATAGAAAAAAAGTTTGGAATGGCTTTGTATTTTAAATTCAAATTAATTTTGTTTAAAAAACATGACATTCCTTTTACAAAATCAGTCTTTTGTTTATTGATTAGCGTTGTATTTTCATTACTTTTGAACATTTTTCGTCATAATGGATACTTTAAAATTCGTGTAATTATGGAATATGAGTTCCGTCGTGGCACCAATGCGACACAAACGGCACGTAACATCAAAAACGTTTACAGAGAGAACTGTACAAACGAACGCACAACCCGTTATTGTTTTTCTCGGTTCCGTTATGGAAATTTTGACTTGAAAAATGAAGCTCGTGGTCGTCCGGAGACTTTGGTCAACAATGAGGAATTAAAGGCGATTGTGACTCACCACAGCTTTTTACAAATCGGCATGAGCATTACTGCAGATGTGTACTGTGAAGAACTGGAGACAATGATGGAGAAGCTTGCACATCGGCAACCAGCTTTGGTCAATCGGTCGTCCCCACTGCTCCTTCACGACAACGCGCGCCCCCATACTGCACATCAGACAGTCTCCAAGCTGCAAGAGCTGGGATTGGAAGCTCTCCCTCATCCGCCATACTCACCAGACTTTGCACCTACCGACTAATTACCTTTTCCAAAATTTAGAGAACTTTGTAGTGGGTAAACAATTCCATTCCCGAGAGGCAGTACAAATTGCCTTTGAAGAGTTTGTTGCCTCCCGTCCAGCTGAATTTTACAAGAAGGGCATTAATAAACTGCCAATGCGTTGGCAAAAATGCGTCGATTGCATGGGTGATAACTTTGAATAAAAGAAATAAAAAAAGTTAAAAAAAAAGTAGGTACTTTTACTTATTCCATACAAAACGGCAATTTCATAGATAAAGACCTAATATAAAGGTCAGTAGGCCTACCACAAGCTCTGTCTGTCTCTGACTCTGGTTTTGAGTCTATATGAGTGCTCACCAGTGTATTATACTGTGTGTTTGACGTTTCGACGTAGAATTTATTTAGTCAACACTAGCAGCGACTCAAAACCAGAGCCAGAGACAGAGCCAGACAGAGCTTGTGGTAGTCCTACTGACCTTTATATCAAATAGGGTTTTTTTTCTTTCTGTTTCTCCATTTCTTTCTCGAAAGGTATCATGTACAAAATACGTCAATTTTTGTTGAGATTGCTCGTCCTGAGCGATATTCACGATTGGTTTTCTTTCTCACACACAGGAATGACAACACAAGGCAAATGAAATTAATGAAATGAAATATCTTTATATTACTATGTTTTAGTATTGCTTAGAATCACTTCGTAAATAAGCCATTTACCCCTAAATTGTAAAGGATAAAAAATGTTGCAAGTTACCTAATTTAAAAATGGTTAGTGTGGGATAACCCACACTAACCATTTTTTAATTAGGTAACTTGGTATACGAGTATGTCTCAGATGTCTATCTCATGTGATACCTACAATCCTTGCATTGATTCAAAATACTCAATGCATTATTCAACAATTTAAAATAAATACCGAAACTAACATTGAGCATCAAATAGGCGTGCCAGTCCACACTACCTACATACCTATCTTATCTCATAAATATCCTGTACTTTCAACATTCATAGATAAAGTATATCTTTCATGTTTTATAGTTAAAGTCATGTTGAAGTGTTTAAACTCATAATTCTCATTCGCTTTGTAATAACATTTTGTGTTAATTTAATTGCCCAGCAAATTGATCAGGCAAACCTCTCGTGAGTCTCGTGGTAAGGTCGATGAACTCCAGTTGCATCGCCGATTTATCGTTCTATTTACTTTTCATCATCATTTCATTTCAACGACTTTCATTGAAGTTCTAGACAATGACTAGTTTATGGGCAACTCGTAAAAAGTCATGTATCAATCGCCGGTCGCCGTTTGAATTTACACTTAATAAAATTGTGTTATGGTACATTTTCGTCTGTACTTGTGTTTAATTCGGGCATGCGCGATGGCGTGTATTCCAAAATGGAATAAGAAGGTCACCTTGATGGGTAACAGTATGAGCGACTGACGCCGGCTGGTGAGAAGCGACGCAACCAGACGCACATAGCCATCAAACCGGCAACTACGTGACCACCGACACGAAACGAGGTAAACACTGTGAGTACGATTTTTTTTCAATATTACATCCTTCCTAGTCGACTGCCAAATGTAAACAAAAACATCTTTGATTCAAATTATTCAAAACTAGGTTGTAGTTGCCCATTTAAAGTAAGTTAAGTATACATGTATATTTTTGTTGCTATGTGTGTTAAGTAATTAATTTCATTTGTTGCACTGTGTTAGTTAGGATTTGATAATTAAGTTTTTCGTTATAAAGGTTGGGAAAGTGTTTGTAAATACAGACTTATATCATCACGAGTAAAGTTTGATAGTTATTGATAAAAATGTAGTTAAATTAAATTATAAAATGGTTAAGTAATTAAACTTGTTGATAAAATAGGGTTGTCACTGTTTCAATAAAAAAACAGATTTTGATTAAAACAATAAATAAGTTAAAACAATAAAAAAAAATATTGTGGACAATGCTTAGCTCGGGTTTTTCTGGTAAATTGTATGATTTAGAAATTATATTAAAATACTAATTACATAGACTGAAAATATGAATAATATTTTTCGATCTTACTTACAACGCCATCTGCTGGAATAGCTAAAATAAGTTTACGTTTAAGCTTATTATCGATAAAGTTGATTGTTGAAAACAATAAAACGAGATTTTCTAAAAATGAATCCAGATTACCTACTAGATCGCTTTATCGCCCCCGAAACCTCCTGTATACTAAATTTCATGAAAATCTTCTAAATATTATCCGGAACTTGTGTCTCGATTGTTTACAGACAGCTTTTAAGTGCTATCTCCTCTGAAAAGTAATTAGTAGTAGTATCTCTAACATCTTTTTTCAGCCCGTTTTAAATTAAGTTTTATCGTCGTGTTTACTACAAAAAAAACAAAAAAATTTAAACAATAAAGGGGATATAAATTTGCCCCTCCTCCTAAAGTTGATATTGTTTTTTTTTCTTTAAACCATAAACTTTAACCATACAAATAATTATGTACAGTAGATTTAATGCCAGTTTTTAATATAAAAAAGCAGCCAAGTGCGAGTCGGACTCGCCCATGAAGGGTTCCGTAGCATCAATTAACATAATAATATGTATAAAGGTTTTTGTAGTTCGTCGAAAGGTAAATTGCGGTTGACGATTTATGACGTATAAAAAAAAACTACTGACTAGATCTCGTTCAAACCAAATATCGTTGGAAGTTTGCATAGTAATGTACAACATATATTTTTTTTGGATTTATCATTCACTTATTTTAGAAATTAGAGGGGGGGGGACCAACTTTTTTCCACTTTGGAAGTGTCTCTCGCGCAAACTATTCAGTTAAAAACGATATTAGAAACCTCAATATCATTTTTGAAGACCTATCCATAGATACCCTACACGTATGGGTTCGATGAAAAAAAAAATTTTGAGTTTCAGTTTCATGTATTAAAAAAAAAACTACTGACTAGATCTCGTTCAAACCAAATATCGTTGGAAGTTTGCATAGTAATGTACAACATATATTTTTTTTGGATTTATCATTCTCTTATTTTAGAAGTTAGAGGGGGGGGGACCAACTTTTTTCCACTTTGGAAGTGTCTCTCGCGCAAACTATTCAGTTTAGAAAAAAACGATATTAGAAACCTCAATATCATTTTTGAAGACCTATCCATAGATACCCCACACGTATGGGTTCGATGAAAAAAAAAAAATTGAGTTTCAGTTTCATGTATTTTGTTTCATTTTTGTGTAAAAGCCTTAATGCGGTTCACAAAATACATCTACTCACCAAGTTTCATCAGTCTAGCTCTTATGGTTTCGGAGAAAAATGGCTGTGACACGGCCGGACAGACAGACAGACAGACAGACATGACGAATCTATAAGGGTTCCGTTTTTGCCATTTGGCTACGGAACCCTAAAAAACGAAGAAAAAATAATCATAATCCAGAACGCTTAAGGGCGTTCTGCAGTGGCGATCAATGAAACGATGTCACATATGATCATAAACAAAAACGTTGCACAGTTAACTCAAGTTAGGTTCGGAAAAGGGCTTTATTTGTACAGTCGCGGTATGAAAATGTTCGTCACCTTAGAGTCGGTTTTCGCTTGAACTAGTGCCAGAGTATTATATTCCTTGAGTGCCAGTGCCTTGGGGCCTAATTCTCGGGCCGATTTCGATCATTTTGCAATTTTATTTTATAAGTTTCTGAAAAAAAAAGGAAAACATACGAGCACGTATACAGATGAATATAATTATATGTATAGCAGATCTGGATTTTATGAGACAAAATGGTTACTCTAGAGCAGGGATTCCCAAACTATTTTGGACAAGTGACCCTTTTTCCAAAATGAACAGTTACCTCAGACCCCCATGGCCAAATTACCTACTTTTAAGATCAACCCTTTTATTCGCAATGGTCCGCTAACTAAAAATAGCTGCTACAGAGTGTTATTTTTCACAGGCCTCTCTCGATTTGGGTCAATAGAAGAAGACAGAGTGAGGATTAGCAATGCTTTAAGTTAGCAGACTATTATGAATAAGAGGGCTTATCTTTAGTTTTTTCCTATTGATACAAAATATCTAGGTACTAAGGTACCAATTGGAAAACTTTGAAAATAAGAACTTGGGTTATGTGATTAATGTTGACTTCATTTTCTCATCAAAATTATCAAAATAAACGTACGTTGTACGCACTTGAGACTTTACATTACTACAACAATGCTATTTTCTACAAAAATATTAATTATTTTTAGTGCACGTAACACAACATAAACAATGCAGTACTTACTTATCTAACTTGAAAGTTTGAAATAAGAACTTGTGTTAATTTAATAGGGGTCGATTTTTAGACCTTGTCGACCCCCAAAATCAGTTTTCGTTTATGTCGACCCCTAGGAAACCAATATCGACCACTTTGGGAATCCCTGCTCTAGAGGCATTATCCAGGGAGGAAATAGGGGACTACGTTTGTATGGAGAGTCGCCTGTGTTGTACCCTCTTAATTTTAAGTCTATTCTAATGTTATCTCGCCTGCTGCGGTGCATTTCCCTTTCTTCAATAGCTAAATCTTATTTACGTCTTTAGGTATTTATATTACAAAAGGGTTTTACAAGCCTCTCATTACAAGCAACGGTAAAATTGTGCAAAAAGTAAAAAGGATCTATATTTTCGAGAAGATGTTAATGTTATGGAATAGCTATTTGTTTGACTGGCCTCTCAGCTCAATTGTTAGTAGCTCTGCGTTCTGCGGTCGTGGGTTCAATCCCCACCGAGAAGAGTGTAGTTTTGTGGTGAACACGGATGTTTGTTCTCTGTCTGGGTGTTATATTTTTTTCTTAGTATGTATTTACAAAAAAGCAGCCAAGTGCGAGTCGGACTCGCCCATGAAGGGTTCCGTAGCAACAAGTAACATAATAAAAAGGTTCTTGTATAGTTCGTCGAAAGGTAAATTGGGGTTTACGACTTATGATGTATAAAAAAAAAAATACTGACTATATCTCGTTCAAACTAAATATCGTTGAAAGTTTGCATAGTAATGTACAACATATATTTTTTTTCACACCACCTCCTCGACAATGTCAAATTATATGTCATGCTTACCTAACCTAAAGTGAGTCATTAGAGGCTTGAGGTCTAGCAGGGTTTTAATATTGTACTGAATTTCATTATGTCGCCATAGTCAATAATGTGATTTGAATTTGGAATAATATTTATTAAACGTAGGACTAGTATTATCTTATCTGTGCTCTATGTAACGGTACTTATTGTTCGAAAATCAAACTAGCCACTACTAGAGTAGATATATTCCACTCTCATAGTGGCTACTAATAAAAAAAAAACACAAATTAAAAAAAGGTGACAATCGAATACTGTTTTTTTTTGCTTTGATAAATAACTTTCCTAATAAACTACAAATTCTCATAAAAATGTCGAGTGACGATAGTGATTTGACTCCGGAAGCCATTGGCATTACCAACAATCTACTTCCAGAAAAGTCCAAGGAATCGTACATGAAAGCCTACGACGATTTTTTTAAATGGGTATCTATAAAGAGCGTCAAGTCTGTATCTGAATCAGTGCTTTTAGTCTACTTCCAGCATTTATCATGCACAAAGAAGCCAAGTAGCCTATGGTGCATCTATTCGATGCTCAGATCAACAATAAGCATTAAAAATAATATACAAATTAATACATACACCAATTTATTGGCATTTTTAAAAAGGAAATCAGAAGGACATCGTCCTAAGAAATCTAAAGTTTTCACAGCTCAAAATGTGGAAACGTTTCTAAATGAAGCCCCTGACCACAGCTTTCTTGCCACAAAAGTAAGTACCTACCTACTCATTGATTCAATATTTAGTAACTAAAATAGCTACATGCTTACAATAGGTAAGTAAGTAGTAGGTAGTAAGTAGGTAGGATATACTGATGATGTGATGTTCTGAGCTTATGTTATATACTCGTAATAATTATTATTGTAAACCTAAAACGTAAGGTTCATGATTGCTTTGTTAATAAAAATAATAAACTTTTTATATGTTAACTGACACACACATGACTGTGTCAGTCAAATCTGAGAAAGTTTATAACATGTAATATGTAATACATACATACTTATTAGTTCCATGGGTACTACTTAAAAAATGATATTTTACGTAAGATACCTTCCTACTTAAATACTTATCTAGCTACCTATTTTTGTTACACAAAACAGTTTTTAATCTAATGCTAAACTCCTTGTCAAAAATTTCGACCAATCAAATCTTGAGTATTTATGACGCAAGGAGGTTGTATGGTATTGAGATGGACGTTGACCTTATTCGTGTGTTCCAAATTCAAACACCAAAACAGTGATTAAAAGAGCTTTTTATTCACTGTTTTCAGTGAATAAAATAAGCTTTTTAGAGGGGGTATGGTATAAACAAATTTTTCATTCAGTTATCGAAGAGCAACAACACTTTCCAGGATGGGGAGATGAAATTTTTTTTACAGAAGTTTTATACCCATCTGTTTGACATCTATTGCCGAGATTACTCTTAAATATATGTAGAACACACTAGACCAACTGACAACCCTAATAAATTTTGATAACTAAGGAAAGAATAAGCAAATATCGATCAAAATAATAGTTAATGGTGTTCCGTGCATGGGAATAATATACAGGGTTATTCATAATTAGCTGCAAATACTCAGGAATTAGGTTCATCAAATAAAATAAAAAATATTTATGAAATGATTTTTTTTAAGTTTTGTTATGAAAATCCCGAGAAAATCGACAAAGAATATCCTTTGGAATCATTAGCGCCTGACCTATTTTGACCTTTGATCCGCGCCCGCGCGCCGTGAGCGACACTCTGCGTTCAGTCACCGCCTGGGTGGGTCATCGTCCTGTTCTCCATGGCAATCATTATGCAATAGCCGTAAAAAAAATAATAAAAATAAAATTTTGATACAAAAACTTAAACCAAAATTAAAAAAAAATTATTACATAAATATTTTTTATTTTATTTGTTGAACCTAATTCCTGAGTATTTGCAGCTAATTATGAATAACCCTGTATTTCTGTAGTATTAGAGCTCTTTGTGTGTGGCCGTTCGGGGAAGCACTACCATCATGCCTATTTCTGCCGTGAAGCAGCATTGTTGTTTCGGTTTGAAGGGTGCGGGTGCCGGTGAAATTACTGGCACGTGAGACTGAACTTCTGTATGCCACTTGATGGGCGCAGGGCAACTTGGCTGACAGGCATTGGGTCGTGGCCAGTTAATGTATTTCAATAGCATTCGGCGAATAAAGAGAAAAGAGCAGAGAGAGTAGGTTTAGGTACTCTTGGTCAGGACAAACCGATGGACATGGCAAAACTGTAGGTAGAAGTTTCTCTTCGGGCTTCGGAACCCTAAAAATTTGAACCTACGAAATAAGATTTTCATCACATTTTACCAGTTTAGTCTGGATTCAACTTTAAATAAAATTTATCAAACAACTTCGTCTTACCAGTCTGTTTATCGTGCCACTGGTTTTTTCTTACCAGTATGATGAAAAGATTTTAAGCACGCTCAGGACATGCCGGTTTCCTCACGCTTTTCCTGCTCCGTTTGAGGGTACTGGCATACATAATACACATAATTTTTAGGACAAATTTTCTTTATCAAGTGGTTATTTTAAACCATATCCTATATCATATCATATACTTTAAGGTTCATATTGCGTGAATCTGCGTTAGTGAGCTCAATTTAAGGATGACCTATAATTTTCGCTTACTTACTGAAATAATTAAATTATTAATATTCGATATTTAAGTTATAAGTACTACAATTAAATACATTTCATACACTTAAAATTGTAACTGTAATTTGTAATGAATACGATGAATCGATATAGGTCATCTTGAATGGTTTTTCAAAATAAATCCCAAATTTCAAGCGCAGAAGAAGAGCCAATTTAGGATTTATTTTGAAAAACCATTCACAATGACCTATATCGATTCATCGTATTCATTACAAATTACAGTTACAATTGTATCTGTATGAAATGTATTTCATTATTTATTACTTAAATATCGAATAATAATAATTTAATTATAAGTAAGTAAGTATGCGAAAATTATATAGGTCATCCTTAAATTGAGCTAACTAACGCAGATTCACGCAATATGAACCTTAGAGTACGATGGAAGACATTCCGGAAACAATGTCAATTGGTTACTTGCGAATTTCACAATGCAATTTGATGTTGCTGACCGTTTCATCACGTTGAGTCAGCAATGGGAGTGAGTTCCTCAACAAGGCCGGGCCGGTTCGCCGCCCAGCCGGCAGAAACGTGCGGCTTAGAACGTAGTACCCTGTAGCCCCGACTACCTGCTTACTATTGAGTCAGTACTGACGACTTGCCAGCGCTTGCGAGATACTCATTCATTCAGTTACAATTCAACCTATCGGTCTGTGCTCTGCTTAAATATCTGGACGCCGAATTTTATTCTCAATTGCTAACCGACAGTGAACAGGGAGGGTTACTTGAACTTTGAGATTAAATTAGTTTTGTTGGGAACATGAACGGGAACCAAAGCAACGGCCACTCGTACAGTTACTCGAATGGTACCAATGGTACCAGCAATGGAAATCAAAATGGGCACACCGGTCCTCCTAGTAAGTCCGAAATTATCATAAAATATTTTATTTAAAAAATTGTATACCTAGGTTTGTGTAAAAAGATGCAATTTTTAAATTTTTATAATTTTGTTTGATTTTATTTTTAAATAGGAGCCGGTATAGTTCAACCAGTAGGCCTACCATAAGCTCTGTGTGAGTGCTCACCAGTGTATTATACTGTGTATTTCGGGGTAGGATTTATTTAGCCAACACTCACACAGACTCAAAACCAGAGCCAGAGACAGAGCCAGACAGAGCTTGTGGCAGGCCTAATGTGTTGTAAAAACAGGCAATGCGCAGAAAACCGGCTTTCAGCTACAAAAGAATACAATTACATAGTTCGTGTCTTGGTATTTCATAAAACAAATATTATTATTTCTCTATATAACAGCATGCGAGCGATGCCGCGGGCGCAAGCTACTTATAACATCTGTTTAGGCTACGGGGAGGCAGCTGGCGGCAAAATTCAACGCATACGTTTCGTTGCGATAAAATTAAACTTATAAACAGAGAATTTGCTCGCGCAAATAATTTTCCTGTATTTTGGGTTTTCCGACTGCTTTTATACATGTCATCATCGGATTTCCAAAATGTGTTTATTTAAAAACTAACCTCTCGAAGTGTTGCACCACCATAATATTTTTATGAGCTTTCACTTTATTTATCACCCATAACTTGATAACGGATAATGTAAGTTTAAATAAATTATAGTTAAAAAAAACTAAAAAAAAAACGCTTTTATAACTAATTGAACTAAAAAGTTAAAAATAAAACTGTAATAATCAATTGAAAAATTTATATTATACAAAAAAGCGTGGGGTGCTTTTTATAATAAGTTCAGATATAATAAAATATTGATAAAATATTTACAACAATCAAAATCAAGCCCCCCCCCCCCCACGCTTTTTGTACAATAATATAAATTTTTCAATTAGTTATAAAAGCGTTCTTTTTTTGTTTTTTTAACTATAATTTATTTTTCACTTTTTCGTTATTTTTTCATTTTTTTTTTCATATTATTGCATCGACCTTTGACAGATGTGCAAAGTTTGAATCAAATCTGATCGTTCAAAGTAGGACAAAATCGAGCTCAAAGCGGACGGTTACATACAATTAGTCATGTATACAGGTGAAGCTAATAAAAGCGTTATAAAAACATGAGAAACCGACTTCATGGCCAAACGACTGAACCATTTATGATGGTATTTCTATGGGACCAATCTGGAATTATAATCTTCCATATAAAAAAAAAAAAAATTTGATCGTTTAATAAATGACGAAGTTATGCAATAAAACAAATAAAAAAAATACACCCGAATTGAGAACTTCCTTCTTTTTTATTTAAAGTCGGCTAAAAATAAATTCTGCTTTCGTTCAGGACCTGGAAAAACGGGTCAGAAAATTAAAGGCTTCATCCTAAGAGATGAATGATGCTGCAGCAATGTATATATTTGTATTTGTTGCCTTGCGCATATCCAAAGGCCTGCGCACATCCTAGGCGATGGCGATAGCGATCAGTGAAACGCTGCTAAAAATCACTGTCATATTTAACAGCTTTTCACTGATTGCCACCGCAAATCTAAAGTGTATTTATTCAGTGTAGGATCGCAAGGATGACTTTGAAACGTCTTAAAGCTAGGTGAGTCTTGGTGCCAGTTCCACGCGACCAAGCCTAGAAGAACAGGCAACAAACTACGGCTCGGTTCCTATACCGTTTTTTTATATGGTCCTTTTATAAATCTAAAATAATTTCAGTGAAGTTCCAGTGTGGCGCCACTTCACTTAGTGAGACGTGCTACATATGTTGGGTTATGCTTCTTTAAACCATTAAGGAAAAATATCTCTAACCAAAGTGCTAATAATTAGTTTGCCGTCGTTCGGGTGTCACGGCATAACAAATACCTACATACATACCAAAAGTGCCTATATTTGCACGCGCCTGTAGTATGATAGGTAGGTACAGTTTTAATGGTTAACATCATACTACAAGGTTATTCGTTTATGAGGATAGAGGCTACAACGCTTCAGTATAGCTCGAAGCCCGGATGGCAACCACAGCGCGCGCGGTTATGAAACTTTCAATCCCGCTCCTGGCAAGGAAAGGGTTCCCAAAAATATTCTTTGATTTCGCAGGAAAGATGGCGACTCTTGACAAACTCTTCCAAACGTTTCAAGAGAAGGTCGATGACACGGGGAACAAGGTCACCGTCGTGGGTGTAGGACAAGTGGGGATGGCCGCAGTCTTCTCTCTTCTGACTCAGGTGAGGACTTAGTTCTTGTATGTTCTTGCTCTTTATGGCAGAGATGCGACGATTTACTTCCTATCGCACACATTACGCAGAGGCCGCGAATATTTCATATCATTTTATTTAGCTTTAGTCATGTATTTACATAAAATTAATAGCATTCGTACCTAAAGTCGTTTAGTACATGCACTCTGTTGGGCACTGCAATGTCATATTAGCTTTTTATTACCATAAAATAAACAACAAAATTATAGATAGAATAAGTAAGCCTTTATACTCGTAGATAGTCAAAAGGACTGTCAAGAGAGATAGGGATTTTACAAAATTAATAATAAATACCGATCAGATGTCAAAGTTAAATAAAATAATACAGACAATCCACACAAACTCTATCTAGCCCCAAACTAAGCAGAGCTTGTACTATGAAAACCAGCTAGCTGATAAAACACTTAAAATCTTTTTTTTTATAATTAAGTAGGTACATACAATGTAACACCCAGACAGAGAACAAACATGATGTTCACCACATAAATGTTTGTTCTCGGTGGGGATCGAACCCACGACCTACGGCACAGAAGGCAGAGCTACAGCCAACTGATTTGAGAGGCATTGCCTCTTTGATTGCAAAGAGATTGTTAAATCAATAAAATAAAATACTTGTATAAATCTAAAATTTTTGAGGTGGAAGTCAATTTATATCTTGATTATTGTTCATTACCAATTTATTTATATATTATATATATCTTGTGCATAAAGACATTCACAGCCTATTTTTTATTATACAAGGTGTATCTAAATATGTGTACTATGCGAAGGTGGGGGGTTTCAGACCACAATGGTGATCAGTTGTGGAGGGGAGATAATTAAAAATTCCTATTTTCAGTTTCCCATACAAAAATATTTAATTTCATAATGCCTAAATAAATTGACAACCCTATCCTTGTAACCCCTTGACCCCTTGACCTACTACCTCTGTAGGTCTACTACTACTACCTACTACCTCTGTAGCTGAGTTTAGGGTTGTCACTTTGTATAAAGTCAGCTGTTAATGTTGAAACTTCGTTGCAGTTTTTTTCAGAGATACCAATCGAAGTTCGAAAAGTCGTTGAACAAAAGTTGTTCCCCGGGGGGTGGAAATTCACCCCCCTTCAGGATAGTACACATATTTTGATACACGTTGTATTATATATATCTTGTGCATAAAGACATTCACAGCCTATTTTTGATTATATACCTACTTTATACTTTCAAAATGACTTTATTTTCACTAGTAGATTTACAAGATGTTAATATTAAGTATTCACATTGTACTCGATATTCACCAAACGTGAATAAAAAAGGTTATGACGCAAATCTTAGCAGCGTCGAGTGTACAACTGTACATACAAGACAATCAGAGTTCATCTTGTCATCAATAGTTCAATAGTCAAATGTTGGAATAGTACATTATTAGATTAGATAATTACTTAGCTGTAATTATTTATCAGTATTAGGTCGTGGCCTAACAATAGGTGAAGTAAGGTGAATCATTACTAGTTATAGGATAAAATTAAATGTAAATGAATATTTATATTATTATATTTTGTTTATCTGCAGCAGGAAATTGGTTTTAGGGTTTGGGATTCCCGTGTTAGTGTGCTCACTTTAAAGTGTTTAACCCCCGAATACTGAAACGCAACTCAGATTTAAGCACGTCTCAAGCGACGAATATTTGACAGTTTTCAATGAAAATCTGTCAAATATCGTGCTTAAATCTGAGTTGCGTTTCAGTATTCGGGGGTAAATGATATAAACTAAATAATCGACTGGCCTCTCAGCTCAGTTGGCAGTAGCTCTGCCTTCTGCGCCGTAGGTCGTGGGTTCGATCCCCACCGAAAACAAATATTTGTGTGGTGCACAATTGCACATAGAAGTTTTGTTATTTGTCTGGGTGCTATATTTTATTCTATGTTTGTATTTTTTAGGGTTCCGTAGCCAAATGGCAAAAACGGAACCCTTATTGATTTTCAGACCCATTTTTCTCCGAAACTGTAAGAGCTAGACTGATGAAACTTGATGAGTAGATGTATGCTGTGAACCGCATTAAGATTTTTACACAAAAAAATCAATAATTAGGGGTCCCTACTTATTTGAAACTGAAACTCGATTTTTTTTTCATCAAACCCATACCGTGTGGTTGTCTATGGGTCTTCAAAAATGTTGTTAAGGTTTCTAATATCGTGCTGCTTTTTCATATTATTATCTTTGTGCCACATTTCATCCATCCATACATTAGTGGGATTCAATGGCATCACAAAGATCACTTTTAATGGGGTGTTTTGTCTCTTTCCTACAAAAACTTGATTAAGCTTGTTTTTTAGGGTTCCGTAGCCAAATGGCAAAAACGGAACCCTTATAGATTCGTCATGTCTGTCTGTCTGTCTGTCTGTCTGTCTGTCTGTCCGGCCGTGTCACAGCCATTTTTCTCCGAAACCATAAAAGCTAGACTGATGAAAAATGGTGAGTAGATGTATTCTGTGAACCGCATTAAGGTTTTTACACAAAAATAGAAAAAAAACTATAAATTTTGGGGGTCCCCATACTTGAAACTGAAACTCAAAAAATTTTTTTTCATTGAACCCATACGTGTGGGGTATCTATGAATAGGTCTTCAAAAATGATGTTGAGGTTTCTAATAAAGTTTTTTTCTAAACTGAATAGTTTGCGCGAGAGACACTTCCAAAGTGGAAAAAAGTTGGTCCCCCCCCTCTAACTTCTAAAGTAAGAGAATGATAATACTAAAAAAAATATATGTTGTACATTACTATGTAAACTTTCAACGATATTTGGTTTGAACGAGATCTAGTCAGTAGTTTTTTTTTTATACGTCATAAACCGTAAACCGCAATTTACCTTTCAACGAACTACAGGAACCTTATTATGTTACATCAAGTAACATATATAAAGGTTCTTGTAGTTCGTCGTGCTACGGAACCCTTCATGGGCGAGTCCGACTCGCACTTGGCTGCTTTTTTTTTTATTTACGTATTTTATTGACTGTTGTTGATAACCCAACCCTAGGTTAGAGGTTTCAGTTCATCAGAAACCAATTATGTTTTTTAGATACCTACGGTTATGTCACTTAACCTTCTCAGTTTTTTGCTAATTTACTACAAAATAATCTTATCGTTGCTTTTTATGCACAGAAAAACACTGGGTAGGTAATATACAATTGTATTTCAGTAAATACTTTCAGTTTACCTATATTACTTATTTCACGAGTTATTTTATTGACTGCCTTCACAGCTCATTTGGTAGTAGCTCTGCCTTCTGGGCTGGGGGGTGTGGGTTCGATCCCCAGCGAGGACAAATTTTGTATGGTGAACATAGATGTTTGTTCTCTGTCTGGGTGTTATATTGTATTATATGTATTTACAAAAATAAAATGTAAACATTTATTAGGTACTCGTATATCAGCTATGTGTCCATAGTACAAGCTCTGCTAAGTTTGGGGCTAGATAGTGCTGTGTGGATTGTCCGCATTATTTATTACTTTAATCAATTCCCTTTCCGCGGTACTAAAATGGTGTTGATACTGACGGGCGCATTGCTTCAGAAAACGGTTAAAAACTAAGAATAGATACTTGCTTCCCTCACAAAACCCTTCATAAGGGTAGGAAGAACCTACCTTTATCCCACTTTATGTCACACAATGTCTTTCTCTTCCATTCTCTTCCATTCGATCTGTCAGCCGTGATCTCTACATTCACTCCTCTCATCCATGTCATCTTTCACACAGTTCATCTCTGTTTTCTTTGGTCCACCTCTGCCCATGTGGGCATCCATCTATATCCATACCCATCATATTCCTTAATCACATGAACGTGCTACGGGCATATCATGGGGAGGGATGAAAGTACCCTCCCCATGATATGCCCGTAGCACGCCAATCTATTGCTCCTCAATTTATCTGCCACTGGTGCTACTTTCAAACTTTCCCTGTTATACTAATTCCGTATCCTATCAATTCTTGCCACTCAACATATCCTTCACAACATTCGCATCTCTGCCACATGCACATTTACCATCTATTCTAACTAAAACAAACTGCGAAACCTAAAAATTGCAACAGCAACTTACCGCCGTGCTGCGTGTGAGGTTCTCGCCAACCATATCTGTCGGAAGACCAGCGTTGGTTGTTAGCCAACCAACATCTGCTGAGCCAGAGTCCGTTTTGCGACGCACAAAGCTCACCTTTGTAGTTTAGTGATAAGTTATGTTTAAATTGTTAGTGTGAGTCTTGCTTCGCAAATAAATATATTTTCTTTCTTTCATATCAGCTGCAAACTAGATAGTGGATGTGCAATTATTTTAAAAATCATATGTGTAATAACAATTACTGATTATTCCAATAATAAAACTATCAGTAACTTTGTTTATTACAACACGCTTAATGCCAGGGCAGTCCGTTAGCACGCATGTTGACGTTGCAATTGCAACATTGCATTCCTATTCCAAAGTTGGCATTGTGCCTCACAAGCTGAATTCTATTTCTGTAACGGATTGGGATATAGTCAATCGCCTTTTAGTTATCTCCTTAGCTGTCACACTGAGGGTAGGCAGACATAGGTACGTAAACCCACACATAATGCATAATGCCTGCTAAAAGTATTCCAAATTCAAAATTAAATAATAATAAAAAATAAATTTGTAATTACCTATAATAAATTTAATTTATCTGTTCACATACTATATTTATATTCATTTTTATTATGTTTTTATCTGAAATCAATTCAAAATTACCTAGCTTAAAGTATATTGGTATAATAATACCTACTACTATTGTTACTATAGGAAACAGGGTTACGTAACTTTACTTTCAAAGAAGCTATTTACCATTGATAAACCGTTAATCTAATCTAGGCATGACCCACTTTGCATTCAGCGATTTTACCTATAGTAATCTAGATTTTACTGGAACAGTCATCTAATCGCTAAAGATTTGATTTATCTAGTGAATCTCATTTCCTTATCACCATAGACTATTTTATATGAATAAGTAAATGGGATAATAATAATAGTGTAGGTAAATATTTTAGGAATCATGCATTATTTTAGCTTATCTTAGTACAAACATGAGGTATAAAAGTAGTGTTACGACATAGTTTAAGCAAGTCATTTTGAGATACCCTCTCGACTTTTTACCTAGCTGAGATTACTATAGTACTTACGCAGTAATTAAAATACATATTTTTTCTTGAAAACTCATACAAGACCTAGCGATTATTCCAAATTGCTGGCTGGCCTCTCGGCTCAGATGGTAGTAGCTCTGTCTTCTGCGCCGTAAGTCGTGGGTTCGATACCCACCGAGCACAAATATTTATGTATTGTTTGTGTTATGTATAAAATAAATGCTTAAAGTATTAATATTAGCTACCTGGTTCCCATAGTCGAAGCTCTGTTTAATTTGTGTCTAGATAGCGTTGTGTGGATTATCCAGAATATATATTAACGTGACAACGTCTTATAATTCGATAGAGCCGGCTGCACGCACGAAAAAACATAACTCATGCGGCGTTACCTCGCTCTGAGGCGTTCCATTTAAGGCTTGAAGTGCAAGCGAGAGCGCGGAACGAGCGACAAAGAGGCACAATCGGCCTCCGCGTTCGGAAGCGTTCGACATCTGTCTCTCTCCTACTTGAGTGAGCGATGCGTCCGCGTGGAAAGCTGTATGACGTCACGTTCAACTATCGTCAGTAAAACGACTCTAAAGACAACCGATTTTTTTTATTCCAGAATGTAACCAACAACGTCTGCATGGTGGACGTGATGGCAGATAAGCTGAAGGGAGAGATGATGGACTTGCAGCATGGCTCAGCTTTCCTCAAGTATGCCAAGATCACGGCTAGCACAGGTATGCACAAGAAGCAGGATATGCTTACTTACAACACTCGAACGATATAGATTTGAGGCCAGAGTGCATATTCGGACGGAGAGCACAGCGGCCTTGCCTCACGATCGTGCGTTCAAATCCAATCGTGCACTGAGTTCTTCTGTCTGAAAAGTTACTTTCAAACGGTGAAGGAGAACATCGTGGGAAAACGGGCTTACGGCATGTCGTAGAACCTAAAAGCGTCACGTAAAAAGCGCCCGCCAGCAGCCTATTATACTCGCGGAAACCAGTCCTAACACAATCAAATATATTTTTTTCCTATTCGTATTTTTGCGCTTATAGTGCCTGCAGGCCTACCACAAGCTCTGTCTGGCTCTGTCTCTGGCTCTGGTTTTGAGTCTGTGTGAGTGTATGCGAGCCTAGCACTAGTCGCCCTAACGCAAGTCCGAATAGGCTCTCAGAGATATCATATAGACTCGCCAAGTTTTTAAGATGTTTCAAAAGCATCTTTTTGACTTAGTATTCCTACCTAGCCTAAAATGGTGTTATTTTCAGATTACTCTATGTCAGCTGGATCAAAGATATGCATAGTGACGGCGGGCGTCCGCCAGCGTGATGGAGAGTCTCGCCTCGATCTCGTGCAAAGAAACACCGATGTTTTGAAGATCATCATCCCGCAGGTGGGTTATTGTGGCTGTCGGCATGGATTACTTAAAAGCCCGTGAATGCTGGCCTTTGACTGACCTCTGAGCTCAGTTGGTAGTAGCTCTGCCTTCTGAGCCTTAGGTCGTGGGTTCGATCCCCACCGAGAACAAATATTTGTGTGGTGAATACAATGATGTTGTTTCTCTGTCTGGGTGTTATATTGTATTACAAGTATGTATTTACAAAAAAAATTATGTAAGTGTTATATCAGCTATCTGGTTCCCATCGTACAAGTTCTGCTTAGTTTGGGGCTAGATAGTGCTGTGTGGATTGTGCAGAATATTAATTTAATGCTGCGGCGTCATTATTGAGCAAATTGAACACTGCGTCAGACTCTCATTCACACAGTGAAGGAAAACATCGTAGGAAGTCGGCAGGGCAGTTTGAAAACATGTGTGTCGAACTGAGTGATACGAGAATAGGAAGATAACAGACACACTGGATTTTTTGTAATTTAGCATCATAACCTTCGTATGTCCTTATCAAAAAGTCATTATAAAAGTTATGCTATTCTTACCTTTTGCTTACTTTTCAAAGTAAGTGAAATACACATGTTCAAAAAGATCTTAAATTTCCAATGTATTCTACTTAAATCTAGGCGTGCAATATTAAGATTTACATAAAGATGAAGTCATAATGTCAAAATTGTATTTCCCAGCTCATCAAATACAGTCCAGACGCTATCCTCCTGATCGCCAGCAACCCCGTAGACATCCTGACGTACGTGACGTGGAAGATCAGCAAGTTGCCGAAGCACCGCGTCATCGGGTCCGGTTGCAACCTTGACTCTGCTCGGTTCCGCTACCTGCTGTCAGAGAAACTTGGTGTCGCAACCACTTCCGTGCATGGTTATATCATCGGAGAACACGGAGATACTAGTGGTAAGCTCATGAAACTACTAGATTTTTTTTTATATTCTAAGATCACTTGCCGATACAAGCCTAAAGCTCAAGCAGCGGCCGGCAAAAGTTGTATGGAAATCCATATCTGTTGTCTTTCTTTAGCCGATGTTTATATTACATATCTGTCGTGTAATTTAAAAATGGAACGATCATTTAAATCTCTCATAAACATGGCAACCAAGGAGGTAACTTAACAAAGGTTTTATTTAAATTTCGAACTGGTTTGCAATAATAAATATTATTATACTGCATAACGAAAAAAAACAAATGAAGATTTGAACGCTAGAAAAAATTGTGGTTTTGTTTGTATTTGACAAAATGAGTTAAAATACTACCTACTTACTTAGTTTTAATTTCCTCGCATTATTTGAGAAAAGTACTCTATGGGTGTTATTAATAATCCTGGCGTAGCGTTGGACTAGTTAATCCAAATGAACAAACACGGATTAACTAGTCCAACGCTACGCCAGGATTATTAATAACACCCTTAAAGTCTTGGCCAGAGCTAGGCGTGGATGGACTTACGTGAATGAAGGAGACGTGGTTTACAATGCTACAAAGGTCACGTCCCCAGTGGACGTGGTTTGCGTGCCCTCTGCGTGTCGAATGAGCGGATCATTGAACGATAATGAAATAAATAATAATCCGTGAAGATTTCGTTCGATACGTTTAGTTTGCTCGTATAATTAACTTCCAATTCTTCCATCACAGTTCCAGTGTGGTCCGGCGTGAACGTCGCTGGCGTACGCCTCAGCGATCTCAATCAGAAGATGGGCACGGAATGCGATCCCGAGAACTGGAAGCAAACCCACGAGATGGTGGTAAAGAGCGCGTACGAAGTCATCAAGTTGAAGGGATACACTTCATGGGCTATTGGCCTGTCCATCGCTGAGCTATGCGGCGCCATATTGCAGAATGCCAACAGCGTGCATCCTGTGTCTACCTATCTAAAGGTGAGTTTTTTTTAATACCTGACGAATACAAGCCCTACTTGATGTTAAGGAGTAACCAGCACCTCAACGGTCATGTACGTCAGGAACGTGCCCTACGATACACTGCCACTTACTTAAAACGGCTCACGTACTAATAATTAAAACGGCACGTCAAGTCGTTCAAACCGAAACACAGCAACGCTACTTGATGGCAGAAATTGGCTTTCCTATTTGCAGTCTCTATTGTTAACCAGAACAAACCCCAGCATTTTTATTTTCTATGAAAAAATACTACGAGGGTCTACGAGTCCCCCTGATTTTCGATAAAATAGGGTGTGTTTCCAGGGTGAGCACGGGATCAAGGAGGATGTGTTTCTCTCGTTGCCATGCGTGCTGGGCCGCTGCGGCGTCACTGACGTCATCCGCCAGCCGCTGACCGACACGGAGCTAGAACAGCTGCGTCAGTCTGCCGATGTAATGCATAAGGTGCAGCAGGGCATCAAGTTCTAACATCCACATTATTTAATAATTTAAGTTTATCATGAATTGTGATCGCTTTTAGGTTTAAATGATACCGTGGCTATGATGGTGATACGGGACTGGTTAATGTACAGCCAGTTAATGTACACCCAGCTAAAACGAATCCACTTATTTCCACTGTGAAATTGTTAAAGCCCATGTACACTGTAGCTGATAAATATTTCGATTATTAATTTTTATCTAGCGATGGTTAAAACTGTCCTATAGGGGACAGCCTCTTTGAGCGTATTGAAAAAAAGATATTCTGGCACTGCACTGGCAAAATGGCTGGCCCCTTTAGGACAATTTATCTCTCTCTGCTCGCTCACTTTGTGTGTAATTTTTATGTTCTATCATAACCTTACCTATCCAAGTCGGAACAGCGCTATAAGGACAAATTTTGACTAGCCTCTCAGGTCAATTGGCAGTAGCTCTGCTTTCTGCGCCGTAGGTCGTGGGTTTGACCCCCACCAAGAACAAATAATTGTGTGGTGAACATAGATGTTTGTCTGGGTGTTAGATTGTATTCTATGTATGTATTTTCCAAAAAAAAGTACTTAAGTATTATATCAGCTATCTGGTTCCCATAGTACAAGATCTGCTTGGTTTGGGGCTAGATAGTATTGTGTGGATTGTCCGCATTATTTATTTATTTAATATAGGTAAGTATCCAGTGCCAGAAAACCAGTTCTCCAGTGTACATTAGGCTTTACTGGCATCGTAATAACGGGGTGTACAATAACATGATTTACATTATCGCCTCTCTTATAGTCAGACAGAACGGGCGCCACAAGCGCTGATTGTGCTTGTTGCTGGTATGTTATTTCTATTAAGTATAACTAGCGGCACATAAGTTTAGCGCTGAGCGATACGCGGAGGGGATAGTTCGCGCAAGCAATACAATGATAACTTAGACTAATTATATTAGCTAAATAACGATAATGACATTATTTTAATGTAATGTCGAATAGTAAGATGTCCAAAGATATATAGTAACTAAGAAAGTAGTAGTGGTACCTAAGAAATATTTTTTAACAAGTTTATGGGGAGTAGAAAAATAAAACATTATCTGTCACTAACAATACAATTGAGAACGCGACTATACACTGAATGTGTGCGGGGTGTCGTATCGGTGCGGGGGGAGGAATTGGACCGGAGAGCCAATCAGTGCTACACTCGCCTGCCCTTCATCCCGCTAGTCCCCCTCAGGTACAAGACACCGGGATACAAGCTACCTGTCAGTAAAAAAACCATGGCTCTACGATGACTCTATTTTGACTTCAGCGCAATAACGGTTAGCGCTAAAGTTACGTGCCGCTACTTATACGAGTATGTGGATCTCAAATTACTTACCGTTCCGTCTCTCTTGAGGCTAACGTAATTTTTTTATAGCTTTTTAACTGTGTTTGTTGTGTTGTTGATTTTCTGGTTAGAAATCATTTTGTCCGTTATGTCCGAGTTTGTTATCGTCAAAACATAATTAGATATTTTTTACGGTCTATTATGAGTGCTGCCCGTCAGTAACGATCCAATTACTGCCTTAAGACTTTGATTATCTCATCGTTTTTCATTGTGTGAACTGTACCCCAAGTCCCACTGCAATTACAACATTTCGTTACCAAATGTTGTTTTCGTTTCGCCTATTTGTCTCTGTCTATTGTATGGAGAAAAGATGAGACAACAACTCTAACTACGTAATGCATTTTTGCCGTCTCATATTTTCTCCATACAATAGATAGAGACAAATATGCGAAACGAAAACAACATTTGGTAACGAAATGTGGTTGCCAAACTCCGACTTCGGGTACTGTACCTAACATAATAAAACATGGGTCACTGCAAAAACTATATAAAACGGTCTAACACGCGCACGCATAACATAGCGTTTTTCACTCTGGGATAAGTTGTATCGTGTAGGTATGCTATGACAACTTCAAAAAAAGAATAGCATGTTAGAACGAAATTATATGTTACCTACCTATAGGTAGGTACTATATTTAGAAGTAAACTGAATCTATCAGAAACGTCTGTTTGTATCAGAAACGAAATCTACACTACATTGTAGCTAGATTTATATTTTTTTATTTGTTTTATATTATCATCTTTCTGTTTCTCATGTTGACTTATATATAATGATTATCGATAAATTACTTATGACTGTTCTATAGTGGCGTTATGAAAATATTCGTCGATTTTCAACTTGATTTGTTCAACTTATCACGATCACATACTACCTTTTGAAACTGAATAGACAGAATACACCGATAAATTATGTCAAAATGTGTTCATGATCAAGGCACTGGTGCAAGCGAAAACCGACTTTAAGTTGACAAACATTTTCTGAACACCAGTAATGTCTTCTCTGTTAGTCAGTGCTGGCGCACTTATCTTAGTAGTGAAATAATTATGTGCCAAAAAGCACCTTGTTTTTCGAAGCCAAATCCTCCGAATCCTTGTATTTCTAAAAAACAATTGCCTTGCCCCTTAAATCGATGTGAAACCGAATTTTTCATCGTAAACTTTTATGAATTTAGTATCAAGTTTTGTCATTTGACTCATTTTCTTAAACTAATAAAACCCGAATTTGAAATAAGTAAATAGCATTTATTTGAGTTTGACTGATATTCACATAAACCAGTGTCAATCTCTACCTATATTTTAGATATAATATAAGTAGTTTTCGTGTTTCTGATTATTGTATCTGTAGCATTTAGAAATACTTTACGATCCCTAGATAATATCTTGCGTTGCGCACATCTAGGCGATCAGCTGCGATCTGCAATAGCGCCGATCGCTATTGCAGATCGCAGCTGATGGCCTAGAATGTGCGCAAGGTTTTGGTTCTCTTTCGTGATACATTTATTTTAGATTTTATATCGTTCCAAATGGAATTCGAAATAGCAAACTTTTTAATAACCTTTATTATGTATAGTGTATTTCATAGTAATATGAAATACACTATACATAATAAAGGTTAGTTACTGAAACGTATTTTATTATTTAACGATAAATTATTTAAGCACTTACCAAAACGTAAATATCAAGAACGTAAGCGTTTACATTATTAATAATGTAACGTTTGTTTTTTCCCCTTTTATCTGTTTTTTTTTCCTTTATTAATGTTTTTCTTAAAATATTTTCTGTAAAATGAAGGGAGAAGCCACTGATTCCTGAAACACAGTTTTTACTAGCTCGGGAACCTATGGATTCAATATTAAGTACTGTACCATTTTTATGTCAATAAAGTTTGTATTTGTAAAAAAACATGAATTTGTAATTGCCAATTTCGTCGTTCTATTATTTATTGTTATTGCTTATAAAATTTGTGGAAAAATGTGAGTAGGGCTGAATGAATGGTAAAAGTGGTAGGAATGCTTATAGCATTAACCCCCCTTTTTACATATTTTATTGCATGTATTGATGTAATGATGATATGCAATTTTTTTTATAATATCCTAGTTACAATATTTTTATTAATTATGAATTTTTGCTATAATTGGTTTTAATTGTTTATCACTTTGGGTACCGAGACGTCATAGGCCTTGCGCATAAGCATTCTGCGGTAGCGATCAGTGAAACTCTCAAATATCGCTGTAATATTTGAAAGCGATTCACTGATCGCCACCGCAGGACACTTGTGCGCCAGGCTTTATATCAGACCTGTCTTCAAAGCAGTAGACCTACCACAAGCTCTGTCTGGCTCTGTCTCTGGCTCTGGCTATGAGTCTGGGTGAGTGCTCAGCAGCGTAAATTATACTGTGTGTGTGACGTTTCGACGTAGGATTTATTTAATCGACACTAACACAAACTCAAAACCAGAGCCAGAGACAGAGCCAGACAGAGCTTCTGGTAGGCCTACAGGTGTCAGTTTGTAGGTTTAAGAGGGAATCACACAGGCGACTCTCCATACAAACGTAGTCCCCTATTTCCTCCCTGGATAATGCCTCTAGATTCCCTCTTAAAAGTTTGTGTGGTATACCAATGTGTTTTATACCTAACTAGGCACATTTTACAGGCACCATGTGTAGTATAATTTGTACAATATGTAATTTGTAATTTAATAAACTGCCTGTTTACTGCCATGATATTTTTTAATAACTACCTACATTTCCCTGCTTACTTTTTTGTTGTTGAAGTTATTTGTTTAGTAAATTTTATTTATTTATGCTTGATTACATAATGTAATAATTCATTCACGTGTAGTAAAGTGTTTTATGATGATGTTCTAGTATATTTTTGTAAGAGGAGGGTTGTTAAGTCAAGTGAAAATACCGTCATCATGCATTATTATTTTATATATAACATGCAAAACCATGCTTAGAAATATAAATAATATTAATCTAACTTAATCATTGTAATACTAAACCTAAATTAAATTTAGGCAATCACATTTTCAAAGAAATCTATATATGTATATAAAAGAAAGTCGTGTTAGTTTATACACGACCACGTTTAGCCACTTATAACTCAAGAACGGCTGAACCGATTTGGCTGAAAATTGGTTGGGAGGTACCTTAGAACCAGGAGAATGAAATAGAAAAAACTTTTTATCCCGAAAAGGTAACGGGAACGGGGTGTTACGGGAACGGGCGAGCGAAGCCGCGGGCGGCCACTAGTAATTAAATAAACGAATAATTCTTCACTTCTACTCTTTTCTTGTTTTAATGTTACGTTCTACGGTACGTCTATACTGGCAGCTGTTGCAGGCTAAAGAGGCGCGTCCTAGCGTCTAATTTCCATCTTTTGGATCTGAAAAATGAAAAATAACTTTTAAATCGTCCATTTAAGAGTAACCCTATAGCACTTCACACAACGTTGAGGTTTGCGTCGCCAGTAAAGGCCTGCGCACACCTTGGCCGCTAGCGAACGCGATCAGTGAAACGCTCTCAAATTTAACAGCGATATTTGACAGCGTTTCTTTGATCGCGGTCGCCAGCGGTCTAGGTGTGCGCAGGCCTTAAGATCGCGCTCTATGCTTGAGACAGCCAAAGCGTTTTTGCTTAACTGCGCTTGAGACTCGACTCAAATTCAAGCACTGTTTCTTAATACGGACCTAGGTAAGCGTGTATCAGCTAAAAAACGAGCATAAAGTTAGAATATGTCACGGACCTCCACCGATCTCTGCGGTCTACTAGTTAGTAACCAAAAAATCGAATAAAGTACCAAGTAGAATAAAGTAACTTACCCCCGAATACTGAAACGCAACTCAGATTTAAGCACGTCTCAAGCGACGAATATTTGACAGATATTCATTGAAAACTGTCAAATATTCGTCGCTTGAGACGTGCTTAAATCTGAGTTGCGTTTCAGTATTCGGGGGTTACTCTCTGATTAACTTTTTCAAATTCGTTAGCAATTTCGCACTATTGTCTTTATTTACAAGTGAAGTTTAAAAAACTTGATACACCGAATTCATGGCTAAACTGTTGAACCTGATGAAATTTCTATGGGACCTAGGTTTTCTCATATATGACGAAGTTTTTCAAATAATAAATTATAGTTTAAAAAACTAAAAAAAAAAACGCTTTTATAACTAATTGAACTAATTTTTTCAATTGATTATTAGTTTTATTTTTAACTTTTTAGTTCAATTAGTTATAAAAGCGTTTTTTTTTTAGTTATTTCAAACAAATTTTTTTTTCATATTATTGCATTATCATCGACCTTTGACAGGTGTGCAAAGTTTGAATCAAATCTGATCGTTCAAAGTAGGACAAAATCGAGCTCAAGAGGTCGGTTACATACATACATACATACAGGTGAAGGTAATAAAAGCGTTATAAAAAAGAAGCATGCGTTTGAAATCGGTTGAAAAACAAACAAGCAAATAATTTAATAATCTTTATTTATTTTTGTGTTTATGACAGAAATTAATGTGAACAATAAAGCTTACAAACTAAAAGCTTATGTAGACAAATTATCTTTATAATCAATGACTTAGTACATTATACTTCGGATCACTATTAAAATTTATATTGTGTCATAATTTAATCAGTTACACATTTTATTATTTTTACTAGAAATCTCGAACAAACTAAAAATTTAACAAACTAAAGTAATTAATTGTTACATATGGGTTCACTGAAAAAATACTTTGGTTGAATTTACAAAAGTCCCGACGGTTGACAAATTTTACAAAAGTTATTGTAAAAGTTACATATTTTTAACTGTTGATTTTACAAAACCATAGAGGTTGATGATGAAACACAGGTTTACTAAGTTTTCTACATGAATTTAACTATTGATATGGTTGAATTTTTATAAGTCTCGAAGATTAACATAACTTTGAATTGAAATAACAAAATTGTTTAGTAGAATTTACAAAGATATTAATTTTGTTGAAAAGTTCCAATATCCACCGCAGCGAGGCGCTGTGTCCGTAACATAAATAAAAGTTGAAATTACAAAATAATTTAGTAAATTGTTTAAAAGTGCTGGTTTTATCGAAATAACTATATTTTAGTTACACATTTAACAGTTTTTGAAGTTGAATTGACCTAATATTGTTGATTATATTTACGAGCATACTTTGGTAGAGAAGTTCGTAACATAAATCACACTTGAAATTACAAAATAATTGAGTTAATTATAGAAAAGTGCTAGTTTTGTAGAAATGACCAAATTTCTGTTACATATTTTACAATTTTATATGTTGAATCAACCCAAGGTTATTGTTATATTTTACAAAGTTTGCTTTGGTAGAAAAGTTTCCATTTCCACCGCAGCGAGGCGCTGTGTTTGTAACATAAATTACAATTAAAATTACAAAAGAATTTAGTACATAATACAATAGTGCTAGTTTAATAGAAATTACCATATTCTGACTGCAAATTTGACAGTTTATTTACGATGATTCGACCAAATCTTATTGTTATATATTACAAGTTTACTTTAGTAGAAAAGTTCCCATTTCCATCGCAATGAGGCGCTGCATCCGTAACATAAATCAAAGTTGAAATTACAAAATAATTGAGTAGGTTATACAAAAGTGCTAGTTTTGTAGATATTACCATATTTCTGTTACATATTTTACAGTTTTTTACGTTGAATCAACCCAAGGATATTGTTATATTTTACAAAGTTTACTTTGGTAGATAAGTCTCCATTCCCACCGCAGCAAGGCGCTGTGTCCGTAACATTATTTAAAATTAAAATAACAAAACAATTTAGTAGATTATACAAAAGTGCTAGTTTTGTAGAAATTATCATATTCGTGGTACATAATTAAAAGTTTATTTCCGTTGAATTGACCTAAGATTAATGTAATATTATTGTTATATGTTACAAGTTTACTTTAGTAGAAAAGTTCCCATTTCGAACGCAATAAGGCGCTGCATCCGTAACATAAATTAAAGTTGAAATTACAAAATAATTGAGTAGATTTTACAAAAGTGCTAGTTTTGTAGAAATTACCATATTACTGTTACATATTTATCAATTTTTGAAGTTTAATTGACTTAATATTGTTGATTATATTTATGAGTATACTTTGGTAGAGAAGCTCTCATTTTAACCGCAGCGAGGCGCTGAGTCCGTAACATAAATAAAAGTTGAAATTACAAAATAATTGAGTAGATTATACAAAAGCGCTAGTTTTGTAGAAATGACCATATTTCTGTTACATATTTTACAGGTTTTTACGTTGAATCAACCCAAGGTTATTGTTATATTTTACAAAGTTTACTTCGGTAGATAAGTCTCCATTCCCACCGCAGCAAGGCGCTGTGTCCGTAACATAAATTAAAATTAAAAATACAAAACAATTAAGTAGATTATACACAAGTGCTAGTTTTGTAGAAATTATCATATTCGTGGTACATAATTAACAGTTTATTTACGTTGAATTGACCAAAGATTATCGTTATAAATTACAAGTTTACTTTAGTAGAAAAGTAAGTACAAAATTAAACAATTGAAATTACAAAATAATTAAGTACTTTATACAAAAGTGCTAGTTTAATAGAAATTACTATATTCCGACTGCATAATTGACAGTTTATTTACGTTGAATCGACCAAATCTTATTGTTATATATTACAAGTTTACTTTAGTAGAAAAGTTCCCATTTCCAACGCAATGACGCGCTGCATCCATAACATAAATAAAGTTGAAATGACAAAATAATTGAGTAGATTGTACGAAAGTGCTAGTTTTGTAGAAATGACCATATTTCTGTTACATATTTTACAGGTTTTTACGTTGAATCAACCCAAGGTTATTGTTATATTTTACAAAGTTTACTTTGGTAGATAAGTCCCCATTCCCACCGCAGCGAGGCGCTGTGTCCGTAACATAAATTAAAATTAAAATTACAAAAGAAATTAGTACATAATACAAAAGTGCTAGTTTTATAGAAATTACCATATTCGTGGTGCATTATTCAAAGTTTATTTACGTTGAATTGACCCAAGATTATTGTTATAAATTACAAGTTTACTTTAGTAAAAAAGTAATTACAAAATTAAACAATTGAAATTACAAAATAATTTAGTACATTATACAAAAGTGCTAGTTTAATAGAAATTACCATATTCTTACTGCATAATTGACAGTTTATTTACTTTGAATCGACCAAATATTATTGTTATATACCTTAGTCGTAAAGTTTTTAGGAAATTGAATACCCAGTCTAAACTTGAGAACTGTTTAATTTTTATGCCAATTTATTTCAAACTAGATTATCATACCTAGTTAATAGAGGCAATCAAAGGCAAGTCCAAACATGTACCTAAGTCCGGAGCCAAAATCACGAGATATCAGTTCAGTCAGACAGACAGCCTTTCGGATATACTCGTACCTACTATACTAGATGGTGTAGTGTATGTGTGACATAACATTAAAAATACTAAACTTATAGTTCACCCCGAACTGATCTCGTGATGTGATCCGAATGCTTCGAATATAATTATAAGTATATATTATACATGAACATATAGATGAAAATCCTATGGTGACATCGAAAGAGTGCAGTAGGGATCTGTTTCTTCTCATTGTTCAATACCTGTAATTTGATATATATGTCCGTGATACTAAGGTCCAATTTCACCGTTAAACGCGTTTAACTAAACTCGTTTATATGTACGTACACAAAAGAAATGCAACGACATTGACAGGTCTTTAAGCGCGTTTAGAGAAAAATGTACCAACTGAATGCTTAAGCGAGTTTAAACGTCAGTAGAACGCGTTCAATTTCAACGGTGAAATTGGACCTAAGCTGACTAAGCCGCGGGTTTTCTCACGATGTTTTCCTTCACCATTTTCGATACCAAACACAATGTTTGGACTTGCGTCTGTCTACCACTGACTGTATGTAATCGCTGACTACAACTTTGTACAACTTTGTAAACAAGTTTTAACTCAATAGGTAATTTATTAAAGAGTTCCGTTGGACAGACCTTGGCTCCATCATCAGACTAGGTCGCTGTTACCTACTTAACATAACCTTGCGAAGTTGTAGATTCCATCCTACTTACTTATTGAAATAGGTACTTAATACTTACTTTAGTAAATAGGTAGGTACCTACTTTATTGCCAAATTGCCAAAGCGTTAATTAGACGTAAGGTAAGTTTACGTTTAATAACATATTACTCAGTTCTGTGGTGGCAGCAGGCAGTATTGAGCATTGCCAGTATTGCCACATAATATTGCGCTCCGCCCCCGCACCGCGCGCGCACCCTGTCTGTACCGAGGCAGGCGGGGAGGGGAAGGGGAGAGGGCGGCGCCCACGCACCCGGCAAAATTTAGGACAGGCATGAACTTGTCGTTATTTCGTTTTGAAACGGCGACGGTCGGCGGTCGGTCGGTACCGCGCATTTAGGTCTTGTTCACTGCCTGCCTGTCTCGCCTGCCTTGTAATCTACTTATTTGTACATAGTAGAGCATAAATTAGCTTCTAATAAAGTGATAGTGAGTGCGTGCAATGGACGACGACGACGACATTACCCTGGATGTGGATGAATCTATTGACAAGTCGCTTGTGCCAGCGTATCTTAGGGAATGGGGGTTGTGTGAACAAACGATCAACAATTTTGTTGGTAAGTACGTATCCTCTCTACCTACTCTGTTTTTTGTAGAAGTACATTATGGTACATGCTCATAGTAGTGATTTGATTGCCTACCTATGTACCTACATATAATGATTTCGGTGCCACCATGACGGCTGGCATACCTACCAGCCGGCGCGGCGCACGTGTTTCAATTCAACAACTAAAATAAGTTAAATCTACAAGTGTGTTTTGTTGGTTTTACAGACTAATTATGTAGGTATAGGTAACAATTTTTCTAGGTACAGGCCGTTATACAAGGCGATATTTACACGTATCATTACGTGAAATCGCATACGTTGAATGTAATTTTATAAGGTTATGATGTTTGTTGGTGAACTCGTTCAATGTGCAAAGTGCAATGTTTGTTTTTCAATGGAATGGTTTCAATTTGGTTGATCTGTGTACTATCGCCGTGTCAGTCGCCGTATTACGAGTGTACCTACCTATTTATTTCTACTGACAGCTATTTTGAATTTGTGTTTCAGATAATGAAATAACGTTAGAGTACATAAACAAAATTGAAGACACAGAACTTAAAGAACTAATCCCGAAGATTAAGGAACAAATATTATTTAAAGTTGGCTTGCGAAAGCTATCAACAATAACACATGTAAGTACCTACAACCGTCTACATTAGTAAATTAAGTAAGAAATTCTAACTGTTTTTATCTCATCTTGATTCAACATTACACCTGGGTCAAAAATACATCAGGACATTGGTTGATTTTAACACAATGGTCAGTCTGGTCACTAGACCACGTGTTCAGTGGCCGTGCCATCCAATCCATCCGAACTCATATTATGAGTTGCCTTGCCACTATCCGAGTAGCATCCGAGTAGGTATCCGAATCCTCTCAGTCCAAGCTGACTTGGATGGTGTCAACTTGGCTTTAGGCTGTGTATCAAAGAGTTTTTCTGCCCAAAAATGTGGGTAGGTAGGTATGTGCATGTGCCTTTTTTATGTTATTAAGTAACGAGATGGGCAGGTCGCTCACCTTATGCACCATGCCTGCCTACCTGCATAACAGGATCCAATCTCTTAGTACTTAAGTAGGTACTTAACACAAAAATAGTCCTGTGTCCATGTCCCATTAGAGGAACATTAAAATGCTGATCATTATTTTACAGGACACTGCATCAGAGGAGACCGATTCTGCTCCTCCAAGCCCATTCTCGACTAGCAGCACTAGTAGCATTGCTGATGTGAAACAGTTTTATGTAAGTTCAAATTTTGTTGATCATCTATAGGTACTAATAAGAGGAAAGGTTTGATTGTTTGTTTCAAATGAATAGGCTACGCAACTACTGGATTGATGAAAAAAAAATTGGGCTGCAGAATTTGCAGTTAGCGTACTGTTAACTAATCTTATGTTTCGTGTCAACCAATCAACTTGGAGCATTCAATGCTCGAAGCCAATCAAGGACCAGAATATTATTATGGCAACCATGGCAACTAGTAGTAGTGATTTGACATGGAACTTTTTCTTTAAATGTGAACTGATTCAGTTGACAGGCGTTCTTACAACCCATTTTTCAGTTGACAAATGTTTTTGCTAACTAACTTAACTTTAATAGTTATCTCAGTAACCGGTTAATAAATATTGGTAAACATTTCACACAACCCATTTAGCCCTAAACTAAGCAAAACTAAAGACTACTGCGGGGTTAGTGTACCTTCCCTACGGTGAAAAATATTTTCATCGGTCCAGTAGTTTCGAAGCCTATTCAATACAAACAAACAATCAATCAAATCTTTCCTATCTAAAATACGCATCAGTATAAACTAGAGACTGGTAAGACTAGGAGACGCCTTCCGACCCTAAGGTCGCGGGTTCAAATCCAGTCATGTACTTATGGATTTTTCTGTTCGAAAAAGGTACGTAAGTACACAATGCCAGTGCTCTCAAACGGTGAAGGACGACATCGTAAGGAAACTCGCGGCTTAGTCAGCTCCGCACGTATTGACCATGTCTTTCCTGTGGATTACGCCGACTAAGCTGTCAGGATGGTATAGGTGCTGGGCAAGCCTGCTCCATCTAAAATACTGTCCCAGGCACTATAGCCTGCCGTAAGAAGGGGCATGAGTAAAAACCAGTTGCCTCTGATGCTTTAAAATCATCTACAATAGATGCAAAAGGCCTGTTTACTTACTCTTTTTTTTATAAACTAATTTTGTATAGAGGCTTTCATGAGCTTGTGGCGTTTTTTTAGGGGTTAAACTCTAGACCGATTTTAAACTATTAAATAGGTATGTAGCTTACAAGAAGATGGTAGTTTCTTCAAAACTAGAATTTTTGTATAATTATTTACTCAATTCAACTTTGAGTAAAATTTCAACTTTGAGTTATATAAGGGACAACGCAAAAGTTTTTGTATTCATTTTATACAATATACCCTGTCCCTAATTTCCTACTTCACTGCAGGTACGTTCACTTACTTCTTGTTGTAACCTTAATATTTATTTCTAGGCTTCTGCTCCCGACACAGATTTCACAAACGAAGAGCCCATTAAAAAACGGATCCTACTGCAACACATGTTATTGCCACCGGAGAATCTTATTGTCGATTCAATTACTTTTAATTAAAAGATAGATTATACATTTAGAATCAAAATCTTTTACTCATAGTTTTTTTTTAAGTCAAAAATTACTATTATGTTAAATAAAATCTCTTCAATATAAAATCACACCATTGCAAAAAAATGTGCGAAATGCAGTTGGTGTTTATTTCATTTCAGGTAAGTAATTTGGAATAGAAACTGTCCGAAAACCTAGATAAATTTTGTACAAATACGATTATTACAATAATAATTATAGTGAAAATATGCTAAGTAATAATTTTGGTATTACGTTTGTATAAAAATTCGTCGACGAATTTTCCTTTTTATTAAATTTATAATTAATAATATAATTTATTATTAATTTCTATCTTAATTGAATTTTCATACAACATTCGTATAAAAATTCGTCGACGAATTTACATTTTTATTAAATTTATGATTATTAATATAATTTTCATCTTAATTGAATTTTCATACAACATTTCGTTACATTTTACGTTCTAAATCTTCAAATGTATATTTTCTGTATGAAACATGTAATTGCTCTTGGTTTATTGAACATTTTCAAGCATATTGTATTGATGGAGAAAACAATACTGAATTATTTTAAAAACCTGACGATTTAATTGTTCATTCTACTGCAACATGTTATTGCCACCGGATAATCTTATTGTCAATTCAATTACTAAGGAATAGACCACTGGCAAATTTCTCGTTCGCACATTTAGAGTCAAAATCTTTTATTTTTCATTTTTTTTTTCATTTTTCAAAAATACTATTTTATTATTATAATAGTAATGCCTCTTTTCAATATAAAATAAAATAGTCAAAAATATTGAAATATGCAGGCGAAAATTTGTTAAACAGTTGTCAGTCTCCTAGGGAGCCTTATGGTGTATGTTATTTTATAGCCTTCTCTAAAGGTGTTTATTTTCGATTTAATTAAAGAAGAGCCAATTGAGGTTTTGTGTCAGCATTTTTTAAATAAATGTATGAACCTTTCATAATGTTTTATTTGCTTGTACCTATTCTATTTATTCATTTGTATTAGTTCAATTGTGGATTGTTTTACTATTGATTTGTACATTATTATTATATTTTGTATTGTGTCTTTATTTTAACTAAGGTTTTGTTTTATATACCTAATTATTCTAGCAGATATTACTATGAACTGTGGTATTTATACTTGATAATAGGTAGGTGTTATGTTTATATTATATACTGTAAGGTTTCTTATTATCTTCGTAAGTAGGTACATAATTTCGTTATGTTTATTATGAACTGTAAGTTTAACTAAATAACTTTTGTAATCCAGTGTATTTAGTTTGATGAATAATACTAAAGTTATTAGTTAAACTTACCACATTTCATAGTAGAATCTACGGAACTAAAAACAGTACTTACGTATATAATACAAAACCTTACAGTAGATATAACACAAGTAGTCTAGTAAAAAATACCACAGTTTACTATAGAATCTGCTAGAGTAATTTGGTATATAAAACAAAAGCTTCCTCGTAAAAGATACCAAATATTATGATTCAATTTACAAAAGTACTGTAGTAGATAATACCCAAGTTTCTAGTAAAAAATACCACAGTTGATAGTAGAATCTGCTAGAGTAATTAGGTATATTAAACAAAATCTTGGGTAGATAACACAAAAGCTTCCTAGTAAAAGATACCAAATACTATGGTAGAATCTACAAAAGTTTTGATAACACTATAATAGATAATACAAAAGTCATCTGATAATAATTAACACAGTTCATAGTAAAATCCACTGAAGTTCTTGGGTAGATAAAACACAAGTTGTCTAGTAAAAAATACCACAGTTCATAGTAGAATCTACTATAAAAATTTGGTATATAAAACAAAATCTTAGGTAGATAATACAAAAGCTTCCTAGTAAAAGATACCAAATACTATGGTTGAATCTACAAAAGTTTTGATAACACTATAATATATAATACAAAAGTAATCTGATAATAATTAACACAGTTCATAGTAAAATCCACTGAAGTTCTTAGGTAGATAAAACACTAGTTGTCTAGTAAAAAATACCACAGTTCATAGTAGAATCTACTATAAAAATTTGGTATATAAAACAAAATCTTAGGGAGATAACACAAAAGCTTCCTAGTAAAATATACCAAATATTATGGTTTAATCTACAAAAGTTTTGATAACACTTTAATAGATAATACAAAAGTAATCTGATAAAAATTAACACAGCTCATAGTAAAATCCACTGAAGTACTTAGGTAGATAAAACACAAGTTGTCTAATAAAAAATACTAAAGTTCATAGTAGAAATCATTAAATTACTTAAGAAGATATTACAAAAGTGATTTAGTAAGTATTGCAAAAGTTCAAAGTAAAATCTACGAGAGCTTAAGGTACATAGCATAATAGAGTTGTTTTGTAAAAATTACCATAGTTAATAGTAAAATATACAGTTTCACCAAAGTGGTTTAGTAACTATCTGAATAAAAAAATACCAAAGCTCATGGTAGAATCTACAAGATCAATTTATTAAATAGTACCATTTAAATGTTTAAATATTTATTCTGCTTACCGAAGCCATCGAATCTAGGTAAAATCTATCAAAGTACTTGGGTAATAAGCCAACCGTCGCCGTTTGGTAAAATCAACTTAAGTCAGCGGTAGGACCCCATTTAAACGTAAAATTTGGTAGTTTTTATCAGGAATCTGATAAATTCAACCAAAGTATTTTTTCAGTGTTGGTATGTGAAAACACTGTCATCGTCCACCATTTTATCTTATACCTTTAAACGAGAAAATCTTGTATATATATATATATGTATATTTAGGATCTCGGAAACTGAGCCAACGATTTTCATGAAATTAAGTATACAGGGGTTTTCGGGGACGATAAAACGATCTGGCTAGGATTCATTTTTAGAAAATTTCCCCTTATCGTAAAGTAAATAATCAACTATATCATAAAATCATAACTCCTAGCGCCATCTGTTGATTAAGTCATGAGTTAGTGGGACAGAAAACGCCATCTATTGACGAGTAGTGGAGTTTATTATTATGTCGGTAAGGTCGAAAAATATTATTATTTAATCAGTATGTAAGTAATTCGTATTTAAATATAATTCACAACAACAATTTACCAAAAAAAAAATACCGAGCGAAGCTCGGGCACCAACTGCTAGTAGTTACTTATTAATTAATTAATAAGTAATTTAATTACTGAGGCGTACATAATACAAAACGTTAATTGAATTTAGGCAATCTGATTTACACATTTTTTTTGTAAACACATACTTAGAATACAATATAACACCCAGACAGAAAACAAATATCTATGTTCACTACACAAATATTTGTTCTCGGTGGGGACCAACTGAGCTGATAGGCCAGTTAAGTTAAAGACAAGTCAAATGACCTAAACTTAGGGCTATTACAGATTGGGTACATGCTAAAACTTTTATATCGCAATGTATTTTGTACATGGGGCGAATACTCCTTGTACTAAGCAGGTCAGTAGATTATGGGTACTAATGACTCTGGTTTGACATCTATGGCACTAGGAAGGTAGATCCGATGCCAGCAATACTTTGGTTTGACTTCACTCACGCGTCTAAAGTGTATACCTGCAATAATAAAATATTTATCAATCGTTAAATCTAGAATCATCATGCCATCAAGCCAGAAGAAGTCCACTGTTGGACATAGGCCTCCCCTACACATTTCCAGGAAGAATGATTCTGAAATCATTCTTCCTGGAAAAAAATCTCTCTATAATCTGAATATTATGAATGAAAAAAGATAACAATATTGAATATGAATAAAACGTGCCCAAAATAATCCTAGGTACGGTAGACATTCTCTCAAATCTCATAAGGCCTGCGCACACCTAGGTCGCTGGCGATAGTGATCAGTGAAACGCTGTCAAAACAGCGATATTTGACAGCATTTCATTGATGGACGCAGGGCAGTGCATTGTAGGGCACGTTCCTGACCTGCGTGACCTACGAGGCAATGCTTTGTTATAGGCGATGGTTACCGTTTAATATCAGGTGGGCCATATGCTTGTTCCATCAGCTAGTAGTTTATAAGAGAGGCCTTTCAAGAAGGCCTAAATACCGTTCCATATTAGGTTCGAGTAACGTAGTGTTTCATCTTTGAACTTTTGGTATTATTAGTACACCCAGCTGTCTACCTTTTTGAACTTTTTCTGATTGTTCTCGAGGAACACCTGCAGCGCTCGGTGTATGAATCGATATTGCGTCTTGTTTTGTACCATGCCGGCCCTCTGCGCCCGCGCATGTGCCGCAGTTTTGAATACGTCGGTATCATTCGCGAAACCTGTAATTAAATAAAAACCATCTGGAAAATCCACTCAACTATCTAGCCCCAAATTAAGCAAAGCTTGTACTATGCGAAACAGATAGCTGATATAATACCTACGTATATACCTTTTTTGTAAAGAAATAAATACAATATAACCCCCAGACAGAGAAAAATACCTGTGTTCACCACACAAATATTTGTTCCCGGTGGAGATCGAAACCACGATCTTCCGCACGGAAGGCAGAGCTAGTACCAACTGAGCTGAGGGGCCAGTCACAACGACATCCTCAATAGGTTTGCTTCGATTTGTGGAGGCCTTAGGCCGTAAACCTCCATCACCGAGCTTGGCCACAGACGTTACTCTTTATGAGTTTGCTTCACAACAGCATTGCCAGTTCTTAATTACAACACAAAAAGCTGCATCAAATACTTTGACCCAACTCTATGAGAGAAATATCAAGCTTAGCCATTTTTTTGAGGTACTAATTGTGCTAGGTATTTATTTTTTTGAGTTTTGATCCCCGAGATCATGGTGCCGATATCGGGAGTCAAAACTCGCAAAATTAAATCATGGTAAATATCCCGTTGTTCATAATAAGTAATAATAACCATGATAGTTTCAAAAGTTATACCATATTTTTTCTCAGATTCAAGTTATATAGTATTGCTTAGGGTAAGATGTGTGTGTGCCCTCACCTCCGTATATCAGTTTATCGATCAGCATATCCAGAACTATGAAGGTACCGGTGCGCCCCACACCCGCAGAGCAATGCACGCACAGAATATTCTGAAACAAAAACCGCATATTAGGTAAGGGTCACCCTAAGGCCTCTGCCTCGAATTTAGCGGGCAGCGGGCGGGCAGCGGGGCGGCGGCGGCGGCTCTGCAGCGGGGCGGGGCGGGGGGGTCCATTTGATTTTACGCATAAGAATCCTGCCGCTCCCACGCCGCCGCCGCCGCTGCCTCCCCGCTGCCCGCTAAATTCAAGGCCGAGGCTTAAGGCCTCTCTCCGTGGCATAGTTGGCTCTGCGCGTTCAGGCCATGTCTGTTGTAACGGCCGTCTAGGCAGAGTAACAACAAGGATACGACAAACGTGATGGTGGCTACCATAGCTGATGGCGCTGTTGCCTGCACATTTGCTTTTCTTATAGCTGTCTCTAGTGGGAAATCATGCTGATCGAAATACGATCCCAAGCACTAACAACGTCATGGTGGCATGAGTGGTCGCTATTGCAGACCCGGTTTGGATGTATTAGCCTACGCTAATCATCGCCTACTTACTGTGCCTTGTGCACTTCGTGAAGTACCCAGTTACCACTCCAACTTGGTGTGGTGATGAAAAATATGTTGATTTTTCCATTTACCTCTTCTGGAGGATCATTGCTCTGTGAGACACGTGCCATTTGCTGGTTGATTTCCGCGAGGAAAGACAGTAGCCCGTCTGGTTCCTCTGGCGCTCCATGGTCTGCCCACGCCTGGAACACCACACAACCTTCAATGAACACATTACTGGAAACTCACCAGTCTCTTACATTTGTATATGTTGTCTCTTATATGGTGTAGGTATCCCACATACCCCACAAACATGATATTTCATACATCAATAGACATCAAATAAAGTTATAGTCACAATCACCCGAAAATGGGTAAGTACGAGTCAGCGTATGCTGCATGATCGATATAGTACATTCCTACGGTGGAAAATATTTCTTCTCTTTCTTTCAATATAAGCATCCAGGTTACAAAATGAAACAGATAAATGTGTGACATCACAAGTCACGTATTAAGATGGGCTGTGGGGTTGTAGGCACGATGGGCACCGTGCCTACAACGGTGGATCTCTGCCTAGGTAGAACACTTGGGTGAGGTGAAGTGCCCATGGTTCTATTGGTACTAGTAAAATGCCCGAAGTCATCGAATTCATAGCCTCGATCAAACAAAGCCTTTTGAAAGTAGTCCAACAAAAACTTGCTCTTAGTTGGCTGTCACGTGGCCCCAACCAATTTGTACGCAGTAAGGGTATCTGTACATTCACTCATACACACTTATATTTTGATTGGAGTTTATTTGTATATAAGTAAATGAGTTCAGTAGGAACTGACCGTGAACTGATAGTGGTAGATGGTCCGGCAGAGGCCTGTCCCGTCAGTGATGTCGAGGACCCGTGAGAGGAATTCCTCATGCCGTGTCTCCGCCACGTTCCTCACTAGCAGGCCTGCGTGCGTTTCCTCCTGCCCTGGCGCTAACGGCCAGTAGGGGACGCATTTTCTCTAAAAACATTAATTCGTCAAATTCAGAAACGAGTTTTCTGTATTCTTGGTTTGTACTACAGGGTGGAGGGTGGAGGTCCACGTAAGCAAAGTCACAGGCGGAACATAAAGGTATATAAGGCACTGGTGGTCTAGTGGAAGTGGAAGTTTAACCCACGACCTTCGGATCGGAAGGCGGGGCTTCCGATCCGAAGGTCGTGGGTTAAAATCCAGTCGTGTACCAATTAATTTTCGAAAAAATTATGTGCACTATGGTATTACTCTCAAAACGGTGTAGGATAACATCGTGAGGAAACCGGCGTGTCGTATAACCTAAAAAGTTCGAGCAACACGTGTCAAGGGACACGCAAAAAGTGCCCGTCAGCGGCCTACTTGCGGAAAAACCAGCCAATCATCAAGTGCGGATGAGAAATTTGCCGAAGGTATGTTAGTAAGAAAATAACTTACTTTGCCTTTTTCCACCTCGTTGGTGATCATGGCGATGACTCTGACGTCTTCCTGCCAGATCATATGCCAGAAGTCATCTCTGGTGTTCTGCAGGCAGCCTTGCGTCGCGATATACGTTTTCTCAAGCACTGAAAAGAGTTGTTTAGTTTAAATTCTCATCCTACATGCCAAACTTTTTTTTACCGACTTCAAATAAAAAAGGAGTAGGTTCTCAATTCGGTTGTATTTTATTTTATTGTTTGTTAATTTCGTCATTTATGATTTGACAATTTATTTTTTAATTTGACAGGTTCAGAAACTCAAAATCAGAACCAGAGCCAGAGCTCATGGTATGGCCTACTGATATAAAAGATATAAAATTGTGTGGTGAACTTATCTAACAAAAATCACGAGCAGAAAGATGAGAGTAATCTGATACCGATTACAATCCGATCCGATCAAAAAAATATTTTGATCCTAGCAAATTTTCCTAACTGGTTTTCGTGCTTATATAAAATAATAAAATAAATAATTAACTGTGTACATACAATCGGAATGCACACAAGATAGTTTGCTCGCGATTATCGATAAATAGGTGTAGTGATTTTATATCATTCGAAAGGTCAAAGTTTGCGAGTGATAAGGTCATCAATGGTCTGCCCTTATACAACGTGTATCAAAATATGTGTACTATCCCGAAGGGGGGTGAATTTCCACCCCCCGGGGAACAACTTTTGTTCAACGACTTTTCGAACTTCGATTGGTATCTCTGAAAAAAACTGCAACGAAGTTTCAACATGAACAGCTGACTTTATACAAAGTGACAACCCTAAACTCAGCTACAGAGGTAGTAGGTAGTAGTAGTAGACCTACAGAGGTAGTAGGTCAAGGGGTCAAGGGGTTACAAGGATAGGGTTGTCAATTTATTTAGGCATTATGAAATTAAATATTTTTGTATGGGAAACTGAAAATTGGAATTTTTAATTTTCTTCCCCCCACAACTGATCACCATTGTGGTCTGAAACCCCCCACCTTCGCATAGTACACATATTTAGATACACCTTGTATAGCCTTGCCTCACTCACCCTACTTAGTTAGGGATCAGAGCGAGTTCTTAGATTTTTTAAAGAAAAAGTAAAGGTGTCTCAAGGTCGTAAGTACCTCTGTCTTGGCTTGTGACGTTGCCGTTGATCTGGTCCAGTTTAAAGCACTTCATGGCTTCCCTGAGGGCGTCGTCTGAAAGGGACTTCGTCACTAGAGGTGCTGTTTTTTTTGAGTCGCTGTTTACGGCCATGGCTGTTAAACAACAAATTATTTAAAATTTAAAGGTCTTTGCGTATTATATTTTGACTTCTGTACCCGAAGTCGAAGTTTTGCTACCACATTTCGACTACCAAATGTTGTTTTCGTTTCGCCTATTGGTCTCTATCTTTTGTATAGATAAATTTTGAGACAGCAAAAATACGTTACTCTGAAACGATCGAAACGAGTGTTTGTCTCATAAATTTTCCATACAAAAGAGAGAGACACGTGCTTATTTATACGAAAATAACATTTTACAGACGAAATGTGGCAGTAAAACTCCGAATTCGGGTACTGAGGGCAGGTTGCAGTATTACTCGATCAGTTTGAATAATTCATTTTGCGAAAGATAAGAACAGCAATAAGTTGTTGTCTCAACATTTCTCCATACAAAAGAGAGAGACACGTATAGGCGAAACGAATTGTTGAAACTGATCGAGTAAAACTCAGGCTACTTCCATAAAAATATTATGTTCCATTTGGCTTTGTTTCCTAAAAAATATTCGCAGATAAATCTTTTAATCGTTTAAGTTTATGCTATTGTTCTGACATGGTATAGTATCAGAAGCAAATCCAAGGTAGGTAATTGTTATTTAAATTAATATATTTTATCGCCTATTCTGATGCACCGTGATGTGATGATCTGTTCGATTATTCAGACCACACCTGCTGGTCCGCATTTGTATTGTCATGGTAGGGGCATTATGACGCATTATAAGGCATTTAATTTTCCTTGTCCGAAAATCCCCATCTTGTACGTGCTGCCTAGCATGTTCTTTTACAATCTATATTATTGTGTACAATAATAGGCATGACGACTAATTTTCAAAATCTCTTATATATTATCATATTCAGAAGTATCTATTAATATGTCTGAAATCTATCATATTTCTGTAGAAATTAAGGTTTTTGTGCAATAAAAAAACATATAAATTTAAGTTTTCAAATTCACGCCAAAACGCTCGCTGGTGTCATGGCGTCTGTTATTACGTCGTCACGGCACTGTATATCAACAGTACATTGGTGCTTTTGTACTAAATCAGAATGACGTTTACAACGCCGTGACGTAATTCCCTCAAGAGAATAAATACATTTTTCAAAATCTTTCATTAGATCATTAGATCAGATAAATATTTTGACGATACTTGTTTACTGTTTTCATGCCTATTGTATTCATCATCATCATCATCCCCAGCCCGACTTCTTCCAATGCTGGGTATATGCCTCCCTCCCTTAGTTTGTGGCACCAGGGTACATAAGTAGGTAATAAATATTGCACATCGGCTTCCCTGCTTTCGTAGATCGCTATCTCTTTCTGACGCACACTACGTTCTATGAAGCCGAAATTAGCCGATGAGCAATTGTTGCCTACTACTTATACCCGATTCGATTCAATCAATACCTACTAAATAGGTTTAATGTTTATGTTCGACTCGAGTTGGGACCCCAGGAGCGTGCCTTGAATATGAAAACCATGTTTAATCAAAATGCTCACTCCAAATTCGATTTATCAAGGTCGTTAGCTAGTAATTGTTCAGTCAGGGGTACCAACTGATGGGAAGTTTTTTATGTTTCTACAACTAACAAGCATAATAATTAATAAATGTTTGTTCTCTGTCTGGGTGTTATATTGTATTCTAAGTATGTATTTACAAAAAAAAAAAACGTATTCAAGTATTAGGTATATCAGCTATCTGGTTCCCATAGTACAAGCTCTGCTTAGTTTGGGGCTAGATAGTGTTGTGTGGATTGTCTATAATATATTTTTTTTTATAATAATTATAGGCCACGCACGCCAGGAACGTGCCCTACGGTGTGCTGCCCGTGCCCTGCTTGTCGACTTGAGACATACAGATGTTTAGCCTCACGTGCCAGTAATTCGACACCCGCACCCTTCAAACCGAAACCCAGCCACGCTGCTTGTTTTTAAAACAGTTGTCAGTAAGTAGGTTTACAAGTATACCAATTTATTTTGAATTTGGAACACATATTGCAAGCATGTACGTTTGGCAAGTAAACCATGCGTATGCGTATTATACCTACCTACTCCATCATCTATTTTGATTTCGATTTGAAAAAGATGACAGTGGGCACCTTGCGGGATACACCTAACCTACCTACATTCTGAAATCATCGCCACCGAGACATATGACCGTGGTCTTAGATCATCTATGTTATATACCTAAATACTTTAAGTATAGGAACATTCGTGACACTGCAAAGACTCGACTGGTCCGATTTGGATGATACTTACTTCTTCTTCTTCTTATTATGTTACAGATTCTTTTTAAAACCAGTTTCATGAAAGGATCTTATTTACTTATTTTTTTAGCGATACTTAAATATATTTTCCTAAAAAGACAAAAACAGCTTTGCCGTAAATGAAGGCTTCGTAAAACTTACATTTAACGCTATTTAGGCTTTCGTTGGACGACTGGAAGGAGCTGGAAGAACCCCACTGGCGGAAAGACCGCACATAATTTGCGTTGATGTAGTCACTGTCGCTATCTCGCCCACGGAGTATCACTCGTGTTTGATCATCTGAAATAGGAGGTATAAAAAAGGTTTGCTCAGAGTACTAGGTATGGTCATTGGGCCTACCATGAGCTCTGTCTGGCTATGTCTCTGGCTCTGGTTTTGAGTCTGTGTGAGTGTTCACCAGTGCATTTTAATGTGTGTGTGACGTTTTGATTACTGCCACGAGGCCTGAACATCTTAAGCTGATGGACGCAGGGCAGTGCATCTTAGGACACGTTCCTGACGTGCGTGACCTTCGAGGCTTTGTTATAGGCGATGGTTATCACTTAACATCATGTGGGCCATATATGGTTGTTCCATCAGCTATAGGCTACATCTCACGTGAGCTTTATCTCTTGCGTTCGTCTCAGATCGGTACTCCTGTAAATTTTTCTCGCTTTCTGGATCAGAGTAAAAATAGGGAAGATATAGGAGAACTAGCTGCGAAGCCCGGCGTTGCCCGGGCATTCCAGAATGTTAAAGAACATTCTAGAACGTTTAGGAACATTTTCATCTCGTCAAAGTCGAGAATTTTCAGAAAAATCCTTAAGCGATAGAAAAGGATAGACATATAGAATTCCCTATTTGTCAGAAAAGGAAAGACATAGATTTCGAAATTTTTGCTCCTTACAACCACCCCCTTCAACCCCTTTCGTCCAAATTATAATCCTTCAAAGCCCCGGACCGAGGGCTATCTACCACCAAAAGGGCAACAGATCCTAGTGGGCGGTTATCGAATAAACTTCGGACATATGTACGTACGAACACTTGCTTTTTATAATAACGAGCCGGTATGACCGAGCTTCGCTCGGGTTTAAAAAAAAAATAGTATTATTATTTGCCAATAGATGTCAGGAAGAGTCGTATCTTTATTGGCTTATTTTTAATTAACAACGCCTTCTAGCTTGCAGTTAGTTGCTCACAATCGCCAATAGATGGCAGGAACAGTCGTATATTGAGTTTATGTTTAATTATTGCAAAACACCAACTTCTCGTCATTTTCTAAAAATGAATCCTAGCTAGATCGATTTATCGCCCCCGAAAACCCTTGTATAGTAAATTTTGTGAAAATTGTTGGCTCAGTTTCCGAGATCCTAAATATATATATCGTCGTTGTGGTGCGAGAAGTCACTAAGTGTCATTTTTTGCCAAAATGAGTTATTGACGCCAAAGTGATTTGAAACCCATTATGTACCTTCTCAGAATGTAAAAGAGTAGATTTTACTAAAATTATAGATAATACAAGAATGTCAGAAGTGCATAACTACCCGTAGAGGCAATAATCTGTCTACAAAAATCATCTAAGGGATCTTAAGTAGTTTAATTTAATCACTTTACTTACAATATTCTTCAAGTCTTGGGGTTGCACTGCTCACTAAAGTCACTTAGTGATTTCTTGCAGATAAAAAGCTATTGAATGAAATGAAATTCTGTTGTCGGTAAGAGTCATCAACAGATCATAATTAAGTAATGTAACGCGGGTTAATTAGTTTGAATATATTAGCCCGCGTTTTCCATCTTTCGCGCGTTCGCAATGCGTAGACGACGAGCTCGCCTAAGGTTTCGCATGTGGCAGCCAGATGGGATGCAGTGCGCGTCGGCAGGTAGCGGCTATGGGCCAATCCCGTGGACTCACGTAGCGACCCGTAGCCGGACAAGCCAAGCTTTCGCCGCGGACGCAGGCAGTCGGTCAGAGGAACGCACGCAATGCTAACTTGAGCGTTCATGCTTCCTCCGCTATCCGCTCCCTTCTATTGTTTATTGTCTCGTGTTAATTCTTTTGTATTGTGTCAGTTTCACTGTTTGTGTCTGTAACTGTTCCTTTTATTATTAAACCTGATTACAAACTGTTAACGTGGTGTTTTGCGCGATTCTTGGAGTCCCGAACCTTCCCTCTCGGTGTAGAGAGGAAAACCCATCTCTATACTGGCGCCCAACTAAGTGGCCGAACCACGGGCTCTATACGTGGGTCGGAAGAAGAACAGTGATACCTACGTTGAAGAGCAAGGACGTTCCTTTGTCGTGCGTGAAAATGCCATTGACAAGACAGGAAGCGCTCCGGCAACAACGCCTCGAGGTACCAGAACACAACGAGAGTGACAACACACTGACTGAGGAGGAGACCCGCTCCGACGGAGGTTCCGTCGTTGAGCGGACGACGGCCGCTGTAGGCGATGTGCCAGTACAGCCGTACGCGCTCCCACTAGTCACAGAACAATTTATTGCAACGCTTATGGAGACCATCACCAAGGCGCAGGCAGAGGCCAACAAGGCCCTAATCGCCGCGTTCGTGTCGGTGGCACCCCGTGGAGATCATAACTCCGGGGTGTCCTCTCCATCCGTGCCAGCAAAGGGCACGATCCCGCCGTTTACGAACGGCGGAGCTACATTATCATCATCGGCCGGTAACTTTTCACAATGTACGGCGCGGTTTGATGGTACATCGCAGGACCCGGAAGTGCTAGAGGCCTTCCTTGACGCCGTGGATGTCTACGCAGAGTGTGCCAGCGTGTCAGATGCCCACGCGCTGCGCGGCCTCCCGATGCTGCTGACCAGAGACGCTGCCCTGTGGTGGCGCGGCGTGCGCAGCAGCGTGACCTCGTGGACGGACGCCAAGCTACGGATGCGCGCCATGTACGGGGCCCCGCGGCCAGCATACAAAGTGTTCCGCGAAGTGTTTGCCCACGAGCAAAGTGCCGAGCTAAGTGATAGATTTATAGGTGAAAAGCGAGCCCTACTGGCCCGACTTCCGTATAGTTTGGCTGAGGAAGTCCAAGTGGACATTACGTACGGACTCCTCGACCGCCGAATCCGAAAACGCGTCCCTCGTGAGTCCGTAATAGATATGGACCATTTGCTCGAGCGAGCTAGGATAGCGGAGGATTCGATGAAAGAGTGCTCGACTGTCGAATCTAAGAAGAGATCGACGTCTCCTACAATTTGCGCGAGTCCGACTGCCGCCGTCCGATCGAATTTGATCGCGCCCGCTCCGTCTTCGTCGTCGTCTACGCATAATAAAGCGGAACGTAGCCTTAGTAGAAGTAGGTGTAGCTTCTGTAGAAACTCCGGTCACGTAGCCGGCGAGTGTCGTAGCCGCGAGTTAGCTAAGTTCGAGTCTGTACCGAAACCGAATGCCGGTAGTACGGGTGATTTGGTAGGTAACGATAGGCTAGCTAGCTCTAATAATAGCGTTCGTTGTTACGGGTGCGGCAAGCGGGGGGTGGTAAAGTCGAGGTGCGATACGTGCAAGGGGGAGAGGGGTACGAAACCGGAGGGGGCAGAGTTTCACAGCTTTGATGTACACAGTCGGGTGAAGAGGTGCTCACTTCCTCTGGTTCGTGTGGGTATCCTGGGTAGGCACGGTGTAGCGTTAGTGGATACCGGCGCTACACACAGCATAGCCAGCCCAGCGCTGTATAAGGTTTTATCTGAGGGTGGGGTAATGTTCACCCCGTCCCCTGTAAACATTCGTCTCGCCGACGGCTCTGAGCTGTCTAAGACCGTCATGACGGCAGAGGTACCTGTCACCGTTAGAGGTCGTGAGGTGGTCACAGACTTCATGGTGGTTCCCGGCGCCGAAACCAGAACGCTGCTAGGCGTCAGTTTTGTGGCGAAGGTGGGGATGGTAATTGACCTCAGACGAAGTAAGTATAAATTTGATAACGACCCCACACGAGAGTTCGACTTCGTGCGTGAGGGTACGTTGACCTCATCGGCTGACTCGGAGTCAAGATTTGCAGACTTCAAGCTGTCACCGGATGAGAAGGGCCTTAAGGTGAGTATGGCGAAGGAGATCTCGCTCGGTGCTATTCTCTTCAGCAAGAATCCGACCGAGATGCAGAAAAGCGTCGTCGATGAGCAGCCTGACGAACCTTCTAGGGAGAGACCCCCGTCCCATAGCTCACCATGGAGAGGCCGTGTCCGGCAGCGCGTAGTGTGTTATATCCCACGCGCCGGCACACCCGCAAAGGTAGCGCCGCGCTCAGACCAGGTAGAGGATTGCGGTGTAACAGTGAACGGTAAGGTAGAACGGTATCGGTCGCCTCTCTCACTTGTTACTGACCCGTTATTGGGAGCACCTATCATGGGGAAGCGTAGGCGTAGGAAACTTCGTAGGGATAGGTTTTCATAGCTCCTACTGCGAGGGCGCTAAGTAGGGCTATAGGGGGAGGATGTAACGCGGGTTAATTAGTTTGAATATATTAGCCCGCGTTTTCCATCTTTCGCGCGTTCGCAATGCGTAGACGACGAGCTCGCCTAAGGTTTCGCATGTGGCAGCCAGATGGGATGCAGTGCGCGTCGGCAGGTAGCGGCTATGGGCCAATCCCGTGGACTCACGTAGCGACCCGTAGCCGGACAAGCCAAGCTTTCGCCGCGGACGCAGGCAGTCGGTCAGAGGAACGCACGCAATGCTAACTTGAGCGTTCATGCTTCCTCCGCTATCCGCTCCCTTCTATTGTTTATTGTCTCGTGTTAATTCTTTTGTATTGTGTCAGTTTCACTGTTTGTGTCTGTAACTGTTCCTTTTATTATTAAACCTGATTACAAACTGTTAACGTGGTGTTTTGCGCGATTCTTGGAGTCCCGAACCTTCCCTCTCGGTACTAGAGGGGGAAGCCATCGTTATAGTAATATTTAATCAGGGTATTACGTTAATGTGTATGCCAGAATTAATTAACTTACTTTTTGTTATGTATCTCAGTAACCATATATTACTTACATTAGTTTGTTGAAAGTTAGTGTGTAAGGTAAAATTATCTATATTTTATATGAAGAAACCTCTTTTGTAACTATAAGTGTTGATAAGTTACACTCACTTTAATAACAAAAAAACTTTAAAACGCGATTATCTCGAGACTAGCTTTTTGCACTTAGTTACTTCTCGCACCACAACGACGATATATATATATATACAAGATTTTCTCGTTTAAAGGTATAAGATATGTTAGATTATAATTAGGTCCTTACATGGTAAAATATTGCGATATCTGTTCTTGGGCAAGTTCTCGACTTTCATGCCCTCAATCGTGGTGAAGGCTTGTTGTTCTTCCAGTGACTTCAGCGACAGGAATTCGCCCTCGCAGCTGTTCTGGTAATCATGAGACAGACGATCTGTGATCTGGAACGATATACCGTAGAACATTTTCGTAAACACGTTTTTGAAAGTGCTTATACGGTTGAAATATATAATTCACTTACAGAGAAAACTTAGCTAAATAAGTAAAGTAGTGTGCCTTTCAGCGTAAAAATAGGTCATAAATATAAAGTGTACATAGTGTTAAAAAAAAATGTAATAGTAAAGTCATAGTGGGTAGTTTTGTGCGTCCGGTACGCACAAAACTACCCACTATGACTTTACTATTACTCATTAGGTAGCGAGCGCGTACGCTGCGCCATGCATTATGTTTACCTACTTAGTATAATATGTTCGAAGGGCGACCAAGAACCGGAAGACGAAACATAGGGCGACATTGTTAGAATCGCGGAAAGTCGGTTGATGGAAAGGCTCAGAATCGTTCTTTCTGGAAATGTGTAGGGGAGGCCTATGTCCAGCAGTGGACTTCTTCAGGCTGATGATGATGATGATTATGTTTAGGTACTATCTGGACACGTTTTTGTTTTATTAGTAAACGTATTCATTTCGTGGTGATTTATTGTTACAAATACATAAAGTAAAGTATCATGTTTTGTAAAGAAGACAGCTATAGGTTGCAGCTAGACGGTACAAAAATTCAATCTATAAAATAGTGAATCCTTTTGTTGTTCAATAAAAACTCAAGGTTGTTTGTTTTTAGGTACAATTTCGGTGCAATAAACTCGGACGAACAGAAATAACTTATTTATTAACCGGCTTAAACTAAAAAGTTCTCAATTCTGTTGTTTTTTTTTATTGTTTGCTATCGCATAATTTCTTCATTCATAAACTGATTTGAAAAAATCTTGTATTTTCATTTTGGCTACTGGGACCGCGGTCCGAGTACCTAACGGTCCGACTTGACGGAAGCCAAAGTACGAGTGATTTCATTAAAACTGGTTCAGCAGTTGGGCCATGAAGTCGGTTTTTCAAGTTTTTTTAACGTATATTATTTTGGAAATTTCAATGGAATGCTCCGAAACGTTCTAGAATGTTCTTTAACATTCTGGAATGCGGGCTTCGTTGCTAGTGCTATATATTGTTAGCCACGTGCGCGCACACATACCTAATGTCTAGGCATGGTATGTATTATTCAATTTCTGTCGTTACAGTCACATTAGTTAGACCTTTGTGTCGTATTTAATCACTTGATTGGGTCATTTTATGTACGTAATACAACATAATTATGCATTATAACGAGTTCAAGGCGTGGGAACTACCTATATACTAGCAAGATTACTTATAGGTAAGTAAGTATCTACTACAGGTTTTTTTACAGGTTTGTCTGGAAATTTATACCTATAGCAAGCTAAGGGACACTTCTTCTTATCGTGTCATTGATTCTTTCGAACCAAGTGTGGTGAAAGGATTTTAAGTGCGCCTCAAAGAGGCTCCTTTCGGGCACTTGACAAATTTTCGATCGTTTTAGGTTCATATGCCGGTTTCCTCACGTTGTTTTTCTTCACCGTTTGAGAGCACTAGCTTATTGCACATACACTATAAAGGGACTCTTTCTACCTCCTCCTCGTGTCGTGCTCCTCACTGCTGAGGGTCGTGACACTTTCTATAATCGACTCCAAAAGGGTTTCTCAGGTGAAGTGGTTTTAACCTAGTAAACGGACGTTTTTACTACTTTTCCTTTTCCAAAATGCTATTTTTGCTCTGAGTATGTTGGTGGCCTTCCAATCTTACAACGATTTCATTTAGCAGATTTTTGTTTTCTTTTTATTGAATATACTTCACAGGTCACATTGCTAGGCGTGGTGATGACAGGTGGAGTAGGAAGGAACTGAGTGATGGCCAAGAACCTACAGAAGCGTGGGCGCCCTGCAGCAAGATGGATGAACGACATAGCCAAAGTCGCGGGCGGAAATGGCACACATGGTTAGGCTGGCACAGGATCGAGGTAGATGGTACAAACTAAGGGAGGCCTATACTCAGCGAAGGTCTGGCTGTGGATGATGATGATGATGATGATGAATAATCTTCTAAGCTTGGTCGCGTGGTTCTGGCACCTAGACTGACCTAGCTTTAAGACGTTTCAAAGTGATTCTTGGAATTGAACTGAATAAATACACTTTTGATTTGATTTGAATATACCTAAACACTAACCAAAAATTTTTTTTTATTTAAAGTTCGACGAGCACCGGATCGAAGAGAAGATTCAATGCCAAATAACTAAGTTTTTAAATTAATACTAATAAGCAGCAACATGATAACTCTTTGAGTATACAGCATAAACGAATCAACGTGATGTGCTAAACGAAAAACACGTCTCAAAAACCAAAAATAAAAGATCAGTGAACCTAACAAACTTTCCTGTAAAAATCGCGGTATTTTTTTTGTTTTTTTATGAGAAAAATTTTAAAATATAAGGGAAAGACCTTACGTTCATGTGTTAGTTGGGTCATTATTAGGTATCCTTAGCTAGAAGTCTTAGCTAGACAGAATACCTCCGCACACAATGATTTTCGGCCTTCCTCATTTAGGAACCGACTTCACAATAATTATTTAATTACCTATCTATTGAACACCGCAACATTTTACTAAATAATTGTGATTACAAAAAACGTAAATATTTGTGTCAATTTTGTTGAGCAACTCTTAGTTTTTTTTAATTGGCCTGTGTACATCTCAAGGATGTTTTAAATCTATAGGCGATGGAGATGGTGATCAGCTGAAACGTTATCAAATATCGCTGTCATATTTGACTGCGTTTCAGCTGATCGCCATGGCCATGGAGATAGAGGCCTTTAGAGTTTTCTTCGTAGAAAACTCTCGAGCGAGAAAAGGTCTCGATTTGGCTCACGATCGGTAGGGATCCTGTACAAATTATATGCTCATAAGAAAATTATTGCCATGACGAGAAAGATTAATTTGTTGGTTGCTCTGACTGGTAGGTGGTGGCTCTGAGGATTGCGAAGACCGATGCCAGTTATTTGCACACGGGAGCAATTCGAACATGATCATTTGCTTTTTTGTTCTGGCAATAAAGTATCAAGGACAAGGTATAAGTATCCAGTGATACTATACCTTATCCTTGATACTTTATAGGGCGGATCCGACTTGGATAGGTTAGGTTATTGTTAGAACATATAAATTACGCACTAGGCGAGCAAGCAGAGCAAGCGTGCCGCGGTAGCAGCCACCGCCGCAGTGCTAGAAGATATTTTTTCCCAATACCCTCAAAGGGGCTGTCCCGTTTAGTACAATTATCAATCGCTAGATAAAATCACAGTTGAAAAAAGGTGGATTCGTTTTAACTGGGTGTACAATAACTGGGTGTACATTAACCGGACCCTTACCTGCATGTCATTAGTTCGCTGCTTGATCAAGTGTGACCGCAGGCGGTTGCCGCTCACTGGCTGCAGCAGCCGCAGCACGTCTCCCGACGCCTCTATCATCGGGTACGATCTGAAGTGCTCGATCAAACCCACGAGGTCGTCGAACAGCTCACCGCTGCCAACCTCGTACTTGTTATGCTGTAAAAGAAAACCACTTTGATTTTTTCTTATTTAGGTAGGTACTTAAATACTAAAGTTTTCTTTTGGCCTGTTCTTATTAACCGACTTCCAATCAAAAAGGAGGAGGTTCTCAACTCAGTTGTATTTCTTTACCGCATAACTTCGTCATTTATGAGCAGATTTGTTTTTTTTTTTATCTGAATGGTACTGCTTCCAGATTGGCCCCATTTTAATTTTATTAAAATAGGTGTTGCCTTTTTTTTTTAAATATTTTTTTTCATGTTTGTGACTGTATGCCTCTGTCATTTATGAACCGATTTAGAAAATTATTTTTTTATTTGGAAGGTTATTCTTACGCCCAGATTGTTCCAAACAAATTTCATTAAAATCGATTTAGCCGTTTGGCAACAAAGTCGGTTTCTCAAGTTTTTTTAAACTTATAATTATTTTTAATTCTTAAAGCCAACGCTGACAAATATCACTGTCGTATTTGAAAGCGTTTCACTGTTCGCCAACGCAGATCGTGAAAAAGAAGAGAGTTTTAAATATTTGATTGAAAATTTTGAAAATCAAACGGTATTTTGCGGTCACTTGAACGAGGCGTATTTTATGTATGTAGGTATAAGTATTCTTACCGGTTTCCATAGTACAAGCTCTATCTCTTAATTTGGGGCTAGATAATGTACCTACCCGTACTCAAGCGCATGCGCGCACGAATGCATCGATTTCAAATTCGATTACTAAAAGATGCATGTCGGCCCCGATATAACTAAAAAACTAAAAGGATACCTTTTTGAACACAAAAACCGGTATCATTATTCAAATAACTTAGTATACGTAAAATTAACAAAATATGCATAGCACACCTACAAACTCACATGTTTCAAAAATAAGTAGGTAATAGGGTTATTATTGCATCGGCAGAGAGCGCAAACAAAATACCCTTACCTCTAGCCACAACAAAACACGAAACCGCACTAAAAAGCAATGAGTTCGAAATTCAAACAATATTATTGGCTATCAACACTTTTGCCGCTATTAAGTGATAAAACAAAACGATGCACAATATTTCACAAACTATCATTTCGGTACGTCTACGTCCAACGACACAAATGTCAAATTGATCGACCGTCGAATGCACAGATATTTAAATACTAGGAGATAGCTCAAGGAGGCGTAGCGCATGTGACCATGATGGTCCCGAAAGATTAAAGAAAATACAAACTGGTTTATGAAAGTCACTGCTGCTTTTGCACTGCTTTTTTATTTTCAGGCCATAAAATGGCGCAATGGTGGCAAAACTTGCGAACATGTCACATTTATGCAGTAATGTTAGAGCAGCTCTTCTCATTTTTATATCTGTGGTATCAGTATCACACATATACGTACCTACCTACGTACTATAGCTGCAAATTGTTGCAACAAGATACCTCTTCGATAGCTATGTGCTCCTGGTATTTTTCCGAGAGCTTCATGCACTTTTTGCATTGCAAATGCAGCCAAATAAATGCATTTTTGACGTAGCTGTCTAGTAGGCATACCTTCTTAGGCTCAGTCACCAGATACCTTCAGATGGTGAAATGTGCATAAATTATGTTTCATACTGACAGCCCTTATAACGTATGTTGGGAAATAGTGTAGCTAATTTAATTTTGGAACGTTTGCTTTTTAAAAAAATCGTTCAACCTACCTACCTACAATAATTTTACACCTCCTCACTGTGATTTTGTTGTGACATTAGCATAGTGAAAAAACTGAATTTTAAAGTTATTCTAATCGGTGCGTATCAGACAGGCACGAGACGTCTAGACTCTAGACCGAACTCAAAGAATAATAAGCTGACCATCTAGTTTCTTCTGATATATTTTCGGCTACACATTTTGGATAGCTAATGAATAAATGATTAGGTACCTTAAATAACGGTGTTTTTATTTTTAGCTTAAGAAAATATTAAAAACAAAAAAAGCCGCCAAGTGCGAGTCGGACTCGGCCATGAAGGATTTCGTAGCAGCAAGTAACATAATATAATTTAATATTTGAGTTGATTGAATGAAAGGAAAATTGCGGTTTACGATTTATGACGTATTAGTAGGTACCTAGTGAATGTAGCTTTCCAATGGTGAAATAATTTTGATCAAAAAATTTAAATCGGCACAGTTAAAGTAATAGTGTAATAGTTTTTGTGTTTATTCATTACAAGCATACAAAAATACAAAAATATTCTCTTTATAATATAAGTGTAGATAAAATAAGTTGTAAGTATCAACCTTTTGACTTTAGCTTATCAACATCAACTGTTCTTGATTGCACTCATATTACAACTTCATGTGTGCAATCTCCAAAATACTTAGGTATTTATTTAATAAACATAATTGGCTTTGAAAACAAAAGATAACCGTTTTTTCCAAAACCATCTGAAACATTTTCGATTAAATCAGAATATCACATAATACACTTTAATTCCAATTGCTAATATTTTGAGCTAAGACCTCAAGTAATGTTGGTTAAAATACCACCGAAATTACACAACAGAACTTAAAATAACATCAGAAAAACAATTAAAATCAAACAGCTATGTGACTTCCCAAAATGACAGAAAACGAATCCACCTCTGCCTCGATGGGGGTCTGCAAGGACAACATTGTGACATTTGACATGCGATATTGTGACGTGTGCTATGCACATAAAACTCAAATTAAAATATACGTCAGATTGTTGTTTATCAAAACATTGCATTGCATTTGCATTCAACCTTAGCCCAAACCAAATATGGAACTTGTGATGATTTCAATTACAATATAGATTCTTCTCAGAAATCTCGACGATACTAATCATTATTAGAATGAGTCATAAAGGCACTTATTACAAGGAAACTAAATTTATAAACGAGACTCACCATCTATAAAGCTCCGAAACTCACTGGGTGTTATTAATAACCCTGGCGCAACGCTGGAGTAGTTCAATCGTGTTTTGTCACATTTGTTCGAGTTGACAATTGCATGTCGATGCAAACGACAAAACACGGATCAACTAGTCCAACGCTACGCCATAGGATTATTAATAAGACCCAAAGAGTATCGAATTGCACAAGAGTTTAGGCAACCAATAAAAAAATATTTAAAAATCTCGTTCCTAAAGGGGATGTCAAAGTTGGTATCGAAATAGCTTCTCGCAGGATTTGACTAGTAAATGATAATTTAATAAGTACCTTTATTGGAAGCCAGGTGCCATGGCGGTATCTAAACGCAAATTCTAATGATTTACACACGAGAGTAGGATGGGTTTCAAGGATCTATGAAATGAAATTTTTGTTGGTGGTAAGTAGTTTATTAGGCCTACCACTAGCTCTGTCTGGCTCTGTCCCTGACTCTGGTTTTGAGTATGTGTCACCAGTGTATTATACTGCGTTTGTGACATTTCGGAGGATTTATTTAGTCAACACTCACACAGACTCCATCAGACACACTCACAGAGCCAGACAGAGCTTGTGGTAGACCTACAGCACAGGTTATCTCTATCAGCTGGCCTACCATGAGCTTCATATAGTTATGGTTATATGGCTGTCAAAATTGTGTCTTCAGTGTCAACCCAAGAAGAAAATAAATGTATGGGTCAGCCTATTTAAACACAATTTGACAGCCATAGCCATAACCATATGGAGCTCGTGGTAGCCCTGCAGATAGTTGTTTGTTTCAGGGATTACTCACAACAACAACCTACATACAATACAGACAAAGACAACGACTTGATCATCAAGTTTATTAATTATGGAAATCCCTAGAACAAGGAAAGTACCCACCAGCTATCACACCATACGAAAGTATTAATCATGCCAGCAGATGTAACATTCGATCAGTAGGCCTACCACAAGCTCTGTCTGACTCTGTCTCTGGCTCTGTATTTGAGTCTGTGTGAGTGCTGTCTAAATAAATCTTCCGAAACGTCACACACACAGTATAAGTGGAAACTTTTAATTAGCCTTAAGTAACTATCCTCTTTTTTGTATCCAATTTTTAGCTATAAGTTTACCTAAGAAAATAAAACTAAAAATAAATAATTAAAATAATACACTGGTGAGCACTAACGCAGACTCAAAACCAGAGCCAAAGACAGAGCCAGACGTAGCTTATACACCTACAGGTAATTTCACTGAGTCACGGGGTCTTTGAACCGTCATTATCTTCCCTCTTCAACCCGGATGGGATTGCATGCATGCTTCATCATCCACCTCCAAACCACAAATCATCTACACTGAGTATGGACGATAGTAATCAACTTTTATGTCTTTTAAACGGGACTGCCTTCAAAATGTTTGGTCAGCATCGAAGCGCCGATTTTTGGACGAATTCGAAACTTGAACAACGTTAGTGTTGTATGTAGTTGTCTTATTTACAAATCTAAGTATTATCCTACTACTAATATTATAAACGCGAAAGTTATTTAGTATGGATGGATGGTTGTTACTCAATAAATCTAGAACAACTCAACGGGTTTGAATGAAATTTGGCACAGATATAGATTATGGTCTGGAATAGCACATAGGCTACTTTTTACTCCGGTAAAATGTATGGGTGTTATTAATAATCTTAGCGTAGCGTTGGACTAGTTAATCCGTGTTTTGTCACATTTGTTCGAGTTGACAATAGTCCAACGCTACGCCAGGATTATTAATAACACCCTATGAGACGTAGCATAAATTCAGGAGACGCACATTGGATACTTTTTATCCCGAAAGATTAACGGGAACGAGGCGTAACGGGAAAGGGGCGAGCGAAGCCGCGGGTAGGCCGCTTATATATTACATACCTAAATCAAATACTTCATAATTTATTCTAAAAAAACCATGCAGACTCGAGCATCTGTTTCTAAAACAGAGAATTTGAAATTCTGGAAATTCTGGTTACGAGCTTTACCTAATCCCCAACAATTCATACGAGACACTGATTGAGAAGAAACAAGCACCCACCTGCCTCCTGATCATGACATGGCTGACCCGCCCTCGCACTCGAACCGACAGCACATACTCCCCCGGGTGCGCTTGCGACTCCCGGACCAGGTACGAGCCGTTCTTGCCTTTCTCCATTATGAGGTGATCGGCTTCCTTCGCGGACATCACGCCGTGAAACCATCTGAAAACAAAAAATGATTACACAGTTTAAATAAAAAAAAACATTTGCAAAGAAAGAAGGTGCTGATAGACTTGAGCATTCATTTGTAACAAAACATCGAGCATTCGCCGTTTTTATTATCGAACTGAACAACGAGCCGAGCCAAGCATATAGCCAAACATTGCTATAAACATTTTCATAGAACGATAGAATGCTCGCTATAATGATCTCGTATTTTTCTGTGATGTGACATTCGCACAAATGCTCATTACCTACAAGTGAATGCTCAAGTTTATTAGCACCTTTAAAGGTCTGTAATACTGCATGATTAATGAAACTAAATTATTAGGTATCTGGCGCAGCGCATTAGCATTGCTACTCAGCGTGGCAATGCCGCCAGCGTCTTGGGGACGCTTTCGTCGGTCCTGATTTGGATCATTTGAGCTTTCTCTAGAGTCTAGATCGTTTGTAAGGGGGTCTGCAGACAGCTCAACTATTTCTTGTATAATTATTTTGTTGTATTCGTTTAATTGTAAGTTTATTTTCTTTGTGTACATTATTTACTTTGCAGTTGCAAAAAAAACGAGTAAATAGGGTCACATATTTGGGTTGCCTAAATAATAATACTTTGAGAATATAAGTAGAGGCACAGTCTAATTAGAGCATATACGGATTCGCATTTTGCAATAAAAAATTTGACAAGGCAGTTCTAGAAGATTCCACAAGATCAATAACCTATCTTAAAAACCAGAGTAAATATTTATTTGGGTTGCCTAATAAATAATAATAGTTTGAGAATATAAGCAGAGGCACAGTCTAATTAGAACATACGGATTCGCATTTTGCAATAAAAATTTGACAAGGCAGTTCTAGATTCCACAAGATCAATAACCTATCTTAAAAACCATTATACCATGATGATATCATTTTCTCCCTGATGTTATCTTAAAGGAAAACACGGTAATTATTATGCGATCAAATTACGCAACACAAACATTACTTTATGTAGGTATTTCTACGTCGATTACGTAGGCAGTTAGTGATTACGGAAAATAAGTCTTCTCATGCATCATGTATGTACTTGGATCCATGGCATCATCCACCTACGACATTCCATACCATAAGCACTGTGAATAGTTTATCTAGTATCTAGTAGGTTCCAAAACAAAAACTGCACCTAAGAATTTAAAAACACTGGAGACCTGCCGCCATCTTTTTCAAATTGAATTTGGAATGCGCATGGGATTGCTTGCTAAACGCACACAATGTACGCCATGCCTGAAAAATGTGTTCTAAATTCAAAATTACACAGCTTATAATACATTGGGTAGCACACACACAGATTTGTAAACCTCTAAGCTGCAAACTGACATAATGTCAAGCTCAATCGCACTCAAGAAGTATGATTTAGCATCCTTTTACTAGAAGGTTACAAGTATGGTGTTTGGTCAATCTATTTATACACTTCCTACAAAAATAATGTACAAATCTTGAATGGTTTATGTATCGTCAATCATAAGTAATAGAGTAAACATCCAAGTACTTAGTGTTTTGATAAGTTTGCCCTTGATCAACGGTGCGCAATGTCACTAGATCGGCCAAGCTGATCGGAAGATCATTGTAAGAATACGGATATTCTTTACATTTTTTGTTAGTTTTTTGTTGATTTATTATACCTTTACTTAATGGTGCAAGGCAAGGTAGCGCAACGAAAACGAAGGTAAAAACCAGTAAAAAACAGGCCTTTGCAATTGTATATGATTTATATACCTACTGGACGTCTACTCTAATTCGACGAAGCTTACACAAGCCTTCATCGCGAGCTATACCATCTGAACTTATACCATCCTGACAGCTTAGTCGGCCTAATCCACAGGAAAGACATGGTAAATACGTGCATTTTCTCACGATGTTTTCCTTCGCCGCCCCGTAAAAGAACACTAGCATTGTGTACATACATTTTTCTACAATAACACTCATTGGTACACGACTGGATTTGAACCCAAACAAACGAGTGCAAAATCTAGGTACCAAGATTTACCGCAGTTCTTCGATAATATCAAATATTTATTTTACTTCATCAAACCTTCATCTTCTTCAAGAGATACAAACTTATTTTTTTAAATGGTAAGTAGGTAGCTTATGTTTTTTTTGTAGAAATCTGCGTGACGAAACGTGTTATCTTTTGACCAACATTTTGAATCTGTGAACAAATTCCTTACTCCCAAAGGCCTAGTTAACGGTACTGTAAGGCCATCATTATCACCCCGATGAATTCCAATGCTGGACACGCTTCCTTATGAAAACAAGGAAAAACGTTTTCGACTTTCAGCACCCGCCTTAAGGTTCGTCTTCCGGTTTGCGGTCGCCCGACCACATACGACCTTTACTTCCCAGCGGCTGCTATTCGCTGTTGAGTCATCATTATCATCAACGACATGGCATTGCCCCCGAAAATAACCAGTAACGGGTGCTAGATGAGTATTATACTTCATTTGCTCTTAGCTCACTTCCACGGAATTAGTATGGAGAAAGGACGCGCTCATGTGTTTTGGCGACGATTATCCGGCCACATGGCATCGAGATGGTCTGAGGTAATGTATTGACGGCACATCTCTAACTGGCATAGTCGAACACATCGGGTAGGTCAACTGGCGTACTCTCACTCTCACGAAGCTAGGCACTCGATGTGACAACACGCGCTTTCGTCAGTAATAACTTGAGTAAAACGAAAGCTCATTAAAAGCAATCTAATGCTGCATATACTAGACTTGTAGGTTGATCTAAACACGTAAAGCGCTGTATCAAACCTAAGTTATAACTTGTTAAAAATGGAAAAGACTTTTGTTCCGAATAGCTTCTCTAGTACGCAGTACATTATTAACTCGATGCCACATGGCCTTTCTACTATGTTTTGTGGTTGATACAATCATATCGACGTCCGCTATGGTCTGAGGTTGATCGCGAAAGTGCCCGGCCATAATGTAAACTAACAAAGCCGACGACTCTCGCGCAGCCACAATTCCAGCAACATGTCCAGTCACGCGAGTGGCCGCGGGAATGTCCAAATCTAATCGAGGTATAGACTAAGTGGAAATCACTTAGCCATCATTTCAAAGAGCCTTAAACTATCTATGGCTCGGAATAAACTTGTAGTAATGACGTCATCATCTCAAAATGTGTCCAGTTCCGGTGCAGGCGAACCTGTGTTGGCCACCGCGTTAAAACACAGTCATTCTTATTTGAGATCAAAGTTGTTTTAAATACAAATGATTAATAATAGTATCCTTCAACTTTATGAACCCATTGATTTATATACAAAAAACTACATAACTAAATACCTACTTTAAAACTTTTTTAACTCGGTACACTCAGAGATAAAATGAAATACACCTTAATTGTTTTTTCATTGCTCATACTCTGAAAGTAGGTCTGATGTTGCCTGAGGGGCCTAATTGATAGTAATACTTTCAGCCCTAGGGAGAATCGCTTTCTACTGACAGCTGTCAAATTATAAAAAAAAAACAAGTTCTATTTTATTCAACCATGTTCCCACTTTCTAAAGTCTTTCTAACTGCAAGGAGGTTGTTGAACCAAATTCCAACTTTTTATTCAGCAAGTAGGTTGGAAACCCATTACAACGGTAAGAAGTTTAAAAAGTCTAATTAGAGCGCAATGTAAAATTTAAATTTAAATAACATAAAGATAGTATTAAATAAATAATATATCTTCTAAATTACTTGATTAGTGTATAGCTTCAACTATTTATTTAAAATAACATAGATTTAAATTATGAAAATGAAAATAATGGCTGAATAATGCTGGCGAGCCGAAGCCGAAGGCCCGCCAGAGAAAAAGAAAAAAAAAACCGGGAAGGCGGCAATTCAATCTTCATTTTCACTAAATTTTCTTTCATGTTTTTATTTTTACTTTCCTTGTATTCGTAATGAAAAGCACAGTGTTTACCTCGGGTGAAAGTCTTTTAAGTCCCTCAAGCTCCAAACCCGTCTCGGGACTCAAAAAACGTGACTTTCAACACTCAGGTAACAATGTACTATTAAAAGTTCTAGTGTAGACTTATGGTTCTAAAACCAACACATCTATAATAATAATGAATCCCTATTTCCCTTGGTCAATTGGTGGGTCCGTCCGTTCGTCTCCTGGTTCTAAGCGACTTTTTATCCCAAAAACATAACGGCAGAAGAGGCGAGCGAAGCCGTGGGCGGCCACTAGTCTTGATAAAAAATGTTGGCTTATTAAAAAATGTTATTAAAGGGTTTCCGCCAAAATTGCCCCAGTCCCGGCGCAAAAGAATTGTATCTCAGATTTTAGATACTTATTAGTAGAAACAATATCAGGTGTCGCTATTTCCTGATTTCGTGGCTAACATGTTTTTTTTACCCAGAGAAGTTTCATAGGCGCTACATGCAAAAATGACACTTTTTAGGAAAAACTTCATGTTACTGTGTGTAATTGACATTGAATTGGCAAAAAACTAATAAAACACATCATATAAACACATTATCACATATGTAATATAATGTACCTGACCTATGTAATTTTTTTAAAAACTTCATTTTACTGTATTAATTCACTCATTAACAACACAAACGTGCGGGTAGTTGCAAAAAATGAATATAATACGTACACACTGATACGACTCGTGGTTGGTTCCTCCTGATTTATTTTGTTTTTACGGCGACTTGGCATTAATCCCTGGACTTTTGATTTTTCTTGTGATATGGCAGACAATTGTGTTTTGTGTACACGGTCACTTCGGTGACTTCGAAGACATGTTCTATTTGAACATTTTCTTCAATCACGTCGAGAATTCGTGGTACATATTGTACGTGCTATTGAACCGCCCCAAGAGGTATGTTTAAAAAACTATTCCATTTAAACAAAGTATTTATTTTAACACAATGAATATATGCATAGATATACGCTAATAATTACTGTTTAAGTAAAAGAACGCATTGAGCGCGTTTTTAATGACTGAGTATTGAGTTCTTAATGCACACTTGAAACATGTATGAATAAACTTATGTCGTCCTTGTTCCTCAATAACAACATTATGTACTAGGTTATATGTGTGTGTTTTATTCATTTTTTGCCAATTCAATGTCAATTAGTACAGTAACAAGTAGTTTTTCCTACAAAGTGTCATGTTTACATGTGGCGCCTATGAAACTTCTCTGGGCAAAATAACCATGTTAGCCACGAAATCAGGATATAGTGACACCTGATATTGTTTCTACTCATAATTATCTAAAATCTGAGATACAATTCTTTTGCGCCGGGACTGGGGTTTTTTTCTATGGCCCGTGGCGGAAACCCTTTGCTATTTCTTATTTACCTATATATATCCTGGGCCAATAAATTGTATACAGATGACATAATATCACTGAAGTTGTTTCTACTTTTTAACCAACTTCAAATAAAAAAGGAGGAGGTTTTCAATTCGGTTGTATTTTTTTATTTTTCGTTAATTCGTTATGTTTAAGCCTTTATCAGGAAGGTTATCTACCAGATTGATTCCATTTCCATATAAATTTCCTTAAAATCAGCTTAGCCGTTTTGTTTTAATTGTCTTGTTTAATGTTTGTCTCATGATTTCGTCAATTATAAGCTTTTTTATCTAAAAGGTAATACCTACTTCCAGATTAGTCCCATAGAAATTCTATCAAAATCGGTTCAGCACAGTTTGGCCATGAAGTCAGTTTTTTAAACTTATATTATTACCTAAGCTGTACATATCAGAGAGACATCGCAGTGTCGTTTCGAGGTGATAAAAAAAGCTATATATAATAAATTGGTATTGTTATTGAGAAAGCCTACGCCTTAGCAAGTTCAATGATACACAAATCTGTTTTTTATTGAGGTAGTACCTATTCATTTTAACAATATTATTTATGTTAATCATTCTTCCTAGACTCAGACGTTTCAAAATGATCCTTGTGGTACAACAGAATAAAGATGAATTTGAATTTATTTTTAGTGTAGGTGTAACATAATTTACTAAGCATTGGGATGTTATGATAGTTTTTTTGTATACTTTTTTTGAGCTAAGACAATAGTGTAGGTAAATTGAGTACTAATATATTATGTAGATACCAACACAAAAATAATCGCCGAGTAGCTATAAATTCGCTAAGTCACATGTAGCTTAACTAAAAATATCGCGGGTCTTCAAAATTTTGTCTAGGCGACTGATCGAAGCGACGCGTGACCCAAGAGCTGGTGGGTATCTGGCGCAGCGTATAAGCATTGCTATTCAGCGTGGCAATGCCGCCAGCGTCTTGGGGACTGATTTGAGCTTCCGTCTGGCACTGATTTGGATCAGTTGAGCTATCTCTAGATCGTTTGTAACGATCTGCAGATAGCTCAACTGTTTCTTGTGTATTTTGTAAATATTTGTTTAATTGTAAGTTTCTTTGTGTAAATAAATGTAAGAATTTCATGATTAAAAAAAAATCGAAAGTACCTTTCATGATTTAATTAAACCATAAGATACCTTTGGGCATTGTAAGTTTTTGGGCCCATACCTTCGTGTTAGTTACACTATTTATAAATCAAGAACGGCTGAACCGATTTGGCTGAAAATTTGTGGGGAAGTAGTTTAGAGGCAAGAGACGGACATAGAGTAAATTTTAAACCGAAAAAAGTAACAGGAACGGGGCGAGCGAAGCAGCGGACGGCTGCTAGTTGTTTACATTTTACATGAAGGTTATGGGGTACCGACATGAGTTTACTTTGCATAATTACAGATAACGATTTTTCAAAAAGTACACTCACTCAAAACCTTGCTGAGCAGTATAAGTCTCTATTCATTATTAAAACTTATTTCTTATTCGACTGACAGATGGTACTATGAAATTCCCCTTCAATTATACCGACTTCCGGTTTGCCAAATTTGCCAAACTGACTTGCAGCTGGAGTAAGGCTGGTGCTGCTGGTCTTCCATGAGCTTCATATGGTTATGGTAATGGCTGTCAAAATTGTGTCAACAGTGTCAACACATTCAAAGCCAAGAAGAAAATGAATGTGTGGGTCAGCCTATCCATAAACAATTTGACAGCCATAGCCAAAACCATATGGAGCTCGTGGTAGCCCTGCTGGGGTATACTCGTAGGCCCGTATTCCGAAACAGTGCTTGAGTCTGAGTCGAGCCTCAAGCACAGGTTTTTGACACTTTTCAATGCAGAACTGTCAAAAAATCTATGCTTGAGGCTCGACTCAGACTCAAGCGCTGTTTCAGAATCCGGGCCTTAATGCTATAAGGGGCTAGAAAGGGGAGGGGGTAGGTAAAAGGCTGGGGTATACCAACCGGGACGTCTATAGCAGATTTCAAAATCAATATCAGCATCAAATATCGCTCGCTTAACTATAATCTACCTGTCAGACGTCCGACTCTTGTCTTGAATATTCCTAACAAACAATCCGGAAATACAGATGACGCGGTAGAGAGTGCTATTCCTTGGCAGTTGCGCTTTGCATTTTTATCAGTCTCATTTTGCCCGTATTGTACAAACACCCGCATATTTTTAATTATTTACGATGCTTAGAGTGCGGTAAACAATTAAAAAGTTAGCAAGTAATTATCGATCACTTTGTCGTCGAAGTCAGCAACAACGATAAACCATCTTTGTAGTGGTTGTAATCTATATCCCACTAATATTATAAATGCGAAAGGTTATTATAGGATAGCACTCGCACAGACTCCAAACCAGAGCCAGACAGAGCTTGAGGCCTACAGGAAATGCAAAAGTTTTCAAAGACATCCTTCACGGTTGTTGCTTGTTTGATGCCAACAATACCACTCCAGGAAAATGTTATACAACAGACGACCATCAAATATTCTAAACACAAAACTGTCGTTTCAGCCAAATGACGAGGAAGTGGTGTAGAATTGTCGTATTTGCTCTCGACCTCCGGATAGAGTTGCGAAATATTCGACTTTTTATATTATTTGTCCGGTTTAAAGCAGCATTGTTGGGATATAGTAAAATACAAGTAGCAACACGGGTCAGTCGAATAAGAGTATTCTTTAGCCATCTGTAGGTCTACCACAAGCTCTGTCTGTCTCTGGTTTTGACGTTGACGGCTTCAGACGGCACATTCCCTACGGTCAAATTCTGTTTTCCACCTGTAATAACCTAAGAAACAGATTAAAAAAGAGTTTATTGTGTGTGTAATAAATATACTATTATCATTTTAGCCCGCATTATTCCATTGTTGGCCAAAGGCCTACAATAAAGGCAAAAGGAAAAGCAACAATGGCCAAAGGCCTAAAATACTATAGGTATACAGGATGTTTTTTTTGTTGGCCAAGTTCGAAACCATGAGAGTTTGGGAAAAGTCGTGAAAGGAGTCCAATTGTTGATCCAATGAATTTTATTGCTGATAAGGATCAATCTTTGCAAATAAATGTTTTGCTAAAAATGAATAAAAATAACAAAATTTCACTTTTTTTTTACACTGAAGAAAACTCACCTATTAAAACTTATAAAGAAAAAGTAAAAGATAAAAAAATGCAGTTATATTGTTTTTTTATAAATCGAGGGCATGCCACCTTTCACGACTTTTGCCTAATTCTCGTGGTTTCGGACTTGGCCATCACCGCCCTTCTCAAAAAACCACCCTGTATTATTACATATTATACAGGGTGGTAAAATTATATAGGTTTATAAAATATGATGAACCAACATATTTTTTAAGGCACCTAATAGTCGGACATTCTAGTCCGGCCAACAGCCCCGGCCGAGTGGAATGGATGGTACCGCTTCGGTCACCGCGACCTCGCACCGAATGTTTGAGGTTCCGCCACAGATTGCCTTGCAGTTGGTATCGGCTACAGTAGGTTTCGTCATCGGTCACTGCCCACGAGACGCCCGATTCGGAAGTAAAGGAGCTTTGTTTTGAAACAATGGTAAGCATGGAATTATTATAATAAATAATTCCATGATGCTTTAATACTAGGTACATGCAGGTATTAAGTAAGGCTTATCAAAATACCTACTCGTACATACCTATACCAAGATATAAAACGTGTTACAAAATACCCCGTAAAAACTTTTGGCTTCGATAATTTTTCAGGGGTACAATACAATAAAATAAAAACTATTAAAAAAAAATGTAAAAAGGTCCGAGGAAGGAGGAGGTGTAAAAAGGGGTAAAATAGGCCCTCCTTTCGGTTTTACGGGTTGTTTTGTAATACCCTGTATATAATATACAACTTATTTAAATACATAATATAAAATGCTGCATAATATAAAAAAACAACCTTGTGAACTGGCGAATATGACTAATAATGGGGAACCCAAATCAAGAATTATCATGAAACGCATTTCGAGTATTTTGTATCTTAGAAAACTTAGTTTTTGCGCAGTTACCTAATTAGTCAAGTTGTTATTGTACTCTGTTTTTGATTTTTTCGTATCTATCATCTTTATAATACGTAGATCGTACTGACCCAAAAGGTCATCTACTTAGCTCTAAGAATTAGTAAGTTGAAGTGGCAATGGGCAGGTCATATAGCTCGAAGAACCGACAACCGTTGGGGAATAAAGGTTCTCGAGTGGCAACCACGAACCGGAAGACGAATAGTAGGGCCTCCGCCCACCAGATGGACCGACGACATTGTTAAGATCGCGGGAAGTCGGTGGATGGAAAGAGCTCAGAATCGTCCTTGCTGGAAATGTGTAGGGGAGGCCTATGTTCAGCACTGGACTTCTTCAGGCAGTATAACGACTGCTTCTCTCCGCCACTCTTGGTGACTTTCGCCAAATTCGCTACCATGCTTCTACTACAGCATCCTAAGGATGCTCTGTAGTGGCGTGATAGCACAACCAGATTCATGTTTTGTACCTATCAAAAAAATTTACCGCACTCAAATTATAAATCGAATAAAAAAATAATTATGTCATTTTTAAAATGAAATAAACGTGATGAGCATCCGGATATTCTGGAATTACACATCTAAGCATCCTGCGGTAGCGATGAGATCATATATTTACTGATCGCCACCGCAGAACGCTTAGATGTGCGCAAGAGTTTAGTCCGCGACAAATTGAATTAGTCACAGGTCCAGTGTTTGATCTTTATTAGCGTCATGGTGTTGGAAAACAACAAAGATTCTTCTAATTCGAGGATTCGAACCCATAATTCTGATAATAGCGCTAATACCTACTGCCACTACAATAATACATGTAGGTACCACTCAATTCGATACACTATTATAACATAAGTAAGTACTATCATAAAATCCAAGTTTCACTGTTCCAGGAAGATTATATTGCTATTAAGGAAGACAGGGTGTCGATTCTGAAAACACAACTCACTCAAGCGATCGCGTAAATCGATGTGAGTTGTCAATTTTTGCTTGAAAAATTTGAAAATGGAACGCGGATTCAGCGATCACTCGACGGTCACTCAATCGAACCGTGTTGCTGGAATTGACGCCCTGTAGGGCTACCACAAGCTCTATCTGGCTCTGGTTTTGAGTCTGTGTGAGTGTTCACCAGTGTATCATACTATGTGTATGACGTTTCGACGTATGATTTATTTAGTCGTACTACGCAAAACATTCGCAGTATATGAACGCTTAGCCATAAAATAAATCATTTTTGTTAAGTTATATGAAAACACAGTGTAATCGAACTGTTTGTGAGTCTGTCACATAGCATCGTTAGTGCGTTTTCATCTCTGTAATACAAGTATCTGTGGGTCTACCACAAGCTCTGTCTGGCTCTGTCTCTGGCTCTGGTTTTGAGTCTGTGTGAGTGCTCACCAGTGTAATACTGTGTGACGTTTCAACGTAAGATTTACTTATTCAACACTCACACAGACTCAAAACCAGAGCCAGACAGAGCTTGTGGTACTGAGGCCTACCACAAGCTCTGTCTGGCTCTGTCTCTGGCTCTGGTTTTGAGTCTGTGTAAGTGCTCACCAGTGTAATACTGTGTGACGTTTCAACGTAAGATTTACTTTATTCAACACTAACACAGACTCAAAACCAGAGCCAGACAGAGCTTGTGGTACTGATGAAATAAAAAAAACATTTTTGTTTTGACCAGTCTAAAGATAGAACTTTTTAAATTAACGCGATCGTTATGCATAATTATAATATATGGAAGAAACGGGTATTTATCGCGATTGAAGATTTAGGTCTTTAGTCTAAAGATTTATGGTAAAGATTATGATTATGATATTTTTAGCGAACGGAGAGCTTAGATCAGTGGCCTAATTCTCGGGCCGATCTCGATCATTTTGCAATATTATTTTATTGCTTGTTATAACGCTTTTATTTTCGAAGAGAGAATGGATGATTTCCTTGAGTAATTCATCGACGACCTCATTGTAGAAGCCTCGACAGCTACGATGTACGGAAAACGTAGAAAAGTGCGGGGTTGCAGGCAATGCCAAATATAAAAAAAATCGCTTTGTAAATCTCGGTCGGCCCGAGAATTTGGCCTCTGAGATGGTGAAATTTTCCTAAAACTATAGACAAATTATATAAATATAACTTTTGAAACTATCATGGTTTTTAACACTATTTTTATGAAACGACGGGATATTTACGATTTCAGTTCAGCCGTGATCATGGTGCATGCAACTGTGCTGAAATATTGGAAGTCAACTCAGAAAAATTTAATAATGGTAAATATCCAGTCGTTTCATAAAAATTATATAAAATAATTTGTCCATGCTAAAACTAAGAACTAAAATTATCTAACCTCTAATATCCCAATGTGATTTAGTGCGTAGGTACTACAATAAATAATTAGTTCTTGGCGTGTAGGCGACTACCGCAAGAACAAGATTTTTTGCACAGGTATGTGGCGCAGCGGTCGACGAACCGGCTGAGACTAAGTGACGTGGGTTCGACTCCCCGGTGGGGCAAAAATTTGGATCATTAAATATTGGTCCTCGTGTTTGATGCGGTTGTATACCAAAATAAATATTTTAGGTGTTTTAAGCGGTCGTATAAGTACCATAATAAATAAATACTGTAGATAATCAACACAACACTATCTAGCTCCAAACTAAGCAAAGCTATGGGAACCAGATAGCTGATATAATATTCATATACATTTTTTTTGTAAAAACATACTTAGAATACAATACCTATAACATTTTAACAGAGAACAAACATCTGTGTTCCCCACACAAATGTTTGTTCTCGGTGGGGATCGAACCCACGACCTACAGCGCAACATGGTAAGTAATCGTAGCCTCTGCCTTTATGCACGATACAGGGATGAGTAAATGATGTTATTTTAAATCGCAATTTGACGAGGTTATTGAACTCGCCAAGTTGAGCCAAGTTACATCTAAAAAGCTAGAGTTAAATTCAACAGTAGGCCTACCACGATCTCTGTCTGGCTCTGTCTCTGGTTTTGAGTCTGAGTGCTCACCAGTGCATTATACTGCCTGTGTGACGTTTTGACGTAGGATTTATTTAGTCAGTACTCACACAGACTCAAAACCTGAACCAGAAACAGAGCCAGACAGAGCTCATGATAGGCCTACTGGCTCTGTCTCTGGCTCTGGTTTTGAATCTGAGTGAGTGCTTACCAGTGCATTATACTGCCTGTGTGACGTTTCGACGTAGGATTTATTTAGTCAGTACTCACACAGACTCAAAACCTGAACCAGAAACAGAGCCAGACAGAGCTCATGATAGGCCTACTGGCTCTGTCTCTGGCTCTGGTTTTGAGTCTGAGTGCATTATACTGCCTGTGTGACGTTTCGACGTAGGATTTATTTAGTCAGTACTCACACAGACTTAAAACCAGAGTACCGGAGACATAAGGTATAACTGACATAAGGTACTGGATTAACCAAACTTACTTCTTAAGCATAAAAGCTTTGCTGAGCTCCTTCAGGACTGTAGAGACGATGGCTCCCGCTGCTGGAACCGCCAGCACGGACGCGTCCATACACACAGACAAGGCAGCCGGCGCCAGCACGCCGAGTCGGCTCAGCCTTGGACCGTCTTTCGACATAACTGCAGAAGAAGCTAGTTCTAGTCTTCCAGTCTGTCTTCTAATCTTCAACAACAGAGCTATTCTGCGTAATTGAAAGCAGTTCTCGAGACGCGCGACCGTTACCGCTGAGCGATCCGCTTCGCACGCTGTGTAAGACTCGAATGCGCACGCGCACGCGTTCTAACCGGCCGTACAACACGTAACCGGCCCTTGATACAAGTAACTAGTTGCTAATCTGTGTGATGGGTAAGGCCGTATGGAAAGGGCCAAAACCAGTAGCGCGGCATCGACGGTTTTTCATGTAGACAAACTAGTTTTTGCTGCATGCCTGGAGGGGTCCACACAGGAAGAAATTAATCTATCGGTATTTTACAGGATACATTTCGGAGAGTGTGCTACGGAACTTCACAATTTAATTCCCCCATCCCAATTCTACCATCGGACCACTAGACGCACGGAAATGCGGCATCCATACTTGGTTGATGTTCCAACTGTCCGCACCAAGCGCTTTGCTTCAACTTTTATGTTGCGGACAGCCAAGGAATGGAATTCCTTGCCGGCGTCTGTCTTTCCGAACACTTACAAATTGGATGTTTTCAAGAGAAGAGTGTCGACCGCATCATCATTTAACAGCAGGTGAGATAGCGGCCAAATGGAAACCTAAAAATTGAAAAAAAAAAAAAACTTTTATATCTATATTTATAGTTAATCCAATGAATCATCAATCTTGCATCTTTTCTTGCTCTCATCGCTTTATTCAAACCACAATCAAACATTAAGTAAAGCGACCCTTTACATCTTAGATCAATACCAATACTGTGAGAACTTGGAATGCAAGCAGTTGATTTCTATCAGTTTTTATTATAAGGCTCTTTATAAGTATGTGAGTTAGTACCTAACTGCTGGCCTACCATGAGCTTCATATGGTTATGGTTATGGCTGTCAAAATTGTGTCATCAGTGTCAACACATTCAAACCCAAGAAGAAAATGAATGTGTGTTTCAGCCTATCTATACACAATTTGTGCCATAGACATAACCATATGGAGCTCGTGGTAGCCCTGCTCTTTTTCTATCTATCATAGGACATTTGATTTCTTTTGTTATTATTTTCTAGATTTTATTATTTTGTTTTATGTAGGTTTCCTACATACCTAAGTAAATCTATATTTATAAAAGAAAGTCGTGTTAGTTACACTATTTATAACTCAAGAACGGCTGAACCGATTTGGCAGAAAATTAGTGGGGAGGTAGCTTAGAACCGGGAGAAGGACATAGGATACTTTTTATCCCGAAAAAGCAACGGGAACGGAGTGTTACGGGAACCGGCGAGCGAAGCCGCGGGCGGCCACTAGTTTTATATATTTTTATGTGTACATAGCTCTAAGTGACGTATTGGATATCTCTGTAATGTTACCTAGGATTTTTTGCAATAAACTAAACTAAACTAAATACCAGAGCCAGAGACAGAGCCAGACAGAGCTTGTGGACAACAGACATCAGACATGGACAATACATTGTCCTGACTAAGCTACTCGTATTTCTCGCACGATGTCTACATTACAGAAAGTTTTGACAGAAAGCAGTAGCATATTCAAACAAAGTTTTGGTCACAATATGCTTTATCGTTAGTCACGAGGAAAACGCTAAACCAAGAAAGAACCATGGAAAATAAATAGACAACCCAGCGTGCAGGTAATCATTTGCAATTTTGCATACGAAACGTAATCATTTGCATACGAAACGTAATCATCAACCATGCCTGACTAAGTAGATCTATTATTTTTCTTTAGGCCTACCGCAAGCTCTGTCTGGCTCTGTTTCTGCCTCTGGTTTTGAGTCTGTGTGAGTTCCAACCAGTGTATTATACTGTGTGTGACGTTTTGACGTAGGATTTATTTAGTCAGCACTCGCACAGAATCAAAACCAGAGACAGATACAGAGCCAGACAGAGCTTGTGGTAGGCCTACCTATCGTGTCACTGGTTCTTTCGAATCAAAAAAATCCGGTGAACGGATTGTAGGTGCGCCTCAAAGAGGCTCCTTTCGTGTGTGTACTAGTAGATCTATTAAGACTAGTCTCGGAATCAAAAATTGCAATCGAGTATTCCGAGAACCACTACTATTTCTCCTGTGGCAGAACAGCTACACGGTAGATATTATTACTCATTGATCCAGCCATCTCATATTTTGCTAAAATTCTTCTTCTTCTTATCGTATAACTGGGCGTCGATTCTAGCAACACAAATCGCTCAAGCGATCGCGTAAATCGATGTGAGTTGTAAATTATTGTTTGAAAAATTTGAAAATGGAACGCGGATTCAGCAGCGATCACTCAATCGAGCAGTGTTGCTGGAATCGACACGCAGATTTTTTCGAGCCAAGTGTGGTGAAATAATTTTAAGTGCGCCTCAAAGAGGCTACTAAGGTCCAATTTTACCGTTAAACGCGTTTAACTAAACTCGTTTATATGTAGGTACGTACACAAAAGAAATGCAACGACATTGACAGGTCTTTATGCGCGTTTAGAGAAAAATGTACCAACTGAATGCTTAAACGAGTTTACACGTCAGTAGAACGCGTTCAATTTCAACGGTGAAATTGGACCTTAGACACTTGACACATATTTTCAAATTTTTAGACGTTTGACCGTTTCTTCCTTCACCGTTTTAGAGCACTGGCATAGTGTACATATGTTTGGACAAAAAAACTCATTGGTACACGACTGGATTTGAACCCACGATCTTAGGATCGGAAGGCGCTACCACTAAGCCACCAGCGCTCTCAATTTTGCTAATAAGGTCCCAAAACGGCCAAAATCATACCGTTAGGGTCATGGACATTTACTAAGTAACCTAGCTATGGAGTACCTATGTTGTGTTACATGGGATTAACAGTTACCGCTTCTACCTCTACAGGGCGTCCCACGACTATGCCTCATGGAGAGAAAGTACAGTCGCGGTATGAAAATGTTCGTCACCTTAGAGATGGGTTTCGCTTGCACCAGTGCCTTGATCATGAACACATTTTGACATAATTTGTGACGTTAACTTATCGGTGTATTCTGTCTATTCAGTTTCAAAAGGTTGTATTGTATGTGATCGTGATACATTGAACAAATCAAGTTGAAAATCGACGAACATTTTCATACCGCCACTATACCTAGAATATTGAGATGGAACATTTTACCGAAAGAAGACATTATTTAAATTTAAAAAACAATTTAAAAACTGCATTTATACTTTTTTCTCATTTGATTATTAACTATATTTTATGTTGTATTAAAAATGTTAAAATTCATGGTCTTCCTTTTATTTCTGACACTATTATTATTCAGCAAAAAATAATCCTTCTGATGAAACCTTTCGATCGGTATGTTAAAGCTACAGGGTGATTATTTATCTCGTGTAACGGGTTCGTTTCGCGGTTCAACCATGTAATTATTTAAATATCTATGAATGCAGTTTAAATTGTTTTTTTAATTCAAATAATGTCTTCTTTCAGTAAAATGTTCCATCTACAATATTTAAGGTAATTTCCCTCTATGTGGCATACCCGTGGGACACCCTGTATATTCTCTGCCTTTGGCAATAGTTTTTCTATATGTACCTACTTATCTTTTATAAAATAATAGCGTGTCTCTAGCAGTTTATTTAGAGATTAGGTAATTATGTTATAAATTATAATACAAATTAATTAGGCTTGAACTACCCACATTGTTGTATAACATCTTGCGACTATGTATAGTCGTCAGGTCAATTGGAGTCAGGTCAGGTCAGTTAATGGTGATCAATGCAATAAGTCTATAAAGCCTGGCGGCGCGGACATCTAGACAGCCTGCGATGGCGATCAGTGTATCGCACTGTCAAAGCTTGTGGTGGCCGAGTACGATGATAGGTACCTATTAATATAAAATAGGAACTCCAAAAATGTATTTACCCGGGTAACCCGGGTAAATACGTACGCCATGGGAGTGAGTTTTGACTGTGTAAATCATGCTACATTAATATCTAAACTTAAACATTACGGCATTCTAAATCGCTCTATTGACCTAATACAATCATACTTGACTGATAGAGTCCTTAAAGTTGATGTGGGCGGTGAGAGATCTTCTGGGTCTATTATTGACATGGGGGTGCCACAAGGTTCGATATTAGGTCCTTTCTTGTTTCTAGTGTACGTAAATGACCTCCCTTTTTTGGTTAAAAAACTATGTGAAATAGTACTATTTGCTGACGATACCTCATTAATTTTTAAAGTCGATAGATTGAAGACTAATTACGATGACGTTAACGCATCTCTGTCGCAAATACTTAACTGGTTTAACGTTAATAATCTTTTACTGAATGCTAAGAAAACCAAGTGTGTTAAATTTATCTTACCAAATGTGACTCTCCGGCCAACTAATATTATACTTAATGGAGAGTCACTTAACCTTGTAGATTCTACTATTTTCTTAGGACTTAATATTGACAAAAAATTGCAGTGGGGGCCACAAATCAAAGCACTTGCAGCTAGACTAAGTTCGGCTGCATATGCAGTTCGGACTATAAGATGGCTTACTGATGAAGCTACAGCTAGGCTAGTTTATTTCAGCTACTTCCATAGTGTTATGTCTTACGGTATCCTTCTCTGGGGGAAAGCAGCTGATATTCAAACTATATTTGTTTTACAAAAAAGGGCCATACGTGCCATATATAAAATGAAATCTCGAGACTCATTGAGGGAGCGATTTAAGGAAATTAATATACTCACAGTAATTTCACAATATATATATGAAAACTTATTGTACACTCACAAACACATCTGTAGCTTTCAGAAAAATTGTGATTCACATAATATTAACACTAGAAATAAAAATAAACTTTATATTCCCAAATTTCGCCTGCAGAAGGTAAATGGGTCTTTTATGGGGAACACTGTACGCTTTTATAATAAACTTCCGGAAAATGCAACTAAGCTTCCTATTCGGAAGTTTAAAGCCTATGTTAAGAATAATTTAATAAAGAAAGCGTACTATACTCTAGATAGCTATATGAATGATAAAACTGCGTGGCCCAATGTCCCGGTCACTCTACCCATAGGAAGCTAGCATGTCGATTTGCAATGTCTGTACCTACTATTTCGTATCTTATTTTTATATAAGCTGTGTAGATACTATAGTATAGCTTTGAAGCGTAGCGTGTGCTGTCTTTGAAACTTTTGCTTTTGTATTATTGCATTGCATACGTCTGACTAAGTGAAGTGGCACCACACTGGAACTTCACTGCTATTAGGTATTTTAGACTATTTTTGATTTGTAAAAGGATCATATAAAAAACAGTAGGAACCGAGACGTAGTTTGTTGCCTGTTCTTCTACGCTTGGTCGCGTGGAACTGGCACCTAGACTCACCTAGCTATAAGACGTTTCAAAGTGATTCTTGCATCGTAATGAATAAAAAATTATTGAGTTTGAGTTTGAGTTTGAGTGACCATGTCCAGCAGTGGACTTCAAAAGGTTGATGATGATTACGATAGTGACAGCGATTAGCAGGCACGAATCTCGAATACCATGTGCAGTAAAATATTGATTTAAATAATACCGACCGACTGTGATTCTGCTGATAATTCTGTAATTTGGCAACAAATACATTTTTATTTTCAGTGAGATCCTCCTTTTTGGTCAATTACTATTTCTAATATTCAAATGCTTTAAACAGGTACATCTTACGAATACTCAATGAAAAAGTCTGATTTTGGCTAATTAGAGTTTCCGCCCTGATTTTGGACATTTAAAAGGACGTTAATTCGATTTTGCCCTATTTGTCCAGTTTATGGCCTTTTTGCCCAACTGGGTTTAAACCCTCTGCCCATCTCTACCCGGGTTAGACTTGACCCTTAAAATCGGTCGATAAATTAATTCAATATCTTCTACTTTAACTTCGATCTTCAGTCTTACATGTTTTTCCAACGAGGTTGCGTCCTCATCAGGAACCCGCATTTACAACTGTCAATCAAAGTTGGGTTTTTTAGTGCAAACTGCCAAGGAGTTGAACTCTTTACCTTTCAATATTTCCGGAGCATTACAACGTATAAGAATTTTCAAGTGAACAAGTGGATTATAGCTAAGCGTGCTCTACCTTAGGCTGCATTTTCACTTTCCATCAGGTGTGATGGCAGTCAAACGTTAGTTATTCATAATAAAAAAAAAAAAATACGGGTTGCACTCCGGGAGTGCCGGCAGAAGTGAAAACTTGATTATTAACGTTGAGCATGTTTGATATTTTGGAATGGTTAGGGGGGGCTTGTTTGTTATTTGGCACGCTGTAACATACACGAACATTCGCGCAAGCGCCCTGCGCTGCCCCTACTCTCCATCCGTCTTACGCTTTTTCGATCAGGTCACGTGTCCTGACGCGCTGACGCGAGTTTAAGATTTTATACCCATTACAGAAAAAGTGCTCAACGCCGCTAAAGAAGTTTTCACTTCAAAAAAACAGCTCGTCTCCAGTGGGCACGACCGGGAATAATTTCGTCTCAATGGGGATGAACGGTGGTAACCAGCGGGAATAACCCTCAAAGACGATAAATCCTTAGGCCTGTATTAAGAAACAATGCTTGAGTCTGCCGGCCTACCACAAGCTCTGTCTGACTCTAGTTTGAGTCTGTGTGATTGATGACGTAGGATTTATTATCGTACGTCGAAACGTCTCACACACAGTAAACTACAATGGTAGGCACTCACACAGACTCAAAACGAGAGCCAGAGACAGAGCCAGACAGAGCTTGTGGTAGGCCTACTGAGTCGAGCCTTAAAAATAGATTTTATGACACTTGTCTATGGAGAACTCCTCGAAAAATCTATGCTTGAGGCTCGACTCAAACTCAAGCAATGTTTCTAAATACGGCCCTTAGAACTTTTAAACCAGAGGCTAAAAAAGATAAACTTATATAGATAACTTTCCTTAAAAAACTAAACAATACCTAATAATTCAACTTGCTTAGCCGGCTCCGACACATTAAAATACAAGTGGTAATTAAGCAAATACAAACGATTTTTATGCTTTCGACCACTAACTCTGACGTCATAAGTGTGTGAGGGGAATACTTAGCACACAATCTGGCGCTGACAAAGGCCGCGACTATGTAGGGGCAAGACATCTTCCAAAAGGAAGGTCAATAAACAAGAAAACAGTCACGTACGCAGTTTTACAGCGCTTTTGGGCATTCATACACTTCCTTGTTTCTGCAAGTATTTGGAGCAGGACGTGTGCACAAGGTGAAACTCTGTTATAGAATAGTGAATTTTATTTTATGGTACTTTAAAATGACAATGGCAATGAAATAGTAACTCACAATATTAATAAAAATTGTGGACTATCCACACAACACTATCTAGCCCCAAATTAAGCAGAGCTTGTACTATGGGAACCAGATATTTTTTTGTAAGTGTCCTTGTGTAAATATTTTTTTTTGTTAAATACATACTTATAACACATTATAACACCCAGACAGAGAAAAAACATCTGCGTTCACCACACAAATATTTGTTCTCGCCGGTGGGGATCGAACGACCTACAGGGCAGAAGGCAGCTGCCGGAGAGGCCAGCCAGTGATTATGATTCAAAACTATACAGATTCGTGGTTTAACTTTTATTTTAGTAAGCCCTATCGTATTTGTGTATGACAATCATTATTATTATCTTTGATAACTGAGAATATCGAACTATCTCGACTTAGCCTAAAAAAATCGGCGCCCTTCATTTTTATAGTAACTTCCCAATCGAGACTTTTCGATCTTTTCCTCTGGTCAATATAGAGCTGCGACAGACACTTCCTTCTCCCTACAGTGTACACCCAATCGTCTGAATTCGATCGTTTCTTAGTTTCCAGTGAGAGCTGTTTTGATTGGTTGGATTCGGAGACGGTTAAAAAACTTGGTCTTCTAGAGAGCTGACCCAGTTCTCTTCCATTGTACCGCGTCCTTGGAAGGTTTCCTCTCTCGCCTTCATCACGCCTCGCGAGCCAGTAGTAGTGCGTGATGGGGTCTCTCGGGCCCCAATGTCTTGACGGTTGAAACGACGACTTAAGCTTCTGAAAATTATAAGTTATTTAAATTACAACTTCTTGCTCGAACACTGACCTTTTAAAAGACAAATGAAAAATTTCGAGCAACTATTTTGAACCAACTTCAAATAAAAAAGGAGGAGGTTCTCTATTCGGTTGTATTTTTTTATATTGGTTGTCGCATAACTTTGTAATTTATGACCCGATTGGAAAAATTATGTATTTATCTGAAAAAGTATATTTCCAGATTGGTCCCATAGAAATTTCATTAAAACCGGTTCAGCAGTTTGGCTATGAAGTCGGTTTCTCAAGTTTTTTAAACTGCACTTATAACAATGTGTGCAATCCGAAAGGAAACGTGGTAGCATCAATTTTTTTTCACAAGCTGCGTACAATCTGCAGGGCTACCGCGAGCTCCATATGGTTATGGTTATGGTTTCGCACAAAACAGTCACTCGCGATTTTTTGTAAAGGTTCAGTTATTTTGTATTTTTTAAAAAGTGTGTGTGTGTGTGTGTGATAAGGTCATTGACAGTGGTCTGCCCCTTAAACAACATAACCACAAAAAAGTTTGCCAGTAAGTATACGAATTATATGTTGGGACTTGGGCAGGATTAATAGTCAAAGCATGAAGTTGCCATTGCCCATCATAAATAGGTTCCATTGACAAGGCCTCGGCCTCATCATTTTTTGCAGAGGCAAACGCACAGGAAAAGATGGAGAAGATTTGCTTGTTGCATTCTAATGACGATAACTATAGATACAGTCTAACTTAATCCAATCTTATATTTAAATGGCCTTACTTATAAAACGATGCCAAAAGATAAACAGTGCTTAAACTATTGCCATCTCTTACCACTGGGTAATGACAAACAGTGACAGGCATAACTTTAAGCAATGGTTTAATTTAAATTGCGTTATCCATAGATACCAACAACAATAAGGGTGCTGTCGTTGCGTTGCCTACCCTGGATTAGTTTTTTTACGTTTTTCTTGAAGCTATTCAGGATGTAGTTAAGAGGGAACCTCTGGTGGTAGCTAATTCCACAATTTATGATTATGAGGAAGAAACGATCTCGAGAAGCGAGCTGTACGAGGAACCCATGGATCTAAAATGTGTGGATGAGCTGTCTCGGTGTCGAGAAGTGATGATGTTAAATAGTTCATCAGCGCATTCTCCATTGTAAGTTTCTTATAGTTATAAATAAACAAGCTACTTCTTCTTCTTATCGTGTCACTGGTTCTTTCGAACCAAGTGTGGCGAAAGGAATTTAAGTGCGCCTCTATGAGGCTCCCTTCGTACACTCGACACATGTTTTCGAACTTTTTAAATTCTTACGACATGCGCTTTCCTCACGATGTTTTCCTTCACCGTTTGCGAGCACTGGCGTTGTGTACATAATATTTGGGCAGAAAAACTCATTGGTACACGTCTGGATTTGAAACCCACGACCTTAGGATCGGAAGGCGAGGCTGCTACTAGGCCACCAGCTCTCGCTGCTAATAACAAGCTGCTAATAACAATTTTTTTTTTTTTGAATGGACAAAATGCTGGTGATCGTCTGACGATTCTTACAGCGCTACCGCGACAATAAGCGCTACCGGACAATAGTAATAATAACACTAAATGACTTACTCCAAGAATATCATACTGTACTTGTCTGGCCACAGCCACACAAGCACAGAGCAAAATCACGAGCATGGTCACTGCAACAGCGCTCAGCACAGCCACGGCTTCCCATGGCTCCGACCAGCCCGAGTTCTGTATAAATATGTCGGTGATCCACCAGACCGTGAAGGGCACGATGATAGCGGGCGACAACCACCAACCCCAAACCCAGTACTTAGTCAGTTCACTTCCTATCAGAAACTCCACATCCTCAATCAGAGTCTTCCAGCCTAAAACAAAAATGATCAATCGATCTATACAGGGTTATTCATTATTAGCTGCAAATACTCAGGAATTAGGTTCAACAAATAAAATAAAAAATATTTATGAAATGATTTTTTTAAGTTTTGTTATGAAAATCCCGAGAAAATCGATAAAGAAATCATTGGCGCCTGACCTATTTTGACCTTTGATCCGCGCCCGCGCGCCGTGAGCGACACTCTGCGTGGGTCATCGTCCTGTTCTCCATGGCAATCATTATGCAATAGCCGTAAAGAAATTAATAAAAATAAAATTTCGATACAAAAACTTAAATCAAAATTAAAAAAAAATCATTTCATAAATATTTTATATTTTATTTGTTGAACCTAATTCCTGAGTATTTGCAGCTAATAATGAATAACCCTGTATAAAAGAAGGTCGTGTTAGTTATACTATTTATAACTCGAGAACGGCTGAACCGATTTGGCTGAAAATTAGTGAGAAGGTAGCTTAGAACAAGGAGAAGGACATATAGTACTTTTTATCTCGAAATAATACCGGGAACGGGAACGGGGCGAGTGAAGCCGCGGGCGGCCGCTTGTTACCTATAAAAATCTCATTAGAGTGAAAGCTATTTTATTACATTTATTTACACAAAGAAACTTGCAATTAAACAAACATTTACAAAATACACAAGAAACAGATAAGCTATCTGCAGACCGTTACAAACGATCCAGAGATAGCTCAACTGATCCAAATCAGTACCAGACGGAAACGTCCCCAAGACGCTGGCGGCATTGCCACGCATTTGAGTAGGAATATTTTGTAGTTAGGTACGTCCATTATTTTTATTTCAAAATCTAAGTTTAGGCAAAGGAAGGTCATCTTTTGTTTAGTTAAGGAACTTACCATAAATGAAACCAAATGTAAGTATCTCAAGAACAGTAGCAACACAAATCAGTGCTGGTACAGCAACGTCTTCAATGAGGGTGAGAGCTGGTAGCCTGCCGACCAGCATCGCCAGTGATATTGCAGCGCCTCCCAGCGAACTGGCAAATGTTGCCAATCGCCATTTGATTCCACCAATACGACGCAAGCGGTCGTAAACGGGATAAAGTAAGGCGAACTGCAAAAATAAAATACTGCAGCATGTCGTGTCGCAGTCAAGTAATACTAGGTAGGTACGTTTCAGAATCTCCGTCTTGGTTATAGCCGCTTTGATAACTTAATCTAACTCTGCGTTTGCCCATAATTTGGAATCTATTTATCGCCTACTCGGCGCCACTGAAAACCAGCGCATAAGCCATTGCGTTTTTATGGCAAATGCTGAGTAGAAGCCTTTTTTTCATCACTTATATTGCTTGTTTTGTTGTTTTTGTGTGTACCATGTTTTGTGACATTCAATAAATATTTTCCTATTTCAATTTACAATATTCGTACATTCTATTTCTATTAAAAAAAACATTTATTTCAGATGATTTAGGTGGCGATTTTATGAAATTATGAACACTAGGAATATTATAGATCTAGAGGGCTTTTTTGGTACTTACCATTGAAATAATTCCCGATAATATCAATATGGCAAACATGAGCAGGGGCCATACTATACTGAGGTCCTCCTCCAAAGCCACTTGGTATACCTGCACGAGGACAGATAAGACGCTCGTGTCTTTGTCTCCTGTTCCACTGACGGCAGACCAGAACAGAAGCCAGAACCAGCTGGATATTATATTTGCACCAACAATTACTATGGATGTCCTGTAACGCAATAAGTTTTTTTATGTTTATTCTATTTTATACAACTATCCTGATGGAACAAGCATCATCATCATTCTCTTGTCCTTGTCCCACTTCATGTGGGTTCGGCACAACAGGTTTTCGTTCTCCACTCTCCTCTATTAGCCGTCATTTCAACAGTCACTCCTTTCTCTAGTATAGTATTATCTTATCTGTGCCCATGTCATCCCTCACACAATCCATCCATCTAACAAGCATATTGCCCACTTAATGTTAAGTGGTAACCACTAAAGCATTTCGTCGTAGGTCACGCACGTCAGCAGGGCTACCACGAGCTCCATATGGTTATGGTTATGGCTATCAAAATTGTGTCAACAGTGTCAACACATTCAAACCCAAAAAGAAAAAATCATACATTTATATAATAAGTATTCCTAAGTAGGTACTAGGTAGTACTTACCTATTAAATCATACACAATTTTATATTGTACAATAAAATATTATAAAATTCTACTTATATAAAATATTCTTCTACACTATAGAACGCCCTCTCCAGGAGCCATGATTTTAGTTTTAACTTAAATGATGGAAGGCTTGGTGCGTTTTTGATGGTTTCTGGCAGGCGATTGTATAAAGGAGGCCCCATCACATGAGTGAGTTTATTCGACCTGGCCAGTCTGCGGGTCGTGGCAGCAAGCTTCTTCGCCCCTCGGGTGTTATAGGGGCGAGTGTGACCGTCCCAGCCCGCACATCAAGTGCGGATAATAAACATTTGCCGAAAGGTTGTCAGATCACTAGTAATTAAAATAGGATAGGTTTAGTTGTTACTTACCATTGTACCTTAGTGTTGCAGTACACAGAATCCCCTGCAGATATTAAATAGCCACCAGCTATCTGACATGACCACAGCGCCTGGACTATTCCACTTAGCCAGACCTTGGGCGCTGAATACTGATCCCAATTATTATCGTTCACTAAGGAGTATAGATTGGATCTTTGTCCTATACTGGATATTGTAACGACGCCAAGAACTATGATTGAGGGTCCCAATGCATAAAATAACCTTTTCATCAGTTTTATTGGGTTATAAAATCTAAAAATAACCATGGGTGAAAAATAACCAATTTACACAGACATAATTATTGTAATTGTAAATTTATTTGTCTAAATATAACACATAATAAATTAATTTAATAAATATTGTGGGCAATCCATACAACAATATGTAGCCCCGAATTAAGCAGAGCTTGTACCATGGGAACTAGGGTCGCGACTCGTGGTCCCACTAATTTGACCCACTGGTGGGACAGTGTGTCGATTTAATGGGCTCGTGGTCCCACTGTTTGGTGGGACCATCAGTCAACGTAATGCAGTCGCTCGTGGTCCCACTGATTTGGTCATAAGGGCTAGCTACACAAATATATTTGGTGTAGTCTCAGTAGTCCGGTTACAGTTAAGTCAACCGTGCGGACTTCTGAGTCGTCGAGCGACTCAGAATCAGGAATCGATGGCCGATCGAGGATCAACTCAGGAATTTAATAGGTATTAAATTATTTTATTTTATTATTAAAGTTTTTTTTTTTTTTAGAATTAATGAAAAAATCAGAAAACAGTGTAAATAATTGCTGCTAACTTGAAGGACGCGCGACACTAACAGGTACAACGTACATCTCAAGTGGCCAGTACCTACCTACCTGAACTCACTTTAATTCAAGTATTTAAGGCCTGCGCACACCTAGGCCGCTGGCGAACGCGATCAGTGAAACGCTGTCAAATATCGCTGTCAAATTTGACAGCTGATCGCCGACGCCAGCGGCCTAGGTGTGCGCAGGCCTTTAGGCCTCTGCCTCAAATTTTGCGGGCAGCGGGGCGGCGGCGGCGGCGGCGCGGGAGCGGCAGGATCTTATGCGTAAAATCAAATGGACCCCCCCCCCGCCCCGCCCCGCTGCCCGCAAAATTCAAGGCAGAGGCCTTACTCTACGTATAAACTTGATGCAGTGGGGCCACGAACCTACGATTTTAACTATGACTGGTAGTCCCACTAAGCAGTGGGACCACGAACCCATGATTTCAGGGATAGTGGGACCACGAGTAATAGTGGTACAATCCCAGTGGGACCACGAGTCACGACCCGGGAACTAGATGGCTGAATAATACTTATTAATATATTTTTTGTAAATACATAGGTACTTACAATAAAAAAAAATTATTGTACTAATATTATCTAATACCAGAATGCAGGTACCACAGCTAATATCTTATTGAAATAAATTGGTAAGTATTTACATGCTATTATAAGGTATACTTACACAAATGCACAGCTAATCCATACCACTACTAACACCAAGGCTATAGCGATAAAATATTCAGGATTCGTATCGATACGGGACATGAATGTGATACTGAAAAAATAGTAATGAGCATTAAATTTTAAATATTAATTTTGGTCAAGGTTTATTCTTCGAGCTACCTTTTTAGCGCATAATATTATATTAGTAATAGAAATAAAAATAAACTAACTAGCAAACGTCTGCAGAAGGTAAATGGGTCATTTAAGGGGAGCACTGTACTCTTCCATAATAAAAGCTCCTACAAGCTTCCTATTCGGAAGTCAATAGGAACAATCTATTATAGAAAGCGTGCTATACTTTAGATAAGTTGAGATACTGCGTGGCCCGATGTCCCGGTCACTCTACCCATTGGAAGCTAACGTGTCAATTTGCAATGTCTGTATCTTCTATTTTCTTATCTTATTTTTATATACTGTGTAGTCACATTATTATAAGTAATAATATAGAAGGTGTATCTAAATATGTGTACTATGCGAAGGTGGGGGGTTTCAGACCACAATGGTGATCAGTTGTGGAGGGCAGATAATTAAAAATTCCTATTTTCAGTTTCCCATACAAAAATATTTAATTTCATAATGCCTAAATAAATTGACAACCCTATCCTTGTAACTCCTTGACCTACTACCTCTGTAGGTCTACTACTACTACCTAGGTACTACCTCTGTAGCTGAGTTTAGGGTTGTCACTTTGTATAAAGTCAGCTGTTAATGTTGAAACTTCGTTGCAGTTTTTTTTCAGAGATACCAATCGAAGTTCGAAAAGTCGTTGAACAAAAGTTGTTCCCCGGGGGGTGGAAATTCACCCCCCTTCAGGATAGTACACATATTTTGATACACGTTGTATAACTTTGAAGCTTAGCGTGTGCTGTCTTTGAAACTTGAGCTTATGTAGGTATCACACTGGAACCTCACTGCTCTTTTTAACTTTGTTTTGTAAAAGGATCATACAAAAAAAATTTGGAATCAAGCCGTGGTTTTTTGTCTGTTTTTCTAAGCTTGATCGCGTGGAAATGCAATCTAGACTTTAGCTTTAAGACGTTTCAAAGTGATCCTTGTGATACAACTGAATAAATAAATTTTGAATTTGAACTTACCTGAGACATTTTGAAGCATTGACTGGATTCTCAAAATCTTCCTAAAACATAATAGGGCACAAATATTAGATGTATAATAAGATAATATTATTTTGTATGTGCCTCCTATTGAGTATTTACCTCAAATCCAGTCGATTCGATGCAATCAGGAAACGGGATAGAATTGTTTGCAGAGTATAAGAAATATGCAATACAAATAGACACATATATACTTGTGTATGCTGCGCTCATCAGGGATATTATGATTCTGAGGTACCCGACTCCTGAAAGAATATAAAAGTCATTAGTTTGCTAACGTATCCTCAATATCCATTTTTATAAATACAAAATATTGTGCCGAAGCCACACAACATCTAGCCCCAATCTAAGCAGAGCTTGTCTGATGGGGACCAGATAACTGATACATAAATCTTTTTTTTGTTGTAAATACTTACTTTCTCTTCTTTTTATCGTGTCACTGGATCTTTCAAACCAAGTAAGTATACATACTTAGAATACATTATAACACCCAGACAGAAACCAACATTTGTGCTCACCATACAAATATTAGTCCTCGGTGGGGATCGAACCCACGGCCTACTACGCAGTAGGCACCGGTAGCACTACCAACTGAGCAATACAACCTGACTCATCACCATCCATCGTCCACTGCCCGACTTCACCCACTGGTTATAGGCCTCCCTTAGTTTGTGCCATCTACATCGATGTGCCAGTCTAACCCATTTCTGCCCCGCGACTTTGACTATGTCGTCCATCCATCTAGCTGCAGGGCGTATACGCTTAAGTAGCCTGTAGGCCTAATATGAGCTCTGTCTGGCTTTGTCTCTGGTTCTGGTTTTGAGTCTGTGTGAGTGTTGACTAAATAAAGCCTACGTCAAAACTCCGCACGTATTGACCATGTCTTTACTGTGCATTAGGCCGACTAAGCTGTCAGGATGGTATAGATGCTGGGCAAGTGCCTATTCCATCTAAAGTCCTGTCCCAGGCACTATAGCGTCCCGTAAGTAGGAGCATGAGTAATCGCTAATTGTCCCTGACGCTATATAAATCAATTTTTACAACATACAACATTATACAATAGATGCAAAGGCCTGTTTACTTTTACGTCAAAACTTCACACACACACAGTATAATGCACTGGTGAGCACTCACAGACTCAAAACTAGAAACAAAGACAGAGCTCATGGGAAGGCTTACTGACTATGAAACATAAATAACTAGCGGCCGCCCGCGGCTTCGCTCACCGTTAACGTTCCCGTTTCTCTTTTAAAACTTCTCTGGACCTCCACAAATCATTCAAGACCAAAATCAGCCAAGTCGGTCCAGCCGTTATCGAGTTATAGCGTCAGGAAGGAAAACCCGACTTATTTATAAATAGTAGAAGATTACCTCTGAAAAAAGGAACAGCTCTCCAAACCCCCACAGTGTCTTGCTGGCTTAGCTGTCCTATAGCGAGCTGGAACAATGTGATCGGCAGCGCGACAGTTAGCATGGCAGCCGTAAGCACCAGCCCGTACGCTAAGCCTCCGTACCTGAAGGCATCTCGAGGCACTTTCCATGTTGCGTTTAGACTGACCGATATAGCGAGAGTGCAGAGATGAGCGCGAATCAGCGGCCAGTTCAACAATTCCTAAAAAAAATGTGATACAGCTGATGGAACAAGCATATGCTCACCTGATGTTAAGTGGTAACCGTCGCCTATGACAGAGCATTAAATTAATAAATAAATATTGTGTATTGTCCACACGACACGTGCTATGGAAACCAGATAGCTGATATAGGTACTCGTAATATACTTGTATACCTACACATTTTTTTGTAAATACATACGTACCTACTTATGTCTGTATTCAGAAATAATGCTTGAGTCTCTAAGTCGAGCCTCATAGCATACATTTTATGACAGTTTTTATTTAATCAAAACTTTTAGCAGTTTGTGCATTGTGCAAGCAAACAAACAAGTGAACCAATTACTGAAAATCGCATTATTTAAAAACTTTCTCGCGATAGCTCTCCATGAAAAGTGTCAGAAATCTAATATGCTTGAGTGAGACAATGGGTTTTATCCCAGACAGAGAACAAACATCTGCGGTCACCACACAAATATTTGTTCTCAGTGGGGCGCAGAAGGCAGAGTCACACATTGCATTGCCTCGTATAATATCATGCACGACAAAAACATGCTCTACGATGCACTACGCAAGTTATGGTACATCTGAGAAAAATGTAAAGCTGAAAAGTTCGTAATTAGGGTGGATTTATTCGTAATGAAGGCGAAAAAACGACCAAGCGTACTTGGACGAAAAACGCCTTCCTAGGTTGGAGGCGTTTTACGCCTTAAGCGTGAGGCGCAACAAATAAGCAGCATTATACTCTCTAATGTGTGTTTTAGACGTATTTTTTTACAGATTAGCCTTAAATAAAAAGCTATTAACGTGGTAAGTGAGAAAGGATCGACGAACTGACGATGGGATTTAACTTCCGGTAAGGCGATATAAACGGTAAGGTGGTGCTCGGGTCACACACGTAAATCATTCCTAGAGTAATATCCGACGTATCATTGCGCCCCAATTAACTTCTAGTAAGGCGTTTTACGCCTTTTTTACTGCGGTTTAATTTGTTCACAAAGTGTTTTGAATATTTATTGACTGCTTCCTAAGTCATAATAGACTTTTAGTAAGGTGTTTTATACCTTTATTCGCTGCAATTTAACCGATCCACTAAGAGTTTTGAACGTTTCATAAATCGTAATTCACTTCTAGAAAGGCGTTTTAAGTCTTTACATACTGTGGGTTTAACCTGTCCACTAAGCGTTGTCAACGTTTACTAAGTTGTAATCGCCTTCTAGCAAGGCGTTGTACGTCTTATCTTACTGTAGTTTAATCTGTTCATTAAGCGTTTTCAAAGTTTACTAAGTCGTAATCGACTTTTTGTAAGACATCGTACGTCTTACCTTACTGTTGTTAAACCTGTTTACTAAGTCATAATCGACTTCTAGTAAGACATCGTACGTCTTACCTTACTGTAGTTTAACTTGTTCATTAACCGATATTGATGTTTTTTTAAGTCGTAATTCTCTTCTAGTAAGGTGTTTTACGTCTTTACTTACTATGGGTTTAACCTAAGCATAAAGCGTTTTCAACATTTACTTAGTCGTATTTGCCTTCTAGAAGTTATTTTAGAATGTTTCATACGATTAGGCTAGCCGTATCGTACGGTAATTTGTGCTTTCTTTACGAGCAGAAACGTTTTATAAAGACCGGAAAAAAGCCTTTCAATGGCTAGTAACGCTGTTCCCTAAGGGCATGATTGACTTGCTTTACTATCATTTAGTTCATATTAAGGGCATTGGGCCGCTCAAAGGTCACTCTTAGGTAACGCGGGCCAATATCCTTCACATGAACTTTATGATAATAGATCAGCCAAACATGCCTTCAGTGAACAGCGTAGCCTGCTGCCTCAGAAAGCTGTTCTCCCAGTCTTTGTAAGCTTCTGAAATTAATAGGACAAAAATTTATAAAGCACCTCAATAATAACTGATTACAGGTTACCATAGATATGAACTAGATAGACTAGTATTTTCTCAACCCAACAGTTTAACCTCAACCTAGCCTAATAAATAAGTCGATAGCTTTTGCATCTTATATAAATAATAGTGGTATTGCAATAAAACCATTCAATAAAAATCTATAAATCTGTATTAGAAAATCAATTTAGATAAGTAATTAACTTTTTAAATACTTAAAACAAGATAAAATCGTCTTGGAGAATGCCCTTTTCGTTGTAAAGCTTTTGTAGGCACGCATTTGCTGTTATTGCCCACAGGCTAGCTCCTCTCATGGCGTAGCTCCTTCCTCGGCATCCGTTATTGCAAGTGAAGCCTTCTCAACCGGATTACAATATCTGAAATAAAATAATGTATTTTTTAGGAAATAGTTAGGTATCGCAAACAAAGTAGAGCGTTCTATGATGGTAATTAGTACAAGTAGGTATTATGTTTATCTAACCAAACTACGACCACAGGTCTATTAGAGGACAGGTCGGCCTGGCATTGCAGGTTCTAAGTCAGAGAGGTCGTTTGAATCACTGATAGCAAATGACAAGTACTTACAGCTATAATCCTTTTTAAATGGTTCTCCAATACCGCGTGCCCATGATTGAAATCACTCTATTGAAGTTTGGTGTTTGGATTTACTTCTAGCCCAGAGTCCAAATGGGCCAATTATTTTCTTTGTTTGGAATCCAGGAAGCCATTAACAGCCTGTTAAGTAGCCCGTCCTCTTTGCGTATTATGTAAAGTACACCTTATCTGAAAAAAATAAACAATTAATTTTCCTAAGTTTAAAAACTCTTTTGTACCAATTTACAAAATTAAATGCAAAAGTTCAAAACTGAAAACACTAAGTACATATTTTTATAAATCATTTTTCGTTCGTGTTTCTAACACAACCAGAATCTAGGGATTAGGTACCTAAACTTATCAAATACAAAACATGATTAGGTTCAAAAACATTAGGGAATAACTGAGTTTTTGATACAGGTACTCTACTTACCTCGAAATGACGTATCAATCAGGTGATTGCCCCATTTTGTTAATAAATCTGTGGGATTCTGGTCTGCCACGTTCGAAGCACGAAGATGTTTGTCTGGTTGGTTGCTGCTGATTGGTCTGTCTTGGACCTCTCTACATCTGTTTGTCTGTGCTTCCATACACTGACACAGCCAGCAGCGTTCAGAAAATGAGGGAAAATAAAAAAAACCCGCAAAATAAAATTTGAATGACTCAGAACTAAACCAAACACTCCGTCCAAAGTCAAACCAAACTGACGAATGAAACAAGTCGTTACGTGCTCGTGGCCTCGTGGGCAGTGCTGCCAACTCGATTACTGCAGATTATGCTAGTGGTGGGTGTTAAAAATAACAAAATAATAATAAATAGATATTCAAGACAATCTACTCAACATTATCTAGTCCCAAACTAAGCAGAGCTTACTATGGGAACCAGATAGCTGATATAATACTTAACACACATTTTTTTTGTAAATACATCTTAGAATACAATATAATGCCCCAACAGAGAAAAAAACAACTGTGTTCACCACAAGTATTTTGTTCTCGGTGGGGATCGAACCCACGACCTACGCCGCAGAAGACAGAGATCCTACCAACTGAGCTGAGAGGCCAATCAAAAATATGCTAAGTATACGTAGTCTTTAAGCCAAAACTGTACTGCATTACTAACTGCCTGTGTCATGTGTGTGTCGATTGGCGTATACTCCAAGCATAGTTCGTGTAGTTAGCACACAGCACAGAGCAAAAGTAGGTATTGAATGTGGTTCGTCAGGGTTCCAACCAAAAAGCGAGTAAACTCAGGGAAAGATTCTAAATGGGTGTTTTCACGGATATTTGATTTGTTTGTTTTTTTTTTTTGTTTGTTACCACATAACTCGTAAACTAATTTGAAAAATTATATCTTAACTTTACTTTTAGATTAGTCCCATAGAAATTTCATCATAATCGGTTCAGCAGTTTTGTCGTTGGGTTTTCAAGTTTATATACTCTCTCTCATACAGTTATACGAACCAAGGTTATTTGTGTAGCTGGCAGCATTATTGAGATTTTCGTTTTACCTACGACAAGTGCCTTACAAAGGTGTATCTCGCAGTAACTAGAGAGTTTTTTTAAACTTAACCCACCAATTGACTGAAAGTCGTTAAAATAATAAAACTGAGTAAAATAGACTTTTCTTCCACCAAATTATATACAAATATTTGCGGACATTCCACACAACACAATCTAGCCGTAAACTAAGCAAAGCTTGGTAATATGAGAAACAGGTAGCTGAGACCTATATTACCTAAATAGGTATCAAATTTTTGTAGACACTGGTTTGGGTTCTTCGCTTGATCTAAGTACATACCTACCTACAGGAGAACAGGGCTTGTGTGTAGAAGCGAGGGTTCTGCCTTTGAATAGCAAAAAGGAGTCATAGAGCGTAACAAACTTTTTTCAATGGAACAGCTATTAATGGGTTTTATTAAACAGCGCTATGATTCAATAAGAACCTCCCTAATAAAACACAATGAAACACTTAAGTGGGTAGTGACACTTAAGTGAGTACCTACTTAAGTATTTAGGTAGGTAATGTACAAATCTGCCTACCTATCTATTACCTAGGATCGTACTTATGTAGGTTTTAAACGTTTGTATAAATAGTTACGAAAGTATTATCCGTCGAACATTGCCATATCTACGGTTTCATTCACAGAATATTTAAGTCACCAGATGACGTTATTTGACCATTTGATCAGTCGTAACTTGAGCCTTTAATATAAGAAAATATTGCTAAATTTACGGTTATATTAGCCAAATATGTATGCCGTAATTAGGCTTTTTTAAAGTTTGACTATATAATATCTCAAGTACCATCCGCCCTATCTTAAGGTGAATATTGTTATATCTACGGTTTCATTTACTGAATATGAAAGTCGTTAAATGAAGTTATTTCACCGTTTGGTTAGTCTTAACTCGATCGTATTTCGCCTTAAGATACGGTAAATATTGCCAAATTTACGGTTAAATTGGCCAAATATGTATGGCGTTATTAGACTTTTTAAACGTTTGATTAAATAGTAACTAAAGTATCATCCGCCCTACCATAAGGTGATTGTTGTCTTATCTACGGTTTAATTAACCGAATAAGTAAATCGTTTTATGATGTTATTCACCGTTTGATTAGTCGTAACTTGATCGTATTTCGCCTGATGATAACACTAATATCACCAAATTTACGGTTATATTGACCAAGTATGTAAGTCGTTATATGACGTAATGTTACCGTTTAACCAGTCGATATCTTGAGCATGTATTGCCTTATGAAAAGGTGAATATTGCCATATTTACGTTTATATGTATGCCGTTATAAAACCTAATGTTACCATTTGATTCGTCGAAACCTGAGCATATTTGGCCTTATAATAGGGAAAATGTGGCCACATTATACCTGTAAGTTGCCGAATTCATACGTCGCTGAAAGACTTTAAGTTTACGTTCAAATTTTTGTGACTAAAGTATATTCTGCCTTATTGTAAGGTGAATATTGTCATGCTTAAGATAATTTATGCCGCTTTCGAAAGTTTGTTTATGACTTAGGTTTACGTTTGTTTAGTTTTTATTAAAGCATATATCGCCTTAATTTAAGTTAAATTTTGCCTTAATTACGGTGATATTCAACAAATATTCAACGTCGTAAATTTAAAGCGTTTTCAATAGTCCATTACTGCTGTATTAACAGTGTTAAGTTGGATTCCAAGACTACCTTACGGTAAGTCATTCGAGACGGTTCGTGTTTATCTTAGGAGACGTACCAGTTTATCGCAAACGAATATAAAGTCAAATTAACCGTAAGCGTTTCAAAATCGCCTCGCGTCATTACAATTCAGCCGTCAAAGGTGGAATTCATCTTAGGCCAGAAATCCATTTTTCTCAGTGGCACAGTAAACATATTTACCTTTATTCTGTGAAAGTTCAGCATTTCACTATTCTCTTCAAAATCACATACTTATCAACATAACTAGTGGTCCCAAAGAGTATTCTTACGGCGGATGTTGACCTAACACTGCATCATTGTTAGATTTTGCAATTCTTGCAAGATAAACAGCCAGAGATAAAACCGATAAAACGGTATCAGATGTCCCACAAAATCGATCCAAAGAAGAGTTATCGGCGCAATGGGCTCGAGTGGTGCCGCTATAGTTACCATGTTGTGTACCAATCCTTATCTTTGATGAGAAATGTGCCGATATGATTCCGAAAGAAACAAAACACCACACCGTGGTTTTCTAGAACTGGGCTCTAATAATCCTGGCTTGGCGTTGGACTAGTTGATCCGTGTTTTGTCTCTTGCATTGACATGCAATTGTCAACTCGAACAAATGTGACAAAACACGATTTAACTACTCCAGCGTTGCGCCAGGATTATTAATAACACCCTATGAGAAGAGTGATTCAATTTAGAACTGGGCACCAACTTAGACAGTCTGATAGCAGGTCTGTTTTCAAACTAGTTGTCATTTTGCAGGTAAGGTACAAAGGTCCGGGCAGCCATCTGATATAATTCTTATATATTTTTTTTGTAAATACTTCCTTAGAATACAAATATAGACAGAGAAAAAACATCTGGGGACTGAACCCACGACCTTCAGCGCAGCAAGCAGAGCTATAAACTACAAACTGAGCTAGGAGCATGAGTATCCCTTGATCTTTAATGAATTATATATTTTTAACCGACTTCCAATCAAAAAGGAGGAGGTTCTCAATTCGGTTGTTTTTTTTTTTTTTTTTTTTTTTTTAATGTTTGTTACCGCATAACTTCGTCATTTGTGAGCCGATTTGAAAAAATATTTTTTTATCTGAAAGGTACTGCTTCCAGATTGGTCCCTTGGATTTTAATTTTATTAAAATCGGTGTTGCCATTTTTTTTTAAATAATTTTTTTAATGTTTGTAACTGCATGCCTCCGTCATTTATGAACAGATTTAGAAAATTAGTTTTTTATTTGGAAGGTTATTTTTATGACCAGATTGTCCCAAACGAATTTCATTAAAATCGGTTTAGCCGTTATTGGCAATGAAGTCGGTTTCTCAAGTTTTTTAAACTTATAATTATAGTATAGCTAATCAAATTGTATTCAATATTATTAGTGATTAAACGAACTCAGTGAAGTTCTATCATAATTATATGAGTACTTCGTCTGAGATTAGTAACCTGAAAGAGAAATTATTAGCAAGTACATTGTAGTTACGCCTACGTGTCACCACTCTTATACACTATATTGAGAGTTTTTTTTTTTTTTTTTTTTTTTGTGGGTAAATCTGCTTTCCTGTCGCCTGCGCTCGGCCGGTCGCGTCATTAGTTTAGAGCCAGAGCCCTTGGCGCCCTTATTTCCTGAACCTATGCTAAGGGCCGGGCGGGCGGGGGTTACTAATCTCAGACGAAGTACTCATATAATTATGATAGAACTTCACTGAGTTCGTTTAATCACTAATTATATTTCGTACTTCGTCTTTCGATTAGTAACCTGAAAGAGAAATTATTAGCAAGTACATTGTAGACTTTGAGAGTTTGTAGGTTCAGGAAATGTGTAATGCTAACACATTGAATGTGAAAAAATTTATATATTTTATTATGTCCAAGTGGAGAATGGAGAGCACTAAAAATGGATTAAATGGTTTATTTAATAGTCTTAAACATCGTAACATAATTAGCACTAAAGTTTAGCCTGGATTAATAATCGCAGCAACTAAAGTGGCTTCGTCCGAGCTCAGAATATGGTTCTTTTATAGAATTTGGTAAATGTGTTATTGGAATTAGAGGTCCAGCCGTGTTTGCGGTAAATGTAAATGCGGTTGTCCGTATGCGGTCGATGTTGACTCCAAGCAATCGTAAGAGCTCGAGACGCAGTGTCGCGTGCTGTGCGCACCAAGCGACACATCCATACCGTTGTCTTGCAGCGTACACTTTACCATGTCTAGTACTTACAAACAATACAGCATGTCAATGCCTGAGCAGGGCACGACTAAGGGCTTTCACAGATAAAAGGCATTTGTACTAAAGGTTAGTTTTTTCCAACTTGTGATGTTTTATACAGGATCAAGGATCTTAATTATAATTTTACTCGGAAGAATGTTAACGTCGCACATCTTTGGAAAAGAGTTCCAAAGATAATAGTACAATTCTTTATGGTACAATACTTCTAACCATTCCACTACGCAACTCCTACGTAATGTTATATTAGGGGGTCAGGGGTCTTGTACGAAAAAACCCCTCGAAACATTGAATAGGTAATTAAACTTTCGCTAATTTTAGGTTCTAAAACAGCAGGCAGCTCTACAGCTGTCTGCAGACCTACATATATTGACTGCTACTGTTAAACATTTGTTTTAGATAAGTCTTTATCGACCTAACAGAGCTAAAAACATGCAAAATAAAACTTTTTTTTTTTTTAATGTAGACTTTGTCTTTCTTGCTTTAATGAGTTCTGTGATAAAAATGCAATCATTCAATTTTTCGCAGAGTTTTGAATTCTATGGCGAATGGGAAAAAAATAAATAAATGTTTGACCATCTGATCATGAATGCGTTAACCGCATAATCATTTGGGTCGCCAGACCATGAAACAAACCCATCGAATTCATTATTAATTATTCGACTTTCAATTAAATCGATCACTGGGACACTAATATAATAGTTATACATCAAAGGTGGAATCGGAGAGCTCCCATTCCATGTAGGGATGACAGTTTCATGATTCAGTATCAGCCATTATAATTATATTTTGACTTTGTTTTTCAGCTTTTTGACGTCAGAATAGTGACAAGTGTGGAAACTGAATTCTATCTAATTATATTCTAATTTCTGTTAACGTAAGAAACGGCAGTGCAGTTATCGAAACGCAGTAGGATTTGGCAATCACTTAGCTCGTTTTTTTTTTAAAGATTTTAGTGGCAGAGTAAGGCGCAAGCAGTTGATTGCTAATTTATGTGAAGCATGCGCTCGCTTACGGACCGGGCTGCTCGCGGTTTCCGAGCCGCACGCGGCGCCCCACCCCGTAGTTGAGGCGTCAGAAAATATTTGTACAGCGTATATCTACATTATATAAGCTGGGTGAAATATTCATGAATTTGTCGAAATTGTTGTCACCTTAGTGTATTTAAGTCGTTCAAATTCTTTGGCATATGGTGGATCATATTCAATAGCCGGGCGTTAATAAGCCTATATCTCATCTCTCTCTAACAGTTGAGAAAATTTCGTGATTTTTTGGAAAACAACTTAATTTATTTGATTATATGAAGTTGTATTTGGTTGGCAAGCCTATTTGCATAGTTTTGCTGTTGATTACAAATTTCAAGTATGTACAAGAAGTAGAGGGAACCAAATTACTCTTTTCATAATTTATTAGAAAAACCCAAAGTTGTTGTACAATGTTTCTAGACACTATAATATGAGCGTTCCATTAATAAAATTTTATCTAAGTTTATTGTTGATAGGTAGGTATCCGGGTGATCCCAACAATTTGACAACCGGTTTTAGTGAAAACATACGACGAAGTGTATAGGCCAAATTCCTTTTGTACAAGTAAATTTCTTACTAGTAAAAATATTTTATAGAATCTAGATTCTACTTTAACACTGATTAAAAGATGCGCATCTTTCAAGTTAATAGTAGCTAGAAACCAATCTTTAGATGTCAGTATAACAGCCATTCATAAATCCTCCAGCTTGAAATTATTTGTAGGAATGATTTTTATCCACTTTTTTTTTTTTTTTTATATATATTAGGCATGATAGCATGCCTGCACTGTGCTATTGCTCCAATTTGGAGAAGGTTAGACAATGTTGTGAAAATCACAATTTATAGCCATCGATCTATTAAAGGATTAACGAATCTGTAGTAATTAAAGACGGAAGAGAGACAGCTGGCCAGCGTAACTTACTGGGTCTACAGGCCGCAGGTCGACCGCGGCGGCGGTGATGACCGTCTCGAATTCTCGATGCGGGCGCGTGCTGAGCGCGCGGGTAGGCAGGCTCGCGGCTCCTCGGCGGCGGGCCTGGCGCGGCGGCTTGCAGTATTTTATGAAGCAGGTGCAGCTTTGAAATTTAATTGTGTGGCTCAAAAGCATTCTTAAAATCTTCTGTTGGACTTTTAAGTCGTTCCCAGATTTGTTGCCTTTGCTGATTACAATGTAGCAGACAAATTCTCTCCAAACAAATATTTGTTTGGAGAGTCTTCGTGTCTTCCTTGATGGAGAACATGGCAAAATTTCACCTCGATTTAGAATCGGTAAAATGAACATCGCAAAGATGACGGCCTGTGTTCATCAGCTTTTTGCGGAGATCTTGATTGATCTAAGCAGATGAGAGTTCATCGGAGACCGCTGACGCCAAGCACGAGATAGCGGCTGCATATCTGCGTTTGTTGGAGTTCAAAGCTCTTATCTTGATCTACCATGAGCTCAAGAATTGCAGCTTTTATTTTGGCGTTGAGTATTGGCGCCACGGTAAGAGCTAGTATCTCTTTTGTTTGAGTCCGACCCAGTCCATGGGTAGCGATATGTTCGAAGCGAATCGCTAAGTCCTTATGAAAGTTAGGGTCATATTCAATGGTTGGGACGGTGCAGCCGATACACCCTCTGACAGTAGCAGCGAGGTGATGGCGTCTTGGCCCTGCGGCAAAACTTCCGTCTAGGGGAGATTCAGATATCACCGTCTAAAAATATCTCGTCTGTCGATATGCTTAGGTTATTTGAGGGTATCAAAAAACCAAGATTTTAAAAGTTGAAAAATCATTTATCAAGACGTAGTTACTGCTGATGGTACGATTAGTAAGACATAATTCCCACAGAATTACGCGCAAACTAACCTTATGTACTTTTAGAATCTGCTGATGGTACGATTAGTAAGACATAATTCCCACAGAATTACGCGCAAACCAACCTTGTGTACTTTTTGAATCTGCTGATGGTACGATTAGTAAGACATAATTCCCACAGAATTACGCGCAAACCAACCTTATGTACTTTTTGAATCTGCTGATGGTACGATTAGTAAGACATAATTCCCACAGAATTACGCGCAAACCAACCTTGTGTACTTTTTGAATCTGCTGATGGTACGATTAGTAAGACATAATTCCCACAGAATTACGCGCAAACCAACCTTGTGTACTTTTTGAATCTGCTGATGGTACGATTAGTAAGACATAATTCCCACAGAATTACGCGCAAACCAACCTTATGTACTTTTTGAATCTGCTGATGGTACGATTAGTAAGACATAATTCCCACAGAATTACGCGCAAACCAACCTTGTGTACTTTTTGAATCTGCTGATGGTACGATTAGTAAGACATAATTCCCACAGAATTACGCGCAAACCAACCTTGTGTACTTTTTGAATATGCTGATGGTACGATTAGTAAGACATAATTCCCACAGAATTACGCGCAAACCAACCTTATGTACTTTTTGAATCGGTAAGATATAACTCCCACAGAGATATACGCAAAACGATATGTTTAGGTTATTTGAGGGTATCAAAAAATCATGATTTTCAAAGTTGAAAAATCTTTTATCTAGACGTATTTAATGCTGATGGTACGATTAGTAAGACAATTCCCATAGAATTACGCACAAACCAATCTTATGTACTTTTTGAATCGGTAAGTTATAACTCCCACAGACGCAAACGATTTTAATGTGTGATAAGAGAGACAGTCCCACAGACAGCTCGACTCACGTAAATACCTGATGTCTATAAATACATCCAACAAGATATAGCTCCCACAGAGTTATTACGCAAGTGAATTTTTTAGACTAAGTACCGGCATATTTTTAAAAAATATTTCACTTTTGCACTGATATACATTACTGATGGATGTCTAAATCCTGACGAGAACACGAGGGTTCCTTCGACGACGACGGCGATGATGAGGACGAGGAAAAAACTCGATACCACGACTTCTTGTTTTACCAGACTCGTTGAGTTCGGACTCAAGTTTCTTTAGTTTTTTCCTAAAGTAATCGAAGTTATCGTCGTTCTCGAGCCTTCGTTTCGGCATTATTTAGGTTTAAAGTTTAGAAAACGTGTAAAGCTTTTCGAAACTTATTCAATCACTGAATTTATTTAGACTAGTGTTGAGCGGCGAAACACTAAAAGACGAATGACGCGACCGGCCGAGCGCAGGCGACAGGAAAGCAGATTTACCCACAAAAAAAAAAAAAAAAAAAAAAACTCTCAATATAGTGTATAAGAGTGGTGACACGTAGGCGTAACTACAATGTACTTGCTAATAATTTCTCTTTCAGGTTACTAATCGAAAGACGAAGTACGAAATATAATACTTATCAAATTGCACCACTTTTACCTAATTTCTAGATGGATCCTACTGTGTATTTTATGCGAGCGAAGAAGGGAGAATAAAACCATTTTTACAGTACATAAACGATTTATTTTTCGATTAATATCATGATATTTATATAGTTATACAACTCTGACAGGGAACCAATTTTTTACATATTTAATTAATTAAATGCAGCTATTGTTTAACAGTTATGTTTAAATTATTTTGATCATTGCTACAATTATTGATAATAATGAAAACACTTATTAATTATGAGTATGACAGATAATAGACATGGAAATTGAACCAGCTAACCTCACAGATATTCCATAAAGTAAAGTGTATAAGAGTACGTAGGTAGTACGCCGTTATGTAAATTGGAATCTGTAACTTCTAACCAAGTGCCGTAGTGATTTCCTTACAACATTGAAGTGTAGGACTTTATTGAATTCAGCTACTTTTACAGGCTAATTTTAGGCAGGTAGGTATATTTGGTTATTTAGTTATGGAAAGGCAGACAGGAAACTGTAAATCAAGTACAAGGTTTGCAAAACCCCTGCGATTTACACTAATTACAACTCTCTGAGGAAACATTTTATTATATTTCAACAGTCACCCAATCTGAACGTAAGGTTGAAACTATGGGTTGGAAACCCATAGTTTCAACCTTACGTTCAGATTGGGTTGTTCATTAAACGCAGGAGGTAAGCCGTAGGTTCAGTACATACATTCAGAAACTTAATCTATGAGATAGCAACACCAACAACAAAGTGTAACACATACTATAGCGATCCTAACGATCAGTGCCGAGGATTAGCTAATGCCCTACGTAGACCGGGACGGCATGGAAAGGGGTATAAATTGCTATGCTTTAAAATTATGCCGTGGCATCGATTCATTGCACGGCATTGAAAGACGCGCCACGAACTCCCTCAGCGGGTTGCCGTGGCGTACTGTGGTAGGCAACGGCATGATAAGGACTCCGGCGCTCCGGTTTTGACATACCGCGGAGTGAGGCAGCTTGGCATGCCGTGGCAAGGCGCTGGAATGCTGCCGCGGTATCTACGCGGCTAATGTGCGCTGACTGACGGCAAAATCCCTTGCCATGCCGTCCCGGTCCACGTAAGCCTAAAGTCGCATTCGCTTCTAAACGATTTTATTTCTACTGTAGAATGATAGTTTTGATTAGAGACTATCGAATATTGAGCTATAACGCTTTTAACTTTAACTTTACTGACGTCATAGAAATGAACGCGACTTAGCTAAAGATACTACCTCTATTGCACCATTCCAAGACAGAGAAAATCTACATTTGATGATTACGTATTATGCATTTATCAAACTACAGGTAACAATCATTTTTTCATTTCCTTAACATGTCTATTCCTGAAGAAACTCTTCTGTGCATTACAAACTTCTGCAACACATACCTAGTGCTCAAACTGCTACATTAATAAAACCCTTATGTAATAATATCAATTCACATCAATGGTTACTGTTATAACAATAAAAACTACCATACTGATATTATGCAATTACTTGTTCAATTGACTTACTTTCTATATAAATGCTTACGAATTTAATACATCAATAAATTGTACACACAAACATAGAAACATCAATCGCAAAATCACATTATTTGCATGTATAAGGCAAATAATAAAAATTAAAAGAGAAAGTCTTATTGTATCAATAAACAGGACAAATCCTCTTGCATTCTGCTCCTACACATTTGCAATACTTTGAATACAAAAAAAAAAATAGACATTAGATAAAAAATCATAAAACAACGAAAGACACGAAATACACTACTAGAAACCGCATAACGAGAGATTTCAGAGTAGGCACAACCAGCACAACTAAGTTGTTTGTAAGAATCACAACCGCGCCCAACCCTTAGTGTAGATCCCTCCCCCGTTACATTGTCTTCTCTCGCTTTGTTTTTTCTTTATAAGCTTCCAATTACAATAAACAATTATTTGTAATAAGAACATGCTTTTTTCTGACAGATTGGCCGCTATCCGGGTTTTATAGATAATACTGAACAGTGCTGAACTCAATTCTAGGTTCTTCTTACACCAACCTCCTTTTTGATTTCTCATTTCAGATACTCAAACTAAATACTCATCCATTTTTTTTTCTTTTTTTTCTTTTCAACAGTTACCACAGAGCACAACACATTGAATATCAATAATTATCAGAGTGTTTATTCGAAGATCGTTTAATTTCGATTCATCGTTACCATAAACTAATTAAAACTATAAATGCGTTGAAATTACGATAGTACAATTATTTCCAAAGGGTTCTAAGATCCCCGTACTAATGGTATCCCTGTCATGAGCTGTCTTACATCAAATCTCTCCAGCTCTCTCCAATCCGTGAAAATAAGTTTAATTTGTGACGCGACTGTTTAAAACATATACAAAATATGGGTTTGAGAGGAGATAACCTTACAAAAAATACAATTATAAAACTGTCAGAGTAACTGAAATTATGAACAGTACAATCCGACAGTACTTTCTAGAAAACTTCTGTTCTACAGTGTACTTAGGTTACATATAACTTAGAGTATAGGTAAGTAAAGAGTTAAAAAATATGAGATTTTTTAAAACAGTGATAATCGCAATGTCTGCTTTGGTACAAAAAATCCCGTAACAGTAAAGAATTTCCCGTTCACTTGGTAAAATAGTCATTTTAAGTTTACTATCCAATACTTTGGTTTCAGTCTCGGTACCGTTTCTCATATTCTCCCCGACTGCGTCTCAATTGCGTCTTTTAACCATATCATTACATTATCGAATAATCAACGCGAGAATACTCGTTTTGCAACGACATCAAAAAGGTACGCAACGTACATTTTATTTCGAACCAAATAAAATATCAAAAAGTTCAACTTTTTATCTTATGCACACAAAATATACAAATAATTCAATGCGTTTTGTTTTCCATTTCCCAATTTGTGTTCATACCTACCTGTCGAGATGATTAAGACTGTGGTGGTACCAATTGTGAAAAACAAAACCGGTGACATAAGTGATAAGTCTAATTATAGGCCTATCTCGCTGGCCACTATTGTTGTGAAAGTGCTGGACAGTTTGCTTAATACTCAATTAGACCGTTATCTTGAAATACATGACAATCAATTCGGTTTTAGGCCTGGGCTTTCTACAGATATGGCTATTTTGAGTTTAAAGCAGACTGTCAAGTACTACACAGACCGGCGGACGCCCGTTTATGCCTGTTTTCTCGACCTCTCAAAGGCATTTGACCTGGTTAATTATGACATCTTATGGCAGAAGCTAAAAGATATTGATCTGCCACCAGAATTAAATAACATCTTTAAGTTTTGGTATAAAAACCAGGTCAATGTAGTGAGATGGTCGGGAGCTTATTCTGAGCCGTACAGGTTGGAGTGTGGGGTGAGGCAGGGGGGGTTGACCTCTCCCAAGCTCTTTAACCTGTACGTTAACGCACTGATAGATGAGCTCAGCAGCACTTATGTTGGCTGCCACATTGACGATACCTGTGTCAATAACATTAGCTACGCAGATGACATGGTGTTGCTGAGTGCATCAGCCTGTGGACTGAGGAGGCTTTTAGGCATCTGTGAGGGCTACGCCCATAGCCATGGCCTTAAATATAATGTGAAGAAGAGTGAGTGCATGGTCTTTCAGGCCAGAGGAAAATGTCCGTCGTACATACCACCGATAAAATTGTATGGAACGCCGCTAAATAGAGTGGAACAATTTAGATATCTCGGACATTTAGTAACCTCCGACCTGAAAGACGATGTGGATATAGAGAGAGAACGGAGGGCGCTGTCTGTTAGAGCGAACATGATCGCCCGCAGGTTTGCTCGTTGCTCCACTGATGTAAAAATTACACTTTTCCGAGCCTACTGTACTAGTTTCTACACGAGCAGCCTGTGGGCGAACTATACTCAAAAGCAGTACAGTGCCCTTCGCGTACAATATAATAACGCGTTCAGAGTGCTGGTGGGGCTGCCTCGCTTCTGCAGCGCATCCGGGATGTTTGCAGAAGCGCGAGTAGACTGTTTCTACGCTACCATGCGCAAGCGCAGCACGTCCCTGGTGCGCAGAGTGCGGGCCAGCTCCAACACCATCCTGAGCGTGTTTGCCAGTAGGTTTGATTGTCATTACATGAACCATTGCGATATGGTTCATTTAATGACAAGCAAAACTACAATTAGAAAGGGTACACGCTGCGGGGTTCTCTCCATATAAATGTATGTGTATAGGTTAATTAAGTACTACTAACAATAGATTTAAGTTTTACTAACAAAATGATCCATGTTGACCGAAATAAATAATTATGAAAAAATTAAAATGAACAAATAAAAAAAACCATATAGGATGGAAACACGTACAGCTTTTTGTAGATGGCAGCACGAGCGACTGTCATTTTATGAGTCTATGGAAATTGACAGATCAGATACACGCTCGCATGCTCGGATGCTCTAAGTATTAGTTGCTCGTGCTGCTAACTAAGCAGTTGTCCGTCATTTTCGCGATGTCTATTGCAAAACGAGTCTCTCGTACGAGCGCGGTGTCTAGAAGACGTGCGCGGTGTCTAGAAGACGTGTGCGTGCCAGCAAACGCCGCAGCCAAGTGCGAACTCTTCCCCGGTCGGCGGGTGAACGACGTGCAGAGGACACTCCTCGGATGAGCCGGGAAGCTGCTCGCATTTCGGGCCTGCGAAAACAACAAAGTTAGCTCACGGTCAATACATAAATATTTGACTGGCCTCTCACGGCCGTTGGCGGCTTCACTCGCCCCGTTCCTTCTCTCTGTTTGAAGCAACCTACCCACCAATTTTCAGCCAAATCGGTTCAGCCGTTCTCGAGTTATAAATAGTTTAACTAACACGACTTTCTTTTATATACATAGATTTGAAAAATATTTTTCTATCTGAAATGGCATAATATTATGAAACCCTATCAATAAACTTACCAGCTGGACATTGGGGTAGCTGGTTCTTGGGGATATTGGTAACTCGTTGAAAGTCGTCGTGGCATGGGTTGCAGAAGTGGGAAGTGCCGAAACAGAAGAACACAGCCACCTGTACAATATTTTACTATTATTATTACGAAGATTTTTTGTCCATGAGAGTCTGGAAACATGATTGTATGATCGTTCATGAATAAATGATATGATAAACTGCGCAGCAAGGAGTTTCAGGTTCGGCATCCCAGAATACTGAATACAGTAGAAAGGCGATCATGCGCTGTTTGTATGGGAGCCGATGTCGCCAGTTTTACATTTCCATTATTGTCTTTAAAATATCACTAAATATAAGGATTCTAGGGAGGAAGGAAGATTTTAAGAAAATATTTCTTTATTTTATATTGTCGCTAAACTTGTTCGGAAAGTAATTTTTGCGCAAGGCACTTTGCACTTTACGACTCCCGAAAAAACTGTTGAATTTGTCTGGAAAAAAGAGCGTAATGCTCATGAATTTTGGCAACAATTATCCGGCCACATGGCCGTTCTACTTTGTTCTGTGGTCGCCATAGCATGGTTCTCTTACGTCCTCCTTTGTCAGCTGTCATTTCTGTATTCACTGTGTTCTTATCTATTTCATTGTATTGTACAGTCGCGGTATGAAAATGTTCGTCACCTTAGAGTCGGTTTTCGCTTGCACCAGTGCCTTGATCATGAACACATTTTGACATAATTTGTGACGTTAACTTATCGGTGTATTCTGCCTATTCAGGTTCAAAAGGTAGTAGGTATGTGATCGTTATACGTTGAACAAATCAAGTTGAAAATCGACGAACATATTCATTCCGCCACTATAGATAGTGCAATCCACGAAGGCGCGCTCCATTATTCCTCCTAACCGTTTATAGTATATGTGTGCAAGCTTCCGTCAATGTTTGAGTGTTATCGGTACACACTAATTACCTATGAGTGCACACGCACACTACAATGAATAGACTACGGTTCGCGACTGCCGCTCGGAGCAAACTCCCCGCACCCCGCGAGGGGCGCGTCTTCGTGAATTGCACTATCTGTATACATGGTACTTACCGAACAGCAGTACCGGCACTTGTACTCGAGGAAGTCAGCGCCATGCTTGGGACAGGTCTTGGCGCCAGCGACGTCACTGCAAGCGCCGCAGACCAGCTCCGACGGCTCCCAGCTGCCATTAGACTCCGCCTCGCAACGAGCCAGGCCGCCGAAGTAAGCCTGACATTACATAATTCTAATTGTGTTGGGGGAATAAGATCTGCATTGACGTCCCGCGATGGGGTGTATTGTGCATTGTCCCCCTGCTAAACCTTACCCCAGCCAGCCCAACTCCTTAAAATAGCGGAGAAGCACTTTGGGTTGGTGGCAGCTATGTTCTAGTTGACATTACATAGATAGATTTATTTATTGTACACCACCACAAGAATAGGAAATTACACATTTAAAGAAAATACATTGTTGCTATGAGCGATCTCTTCCGGACATAACAATCTTTATGTACAAAAGTTTAAAACTAATCAAATCACAACGGCTCAGTAGAATCTTATAGATGTTTTTTGAAGATATTCCACACATTACTATCTAGCACCGAACTAAACAGAGCTTATACGATGGAAACCTGATAGCTGATATAATACTCATAATGTATTAATGTTTTTTTTTTTGTAAATACATCTGTGTTCAGCACAGAAAAAAATTTTTTCAGTGGGGATCAAACCCACGGCTTCCAGCGCAGAAGGGAGAGCTACTACCAACTACCTACTGAGATGTGAGGGCTGTCAAACACAGTACATTCTTAATTTACTTATGTTTAAAACTAATTATCAAAACCGCTCGTAGAATCACTAGAAACGTCTTCTACGCTAGGAGAATCGAGGGTACTAGTTTCTCGCCACCAAAACCTAGAAGAAACACTCGGAAACCCGACTTCAAAACAGACTTTTACCACACCTAATTAAGATTATGGTGTTTATTGTTGTGGCTAACCTTCTCGCACTTATGGCAGACGTAGTAAGCGTATCGCTCCATGGCGTATTGCGTGGGGTCGAAGGCTTGAGCACTGGAGCCAGCCTTCGCCCCCGCCGGCGGGGCTAGCCCTTCGTACTGGAACCGCATCAGGGCCTTGCGTTGGACCTCTTCGTTCAGCCGCTGGATGGGCGCCAGAAGGTCCGTCAAAGTCCAGTGGTTTATGTTCTCCTGAAAACCAGACCAATCACGAACATTCTTACCCTCTCATTTAAACTAGACTTCGCTCAAATGACGAGCTTTGGAATTATACTCTTAAGAATTACGAGAAAACAGAGGTTGTCCTTTTTTAATGCAACTACGAGTATCTTTTTGACAAACATTATGGTCTACCAGGAAGGAAAGAGGAAGGAATGAGTATATTCGAGTAAGTCTGAAAGTGGCGCCGGTGACGGAGAAGATGAGGAGTAATAGGTTGGCATGGTATGGGCATGTCATGCGGAGGGATGAGGGTCATATTACGAGGAAAGTGTTGGATATGGATGTGGATGGTAATTATAGAAGAAGAGTTAAACAAAAGAAAAGATGGATGGACTGCGTCAAGGCTGACATGAGCAGGAAAGGGTGGATGGTGGTTATAGAAGAAAAGGTAGACCAAAGAAATTATAGACTGCGTCAAGGATGACATGAACAAGAAAGGAGTGAGCACTGAGATGAGGAATGATAGAGGTGAGTGGAAGAAGAACCTATTGTGCCGACCCCACTTATCGTGGGATAAAGGCTCAAGGTGATGAGGGCCTAACAGCAGGTCATACACGTTAGGAATATCTTACGAAAGCCTGTGTGAAGAAAAGCCATACCTTGCAAATAGGGCACTGCGCGAACGAGAACGTGATCCTAGGCCCGATCCATCGGCTGGCGATCACCTTCTTGCAGCAATGCAGGTGGAACACGTGACCACAGCCGAGCTGAACAAATAACATTAGCATCATCAGTTTCTTTTTACACAAATGTATACTTTGTATTTATTGTAGATAATAGATATGGCATAAACTTACCTCCTGTTTCCAACCAATCAGCTTCAACTCTCTTTTCAAGACTGTCAGCTGATTGGTTGGAATAAGGAGTTGTTCATGCTGGGTGAACCTCATCTAACTTCGCGGTAGTTTTTAGACGGTTGTAAGTGGTGTGTTCACAATATTGCAAATACCCAATGAGCAATTAGGGTGTTCACTGTTTCGCAAGTTGTGTGTTCACTATATTGCAAGCATTGTGTTCATTATGTTTCAAGTGGAGTGTTAAATATGTCGTTGCAAGTAGCGTGTTCATTATGTTGCAAGTAGCGTGTTCATTATGTTGCAAGTAGTGTGTTTACTATGTTGTAAGTAGTGTGTTCCCTATGGTTCAAGTAGTGTGTTCACTGTGTTTCAAGTAGTATATTCACTACGTTGCAAGTAGTATGTTTCCAGTGTTTCAAGTAGTATGTTCACGACGTTTCAAGTAGTACACATTTTCACTATGTTTCAAGTAGTATGTTGACTATGTTTCAAGTAGTATGTTCACTATATTTTATGTAGATTTTACCTGTATAGCGGGCGCGGCTTGCAGCGGGTCCGTGAAACAGATCATGCACATGTCGTCCGCATCCTGCCGCAGTGTGGCATCACCCGAGCAGCCAGCCAGGCACGGTAGACACTTGCGCTCGCCTCGCACTCCGCCGCACAGGTGACCACACGGCACGAGACGATTGCACGCCGTTGCGCCGTACTCCTAAACATACAACATATTTTAAGAGATGTGAATAATTTATAACATTTAGTGTAGCCAAGGAGGTTGGAAAACTGTCACAATGGAGACAAAATGTCGGCAAGAAGGTATGACTTTGTTACTTGCTGGAACTTTCTGTCAAATCTTACAGGCTTTTAACATACGTTCAGCATGTGCGGTATGTACCAGTAAGCGTGCAACCAGGTGCGCAATACAAGGCTGCGTTCAATGGCTGGCATCGCCGACGTTGGGAGCAAAACCGCTAAGCTCAAATGGGTTCCTGAGGACGGGAGACGAGAAGGGGACCGGTCGAGAAGACGTTGGCGAGATGATCTCGACGGTCAGAGGAAAAACCCTTTGGCAGGTTAAATAAACTCAACGCCAACGCCATGAAATCCTGGGCCACCCTAGGTCACTCCTGCAAGCCTGTGTGCAAGCCAGGAAGCTTCTGCGCTTCTGGGAGGAGTTAGGCTGGCTACAGCTATAGCCAGCACACGAAAAATGGACCGTTCAGGAGTCCCAATACAAGATACAAGAAGGTTTAATAAAAAAATAAAAAAGCAGCCAAGTGCGAGTCGGACTCGCCCATGAAGGGTTCCGTAGCATCAATTAACATAATATAAAGGTTTTTGTAGTTCGTCGAAAGGTAAATTGCGGTTTACGATTTATGACGTATAAAAAAAAAACTACTGACTAGATCTCGTTCAAACCAAATATCGTTGGAAGTTTGCATTGTAATGTACAACATATATTTTTTTAGTTTTATCATTCTCTTATTTTAGAAGTTAGAGGGGGGGGGGGACCAACTTTTTTCCACTTTGGAAGTGTCTCTCGCGCAAACTATTCAGTTTAGAAAAAAACTATATTAGAAACCTCAACATCATTTTTGAAGACCTATCCATAGATACCCCACACGTATGGGTTCGATGAAAAAACATTTTTTGAGTTTCAGTTTCAAGTATGGGGACCCCCAAAATTTATAGTTTTTTTTCTATTTTTGTGTAAAAACCTTAATGCGGTTCACAGAATACATCTACTCACCAAGTTTTATCAGTCTAGCTCTTATGGTTTCGGAGAAAAATGGCTGTGACACGGCCGGACAGACAGACAGACATGACGAATCTATAAGGGTTCCGTTTTTGCCATTTGGCTACGGAACCCTAAAAGTTGAGTGTACCTGGCACTGCTGGTCCGCGCAAACATTCCCTATGGCCAGTAGTCCGGCGCTGCCCCGTGCACCGCAGAAGCGACACACGCCAGCGAGCCCCGCCCCCGCCGCTTCCGCCCCCTCCGGGCCCGCGTCTAAGCCGCGGAACTCAGCAAGTCCCTTCAGTGTGCGCCGGTCCACGAGTAGAAGCAGCCAGAACAGCTTGGCGCGACCGCAGCCCTCGTGGATGTCGATGCGGATGGCGCTCTCCTCTTCTTTGCAGATCTGTACACGAAGTCAGAGCTTTGTTACATTTTCGTCTACCAAATGTTATTGTCGTGAGCACGTGTCTCTCACTTTTGTATGAAAAATTGATGAGACAAAAACTCGATCGATTCTAGGTAACGTATTTTTGCTGTCTCATATTTTCTCCATATAATAGAGAGACAAATAGGCAAAACGATACAACATTTCGTCGTTGTGGTGCGAGAAGTAACTAAGTGCAAAAAGCTAGTCTCGAGATAATCGCGTTTTAAAGTTTTTTTGTTCTTAAAATGAGTGTAACTTATCAACACTTATAGTTACAAAAGAGGTTTCTTCATATAAAATATAGATAATTTTACCTTACACACTAACTTTCAACAAATTAATGTAAGTAATTATATGGTTACTGAGATACATAACAAAAAGTAAGTTAATTAATTCTGGCATACACATTAACGTAATACCTTGATTAAATATTACTTAATTATGATCTGTTGATGACTCTTACCGACAACAGAATTTCATTTCATTCAATAGCTTTTTATCTGCAAGAAATCACTAAGTGACTTTAGTGAGCAGTGCAACCCCAAGACTTGAAGAATATTGTAAGTAAAGTGATTGAATTAAACTACTTAAGATCCCTTAGAGGTTTTTTGTAGACAGATTTTTGCCTCTACGGGTAATTATGCACTTCTGACATTCTTGTATTATCTATAATTTTAGTAAAATCTACTCTTTTACATTCTGAGAAGGTACATAATGGGTTTCAAAACACTTTGGCGTCAATAACTCATTTTGGCAAAAAATGTCACTTAGTGACTTCTCGCACCACAACGACGATTTGGTAGATGAAATGTGGTAGCAAAACTCCAACCTTGGGTACTGTTTAAGAACAAACTTTGCTAAACTGTTCAATCTTTTATAGCTTAACTAGTGATACAACAAGTAGAGGAACTTCACTGCTAATATTATTATTTAAGATCGCAAAAGGACCATACAAAAACTAGGAACCAAGCCGTAGTTTGTTGCCTGTATTTGGCTTTGTCGCGTGGAACTGGCACCTAGACTCACCTAGCTTTAAGACGTTTCAAAGTGATCCTTGGGGCACTACTGAATGAATACATTATAGACTGAGAGGAATGAAGTGTGTTTGTGACCTGTCTAGCATGCGTCCTGGCAGCACGATGCAGATGCAAGAAGCGATCACACTCGGCACAGAGGGCGCCACAAGTGCGGCATTCGATTACGGCAACCGTCACGCCGTCATCGTGGTTGGCGCAGTGCGGCCGCGGCTCTGCTACACTATCGCGACCCTTGTCGCCACCGCGACCTTCCGCCGTCGACCTTAACACATTATAAATAAATAAATATTATAGACAAGTGACTCAACACTATCTAGCCTCAAACTAAGCAGAGCTTGTACTATGGAAACCAGATAGCTGATATAATAGATATAATATATCTAAAACTGAACACAAGTACTTAATGAATTTTAATTGAGTGCCGACAAACAATATACAATAGGAAAAAAACGACAACAAGACTTTTTCATTTTTAACACAACACATTTTCTTCACATCAAACTTTTGCGTCGAGGTAAAAATGAACAACTCACTTTATGCATTTTATTCGATGGCAAATCTGCATTTCGGTAAAATTATACATTGTTTATATCAGTTGTTCTCTTCTTCCTCATAATTTTTTTGACTATTTTGTATTATGCATTTCTGCGAATTTTTCTCCCTCCCCCTCCACAGTCGGTCCCTCATAGTTGAGGATCGTGACCCTTGCCCATTCTGTGTACAATATCTCTCCACCAATTTTTCTATGTTTTTGTTTATTTAAGTGACGGATAGAGATATTAGAACGTGAGTCAGACCAAACGATGCAGCCTACTTTAGACTCTAAGAAAACGCAATAAAGTCGATTTTGAAAAAAGTGCTAGTTATCTAATTCTCCAACTACGCCCTCGATATACTTTTTTTTTGTAAATACATAATATGTACTTAAAATACAATATAACACCCAGACAGAATGCGCGTATTCAGAAACCGTGCTTTCTTAAGCATAGATTAGAGAAAATCTATGCTTGAGAGTGCTCGAATCTGAGTCGATCCTGTTTGAGACAGAATGTTTCAGACTGTTTGAGCACATTAATCATAATTTTGTCTAGGCGACTGATAGCGACGCGTGTCCCAAGAGCTGGTGGGTATTTGGTCAGCACATAAGCTTTAGCATTGCTATTCAGCGTGCCAATGCCGCCAGCGTTTTGGGGACGCTTCGTGTGGCATTGATTTGGATAAGTTCAGCTATTTTTAGTTTGATAGATAGATAGAAAACTCTTTTTTGATTGTAATGACTAAAAATAAACAGTCACAGTAATACAATAGGCAATAGTAGCTTTAAATCGTTTCTAACGGTCTGCAGACAGCTCAACTATTTCTTGTGTATCCTGTATATTTTGTGAATATTTGTTCAATAAGTTTCTTTGTGTAAATAAATGAGACATTAAAAAGAAGAAGAAAGTAAGTTACGCGTCAATATGCGCTTGCTCGGAGACACAGAGCGACGCTAGAGCCATCCACATGGTCGGTAGTACGATGCATCGTGCGGGATGTCTATCAGCCTCGCTCATTTGTGCGATTTGTGACGCGTACTTCGCCAGCGCCGCTCGGGTTGCCAGGCCCCAAGCTTCAGATACTTTGTCCTGTAACAATATAACTCTGTCATCAGATCAGAAGTTGCACCACACTGGAACTTCACTGCTATTATTTTTGATTTGTAAAAGGATCATATAAAAAACGGTAGGAACCGAGCCGTAGTTTGTTGCCTGTTCTTCTAGGCTTGGTCGCGTGGAACTGGCACCTAGACTCACCTAGCTTTAAGACGTTTCAAAGTGATTCTTGGAATTGAAATGAATAAAATTTTATTGAGTTTGAGTTGAGTTTTTGATCATCATCATTTCAGCCCGGTATCACGTACTGCTGGGTATAGACCTCCTTCATTTTCTGCCAGCCTCCTCTGTCCTGTGCGTCTCTTGTCCAGGTGTTTCCTGCGACCCTTACGATATCGTCGACCCATCGCGCTTTCGGACGCCCCAAATTTCTATTACGTTTACACTCGAGACACAAGTTACAGACGGTTCGATCTCATTCTAGAAATTTCGGTGCGTGGAACGTGCTCGAATAATGAGACAAGTTGATGAGGGTTAAGATCACCTAGTGTACATGTCCTGTGTTATCACTTATTTGTAAATGTCTTTGTGTGCAATTAAGAATTATAAGAGTGTGTAAAAATCGACTTTGTTTCTTTTTGTTGTTGTGTTTAGTGTCTTTTATTGTTGTTTTGTGGCTCTCGTTTTTTCTCGTGACATTATCATCGACACATTGCCGCAAGATCACAAACCTTAGTCATTTCAGAAATGAGTTTGACGACCAACTGCGCGTGTTTCTTGATGGTCATTCCCCGCATGAACCAGGCGGCTTCCGGTCCTGGCACCACACAGCCGCCCATCATCACCGAGCCGGGCGCTGGGCCAGCGTTCCCCTTCACCTTCACCTGGATGTTAATGGCTTTCCCGAGGTAACTTATCAAGTAGTCCAGCAAGGAAAATCTGGAAAACATCCATGTTTCTTTATAGCACATCGGAAGGCCGGAATACAAAATGTAGGAAGCCACCGGAGTACTGACGACATTATAGAAATCTCTAAAGGTCGGTGGATGGAGATTATGTTTACCCAGGAATTCATAGATTGACCAGTCTCTCGCAAAACAGGTATATATCTCACCTCATTCCATTTTCGTTCTAGCCGGCATTATGTACCTTTAAGGTTTCTGTTTACCTACTTTGTTTGAGATAAATAAACATATTATTTATTTTATGATCCAAAATAGTGCCATGGGATGACCCGGGAACAAAAAAATACTTTTCTACTCACAACCAAAGTCACTGGTCAAAGAGATGACGGCTGAAAGAGGGGAATGGAGGAGGAAGTCATTTTGTGCCGACCCCACATTAAGTGGGATAAGGGCAGGAAGAAGAACCAAAGTCATTGGTCGGCATCATCATCATTGACTTCATCCACTGCTGGGTGAAAGCCTCCCCCAGTTTGTGCCATCTACCTCGATCCAGTACCAGTCTAACCAACTTCTGCCCCGCGACTTCGACTATGTCGTCTACCCATCTTGCTGCAGGTTAACGGGTCGTGAAGACATTTTGTCTTAGTGTTTAGAGACAAAATACAAAGGATAAGTATGTCGAAATGGAGTATTTTTTAAGGAGACGGGAAACAATTGGGAAAATAATAGAAACGTACAACATAAAGCTCACAGCACCAACCTTTCCTCTCGGCCCTCATTCAAGGTTGTCAATGTCCTTTGCGGTGGTATCCCCGTCATCATGCGTCGCAACAAAAATATTACCTAAAATAATTAAATTTATATTACATTGTTACATTTTTAAGGTTTACTGTTTTAATTATTTTAATTTTAAATATCATTAAATTCAACAGATTATTATATATTTTTTAAAGGTACCCAAAACCAAAGGCGCCGGCCTTTGGTTTCGTTCGGCTTCGTTCACCGAGTTCCCGTTACTTTTTCTATATAAAAAGTAACCTATGTCCTTCTTCCGGTTCTAAGCTACCTCCCCACCAATTTTCAACCGAATTGAGTTGAGTTGAGTTAATTAGAAAACTTTTTATTAAATTTAAAAGGTATTAAAAAGTGGAACATACTTGTCTTTGCACTCGGTCGCTGGCTGTATGCAGCAGTGAGAGTAGATCGGAAAGCAATTCCGATTGTTGTGCCAAGTGTGATCGGCCGATGTTGCTTCCACTCAGAGCCAGTAGCTGCAAGTAAAACACGTTGCATTATTTTTTAATTTGATTCTTAGTTTTTTTTTATAGCGGATTATTTGCATTTTATTTTATTCTGTTTTTTAGTTTTTTTTTGTTATAAGTAGCGGCAACATAACTTTATCATCTGTGAAAACGACAACTGTCTAACTAGAGATTGATCACAAGCGTTTGTTGACCTTATAATAATAGTACATTATTGCAAAGGCAGCGAAATAGGCAATTGCCTGTCTCGTATCATTGAAGACCTCGCCTGACTATAGACATTAGACATTTATTTATTTACTACATAAGCACACATAAAACAGTAAAAATCAAGGACACTAAAAGTAGAAAAATACCAACAATACAACGATACTGGAGAAGACTGCTACTGGACTATAACGGTTCATGAGAAAGCCTGGTGACAGACGAACAGGTCAGACAGACAGACAGACGAGCGGACAGCGGAGTCTTAGTGATAGTGTCTCGTTTTATCCTTTGGGTACAGAACCCTTACAATGCTCTATGATTCCAATTTTGTTATGATGATATTGTCGACCAGGCTTCTGTGTAAAATTTTTTTTTTTTTTTTTTTTTTTTTATTGTTGATAGCTAATCGTTTGACTGCCATCACACCTGATGGAAAGTGAAAATGCAGCCTAAGGTGGAGCACGCTTAGCTATAATCCACTTGTTCACTCTTGACTTGAAAATTCCAAGGTTGTAGTGCTCCGGAAATACTGACGACGGTAAAGAGTTCCACTCCTTGGCCGTTTGCACCAAAAAAGTAGAAGCGAAGCGCTTTGTGCGATGTTGTGGGATCTCAACCATGAAGGGGTGACACTTATCCGTACGCCTGGTGGTCCGAAGGTAAAAGGGTGATGGGAGGATCAGATTGTGTAGTTCCTGCGCACACTCACCGAAATGTATTCGGTAGAATATGGATAAACAGGCGATTCGTCTGCGGTGCTCTAGACTGTAGAGCCTGGAATCGAAAAGTTGGTCATTGTCCACAAGCCTCCTAGCCCGCCGCTCAATAGAATCTAAGGCTTCAAGCTGATACTTAGCAGAGCCATCCCACAGGTGGCAACAGTACTCCATGCACGATCGGACTTGAGCTTGATAAAGATGTAGAAGCTGCCCCGGCGAGAAGTACTGTCTTACCTTTGAGAGGATGCCTAGTTTTTGAGCAGCCACTTTAGCCTTAGATTCTATGTACGAGCCAAAGTTCAGTTTGGATGTTAGTCTCACCCCTAGGAGCTCAAGATGATCCGCGAGCGGTACCGACACGTCTCGGAAAGAGGGATTCAGGAGAAAGGGTCTCTTTTTGGCGGAAAAAAGACAAGCCTGTGTTTTAGTCGCGTTGAAAGAGACTAGATTGGCGACACCCCAATCTGAGACTTTCATTAAGGTGCGATTTACTCTTTCCACCATCGCCCCTCTTAGAGTTTCGATAGTATCCGCGCTTGCACGGGAATCAGAAGTGTAACTTTCAACAATAGTGCTATCATCTGCATACCCCACGACACCGGGCTGAAGCAGATCGTTGATGTGAAGCAGGAATAGAGTTGCTGAAAGAACCGACCCCTGAGGTACCCCAGCATTAATAGCCAATTGGTCAGACGAGCAGCCATCAATGACAACTCGAATAAACCGTTCCCTCAGAAAGTCGGATATCCACGCACGCAAGCACGGAGGTAGCCCGAACGAGGTTAGCTTGCTAATAAGACCATCGTGCCAAACCCTGTCGAAGGCTTTGGAAATGTCGAGGGACACAGCGAGAGCCTCACCATGCTTCTCTATTGCCTCGCTCCAGACGTGGGTGACGTACGCTAGAAGATCCCCAGTAGACCGTTTACGGCGAAAACCGTATTGCTGGTCACTGAGGAGGTCATTGGCTTCTAGGTACGCCAGGAGCTTGTTGTTAATAACCCGTTCCATGGTTTTGCATAGAAGGCTGGTGACAGAGATGGGTCTGTAATTTGCAGGCTCTGCACGACTCCCTTTCTTAGGCACTGGCTGCACGATTGCTAGCTTCCATGCCCGTGGAACTAATCCAGCCTCCAGAGAGAGGCGAAACAAACGTGTCAGTATTGGTGACAGCTCAGGGGCGCAATGTTTAAGAACTATTGCAGGTATTCCATCAGGTCCACTAGCCTTATTCACGTCCAGAGCACGTAGTGTTTTAAGCACCTCCTTTTGGTGTATGCGGACGATTGGCATTGTTGTTGTGCAACAGGGAACGGAAGGAGGCACTTCACCAGCCGTGATGAGGCGTGAAGATTCGGCAAACAAAGAAGCAAAGAGATTTGCTTTCTCCACGGCAGAGTGGGCAAGCGAACCATCCGGTTTTAGCAATGGTGGAAGCGAAGGGCGGCTGAAATTCGTTTCGATGGATTTTGCCAGAGACCAGAACGCCTTACTACCGGCTGGGTGTAAAGCCAGTTTGGCCCCTACTCGGCCTATGTGGTCGAAACGAGCTCTCTTTAAAACTTTTTTGCAATCTTTGGCGGCTTTGTTATAGGCTCTTTTCTTCTGGCTTAAGTCTGGTACTTTGCGGTTTCTAGCGTCAACCCAAGATAAGAAAGCCTTATGCTTAAGTGCATCTGCACTTTTGCATTCGGCACCGAACCAGGGTTGAGCTGTGTTAGATGGTTGGGAGTCTTTGTATGGAATATAGTATTCCATGCCACGACTCAACACTTCAGTGATGGCATCAGCACAGATCGACGGATCACCAGAAGAAAAGCAGGTTTGCCGCCAAGGAAACGACGCAAAAAAATGCCGCATCTCGTCCCAGTCCGCCAAAGCGTACCGCCACAGACGACGACTACCCCTAGGGCTAGGATCGGGTGGGGAATAGGCAGATACGGCCTTTACAACGCAGTGGTCGGAACTACCAAGTGGAGAAGATATCGACACATTGTATCTATCGGGGTCAGTTGTTAGGACTAAGTCTAAGCAATTGGCTGTGTGACCATCGACGTCAGGGACTCTAGTCGCATCTTGTACCAGTTGAGTAAGATTCAGTGACAGCGAAAGTTTGAGAGCTTCTCTTCCAGCATGGTCAGTTTGCTGATAAGGAAACAGCCAATCCTGGTGGTGAGCGTTGAAATCACCCAGAAACACTAGTTGGGCCGAAGGGTACCGCTGTTGGGCCTTTTCCGCAGCTTCACTGAGGTAGTTAAAGAGCTGAGTTGTCTCATGATCCCCACTATGTGATCGATATATTCCAGCGTAGAGTATCTTCGCCATACCCGTCTCAACAAGAGTCCATATTACTGAGAATTTAGAATTTTCAAGGTTTCTGAGACGCCTGGAACAGATGTCAGCGCGAACATACACACAAGTGCCAGCACGAGGCTTGAAGTTGTGTTCAAGCACGTAGCCTGGGTACGTGAGGTATGCCGCATCTAGCGGACATCTGATTTGGGTCTCTGTAAGAAAAAGCAGATGAGGTTTGGCAGTCTCGAGATAGTGGTGAACTGCAATGATATTTGAGTGCAAACCTCGGATATTTGCCAGGTGCACTTGTAGAGAGAGGACGTGCACACGCTGTTTAACTTTATTTCTTAATTTGTTTATTTTCATTGTTGGTTACGGAAGAGTGAAGAGTGGTAAGAGGACGGCAGTAGAACAAATACACGCTGCATACCTGAAGACTGATATCAGATCGCCTACACTAACGGGGGACTAGGCGGGAGACTGCGGGGACGCCCGAACCCCCCCGGAGATGGCCATCGGGTCCTCTCATCCGGTCGCCAACCGGCACGATGGAGCATCCCGGGATTTTTCGCGAGGTGGCGGGGCAGCCTTTCAAGAGTGGCTGGCTCTCTACTTGGGCCCCCTACTACCTGCGGTCGGCCAGCGGAGCACCGTGCTTCGGATCCCGCTACCCTCCACGACTAGCCTCCCAGCATTAGCTCAGTGACATCATATCTATAAGTGGTGTAATGCAGTACTGGGTGCACTTATCCTGACCCGTCCTCAATTGAAAAAAATAAGGCAGTAGGTACTTTTATTTATTCATTTTTAATTAGGGTTATTTTCAGTTTTTTCATTGATTCTCGATTATACGCGGTTCTTGTTTTTTGACCATCCACACAACACTATTAGCCCAAAACTAAGCAGAGCTTGTTCTATGGGAACCAGATAGCTGATACAATACTTACAATATAACACCCAGACCGAGAACAAACATCTGTTTTCACCACTCAAATATAGGTTAGTATAGATAGTAGGCCCTATATACTTATTGTTTGTTAATACAATGGTCGCATCATTGATTATAATCTTATTGATATACAGATGTAGGGCCGTAAATGTTTGTTTGCGCGTATTCTACCACTGTAGTCATTCGGGAGGACCGCTTTTCTGATAATCTAGACTAGATTAATTAGTTATTAAGCTTTATAAAGCTGTTGGATTTCTTAAAATAAATAAAGTGAGCTGAGAGGTCATGGGAGAGACCTATGCCCAGCAGTGGACTGCAATAGATTGATGATGATGATGAGAGGTCAGTCTACTTACAAGCGAGAGCATCTCAAAGCAGTAGTTGTCTTGCTGGTGGACGTTTGGTCTCAGAGGCAGTTCGCTGTTCCTGTCAGACAGTTCTGCGCAGATGAACGCTGTCTCCCAGTCTTCCCGCACCCTCGCCGCCTCACCGCCTATGGCAGCCACTATGTGGGTCATGACCTGTAGGGCATTAACATTAGTTGTATACACGTTTTTTGGAGGTGAGTAAAAGTTAACTACACTTTAGGAAATCACAAAGATTTTTATAATGTCACAAAAGAAATAAATCCCGGCTCTTAACTTTTGCGACAGCATAAAAGTATTGTTGTGGTTCACCTGTCACTGCAGACATGTGAGCTGTGAACCTTACACCTTCAACCTTACACGTGAACCAGCGGCGTCTTTACCTATTGTGCAGGGTGTGCGGTGCACACGGGCGCAGCGTTCCTAGGGGGCGCCGAGCGCCACGGCGGGGCGCTCGGCCACTATCAGCAGGCGCGTTGGCCGGACGCCGCACTTTCAATGACCAACGTAAAAAGGGTTCCGCTCTGCGTTCGGCGCCCCCTAGGACCGCTACGGAGCTCAACTTGGCGGGCGCGTTGGACGGGTGCCGCACTTTCAATTACCAACGTAAACAGCGCTCCGCTCTGCGTTCAGCGCCTCTTAGGACCGCTACGGAGCTCAACTTGGTGGGCGCGTTGGTCGGGCGCCGCACTTTCAATGACCAACGTAAAAAGCGCTCCGCTCTGCGTTCGGCGCCCCCTAGAACCGCTACGGAGCTCAACTTGGTGGGCGCGTTGGTCGGGCGCCGCACTTTCAATGACCAACGTAAAAAGCGCTCCGCTCTGCGTTCGGCGCCCCTTAGGACCGCTAAGGAGCTCAACTTGGCGGGCGCGTTGGCCGGGCGCCGCACTTTCAATGACCAACGTAAAAAAGCTCCGCTCTGCATAGATTTTGTATAGCATCTTGAGCTCTTCTAATATTTGATGAATAACATCATAGGGGCCGACGAGCGCCGCTGGCACTCGGCGCCCTCCCCCCCCCCCCCCTTTTTTTCTCCTCATAAAGAAAGAATTTTCAAATTAATTTTTAAATGCATTTCTAAGCTATAATAGAAACACACCCTCGAAGTTTCATGCTTCTAGAACTTACGGTTTAGGCTGTGCGTTGATTTTTTTTAAACCATTTTCCCCCTTTTTCTCTAAGTTCTTTTTCGATAAGTTTTGGCTTGTTAGGGTTTACACCAGAACACCTTTCATAATAATTCTAAATATAGTCAACAGGACATTGTGGTAACCAAACTGCATTTCTTCTTAAAAATCTCCAAGCAATAGAGGTAATACCCATTGGGGAAATTTGACAGTTTGTTGTAATTTGATGTGCTGTTACTTGTACTTTGTATCCATTCCATTTTGAACGCGCACTTACTAGGGGGCGCTTGGGTAATGTTTGCACACGGGCGCTACATGGGCTAGAGACGCCTCTGACGTGAACCATAAAGCGGGAATAGCGTCTGAAGAGGCCTGGGAGAACAGTGGTGAGGTAGCCCTCTGGCATAGTATTCTTTTTGTTCACCTGTCGTTGCAGAAATGTTAGCTGTGAACCTTACACCTTACACGTGAACCTTAAAGGAGGAATATCGCCTGAAGAGGCCTGGGAGAACAGTGGTGAGGTTAAACACTCTGGCATAGTATTCTTGTTAATCACCTGTTGCTGCAGTCACGTGAGCTGTGAACCTTACACGTGAACCTTAAAGAAGGAATAGCGCCTGGTGAAGCCTGGGAGAACATTGATGAGGTTATGCTCTCTGGCATAGTATTCTTGTTGTTCACCTGTCGTTGCAGACACGTGAGCTGGTTCCCCGCGAACAGGATTCCAACGAGATGTTCCCTCAGGTCGCAGTCGACGTGAGGCGCGCGACCACCCGCCGCGCCCTCAGCCGTCTCGCCTGAGTATTCCCATTCCAGCAGCTTGCCGAACACCTATTACACAACAAGTAAATAAAAACTTTATTGCGGACAATTTAGAGTAACATAATAACTAGCACATAGAAAAAAATAGATTGTCCTGCAATGGGCGGTCTTATCGCTCGGGCTATTTCTTCCAGACGCCCTTCCACATGGGACCACCTCGACTCACCTAGCTTTAAGACGTTTTAAAGTGATTCTTGTAATTCAATTGAATAAAGACTATTTTGATTTCATTTGAATATTAAAGCCTTGCGCACATGTAGGCAATACGTGCATGTATGATACCTGCGAGGGGGATTCGTTTTCTGTCATTTCGGGAAGTCACATAGCTTTTTGATTTTAATTGTTTTTCTGGTGTTATTTTGGGTTCTGTTGTGTAATTTCGGTGGTATTTTAACCAACATTACTTGAGGTCTTAGCTCAAAGTGTTAACAATTTAAATTAAAGTGTATAATGTGATATTCTGATTTGATCGAAAATGTTTCAGAACGATTTGGAAAAAACGGCCATCTTTTTTCCAAAGCCAATTAGGGTAGGGCCGACTGGCTGACGACTGACGACTTGACGAAAAAGTATTTTATCTATGTAATTTATCATCAATAAACTCATTAAACTACTCGACACTGGCAAAATTGATCGGAAAAGGACAGATGCCATTCATTAAGAAGAAGAAGATACCTGCGAGGTGAGCAGCCGGAACACCCGCAGCGTGTCATCCTCCACCAGCTGTCGCAGGATGCGCGCGGGGGGCGCCGGCAGGGCGGGGGGGGCGGAGCGCTTCGGAGCACTCAGCAGCCGCACTTGACGCACGCGCACCGCCGGCTCGGGACCGCGCAGCTCGCATCGCACGCGGAGCGTTGATGACGTCGCGCCGGGGTAACACGCTGCAACACACACACACATTTTTTTTTATGATTCAGATGAGCAGACGGGCCACCTGATGGAAAGTAGTCACCGTCGCCCATAGACACCTGCAACACCAGAGGTGGTGCTAATGCGCTGCCGGCCTTTTAAGAAATGATAGACCCGCCTTTTGAAGGACCCCATGTCGAAGCTCCAAGGGAAAGCTTTTACTACTTTTACTACTAAGTCTCTCGCGCAAACTGTTCAGTTTAGAAAAAAACTATATTAGAAACCTCAACATCATTTTTGAAGACCTATCCATATTTACCACACGTATGGGTTCGATGAAATAATATGTAATTTTGAGTTTGTTCTAAGTGTTGGGGGACTACCAAAGTTTATTGATTTTTTTCTATTTTCGTGTTAAAATCTTAATGCGGTTCACAATACATATATTTACCAAGTTTCTATAATATAGCTGTAACAGTTTCGGAAAAAAGTGGCTGTGACATACGGACGGACAGACAGACGGACATAACGAATCTATAAGGGTTCCGTTTTTGCCATTTGGTTACGGAACCCTAACTAGTGGCCTGCCCGGGCTTCGCACGGGTGGACATTTATTTTATAAACACATGAATATAGCCTATGTTACTGAGGGTGAATTTAGCGTTCCAATGGTGAAAGAATTTTTGTAATCGGCTCATTCGTTTTTGAGTCATTACAAACATACACACAAAAATACAAAAACAAATCTTTCCACTTTAAAATAATATGAGTATAGACTAATAACCGATAGAAAATTACTAAAAATTAAATAACTACTAGTACTAAAACAAAGTAAAAGTGATAAAACTTACTAGGCAGCGTGTAGCAGACCCAGGTGGCAGCCTTAGAGTCCACCTCGATGTCCTGCATATGATACATCTCTCCCGAACCGCCGCTGTACAGGAACGACACTAGAAGTATCTTGTGCTGAAAATAAACACTTATTTTTAGTAACTGTTGAGAGAGAATATTGTGTTTTTATGCAATAATCATATTCAGACATTTCTTTGTAAATTTTCATGGATATTCAAATTTAACGAAGTTTCATCATAGCCTTTTGGAAGAATCTAACTAAGCCAAACATAATATTCAGACTATTTGCACTAATCGTTTTGGCCAAAGAGCCACTTCAAGGCAAGAATGAATAGGTGTCTTAAAGAGCATCCAGCTCGATCGACGGCTACATCGTAGCTTACTATTAGGTGAGATTGTAGCCAACCTCTCTGTTTTACCCGTGTCAAAGTTGGCTGGTAGAAAATTCTGTCTAACATTATGCTCTCCTATTGTGCAAACTTGGTTTTGGTGCAATTAGGAATAAATTAAATCGTTCTAAGCTATTTTCGTGTTACCTAACCCTTAGGGATCAAGGTCTAAAATAAAAAAAATTTTTAACGGTAACCCTATGATTGAACATATCCAAAAAATGTTTTCTACTCCATTTTAAGCATGCCAACCCCTCTGTTTTTCTTCTGTCAAGACTGACTGATAGAAAATGCTGTCTAGCATTAAGCTCTTTTATTGTGCAAACTTAATTTTGGTCCAATTAAGAATAAAATAAAACGTTCGAAGCTATTTACGTGTTACTAACCCTTAGGGATCAAGGTCTAAACTAAAAAGTTTTTTTTAACGGTAACCAGGTGATTGAACATATTGATAGAACATGTCCAAACATGTAATTAAAGTATGTAAAGTACCGTACCGCAGTGTCCCTAGTGTTGTCAACGTGCACACATATGATATGCGGACTGTCATCAGGCGTGCCTCCGGGGAACGACAACTGAATCCATTTCGCTTTGTTCCGATCCTCGTCTCCGGACTCCCAGAACGTTTCAGTAGTACCGTCTATGAGACAGCCGGTCATGCCTTGTCGGGACGATACGGTGATATCGCACCAGGCGGTCATATCAGCACAAGACCAGATGAAACTTTCCTGCAATGAAATGTATGATAAGGGTCCGTTCTCACAGACCGGCTCGGAGTGCATCGGCGCGCATTTTTTTTCACACAGACCGGATCGTATACGCTTGGAGTTGGTCGGAGCGGAGCCGCCAACTACTTCACATTTGTATAGTATTGTCCTGACATTTTGTTTTATATTTTTTTTACTATTTTTTCTATTGACATTGTATTTAAATTTGACCAAAACTGTTTACTTATACCTTATTTATTTTCATTTTTCTGTCTTTCTATTATGTCTTTAATTATTGTAATTGGTGTTAACCGTTATAAAGTAAAACAATAAATACAAATATACATAGACCGGCTGGAAGCGATCTGAAAGCGGATGCGCTCGCAGCCGACGAGAAAAGTACGCGATCGGAGCCGGTCAGCTCCTCTTATTATTTCACACCAAGCGAGTTCAAGCATTCTTAATGACAAAAGCAGTGCAGATGCAAAAATAAACCTTGCTACAAATACTAAAAACTCTGTTTTCAATGTGATAAGAATCTGCTTTCCTCTCCGAGCCGGTCTGTGTGAACGGGCCCTAAGACTATAGACTCGGCGATCGCGCTTTGGGTAATAATGCCGAAAATCCCAGAGGTTAGACCACTTCATAGGTACGAAGATTAGTGCGTTGGACACATTTTGTAACGCAAACAAAAACGATCTGTACCCCTACCAGGAACCAATCGTACACCAGCTGACGTGGACACGTCACCGTCTCGCAATCGCTATTCATGCTTCTTGAAGAATCCGCTAGGGGCTATTGGTTCCCGGTAGGGGTACTGTTCGAACGTCAAAGCCGTTTTGCAAACAGCGAGACCCCAAGCCTTGCAAAACTGGATGAACAATATTTATACAGGTAAATACAACGATGCATAATCAGTGCATTTTTGCACTTTATGCAATCGATGCACATTCGCTTGCGTTTCCTAATTCATCGTCATTTAATTTTCACGACCAACAATATACAACAAACAATACAAAACCATTGAGACTTTTCAAATTAAAAGGTATTTAATTTTATGCCACATAATGAGGGTAGTAATATACATAAAAGGATGAAAAATATGTAAGATTATGCCTCCAAGTAAAATATAAGATAAAACTTGTAAAAATATGAGTTAATCCTTTGCACCTATGCACACACTAATGCCAGAACTCAAAATAGCGTTATAAATATAAAGGAAATTACACACAGTGAAATCTGGCCCCAATTTAGGTAAAGCTTATACAATGTGAACCTGATATATATATATATATAAAAAACGCTTTTATAAAAGCGTTTTTTTTTAGTTTTTTAAACTATAATTTATTTTCAACTTTTTAGTTTCTTTTTTTTTCATATTATTGCATTGTCCTTTGTACCTTTGACAGGTGTGCAAAGTTTGAATCAAATCTGATCGTTCAAAGTAGGTTTTTTTTTTTTATTTCTTTTCATTTTTTTTTTTCATATTATTGCATTGTCATCGACCTTTGACAGGTGTGCAAAGTTTGAATCAAATCTGATAGTTAAAAGTAAGTTTTTTTTTTTTTTTCATTTTTTTTTTTTTTTTTTCATATTATTGCATTGTCATCGACCTTTGACAGGTATACAAAGTTTGAATTAAATCTGATCGTTCAAAGTAGGTTTTTTTTAATTTTATTTAATTTCTTTTCATTTTTTTTTATTTTTTTTTTCATATTATTGCATTGTCATCGACCTTTGACAGGTGTGCAAAGTTTGAATCAAATCTGATCGTTCAAAGTAGGACAAAATCGAGCTCAAAGGGGTCGGTTACATACATAATTACATACATACGTACATACATACATACATACATACATACAGGTGAAGCTAATAAAAGCGTTATAAAAATAAATAAGAATACATAGAACACACAGACAAAACCAACTTAAATTTATAACACACTAGCGGCCGCCCGCGGTTTCGCTCGCCCCGTTACCGTTCCCGTTGAAAAAAAACCATCTCTGGACGTCCACAAATCATTCAAGACCAAAATCAGCCAAATCGGTCCAGCCGTTCTCGAGTTTTAGCGAGACTAACGAACAGCAATTCATTTTTATATATTAAGATTAATGGTGGGAATCGAGCCCACAGCTCAAAAGGCAGAGCTTTAACCAACTGAGCTGAGAGGCACAATTCTGTTGTTGAATGTTGTTGTGCTGTTGAATGTTTTGTGGTTGTGTTACCTTATGGCCGTAGATTTGGAAGCTGTCGTCGATTGAGCCCACGAAGCCGTCGTCATAGATCCCGTCTTCCGAGTGAGACAATATCTTGCTGATCACGCTAAATACTTGAGACCTGAGTCCCATCCAAGCCGCATTAACATATTAAAGGGATTTATTTACAGGAATTATTTATCAAGCAATGTTAATTAGACAGCATTTCCATGTATATCCTACTAAGGACCTATGAACTTGCCCGGACTGGGTATGGGAATAGAGGTATTTTATGGTCTGAGGTATGAGTTACATCTTTTTAGTGTCAAAAACTTATGTGAACTATTACATTTTTTGGAAAAACTATTAAGTTGGTATGTATGGTAAACTGTGTTCGTCTTTGATGCTGAAGCTTTACAAATATTATGGTAAAACAACTTCTACTAAAATAATGATTAGTTTCAAAAAGTTTATGGAAAAGGTACTAATACTAAAATGATATGGTTTTAGAAAGTTTAAAGAAAAAGTATTAATAATAAATCCGAGTTGGTGTTCAAAATTCAAGTGATCTTTTTGATAAATTTAATATAATCGGTTTAGTTGTTAAAGACAATGACAAATAACAATATTTATACAAGGACAGACGACGTCGTTAAAGTCGCGGGTCGGAAATGGGTTAGACTGGCACAGGATCGTGGCAGATGGAACCTTAGGGAGGCCTGTATACAGTGTATGCTGTATATACAGGGTTATTCATTATTAGCTACACAAACTGACAGGGCCTAATTTTGGGTCGTAAATATTGGTTTGGCCGAGTCAATTTAATTCCTAAACTTATTGAAGTTTTTGTATCAAAATTTTATTTTTATATTTTTCTTTACGGCTATTGCATTATGATTGCCACGGAGAACAGGACGATGACCCACCCAGGCGGTGACTGAACGTAGAGTGTCGCTCACGGCACGCGGGCGTGGATCAAAGGTCAAAATAGGTCAGGCGCCAATGATTCCAAAGGATATTCTTTATCGGTTTTCTCGGGATTTTCATAACAAAACTTTAAAAAATAATTTCATAAATATTTTTTATATTATTCGTTGAACCTAATTCCTGAGTATTTGCAGCTAATATTGAATAACCCTGTATACCTACCCAGAAGTGGGTAAAGTCGATCTGTGGATATTGATCAAACAAAATGTTTTGTGGTTACAATCGATTACAACGTGCATGGTTTAGTTGTGATTCTAAGTTATAAAGACACACTGACCTGTGCAAGAAATTCCTGTCATGCTTCGAGTAATGCAGCGCCCAGCATCGCACAGCTTGCAGGGCGTTGGCGCTGGTCGTGGCCAGCGAGGGCGCCAGCGCGCTGACGGAGCCGAGGAACGCGTGGAATGCTGCGCGGGCGCCGCGCGCTGACCGCCCGCCAGGACAGATGGTGGATGTTGATGCTGTGGGCGCCACGTTGTGGCCAGCACTCGCTTCGCTCTGTCACACAAAATATTATAGCATCACGGTTACCTTAAATGTGGGGATATGCGTAACGATAAACCTCCCGTAAGCCATTTGAAATAAGTCCTGAGCATACATTCTAGCAACCAGCCCGACCTTTGCAAGTTTTTTTTATACAATAAGCATAAGGCCCACCTGATGTTAAGGGTAACCATCGCATATAACAGGTCACGTACGTCAGGCACGTATCGACACTACTATTGGTTCCATTCTGTACTTTTTGGTTCATACTGTGCATAAATATCGAGAGTCAAAACTCACAAAATTTAATCATGGTAAATATCCCGTTGTTTCATACAAATCGTGTTAAAGCCGTCATCATCAGTCTGAAGAAGTCCACTGCTGGACATAGGCCTCCCCTACACGTTTCCAGGAAGAAATATTCCGAGCTCTTTACATTACTTTTAATCACCGACTTCCCGCGATCTTAACAATGTCGTCAGTCCATCTGGTGGGTGGGCGCCCTACGTTTCGTCTTCCTGTTCGTGGTCGCCATTCGAGAACCTTTATTCCCCAACGGTTGTCGTTTCTTCGAGCTACAAGAACTGCCCATTGCCACTTCAACTTACTAATTATGATAAATTAATATTTTACAATAATAATAATAATAAATTGATAGTAATGGCGCAACTTTAGCTCCCTTGGAAGGCTGCAGAACCTGCTTACAACACAAGGTTTTACCGACATAATTCTATCATTAACTGCAAAGTGTGTAAGCCAATGCCGCCTGGACACCTTTTGTATTGTTTAATACAAATAAAACTGTGTGCTTCAGTGAAAATAAATAATTATCTTATCCTAATACTATTACTACCCTCACCATACGACTACCATGTTACTTGTTAAAACCATGATAGTTTCAAAAGTTAAATAAATAATGCGGACAATCCACACAACACTATCTAGCCCCAAACTAAGCAGAGCTTGAACTATGGGAACCAGATAGCTGGTATAATACTGGAATACTTTTTTTTGTAAATACATACATAGAATACAATAATAACACCCAGACAGAGAACAAACATGTTCACCACACAAATATTTGTTGTCGGTGGGGATCTAACCCACGCCCTCAAGCGCAGAAGGCAGAGCTACTACCAACTGAGCTGTGAAGGCATTGTGTTTCCTCACCGGCATAGGATCGTCTTCGTCTTCCACCGGCGGCATGAGTCTTGCGTACTTGTCGAGCGCGACGCAGAACCACCACATGACGTCATGCACGCATGTCGGCTGCGTAGTCGAACGCATCAGCCAATTCATCGCCTGTAAAGTCATATTAACCTCAATAACTCCTACATTAATTCAGTCCTAGCGCGGAGTACTGGTGGTCCAGTGAAAGCGGCCCCGCCTTCCGATCCTAAGGTCGTGGGTTCAATCCAGTCGTATAACAATGAGTTTTTCTGTCGAAAAATGTATGTGCACTATGCCAGTACTCTCAAAACTGTGAACTAGTGGTTCTGAGACAACACCACACCAAAGTCGAGCAATTTCCTGTAGTTTTCGTTCAGATCGGTTGAGAAATACAACCTGTAGGCGAGAACAGACCGACTGGCAGAAGAACTGGAAACTCACACGCTTCGCTCGCTTAGTCGAAGTAATGATTAGCGCCTTCATTTAAAATTTTGTCATTTTACTGAACCAAAATACAGGAACAAATGCCACTTACCTCAAAAGCGTACTGTCGCACGGTGCTTATTCTCACAGCCGCATCCAACTTCTGCCTGTAAGAGGGCAGATCGCGACGAGACCGCACAAACGCTAAGACGGGACTCTTCATCAACGAGTCAGTCTGCACCCGAGGAGCTTCGAAGGCGGATACCGTCCATGCAGTGTTGCCGGTATCTCCGCAGCCAACTAGGCGCTGTAGCTCGGCACTGGGCTGAGCTAGGAGAGACGAGCTAGCACCTATACAAAAAACAAATATTCGTTCAAATTTGAAGGCGAGCTCGTCAAGTATAGACCACAGTGGAACATCTGGACCGCACTGAGTGGCAGGGATTGCCCAGCGATGGGACATAGAAGGCTCTTTATAATAAAAATAAAACATTACACAGATCACCATTTAGCAGCAAAGCGTGTGGACTTATTAGCCGTCACCATTTTGGTTTTTGTATTGAGAGTGCGTTTTATAGCGATATCTGCATGACTGATGAATATTCAGTTCCCAGCAAGCACTCAGCATAAAAACACGTTGTACTTGTGGAAGGGCACATAGTTAAAGGCATTATAATAAATAAATACCAAATTATACTTTGATATAAATGAAAATTCTACAAATTTAAATTCATAATCACAATAATTCTCGACAATAAAATTAAAGATAAACTTACTTATAAACAAGGGACTTACCAGACAATGTTTCTTGTTGGTTCTCATCAGGGTCGCGTTTGAACGCTGCAAAGGCAGCGTGGGATAGGTCCCGCTCGCCTGCCTGCCCCATCGATACTGAGCGATGAACGCGCGGCGCCATGCCTACGCCTTCGAAACTCTCACTTTCCACCTGTTGACCATTTGTATTCATGACCTGCTGCCCTAGCAAGTTTGGTAAAATTCACCGATCAAATCGGCTGCAAACGTTGAAAACTGATTTGAAGCTGATTGGTTGGAATCAGGAGCTGTTTATGCCCGGTGAACTCCACCAAACTCAGTGATAACCGAAGGGAGGGATTTTTGGCAGAAACAAGAATGATTGTGTAAGATAATTTAATCAGCAAAGGTTTAGATATCATGTGTAGCTCAGTGAGATAATATCATAATAAACATTTTTTGTGAGCATTTGTGCCAGCATCATTTTGTCATCTCCATGTTCTGTACCCTGAGTCCAAGTTTTGGTAACACATTTCGTCTACGAAATGTTGTTTTCGTTTTGCCTATTTGTCCCTCACTATTGTATGGAGAAAGATGAGACAGCAAAAATACGTGACGTAAAAACAATCGAAACGAGTTTTTGTCTATCAATTTTCCATATAAAAGAGAGAGAGACACGTCCGCACACGAAAACAACATTTGGTATACGAAATGTGGTAGCCGAACTCCGACTTTGGGTACTGGATGCAAGCCTTACCGGTTGTAATGGCGGCGGCGGCGGCCTGCCCAGCGAGTGGTACCGAGTGGCGTCACCGCAGGCTGAGGCTCTTGGCGCGGCGCCCAGCGCAGCCAGGCATTGGAACGGCGGCGCGGGCTGCCACAAGCTGCCCGGCGGTGTAGGCGGGCTGCGACCTCCGCCCTCGCTCCACGGAGAAGAGTTTATCGACTCTGCACCACATAACAAGCGTCTTAAACCGTGGCACCATTAGGCTAACTGTAAGCGGCTGACTGCTCGCTAGCTCTGAGCGGCTTATCGGTCGCCAACCTGATTAGCGATGAGCGGTTCATCATCATCAGCCTGAATAAGTCCACTGCTGGACATAGGCCTCCCTTACACATTTCCAGGAAGAACGATTCAGAGCCCAACCCATTCAGCCACTTCCCGCGATCTTAACAATGTCCATGTCAATATGTGTGGGCGCCCTACGTTTTGTCTTCCGGTTCGTGGTCGCCATTCGAGAATCTTTAATCCCCAGCTGATTGAGTGAGTCGGCAAGCGAACCGTCGCAAACTGCGTGGTACGTACTAAATTGACTCTCCATATTAAATATATAGAGAGGCGAACTAGAGACAAACGGTTCGCCTAATGGGGCCACGGCCTTATACTCAAGAGCTCTGAGGGCTTGATCGTACGTTTTTGACAGAGTGTTGGTACACTCAGTTTTAATATGGAAACAAAAAGTTGAATAGGCGTTGGCTAAGGGCGCTTTTTTCCATGCAAAAAGTTGACAGACGTGGCGTGGCGACAGCCACAGAGCACCAAACACGCTTTTGCTTACGCAAAATAGAGGGAGCATGATGACTTATTACTAAGAGAACCAGTGTCGCCAAACTCATACACGTTAAAACAAACACACATGGAAATAAAAGTTATGATTGGTCGAAAAAAACGTTAAAAAGGACCTAAAACCAAAAAAATAATTTAATTGATAATAAACCTTAAAGCTATCGCAACATGGTTCTAAACTTAATAAAATAAACAGTGCTAAAATGAAATTCTACTTACCAACAGATGGCAGCTTTCATTCAGTATTTTTTTCTTTTAGTCTCTATCTAATTGTAATAAGATTGATAATACAATGGCTGTTACTTGATTGACAACAAAACAAAGCTACTTGACGCTAGATGGCGTTATAGAAAACAATTCTGTTAGTCTTTATCCACAAGGTATAAGATTCATAATACAATGGCTATTACTTGACATAGCCACTCACTTAGTGATGTGCCAATGCGGATGCAAGACGAATGTATCGACATCGATGATTACCTACCTACTTCTTCTTCTTATCGTGTCACTGATTCTTTCGAACCAAGTGTGGTGAAAGGATTTTAAGTGCGCCTCGAAGAGGCTTCGTGCACTTGACACATATTTTCGAACTTTTTAGGTTCTACGATATGCCGGTTTCCTCACGATGTTTTCCTTCACCGTTTGAGAGCACTGGCATAGTGTACATAAATTTTTGGGCAGAAAAACTCATTGGTACACGACTGGATTCGAACCCACGACCTTAGGATCGGAAGGTGGGGCCGCTACCACTAGGCCACCAGCGCTCTACTCACCAGCGCTCCTACCTACTGATGTGTAACGATCGGTAGCGCGTCAGGTTATATTTGTGGTGGTCGAAATAAAAAGCTTTTCTTATCTTTCTTTCTTTATTTACACAATCAAAGGTTTAAAATTATATTCTATTGTAAATACTTGAAAAATATTAAAAAAAGTATAAAAAGTAGTAGGTAGTCTACGCGGGCGAAGCCGTGGGCATCCACTAGTTTAGATACGTTTCACTATATTTCAATTTTACATAATCTTTAACGTCATTAATATAACAAACACCATAATAACCAGAAAACACAAAATTTTTAGAGTTGGTATGGCAGTGGCAACAATATATTTATATCCACTTTTTTTTGTCATAAAATCTTCGTCCCTAAAGTGCTCTGAGCAAATGGTGCTTGATTTTGAAGGAAACCAATTTTGTTTTCCGGTTGCATTTATCCATTGATTTTTTATATCTGGTGCCTTGGGAAAACTGAAACCAGAAGATAATATGTAATTTCTTCAAAATATTTCTGTAATCTATCTATCTGACTATCTGGGCAGGCACCATAGGCATTGAATAAGAATAAAGAAGTAGAATTATAAATACATTCAGAATGAAATCACCACTATAGCATAAAAAAAATCAATGCCATACAGTAACTACATATTTACATAACCAATAAAGTATTCGATAACACGTTCATCAGTTTATTGGGGTACAGCTCTAATTGAGTAGCGAAGATGAGATTTTTAGAAACGCGACCTTAACAAATATCGTTCACAGTCTATTTTTGCTTGACGGTTTTTCATGTTAAAAAACCAAGCAAAACCGCTATAAAATAATAAAATATTGCTTACCGGTGATACGATATGCCCCCATTAGTTAAATTTTTGGTTCGGCTATCGTTTTTGCACTCCAAAACCGCACAATACGGCATTTTTTTATTTTTTTGTATTTTTCTTAGTTACGTTTCTTCTGACAGACTTCAAACACGACTAAACAAAGGAGGGCTTGAAGTCGTGGTACTGCGCGTATTTGAAGCGTGAGAAGGTCGTCTACATACTAGTTCCATTACTTCTTTATTTCGTGGCGACAGCCGTCAGATGCTAGGCGTCCGACGAAACTGCTGCTAGGCCCACTATCACAGACACTGCACAGATTATTGTATACGCGTCAAGACAACGAATCGTGCGAAAGTGTTGTTTTGACGTTATTTGTTGATATGATATTGTTATTTGGTTTAACGCGCCTTTGTTAAGATTATAGTTCATTCATAGTTTATAACTAGCGGCACATAACTTTAGCGCTGAGCGATACGCGGAAAGGATAGCTGCGCATGCGTCGCAGTGTGCGCATGTCACACGCGTCAGCGCTAAAGTTATGTGCCGCTACCTATGACAGATTCTCTGTGCGTTAGTTATGGGTATGAACTTGGTACACACCTGCATTGGTCAGCGGAGCCAGATCCAGTAGGAATATGGCATTCTCCTTCATGATGTTATGGTCTATGTTCGATGCCAAGTCAACTACGTTGGAGTTCAGCGATGCCTTGGTCTTCATTAGCTTCGCCGAAGAACGTATGTTCTTGTCGCGGCATCTCTCGCAAAAGATGTACCATAACTGATACTTTTCTGTTGAAATTATAATGTAGAATAGAATAGAAAATTCTTTATTGCACACCTTAAAAATAACAATGGAAAAACAAGTAGCAATAATTTCAAACATACTAATATACAATGCGGTCTTATCGCTGAAGAGCGATCTCTTCCAGACAACCTTTGGACGGGGAGAGGCGTATAATAAGATGGTTGGCTAGGGTGCACTAAGAAATAACAGTAAAGAATAAAAAATAACGACACTTAAATGCTATAAGGAAAAAAATTTAGACTGCATACATAAATAAATATACCTAATAATTTTATACATTATTTACCTATTTAAATAAAATACAATGACTCAACTGTTTCTTGTGTATTTTGTACATTTTGTAAATATTATAAGCTATACATATTTCTATAAATACTTAGTATGATAAATATACCTATGACAAATCATATAAATAATCTAAGATTACTCAAGGTAAGAGTGGAACGGACAGCATTGACGGTGAAGGAATGCGCATAGAAACTTGTTGAATGTAAGTTTGTATTATCATTTAATTGTTAAACAAATATGAACCTTAATACAATGCAGGAATGTTACCTTTGTTGTTGTGAGGGTCCAACGCCGATGGTAAAAACTTGCCAGAAGGCGGCGCATACAGATATTTGCCTGTTCGAAAACAAAAATAATCATATTATTATGCTGTAAGAGGAACATAAAGTTAGTTTGGTAAAAAATTAGAAACTCGCGACTAAGGAGTCAGTACGAAGCTTAATCACATCGCATAGCTCTATCATTTTACCATCGATTTAATTTTTTTTGAAAGATTATACTTTGGGTTTTCGGTTATAAAGTGGAGTTTTCATGTTTTTAAACGTATTTCTTTTGAAACCGGTAAAAAAATGACAGCTTTTCGATAAAATAGATTTTTGGGTGATTTTTTTCGGATTTATGAATTGCAGTTGTTTTAACCGACTTCAAATAAAAAAAGAGGATGTTCTCAATTCGGTTGTTTTATTTTGTATGTTTGTTATAACATAAATTCATGAAGAGAGATGAAATTAATGTGACTAGGAGAGTGATTTGGATGGATATTGTGAGCAGAGTTAGAACAAGGAAAACATGGATGAACTGTGTGAAAGATGACATGATAAGAGAGGAATGAATACAGAGTTGACTGCTGACAGAGGGAAATGGAGGAGGAATACATGACGACCCCACATAAAGTGGGATAAGGGCAGGAAGAAGAAGATTATTGTAACCTTGAATGATCTTCTGAATATTCTTGAATATCTTTTTTTACCCATAACTACCAAAACCTGTGCAAAAGATCATGTCGATTCTTTGCTCTCTGAAAAATTTAAACAAATCCATCCCGGGAACCATACATTTAACCAGGATAAAACATGGATGAACTATGTGAAAAATGACATGGATAAGAGAGGAGTGAACGCAGAGATGACGGCTGACAGACGGACATGGAGGAGGAATACATGACGACCCCACATAAAGTGGGATAAGGGCAGGAAGAAGAAATTTATTGTAACCTTGAATGAGCTGTCCGCAGGTAGACGGCAGCAGGTCAGTGGGCGCCGGATCTGGCGGCGGGTCAGCGCGCTTGTAGATCCCGCCGCGGTCGTAGCCTCGCAGCGACGGCGCCCGGCAGCCAGGGTGTACCGTGCGCAAGTGAGCACTCAGCGGTGGCGCCACCGTCTTACCCCCGCAAAGCTCGCAACGGACTGCAACACACATACATCCAGAGACCGAAGTCCCAGTGCATTTACAACATTTCGTTACCAAATGTTGTTTTCGTTTTGCCTATTTGTCTCTGTCTATTGTATGGAGAAAAGATGAGACAACAACTCTAACTACGTAACGTATTTTTGCCGTCTCATATTTTCTCCATACAATAGAGAGAGACAAATAGGCCAAACGAAAACAACATTTGGTAACGAAATGTGGTAGCAAAACTCCGACTTCGGGTACTGTACCCGAAGTACGAGTTTTGAGACATAGACATAGAGACATAGACATAGACACTCATTTATTTGCTTCTTAGCACACAACATACAATACACAAATATATGAAAAAAATAAGTTTACATATGTAATAACATGATAAAAAGTAAAGGGCAGAAATTAAACAAACTAACAGAACATGGATTTAAGAGTTATAAGAGAGCTAAGACAGTTTTGCTACCACATTTCGTTACCAAATGTTGTTTTCGTTTCGCCTACGTGTCTCTGTCTTTTGTATAGAGAAAAGATGAGACAGCAAAAATATGTTACGTACTTAGAGTTGTTGTCTCATCATTTTTCCATTCAAAAGAGAGAGACACGTATGGAAAACGACACAATACTTTATTTATGTCTTGAGCCCAAACGCCCAAGTATTAGTAGTTTTATGGCAAACAATTCAATTTGATATCGAACTCATACCTGGTAGCTCGGTAAGACGTTCCATCCACTCCACCTTCGGTCGAGTGCCACGAGAGCTGAAGCACGCGAGCTCATCCACTACCTTCGGAGGACCCATTATCACTTCTTCGATACGCATCTTGTATCTGAAAGAGAAATACAAATGATTATAGCATGTGGTGAAGAGAGAAGAAAGAACATGGTATTTACTTGACATAACGATTGATGACGTCATGTTTCTTTTTTAAACCACTTTTATAGAACAAGCAGTAGCCCTTTTTATTAACCGACTTCCAATCAAAAAGGAGGAGGTTCTCAATTCGGTTGTATGTTTTTTTTTTTTTTTTTTTTTTTTTAATGTTTGCTACCGCATAACTCTGTCATTTGTGAGCCGATTTGAAAAAATATTTTTTTATCTGAAAGGTACTGCTTCCAGATTGGTCCCATTTTAATTTTATTAAAATCGGAGTTGCCATTTTTTTTTAAATAATTTTTTAATGTTTGTCTGTCATTTATGAACCGATTTAGAAAATTATTTTTTTATTTGGAAGGTTATTCTTACGTCCAGATTGTCCCAAACAAATTTGATTAAAATCGGTTTAGCCGTTTGACAATGAAGTCGGTTTCTCAAGTTTTTTAAACTTAAATAATTGATTTTATAGTGTTTACTACACTTAAGAAAACACAAAGATTTTTATAATGTCCCAAAAGTTAAGAGCCGAGCGGGATTCAGCAGCCCAACGAAAGTGGTAACTATCCGATCTAAGGTCGTGGGTTGAAATCCAGTCGTGTTTCAATGAGTTTCTCGGTCCAAAAATGAATGTGCAGTGGTTTCTTTCTTTTAGGTAGAATCTAAAAAGTACGAAAATATTTGTCTATTGTTAGAAAAAAGCTTCTTTGAGGCGCAATTAAAATCCTTTCACCACGCTTGGTTATAAAGAACCAGTGATATTATAGGAATTAAAAAATATATATTTAAATTTAAACAAAGCATTGCTCTGCGTCGACAAAATAGCCTATAAGCCTGCTAAATATAGATGAATAACATCCAAGGCACGTGACGTACTTATCAGTAGCTGCTGACAATTGGTCGGAGTCATAGAGTGCGTCCCACAAGGCGACCAGCGCTCGCAAAGCAGGCGGCAGCACATTCACTACAGCTGGGGCTGATGACGGGCCTATAGACAATACAAAATGTTACATGTTCAATATTTAAAATAGCGCCATCTATCGCAAGCTAAGCGAAGCTTGTAAGCAAACGATGTTATTTTGCTAAATTGAAAATAATCTTTTTAGATACAGCTTTATCGTCGAGCTTAGTTTATATTGAATAGGACACTTTTAATCATCAAACAACTAATTTGGAGAAGACGTACGATAGATAACTACACTGCTATTATTATTTTTGTTTAGTAATAGAATCATACAAAAATGGTAGACACCAAGCCTTAGATTGTTGATTGTTCTTCTAGGCTGGCGTGGAACTGGCACCTAGACTCACCTAGCTTTAGACTTGTGAAAGTGATCCTTGCACCACTGGTTCATGGTGCCTTTGTCAACCCTCCAAAAATATAATACGCGAGATAAATAACCGGTAATCTATACTAATATTATAGCTGAAGAGTTTGATTGTTTGTTTGGTTGAACGCGATAATCTCGGAAACTGCTGATCCGAATTGAAAAAATATTTTTTGTGTTGAATAGCCCATTTATCGAAAGAGGCTATATTATAGGCTGTATCTATATAACATCACGCTTCAACTAACAGGAACAGCATCAATGCAAAATGGTGCAAAAATCCATGTCTATTCTTTTCTAACACGTAGGGACTTTTCTATGTCTATCCTTTTCTATCACGCTAGGACTTTTCTATAAATTGTAGATTTTAACAAAATGCTCTAGAATAGAATGCTCCTAAGGGTTCTAGAATGTTCTTTAGCATTCTGGAATACCCGGGCAACGCCGAGCTATGCTGATAGTACTAATATAATCCTTATATTATAGCTTAATTACCGGCTGCGCTGGTAGTCGCTGCTTGGCCATCCTCTTCTCTAATGGGGTCGGAAAGTTCCGACTTCCTTGCGCGGCTGGTGCTTGCTTCCATGCCAGAGCGTGTGAGCGTTTCCAGCGTTGATGGCTGGATATTTAAGTAGTTTCCTGCAAGACAGTTAACATAATAAAAATAACTCCCGATTTAAGAATCGGGAGTTATTTTTAGCCGGAATTAAGGATAGGACTTATCCTTAGGCTAGATATTTCTTAGATCTTTTGACCTTTAGCAGATTTTTGAGAGATTTCGAGATAAAGATTCTTTATTGTTGCCAGACCCAATCTAACGTTTTCAGGCAACTATAAATGGGAATAATAAATTATTAATGTTATTAGGTTACTAAAGGGGGACAAAGGGGAAAACTATAACAACTTCCAACTTTATTTTCTTTACTAGAAAATGAATATATCTATCCTTAAAAGTTTGCTGCAACATAACTCTTTTTAGGGTTAAGCTCGCCTTTGTACAAGTCTTAATTTTAAGTTTTATAAATGTTGTCTACGAGTGTGCAATAATGAATAAAGAACTTCATTTTTTTTCTTCTGGTATTCCTCGATTCGGTAGATATCCTCTCTGATCTCTTAGTAGCAAGCACTGACTCGGGATTCTTTTTAGGGTTCCGTAGCCAAATGGCAAAAACGGAACCCTTATAGATTCGTCATGTCTGTCTGTCTGTCTGTCTGTCCGGCCGTGTCACAGCCATTTTTCTCCGAAACCATAAAAGCTAGACTGATGAAAGTTGGTGAGTAGATGTAATCTGTGAACCGCATTAAGGTTTTTACACAAAAATAGAAAAAAAACTGTAAATTTTGGGGGTCCCCATACTTGAAACTGAAACTCAAAAAATTTTTTTTCATCGAACCCATACGTATGGGGTATCTATGAATAGGTCTTCAAAAATGATGTTGAGGTTTCTGATATAGTTTTTTTCTAAACTGAATAGTTTGCGCGAGAGACACTTCCAAAGTGGAAAAAAGTTGGTCCCCCCCCCTCTAACTTCTAAAGTAAGAGAATGATAATACTAAAAAAAATATATGTTGTACATTACTATGTAAACTTTCAACGATATTTGGTTTGAACGAGATCTAGTCAGTAGTTTTTTTTTATACGTCATAAACCGTAAACCGCAATTTACCTTTCAACGAACTACAGGAACCTTATTATGTTACATCAAGTAACATATAAAGGTTCTTGTAGTTCGTCGTGCTACGGAACCCTTCATGGGCGAGTCCGACTCGCACTTGGCTCCTTTTTTTTTTTTTTTTTTCCGTGTCGATGGTTCCCATGATATTTTTCCTATGTGTTTTGCCCAGAAATGGGTCACATTAATTGGGTTTTCCATGGCGGTTCTGTCAGTCAGTTCTGCCAGCTTGCAGGGCACTCTAGGCAATACAGCAGATGAGGCATAATGTTTTTTTTTAATACATCTAGCAGATGGAACACGCGTATGGCCCACCTGTTATGTTAAGTGGTAACCATCGCCTATAACTAACAAACTATATATTTTTTTTACTTTTTAGTTTTTTTTTATCATATTATGGCTTTGTCGACCTTTGACAGGTGTGCACAGTTTGAATCAAATCTGATCGTTCAAAGTAGGACAAAATCGAGCTCAAAGGGGTCGGTTACATACAAACATACAGGTGAAGCTAATAAAAGCGTTATAATAAAAACTGTATCTTTTATCTTTACCTGCGTTGGTCACTTCGACCGAGTGTCTCTGATTGCGAGGCAGTGCGACCTCGTGCTGTGGCCTGGTCACCACTTCCGCGCCCTGCTTCGGCAGCTGAGGGTGGAACTTGAGGAACGCCGCGCAAGCGATGGCATCGTGGACCACGCCTGCGGGGAGACAAACACACAAATTAATTAACGTCCAGAGGGAAGCTACACAAATGGACATTTGTTGTTTTACAGTGACCAAAATTGGGGTCAGAGATTTTAAACGGCTTTATAACCCTATATGCGGGTTTCTAGAGATTTAGGTTTTTGAAGTGAAAACTTCTTTAGCGGCGTTGAGCACTTTTCTGTAATGGGTATAAAATCTTAAACTCGCGTCAGCGCGTCAGCGCGTCAGGACACGTGACCTGATCGAAAAAGCGTAAGACGGATGGAGAGTAGACAGCTATCCCCTCTCTACGGCGCGGCGAAAATGTATGCCTGGGCCTACTGTTTCGTTTAGGCAGCGCAGGGCGCTTGCGCGAATGTTCGTGTATGTTACAGCGTGCCAAATAACAAACAAGCCCCCCCTAACCATTCCAAAATATCAAACATGCTCAACGTTAATAATCAAGTTTTCACTTCTGCCGGCACTCCCGGAGTGCAACCCGTATTTTTTATAGATTGTCTTATAATTAGTCGCATTTGCATATAATTTTATTGAAAATTTCAGTGAAAAATTTCGAATACGTATGGAATTGACGTATTTTTTGGTAATGTCACGTGATTTATAAATCTTGGACAAGTTAAATAGCTCTTTACCCAGTGTTATTTACAACTAAAATAAAACAAAAAACTGTTGAATTATCTCGGTAATTTCTTTTTCCACGTTTACGAGTTCACTTTCTTTCTACTGCAGAAACAGAATCAAATGGATCAAATCAATGGGAACTTGTCTTGGCCTTTATTTTTTAAAATCTTAATAAAACGGCAAATATAATAGATGATATCAAAACTCACCTTCATGCCACAGGAGCGCAGCAAAAATAGCTCGCAGGCATTCAGCCTGCGCAGGACTCAAGGCGTGTTTCTTCGGCGCTGGCGGTGCATTCCGCGCCGGCAATGGCGGCGGCGATGACGTAGCAAGGCGCTCGCGGGCCTCAGAGAGCCTCGCAGCAGCTACCAGCGGAGTCACCCGCTCCTCGCGAATACGCTGTTCAACCAACACTCGCATCAGACACGCTAGTTCATCCATTCAAACGAATAGCCATTATTTGTGATCATTACAAAACATCCTATGCCTACTTCTAAGGGAAGCTATAGCGATGTGACTGGAATACGAACAAGTGCGATTAAGAAACGGTAAGGGATAGTTTCGAATGTATAATATGTACACAATGCAGAAAACAAACAAGTGGCCTGATTCTACTCAAAGTTCAGGATGTATGAGTGAATTAAATAATAGTAAACATAGTTGGAAATGTGCGAACAGAGACCTTGCGGTTGATAGTATACCTTGGGCGAGGTTTGTGCTTGGTTCAGGTTGTGTTGGGGGCGGGGCGGGGGCGGCTCGGTCTGCGTGGCGGAGTGCGCGCGGCCGTCGATCCCGCTCACGTGCACCTCCACGCGCACCACTTGTACCTGGCGCTGCATGGAGCACGCGTCCTCCTCGTCGTGCCACGCCGGCGCCTCTGCACCCGCCCGCGCCTCACTCCCCACCGCCCACTCCACGCCACCCGCGCATTCCTCCACATCCATCCCCTCCTTCAGTTCCAGCATCTCTTCGATTTGCTCGAGATCCGTCTCCTGGCATTGTATCTCCTTCTGTTGCGTGCGCGGCGCGGGCACGGGCGGCAGCGGCGGCGAGGGAGCGCGACTCACCTGGGGCCTCGGCGGTAAGGGCCGCACGCCCCCCTCCTGCGCGCAGTAAGGCCTGCGGAGGGGCGCTGACGGCTTGTTCGCGAACCGGCTGTAGCGCATCAACGCCGGCGCCGGCTGCGCCTCGGGGTCGCGGTACAACCTCGGACCCATCTCGCGATACAATTGCACCGGCATATCTGACTCGGAATCTATATCCGACTCGGGTTCTTCCATATCCGCCTGTCGATGTAATTTTTATCGATAAGTAAGATGGGTAAGAAATGAGTGACTGCTGAAATGACGAGTGGAGAACGAAAACCTGTTGTGCCGACCCCACATGAAGTGGGACAAGGACAAGAAAATGATGATGAGGTAAAAAAACGCTCGTTCCAGTAGACCGACGGTCAGGTGGGTGGATGATATCGTGGCTAACTGGCTACCCATGGACGTAAGTGGCCCAAAGCCATACAAAATAGCGTTTACGAGAAGAGCCTAATGTCTGGCGGATAGTTAATACGAGCTACATAATAAAATGGTGAAAATTGCATAATATCAAAAGAATACCTCAGGTATTGGTTCCACGTCTCGTCCATTATCAGGCCGATGCCTGAGAGGCGCCCACACTTCGTTTCCATTGCTTCGCTTTCTGAAACACAAGCGTCGGAAGGGAAGGATGGTTTACACTATTGAAGAAATGACAATGAGCGTTTTTTTCTAGCTTCATAATAAGCCAATTTACTACATACCTAGGTGATGGAGAACTACATCCAGCAGCTTCGTTCCTTATCTGTCTGTCTCGCTTACTCGGTTCAGGTCCGAATGGATACGGACTTATTCCGTTGGAATCCTAAAAAAATTGAGCAAAAGCGTTTTCAAAATAACAGAAGTTTAAATAAGTTGATTTTACCAAAATTTTTTATGACATAAAAGCTTTTGAAAACATTTGAATGATTTGCTTTGATAAAACTACAATTATTTTTGCAAAGGATTCAAGTTTTACAGAATTCGTTTTAACTTACATCATCGTCGTCGTCATCAGCAATGTATGGAAGTGATCCCTCGTCGACCAGCATAGGATCTACGAGCAATGGTTCATTATTTACAAGTTACTTCTTAAACTGGCGTCTGCCTGCAGTCAAACATTAAAAGGCCTCAAAATGGGGGCGAGAAATGTGGTCTCAGTGAGAGAATAAACTATGTATTCCTCTAAATTCTAGATTCAGAAGCCTATTTCTGCCGTGAAGCAGCATTGCTGTCGTCCGGTTTGAAGAGTGTGGGTGCCTATGAAATTACTGGCACGTGAGACTGAACATCTGTATGCCTCAAGTTGATGGACAAGCAGGGCTGTGCATCGTAGAGCACGTTTCTGGCGTGCGTGACTTACGAGGCAATGCTTTGTTATAGGCGATGGTTCTAAACATTAGGTGGGCTATATGCTTGTTATAACAAATGGATAAAATAAAAAAAACACCAGACTCTGCACTAGTTTTCTTATAACTTTATTCTGGTTGTAGTCTCACACCGTAGAGCACCGGAAAGTATAATCTCCAAAAATAAGAAGAAAAACGTTGAAGACAAACATCTTGAGAAAACCGGTCATGTCATAGAACATACCTAATAAGTTCAAAACCATTTGTCAAGTGGCCAAACAGAGCCTCTTTTTAACGCACTCAAATCAAATCAAATAATAATAGTCTTTATTCAGTTGAATTACAAGAATCATTTTGAAACGTCTTAAAATCCGGTTCGAAAGAACTATACACAACAAGAAGAAAGAAAGAAAGAAGAAGAAAGAAAATCATTTTATTGACCCTACGACAACTACAATAAATAAATAAATAAATAAATATTGTGGACAAAAGAATTAAAGTTGAGAAAAGAAGTTGAATTCACGATAAGATTCATCATCATCATCATCCACAGCCCGACTTCACCCACTGCTGGGTATAGGCCTCTCTCTGCATGTGCCACTGTTGCCGGTCTTGTGCCAATCTCATCCAGGTCTTGCCTGCGATGTTAACCACATCGTCTGCCCATCTTGCCGCAGGGCGACCAACGCTTCTATAGCCAGTTCTTGGACGCCATTCAGTCATCGCCTTACTCCACCTGCCATCACCTCGCCTTGCCAGATTAATTAATTATTAATTACGATAAGATTAATTAATGCAAAAGTCGAATTGAACTCACGACCTCATAGGATCAAGAGGCTATCTATTAATTAATATGTACCATGGCTCGGGCCGGGTTGGTCCGTCGGGTCGAGATCGACCGTCGGCGGGTCACAGGTCGGCTCGGGCGGCGCTGACGGCTCCACCGACGGCGACTCTGGCAAGTTGCCGTCAGCATTCTGTAGGTACATACGGGGCTTATCAAAGTGTTTTCCAGATAGGAGAAACGAATCTTTACTTTATATTATAAAGCTGAAGAGTTTGGTTGGTTCAATCTCGGGAACTGTATGCCTACCATGAGCTGTCTCATGAGCGAGTTAAGCGGTGAGGAGTGTGAAAACAATTTTAAGACCTATACACAACTATTCTTCAAGCAAACAATAAATCATTTCATTTCATTTCATTTCTCTGGTTCTGGTTTTGATTCTGTGTGAGTGTTGACTATAGTATTTTTGACCTAGGATTTACCTAGGTCAAAGGAGTTGTAAACATTTGATTGGGTAAATAAAGAAAGAAAGATAAGAAAAGCTTTTTATTTCGACCACCATAAATATAACCTGACGTGCTACCGATCGTTAGGTATACATCAGTAGGTAGGTGAGAGCGCTGGTGGGCTAGTGGTAGCGGCCCCACCTTCCGATCTAGGTCGTGGGCTCAAATCCAGTCGTGTACCAACGAGGTTTACTGCCCAAAAATTTATTTACACTATGCCAGTGCTCTTAAACGGTGAAGAAAAACATCGTGGGGAAACCGGGCATGCCATAGAACTTAAATAGTTCGAAAATATGTGTGTAATAAGTGCACGAAAGGAGCCTCTTTGAGGCGCACTTAAAATCCTTTCACCTCACTTGGTAGGTAATCATCGATGTCGATACATTTGTCTTGTATCCGCATTGGCACATCACTAAGTGAGTGGCTATGTCAAGTAATAGCCATTGTATTATGAATCTTATACCTTGTGGATAAAGACTAACAGAATTGTTTTCTATAACGCCATCTAGCGTCAAGTAGCTTTGTTTTGTTGTCAATCAAGTAACAGCCATTGTATTATCAATCTTATTACAACTGAATAGAGACTAAAAGAAAAAAATACTGAATGAAAACTGCCATCTCTTGGTAAGTAGAATTTCATTTTAGCACTGTTTATTTTATTTTAGCATGTTTTGATAGCTTTATGGTTTATTATCACTAAATTATTTTTTTTTGGTTTTAGGTCTTTTTAGGGTTCCGTAGCCAAATGGCAAAAACGGAACCCTTATAGATTCGTCATGTCTGTCTGTCTGTCTGTCTGTCTGTCTGTCTGTCCGGCCGTGTCACAGCCATTTTTCTCCGAAACCATAAGAGCTAGACTGATGAAACTTGGTGAGTAGATGTATTCTGTGAACCGCATTAAGGTTTTTACACAAAAATAGAAAAAAAACTATAAATTTTGGGGGTCCCCATACTTGAAACTGAAACTCAAAATTTTTTTTTTCATCGAACCCATACGTGTTCTGTATTTATGGATAGGTCTTCAAAAATGATGTTGAGGTTTCTAATATCATTTTTTTCTAAAACTATAAATTTTGGGGGTCCCCATACTTGAAACTGAAACTCAAAAATTTTTTTTTCATCGAACCCATATGTGTGGGGTATCTATAGATAGGTCTTTAAAAATGATGTTGAGGTTTCTAACATCGTTTTTTTCTAAACTGAATAGTTTGCGCGAGAGACACTTCCAAAGTGAAAAAAAGTTGGTCCCCCCCCCCTCTAACTTCTAAAATAAGAGAATGATAAAATTAAAAAAAATATATGTTTTACATTACTATGCAAACTTTCAACGATATTTGGTTTTAACGAGATCTAGTTAGTAGTTTTTTTTTATACGTCATGAATCGTAAACCGCAATTTACCTTTCGACGAACTACAAAAACCTTTAGGAACCCTTCATGGGTGAGTCCGACTCGCACTTGGCTGCTTTTTTTAACGTTTGTTTTCGACCAATCATAACTTTTTTTCTATGTGTGTTTGTTTTTACGTGTATGAGTTTGGCGACACTGGTTCTCTTAGTAATAAGTCATCATGCCCTCTCTACTTTGCGTAAGCAAAAGCGTGTTTGCTGCTCTGAGGCTAATACAATATTGTTTACAAAACCATCATTAATAAAAGTAAATTTAATCAGCAAGTCGCATTATAAAGTCTCTGCCCTCTGCTTCAGAATATATTCAAAACTACTGATCCTAGAAATCTGAAATTCGGGATCTTCTTTCTTTGATAGTTGTTTTATACAATAACAACACATTTGAACCTTCGGGGTACTCTCAAATTGCAAGGAAGAGAAAGCAAGAACAGTAGAAAGCAAACAAGAGAATAGCAAACGAAACAAGAACAGTATTAGTTTAAGTGTTCTTTAAGTTTAACTATGCAGAAACGATGCTTGAGTCTGAGTTGAGCCTCAAGATTTTATTTGACCTGCTTCAATTATTAACAATCAGTCAAAATGTGTATGCTCGAGGCTTGACTCAGACGTTCTGCATACCGCCATTAAGCAGCGTGAAGTACAAATGTCACCTGAGCAGTGTTCTGTGGCCCCTCTTTGGCTGGCAGCACCACTGGCGCCAGTAACACCTTGTCGAGGTGGCGATGGTGCTTCAAACACCACGCCACACCAGTCATGCCGTCGGTGTACGCTTGCACTGAGTCCGCGCTCAGACGAACCCATGTACCATCTTTGTTTACCATCTGATGACAAGCAGAAACAATGTGAACTCAACGGTAACTCGGACTGGCCTCTCAGCTCAGTTGGTAGTCGCTCTGCCTTCTGCGCCGTAGGTCGTGGGTTCGACCTCACCGTGATCAAATATTTGTGTGGTGAACACAAATATTTGTTCTCTGTCTGGGTGTTAAATTGTTATATTGTAAAAAAATGTGTACTTATAGTTATTATATACTAGTGGCCGCCCGCGGCTTCGCTCGCCCGTTCGCATAACGCCCCGTTCCCGTTGCTTTTTCGGGATAAAAAGTATCCTATGTCCTTCTACCGGTTCTAAGCTACCTCCCCACTAATTTTCTGCCAAATCGGTTCAGCCGTTCTCGAGTTATAAATAGTGTAACTAACACGACTTTCTTTTATAAAAAATATAGATTATGATTATCAGATATCTGGTTCCAATAGTACAAGCTCTGCTTAATTTGGGATATGATAGTGTTGTGTTGATTATATTATTGATTTTATAGTGTTTACTACACTTAAGGAAACCACAAAGATTTGCATAATATCCCAAAAGTTAGGACCCGAGCGGGATTTAAACCCACGACCTTCCCCTTAGTGTGGGGCTGCGCTAACCACGGCTGTGCTAACCATTGTATCCTAATCACACTCGACGAATAAATACCTCTTCGATGTAGGCGACGTTTTCTTTAGTTCTGATCCTGCCCATCTCTTCAGCTTGCAAGCTGGGACTAGCGCGCACTCTCAGCCCAGCGCTATACTCGATCGCGAACTTGCAAATTTTGGCGGGCGGCCCACAAGGCAGCATCGATTGAGTGCCACGGTGCGGGCCGTTCTCAGACGGACTCTCGGTCACCTCAACTGACAGTTCCTGCAGTAAAAAGTACAAAATAATATATTTTTGAAGTGAAAACTTCTTTAGCGGCGTTGAGCACTTTTTCTGTAATGGGTATAAAATCTTAAACTCGCGTCAGCGCGTCAGGACACGTGACCTGATCGAAAAAGCGTAAGACGGATGGAGAGTAGACAGCTATCCCCTCTCTACGGCGCGGCGAAAATGTATGCCTGGGCCTACTGTTTCGTTTAGGCAGCGCAGGGCGCTTGCGCGAATGTTCGTGTATGTTACAGCGTGCCAAATAACAAACAAGCCCCCCCTAACCATTCCAAAATATCAAACATGCTCAACGTTAATAATCAAGTTTTCACTTCTGCCGGCACTCCCGGAGTGCAACCCGTATTTTTTTTTACCATATAGGTACATTTTCTGGCCTCTAGCTCAGTTGGTAGTAGCTCTGCCTTCTGCGCCGTAGGTCGTGGGTTCGACCCCCATCGAGAACAAATATTTGTGTGGTGAACATAAATGTTTGTTCTCTGTCTGGGTGTTATATTGTATTCTAAGTATGTATTTACAAAAAAAAATGTATTCAAGTATTATATCAGCTATCTGGTTTCCATATTACAAGCTCTGCTTAGTTTGGGGCTGGGTAGTGTTGTGTGAATTGTCCAGAATATTTATTTATTTTGTACAGAGCCTTTAAGCGTACGGAGTTTAGTTTATTAAAGATACAGAGTTAGACCATTCCCAAAATGGAAAGACGACTTAAAGTAACAGCTGCTGGCGTACATTGGATAAGGAAAGCGCGCGATCGCCAATTATTGAAGAGTTTGGAGGAGGCCTATGCTGATCGCCTATAATGAAAGAATTTGGCCTATCCTGGAAACCAAAACACCCTTACTACAGCAGAGTTCATATAGATTATTAAATACTTTTGATTTTGTATAACTAGCGTTAAGACTGTTAATAAAGGCTATTGAAATTGAAATAATATATTTAGTACCATGCTCAGTTAAAGCGCTCATGTTAAATGCTTCCTGATTACGTCCAGCCGCTAGTGCGTTGACGGCCTTAAATGTAGACATATAGTCAACATTTGTTTACTACATAATATACACACATCCCAGTGTGCATGCAACACAGCCCAGTAAAATCAAAAACAATAAAAAAAATACAGAATACTCTTTGTGAAGGGCTCGTCCGGGGAAGTACTACCACCATGCCTATTTTTGCCATAAAACAGCATTGCTGTGTTTCGGTTTGAAGGGTGTGGGTGCTGGTGAAATTACTGGCACGTGAGGCTGAACATATAATATGACTCAAGTTGTTTGACGCGCAGGAGAGTGCATCGAAGGGCACGTTCCTGACGTGTGTGATCTACGAGGCAATTAATGCTTTGTAATAGGCGATGGTTACCACTAAACATCAGGTGGGCCATATGCATGTTTTATCAGCTAGTTGAATAAAAAAAAGGTGAAATTCTGACCTTTGCAATAGGAAGATCATCTAATGTGCAGCGGAATATGTATACCCCAGGCAGCTTGGGTGTCCAATGTACAATGTAGATACCATCAGCTTGGGGTTTGATTACCAGCCGTTCAGCTGGAACACGTTCTTTGATGACAGCGACTGCTTCCCCCCAGATACCACTGGCTAGGCGTAGCTCCTCGAAACTGAAGCCTGTGAAAACCTGTAGGAAAGAGGACGGCTGAATAATAATTCAAAAGTCAGATATAATACCACCCCACGACATCAAATAATACAGGGTGGTTTTTTGAGAAGGGCGGTGATGGCCAAGTCCGAAGCCACGAGAGTTAGAAAACAGTCGTGAAAGAAGTCATGCCCTCGATTTAGAAGAAAACTATAACTACAAACTTATATATTTTTTAAATTGTTTAACGGAGACGTTTTATTTCGTGTAAAAAATAAAATAGTGAATATTTGCTATTTCTATTCATCATTTGATCCTTATCAGCAACAGAATCCATTGGTTCAATAATAACGATGGTATTTTTTTTTAATCATTCTATTTTAGTCAAAGTAAAAGATTTTTGTAAAAAATAAGTGTGCTGTTATTGTTTTCTTATAAATCGAGAGTATGACTCCTTTCACGACTTTTCCCAAACACTCGTGGTTTCGGACTTGGCCATCACCACCCTTCTCAAAAAACCATCCTGTATAATGAAGACCGCGGGAAGCCGGGGACGGAGAGAAAATCGATCTTCCTGGAAATTGTACTGGGAAGAAACTTACTTCCGATTGTCCACCTCGATCTATCTACACTAATATTATAAAGAGGAAAGATTTGATCCTATTTTTGTATGTTTGTATGTTTGTAATGAATAGGCTCAAAAAGTACTGGGCCGATTTAAAAAATTCTTTCACCAATAGAATGCTACATTCTTCCAATTTGACATAGGCTACATTTCATTTTGAAAAAAATTAGGGATCCTTGGTAAAATGTGAACAATGTAACCGAAGGTGTAGAAAAATAAGTCTTAAAATGTCTTTCGTCGAATGCGCTGCCGAAACTATTAGCCATAGAACAAAATAATGTACAACAATATTGTCTACCCCGTGCGAAGCCGGGACGGGCTGCTAGTAGAAAATAAAACACAAACAGTTCACAGGTCTAGTCTTTGCTTCGCATAAAACAAAAAATATCTTGATATAATAACTACTAACTGCCGAGCCTTTTGACTTATACGTATCTTTTATTCCTTAATTGGTCATCATCAGGTGTAAATAAAATAATAATCATCACCATCATGTTTCATGGTACACCTTCTCCAAAACGTGGATAGACTAATATGGCTATAAATGTAGGAACAAAAGTAATTTTCCGTAAACCTTTAAAACAAAGAATTTTGTAATAAATAAGTGTGCTGTTATTGTTTTCTTATAAATCGAGAGCATGACTCCTTTCACGACTTTTCCCAACCTCTCGAAAAGTAATTTTCCGTAAGCCTTACTTTGCAATAGAAACAATTATTTAGAACCATAGAATAAATATTAGTGCTGCGGTCTATACCAAAGCAAATAAATGTATTTTCTTTCTTACAAAGTATAAAATGTTAATGTCAAGTATATCTCGTAGCGAGCGGACATACAGGTAGACACATCGGAAACTGTCGAACGCGCTTTCGCCACGTGTATTTTCTATTCGAAGGTATTAAATGTTGCCGAGCGCCGAGATGAAAAAGAACAACTTTACACGTAACACGACATTTTCTGACAGATTTCTTTTATGATGTGCTTTTATAAAAATTCGTGAAATTCTTAGCATCGTTATAATATTCTTGGAATAAATGTGAATTCAACAGTGTTGTACACTTGCCGTACATCATAAGCGTCAAAGATTGGCAGGCATTTTATTGTGTGCTTGATGTTTATTGTGTAAGCACCTATTTGTTATGATTATATTTGGTTTTTTTATTTGGTTCATATTTGTTATTATTTATGTTTATATTTGTTCACAATGCATTGTTCATAAAATTAAAAATGTCGTGACGTACCCACCTGGTTCCAACGGAAGATCAGCGTTGTGTTGCCTACACCAAGCACAACATCAAGCTGAGTTGGATACCATTTTGTGACGTCTTCACGTGGGACTGAGAGACACCATTTCAATGTATCTATGTTCTTCTTCTATCACTCCACTTCTTGTATTATGTAAATGTGTTCTTGTGTCTAAAATGTTCGTGTTTCTCATATCTACCGTGTGCCGTCATAAATAAATAAGTTTTCTTTCTTTCTTTCTTTCTTTTTCTTTCATTTTGTTGCCAGAACTAATCAACGGCTATTTTATAAGAAAAACGATGGAGATGAAAAGCCCGTCGTGTAGATGGTTATTAGAAATAAATCCATACAACAATAGAAAACTAAGAAAAAGATTATGAATTTGCTTAAACGATGATGATAAGACACAGATGTAAATACCACTATAGGCTTAAAAAATCGGCCGCAGAGAACGTTTCTTAACTTCAATTAGTTAAAAGTTACCAAGCAAATTACGTCCGGAGGAATTACAGCATCTGTACCCCGAGTCCCAGTTTTTCTACCACATTTCGTCTACCAAATGTTGTTTTCGTTTGAGAACGTGTCTTTCTCTTTTGTATGGAAAATTGATGAGACCACAACTCATTTCGATCGTTTCTACATACGGTATTTTTCCTGTCTCATCTTTTCTTCATACAATACAGACAATACAGATACAAATAATTAAGCTAAATGAAAACAACATTTTGTGACGAAATGTTGTAAATGAAGTGGGACTTGACCTTCTGTATAACAACTGGATTATATTTCATTTATTTAGCAAGTTAATAAAACATTATCGTTAAAAGTTTTAGTTTCAGTTCGAACGTAATTAAATTTGTATATGCGTTATTTATTTTCTTCTACATAGAGGCTATACCTATTTCAAGTGATGAGGTTTCTAGGCTAGCACAGGGCTTTAAGGGGGTACGATGTCCATGCAAACTTAATTTACACAACTATGGGCGAATAAAGTAATAGGGTACCCTGAAATAGCTGTAATAGGCTTTTACAGTGGTCTTTATTACCGGCCAGTTATATAAAGTTGGAGTGTCAGCCGTTGGTCGTGGCAGTCGGGGCTTAAGAAAAAGAACTAACAGACTTTTACGTCTTGAAACAGTGATGTACAAAATTGACTCTATGCTAAAAGCTAGTACCCGTTAGAAAGAATGACGAAAAAATTACTTTTTTGGTTTTTTATTAATATTTCTGTTATCCTACAGTTTTCTCCAACTTTATATAACTGGCCGGCAATAAAGACCACTGTTAATTTCTATTAAAGCTATTTCAGTGTACATTTATACTTTGTTTGCCCATAGTTGTGTAAATTCAGTTTGTATCGGAATCGAACAACCTTAAGCATGGATTAGTGATTGCTTTAGTCCGACGGCCTAACGTGACGAACCAAATGGCGAGCGCGCTGAACCGTTTATTTGCTAAGGACGAGCGGGAAAGCTAACAGCATACATGCAATGACCTGAATGACATGAATGTGTTGGGTCACACCGGTCACACCAGCTATTTTGCTCTGAATACTAAAATTTCCATGGACTTTTAGTATTCCGGCTCAGTCCATTCTTTTTTTAGGGTTCCGTAGCTAAATGGCAAAATCGGAAACCTTATAGATTCGTCATGTCTGTCTGTATGTCCGTCGGTATGTCACAGCCATTTTTCTCCGAAACTGTAAAAGCTAGACAGATGAAACTTGGCGAATAGATGAATTCTGAGAGCCGCATTAAGATTTTTACCCAAAAATTTAAAAAAAAAAATTGCCTCATACTTGTAACTGAAACACAATTTTTTTTTCCATCAAACCCATACGTGTAGGGTTTCCTTCAAAAATGATGTTGAGGTTTCTAATATCGTTTTTATCTTAACTGAATATTTTGCGCGAGAGACACTTCCAAAGTGGTAAAAAGGGTCCTCCCCCTGTAACTTTTAAAATAAGAGAATGATAAAACTAAAAAAATATATGATGTACATTACTATGCAAACTACCAACGATATTTGGTTTGAACGAGATCTAGTAAGTAGTTTTTTTTATACGTCATAAATCGTAAATCATACATCTGGAGCATAGCACTTTATGGGTGTGAAACGTGGACCATGACACAAAGAGATTTTTGGAAGCATTTGAAATGTGGTGTTGGAGAAGAATGGAACGGATCAGCTGGACAGAAAGAGTAACGAACGTAGAAGTATTAAATAGAGTCGATGAGAAAAGAGCCCTAATGGGAGTTGTTGAGAACAGAAGAGGAAAGATGATGGCCATCTTGTACGACATGACAGCTTTATCAGAAATATTATCGAAGGAAAGGTAGAAGGAAAGAGAGGAAGAGGAAAACCAAGGATAAGCTACATGAGCCAAATTAAAGCAAAGATCGCCGTCATGTCGTATAAGGAGGTCAAGGAGGTTGCCCTCAAAAGAAATACCTGGAGGAAAATGCATACATTACGCCGACAAGAGCGTTGCTCTTAAATAAGAAGAAGAAGAAATCGTAAACCACAATTTACCTTTCGACGAACTACAAGAACTTTTATATTATGTTACTTGTTGCTACGGAACCCTTCATGGGCGAGTCCGACTCGCACTTGGCCGCTTTTATTTTAACTTTTGACAGATCAATGAAACTCATAATCAGTATTTTGTACCAAAAGCCAAGCCATGGCAGTGACTTATGGTAGGTACTAAATACTGTAAAAAAATTATCTCACTTTTTTTATAAAATCCGAACCTGAATAAGCGTGTTAATATATTTTGTAGTTAGACCAATCCAATTTTTTTTATGCATTGTGACTCCAAATTCATATCGAGATAACAATGATGATGTTGCTTTGAAAAATCTTAAGTCAATAGACGTGCTGCGACAGAATTTAAATAATTTATCAGAAAGAAAGAGAATCTTCTTCTTATTGTGTCACTGATTCTTTCGAACCAAATGTGGTGAAAGGATTTCAAGTGCGCCTCAAAGAGGCTCCTTTTGTGTACTTCACACAATTTTTTTTTTAGATTTTACGATATACCGGTTTCCTCACGATGTTTTCCTTTGATAAAGAGAATAGAAAAGAAACAAGAATTGAAGAACATTTTATACTTCAAAAAGTACTTTTTAAGCTGAATAAATTATTAATTAACAACGAACATTTTCTTGAAATTCTCACAGCATACGAGTGTTATATCGACCGAACTACCAGGAATTATAAACGGAGCAGAATACAACGTTCATGTTTGAACAGGGTTTATGTTTGAAAATCCTTCTACTGTTTCACATTTTATAATTATAAGCGCGATGGGGTCGACGACATCGTAAGGTTTGCAGGAAACACCTAGACAAGAGACGCACAGGACAGAGGAGGCTGGCAGAAAATGAAGGAGGCCTATACCCAGCAGTACGTGATACCGGGCTGAAATGATGATGATGATGAATTAAATTTTAAGCCATAAACACATTGAATTTGAAGATTCAAAAGCATAGGAAAATATAACAAAGGTAGACCATTATCAGTTTACATAAAGGATATTATATAAAGACTTGGTGCATTATTAAAAACTGTTATCAACGACCAGCACTCATCTCTTATGAATGGTGCCGCCCGCCCATCGGCTCGGCCGCCCCGGTCGCCTCGGCCCTGCTAATTCATTCATCTCTGACCTACTAATTCAATAAGTAGCAGCACAACACCTCTATAATCTACAACACTATTATAAAGAGGAATAGTTTGTAACGAATAAACTCATAAACTCCTTGACCGATTTCAAAAAATATTTATAAGTATAAAAGCTACATTATCCCTTCGTACACATAAGGCCACCTACCCCGGCGTCTCGCACGGGTGTGGTGTGGGATTGCTAGTAAAAAATAAACGTATACTCAACAATTACATACTTAAACGGATTCCTTATTGGGTTTGAGGAACTATAAGTACCGTACTATAGTTGACTGGCCTCTCGGCTCAGTTGGTAGTAGCTCTGCCTTCTGAGCCGTAGGTCGTGGGTTCGATTCCCACCGAAAACAAATATTTGTGTGGTGAACACAGATGTTTGTTCTCTGTCTGTGTGTTACATTGTATTCTAAGTATGTTTTTACAAAAAAAATGTATTCAAGTATTGTATCAGCTATCTGGTTCCCATAGTACAAGCTCTGCTTAGTTTGGGGCTAGAAAGTGTTGTGAAGATTGTCTATAAAATGTATTTATTATAAATTTATAGTACAACAAAATACAGGTCACACATTGTCTCACGAGAATGTAATCTCTCACCTGCGCTGCACTTACGATAATATTTTAGGGCTACGGAAAACAAACAAAGCCTACGCGAATGAAGACGCACGCAACCGAATAACGAAAAGCACATCGCAGACAGTGAGACATTTAAATACCACAGTTATGTCACAAGCTATTATGCATGTAACACACGACCGACCGGCTATATGGTTAAGAAAATAGTAATAATATGTAATGTACATATGCATCAAATTTAAAAGCAAACCATGACAGAAAAGGGCGATCGATGGACGTATTACGATTGATGGACCGGCAGAAAGTATCAGGAAAAAGGGATTCATGTTAAACACAAGTCCAGGTTTTCAGAAAACGAGTTTTAAAATTTGGCAAAATTATAACTAGTAGTTCGCCCCGAACTGAGATCTCGTGATGCAATGCAAATGCTCTAAAAAGTTAAGTACTCAATAAATACCTAATCAAAAAAAATGTGCCACCATCACACATTGTGTTTTATTTACTTTGAGAAGGATTTCTGTCCAGATTTACTGTATGGCCTTGCCTCTGACTATCCCCCACTAACTTTGTATGGTAAACATGTTTTAACTCAATTGGCAAGACCACATAAAATGCCAAATCGCCCAAGTTGTTTGTAAGAATAATCATTATGTACTTTGTAATCGATCGAGAAGCACTGAGAAGCACGCAAATATAACTCTTAGATATTAGCTGTTCATAAGTAGGTATTACGAATTTCTGACAGACAAACGTGAGTGCAACACAAGACTGCATGAAAAATGCTTTTCTTTCTTGATTGTAGATAGACGAGTCAAAGCTAAAGACAGGCAACAAACTTATAGCTCGGTTCTTACCGTTTTTTACATCCTTCTTCTTCCTGCCCTTATCTCACTTTATGTGGGGTCGGTACAACATGTCTTTCTCCTCCATTCTTCTATGTCAATATCAGCCGTCATCTCTGCATTCACTCCTCTCATATCCATGTCATCTTTCACACCGTTCATCCATGTTTTCTTTGGTCTACCTTTGCTCACATATTATCCATCCACATCCATACTCATCACTCTCCTAGTCACATGACTTTAATCATTCCTCATGACATGTCCGTAGCACGCCATCCTATTGCTCTTCAATTTTTGCCACTGGCGCTACTTTCAAACTTCTCTTCTTATAGGTACTCATTCCTTATCTAATTACTTGAACAAAATTAAAATAGTGGAACCCCAGTTGGTGGTTCAACTTACTCATTCGTCGCATTACCTAATTTGATTTTTCGCTCTAAACATTTCACACCAAACATTTTCTGAAGGGAAACGCGGTTGGCAGGCTAATTATTGTTTGAAATGCTGCTATAAAACTGTCACAGGATTTCACCTTTAAGCTTTGAAAAAATCCTTTCAAAGTAACTAGGTTTTTTTCTGCGTTTTGTTGAAATGTTGGGCGAGTGTAAATATGAGAGCGCCGATATCGTTAGTACGTCAAAGCTTTATGCAGCGTGTTCCAGGATATGCAAAAATGCGAACGAGAAAAAAGGGGATTTGAAAACACACACAGGGGAAAATTTTATCCAATGAGAAACATACGATTGCATACATTCAGAATAAAGATAAACAGAAACGTTGAAAACTCGACCAAGAGGGGTACATTAAATTAAATTGATTGATATGTACCTAACGTGTTTACAAAATGGTCTCATTGCTTTTGCCTTTGAAACCGAACGCCTGCAAGTATAAATCAACAAGTTCACGTTTCGCAATTTGTGGAATGCTCCTCGGTAGGTATATGTATATTCAAGTTGCGCGATGCAGTTCTTGACATTTCCAATACACTTTTCAGTTCACAACATCTGATTTCAGCATGACTGCGTACGGGAGCATGAGCAATTTAAAATGTCGCCGTCTCAGCATTTAATACTGAATTTCAATAGGTACACTATTTTGGTTCTTGAAAATACCTTCACTACACAATGATAATAAGTTTTACTAATATTTTATACGCGAAACTTTATAAGTGTAAGGATATGGATGTTTGTTACTCAATAACGCCAGAACAGCTGAACGGATCTGGATGAAATTTGGCACAGATATAGATTATAGAATGAAATAGCACATAGGATACTTTTTATCCTGTTAAAATGTATGGTTCCCGGGGGATAGATTTGTTTTTTGTAAGTTAAGTCCAAGATTTATAACTCAAGAACGGCCCCACCGATTTGGCTGAAAATTAGTAGAAAGGTGGCTTGAAACTTGGAGACAGACATATTATGATACTTTTTATTCCGAAAAATTTACGGGCGAGCGAAGCCGCGGGCGCCCGCTATTAGTTACATAAGAACACGAACATAATTTAGCACAGTATGAACCCAAAGAGAGATGAAAAGACCCATAAAAGTAAAAAAACTTACCTTCATCATTGAGATAGCCTGGTAGAACATATTGTCCTTGAACGGGGACTGAAATGATTTCTCAGGAATACTGATGCGGAAATCCGTGAAGCTGGTGCGGCTCTGACGGGCACTGGTCGCTTCGTGTTTCTGAACCACCACCTAAGCAAATAAAACAAGCAAGTCAAGTTCCCATCAGCAAGCAATGTTATATCATGAGATGGAGAAGGAATGGAAGAAAACCACATTGTTATACCGTTCCCACATTAAGCTGGATAAGGGCAGGAAAATGATGATGTCATCATAGCAACAAGCTGTTAGTATAATAGCAACAATTTTTAAATGCAAGAGCAGAAAATGCCAGTTGAGAACCAAGCCATCTGCGTCAAACAAGTATACTTGCAACAGATAAATAAAAAAAAAAAAATAGGTTTAAACATTTATTTTCTCAAAAGAATTTACAAATTCACTTACAGAGAAAATACAATTTATCTTATAGTAATGTTTGTTCTTCGTTGCCATTAAGCGTAGGTAAAAGTAGATACAGTCTAGATTACATAATATAAGAACACTACAATAAACACCGTCAAAAAATAACTATCTAAATGTTAGGATTACCGAGCGAATTGAATAAACTGCGCGCAGAAGATCACGGGTTTCAATTGAAAAAGTGTTTATTTTTATTCGCTATCTCAGAGAGAGGCGAGAGACAGGGATGATTAGTTTCTCAAGACCGGCGAGATGGAAACTCCTTATAAACTGAGCTTAATCATTCTCTGTGCCACCTTCCTATATTTTTTATATACACTTCCACTTACCTGTCACTATTTCCCTTACGAATCCCTGGTAAAACAAAGCAAATATTGCGACAGTTTTATAAACGGCAACAATAGAATATCTATTGAAGTATATAAAAGTGGATGTTTAAAATCAGATACGCATAGTATCCGACCTAGATAGAATACCGTTTGTACAAATGGATACAGTTATGCATAAGGAGTCCAAGCGCCAAATTTCATTTTTTGATTTTTTCGCATTTTCGTTATCACTAGGGCATAATTAAGCCATAGAAAAAACACTCTTGCAGCCAACTTCACTCTAAGTGGTATTTTTTGATACCCAGTCCAAGCGCCTTCTATAGCAAACGAAGTATTTTGAAATGCAATACAAGTCCAACAACCAATTGAAAACTAACAACCAAATTTTATGATGGAAAAGCACATTTCCATTATACATTACTAGTCCAAACGACGTAGTGTTACGCATCAGTAGTCTACTGATGCGTAACACTACGTCGTTTGGACTAGTAATGTATAATGGAAATGTGCTTTTTCAGCAACGCGACTTGTTTGTAACTTCTGAACGTAATCTTTGTTTGGGTGGAAGGAGAGGCTGGCAGAAGAACCCAAGTCATGTTTACGGAAGCACATATTGTACTAGTTTACCAAAGTCAAAAACTTAATTCTTTGGTCAACTTAATTGTTGCGGAGAACAGAATAAAAAAAATTTATAAAAATGTTTTACTGTAAAACTGTGTACAAAAGATCTTAAAAGTAATTATGTTCCAACAGCTTACCCATTTCGGGCGTACAATATAGCTAAAAAGTATAAAAAAAGACCTGATGATCTCTCCTCGAAAAGCACCCTATATTTCTGAAACTGCAATTAATACTTTATACTCCACAAGACTACAAGAAAGTTATGGCAAGCTGCAGAACAAAGAATCACAAATACCGAAGAAAAGGAAAAAGCTATTGTCAACAGAAAAAAGATAACAGTGGGCGAGAAGGTCAATAATAATTGGTTAAGAATAAACCAGATAAAGGAAACCTAAAATCATCCATTGCTTCATTATGTCAAGGCAGGAGCGGTAGAAGAGGAAGGAAGCTTAGAAATTGATGTTAAGAGAAGAAAGGGTAGGAAAGGACAAAATGTTTCAGAGAAAAAACTAAAAGGTGATGGCCATTTAGATTTTTGATCCGGAACATATTGAAGAAGAGTAGATTTATATATTATTTACCTACTCCATCCTACATCCTACCCGATATGTTCTGGGGTTGGGGTTGGTGTTGACCAATAATATCATCAATCATTTTTCTGTCTGTCTGAAAGCTGGAGATATATCTGAGATAGTCCTTATCTTGTTTTAAATTATGATTGTTTATTAAATTAAGATATATTGTTTTATTTTCTGGACATAATATCAGTCCTATTTTAATAGTTTTTTATTTATTTTTATCAATCCTCTGTAACATCTAATATAAGATGATGAGTAAATACGGAAATTCAAGGTTTTTTATATTAAACTATAGGAAAATAGTCCAGGAAACATTTTTATGTTATACTTATACTCATTTTGCAAAATGAGTACATCATATTAATTCGTTTCCACGTGCACTTAAAGCTAATCTTCCAGAATAAATAATTATTTTGTCTCTTGGACTCGTTTTGCAAAATGAGAACATCATATTTATTGGGAGTCCAAGTGCATTTTTAACGATATATTCCAAAATAAAAACTTATTTTGTGTTTTTTTCTTGTAACATGTTAAATTACAAATATAAGCTTCGATGTACATAGATTTACTTTCTGACGATGCAAATGCAAATCTTCTACCAATAAAAACGCGTTTATGTAGTTTCCCAAAAAACTGAAAATGGCGCTTGGACTCACTATGCATAACTGTATCCAAATATAAGCGAACCTAGGTATATGATGAATTGGTGGGGTTCCGATCGATACACCCGGCAACGCAACGTAGTAGGGAAACTAACTAGCAGCTGGGCGTTAAGCCTTGCACACGTAGCTAAAATATACATTAATTAACACTAGCGGCCACATGAGCACTGGTGGTCTAGTGGTAGTGGCCCCGCCTTCCGATCCGAAGGTCGTGGGTTCAAATCCACTCGTGTACCAATGAGTTTTTCTGTCGAAAAATGTATGTGCACTATGCCAGTACTCTCAAAACGGTGAAGGAAAAAATCGTGAGGAAACCGGCGTGTTGTAGAACCTACAAAAGTTCGAGCAACACGTGTCAAGGGTCACGCAAAAAGGGCCCAACAGCGGCCTACTTGCGGAAAAACCTGCCCGCACATCAAGTGCGCAGCTCCGCTCGCCTTGTAACTTACGTCCGTTCTCCGTTACAATATTGTTACAAATTGTAGCCTATGTGTATTCTGATGTATAAGCTATATTATTGTAAAGTTTCATTAAAACCCATTCAGTAGTTTTTACGTGAAAGAGTAACAAACATCCATCCATCCATACTTACAAACTTTCGCGTTTATAATATTAGTAGGAAGGGTGCTGAACGGGTGTGACCCATTCAGTAGCTCCGTGTGTCACTTGAATATTTGTATAGAAAATATATTCCTTGCTGAAATGATGATGATGATGATATATTATAGGTACGTGTGCCACGGGCTTTATTGTAAATACAAGAGCTAGTGTTCCGCTAAATCATAAAGTTGTACCTACCTCCCAATATACATGTTTACACTCGGTAGTGCTCGGTATTTATTTAGCAAAATTCCCCTTTGCTGGACTCGACAAATTTAGTAAAGCGTAGCGAAATGTTCACTTTGTGCATCGTATTTACTAATGAGGATCACTATGTTTTGGTTTGTGGAATACGAAGAGCCCGTATCTTCTAGATTTACATAATATACTAAGGCCTGATTACTCTGTCACTAAATTAATTAGATAAAGCGAAGAAACTGCAACTGTCGAACTACTTCTCGCTCGCACATTTTTGACCCTCTGAAAGATTGAAATTATATATTGAAAATTGCGAGCCACTATCTTAGCACTTAAAAAGTTCGAAAATATGTGTCAAAAGCACGAAAGGAGCCTCGCATCTTGAAATCATCTTCAAAACATGACTTGGCTCGAAAGAATCAGTGATACAATAAGAAGAAGATAGAAAGAAACGAATAAAAAAACTGATACACGTCCTTACTCACTTTAACCTTTGACCTCAAGTTGGTCATAGTTGCTCGCGATTTTCGATAAATAAGGTGTTTTGTTATATCTTTCAAAAGTTGAACTTTTGAATTGTCTGAGCGAGCAGCTGTTTCACGGTTTTCAGAGACTGAGGCCGAGATTCATAGACCGAACTTCGACTTTACTTTGATGGAAAGTTCAACTTTCAACCAAAATTATATTTCATAGTTCTGTCAAGCTCTTCTTTATTCAAAATATTGATAGGAAACTTCGATAAACAAAGCTTACTTTGCCAAGACTGCTTTGCTGTAAAGCAAAGTGCGGTCTATGAATCTCAGCCTAAGGCCTAATCGTCGCCATGACGGAAACCAGTTAGGGGGCGTCCATAAATTACGTGAGGTGTTTTTTCGAATTTTCTGTCCCTCCTTCCCCCCCTGGTGAGATGTCGTGAGATTTTATTCAACCCCCTTCCCCAACCCCCAATCTCACGTGAGATTTTTCAAAATGTGGGTTTCTTATTTTATTGTAAAAATATTGTTATTGTAAAAAGAAAAAAAAAATGCTTCGTGCTTTTATTTACAACTAGTTAAGACAAGTAATCAATATTGCTGAGAATTATAAGTGTAATAAAAATTTAACACTTAAAACGGGACCAAACTAGGTACTTATATTTTTTTTTGTTTCAATCAGAAAAAATATTGCGTGATATTTGCCGAGACCCCCCCCTCTCTCCAAAGTAAGATTGGATGAGATTTGACTCGACCCCCTCCCCCCCTTAAATATCTCACGTAATTTGTGGACGCCCCGTTAGGACCACGTTACGTACTCGTACGTAACGTTTCAAAGTGATCCTTGCGATCCTACTGAATATACGTTTGATTTGATAACCACATCATCATCACCTGTCTATAATAATGCTTTATTTTAGTTATTTACTTATTTTGATTACAAAGAAGTTACAATTTCTATTCCGCGAAAACCAGCCTCTAACAATCATTGACCTTCCATATCAAATTTTCCAAATTGAGTGTAATCAGAATTAGATAATGTTAATTTCTTTAATTTCCTATCACGTTTCGTCAAACCTTGAGACCGTCTAAGTGTACCTAGTTAGCAGCCTTTTTAACGTGTCACAAATAGAAGAATCATGAGCCATAAAGAATGTGCCATGAAATCTACATGCCTATTAGGTATCTCCAATTGGGTTTATTACATTATAAGTTTCATCGGATACAGTGAGTATACGTAAAATCATATATATATTATAAGCTTTTATATAAGTAGCAAGAGCGAACTAAATAATTTTTTATGCCCATCAACATGGTAGAAGTTTCCATCTGCCTTTTCTTAGTTATAAATCTTTGAGGATGTATTGCTGGCACCACAACCCTGCTTTTTGCAAAAGTAAGCATGCATCGGTGCTGCTAAAATAGCTAATAAGTTACACAGGGTCTTTTTAGGGTTCCGTAGCCAAATGGCAAAAACGGAACCCTTATAGATTCGTCATGTCTGTCTGTCTGTCTGTCTGTCTGTCTGTCTGTCTGTCTGTCTGTCCGTCCGTATGTCACAGCCATTTTTCTCCGAAACCGTAAAAGCTAGACTGATGAAACTTGGCAAGTAGATGTATTCTGTGAACCGCATTAAGATTTTTACACAAAAATAGAAAAAAAACTATAAATTTTGGGGGTCCCCATACATGAAACTGAAACTCAAAAATTTTTTTGGGGTATCTATGAATAGGTCTTCAAAAATGATGTTGAGGTTTCTAATATTGTTTTTTTCTAAACTGAATAGTTTGCGCGAGAGACACTTCCAAAGTGGAAAAAAGTTGGTCCCCCCCCCTCTAACTTCTAAAATAAGTGACTAATAAAGCTAAAAAAAATAAATGTTGTACATTACTATGGAAACTTCCAACGATATTTGGTTTGAACGAGATCTAGTCAGTAGTTTTTTTTTTATGCGTCATAAATCGTAAACCGCAATTTACCTTTCGACGAACTACTAGATCTTCTAGAACTCTTGTTATATTACTTACTGCTACGGAACCCTTCATGGGCGAGTCCGACTCGCACTTGGCCGCTTTTTTTTGAGAAGGGCGGTGATGCCCAGCCGTAACCATACGTGAGCTAGGAAAAAGTCGGGCAAGGTGTAATGACCTCGATTTAGAAGAAAACCAACTGCATATTTAGTTTTTTCAAAAATCTTTTGCTACACCATATAGATTTCAAATTTCCTGCTTTGTCTTCTTGCAAAATAAATGTCCATGTCTTTGTCTTTGCATTTTTTAATGTCTATGTCTTTGCGCTTCTGACTAATGACAAACCATTCACCAAACCTTTATAGTGCATGCTATGAATAAGCTTTTCACGAAATATTATGTTCATTAATATTTCTCTAAATAAATGTTCATTATTTCAATACAAAGTCTGAATTTTGTCGGAATTTACGCTGGTGAAATGTCCATGCAAATCCGGATTAAACGTTGCTGCACAAACATTTGGATTGAATGACAGTATATGGAATGTACCCTTACATTCGATACTGGGAATCGGGACAAAACCAGTTAGCTCGACGCTAATGAGATGCGAGAAAGGCTTTTACTATCAATGCCTATTTGTCGTTTTGCACCCAAATTAATAAGGCCAGTCGGGTCGACTGTGAAACGGGGAGGTCTGGAAACTTTTTACTTGTTCCAACTTCTGAATACTTTCGACATTATTTTTTTCTGCTAACTTAAACCGAGGGTCAAGCGAAGCATCATCCACCTCTTTGAGTAGGTGCTCTACATTAATGATTAAATTCTTTATTCAGACAACTATCAAGTCCATTGTGTTAGTAAAAAAAACAAAAAAAAGTAGGCTAGTAATTTATAACTAGGTAGTAACGATTTAGTCCTCTGGATTAGTCTCCAAACCAGAGGACAATTTTGTTTTTCAGCAATCACTTTTAGGATATGGCCGAAAAGTAAAATCTGATGCATTCAATGTAACTATTAATAATAAAATAAAGAAAGCCTTTTATGCCTTGCATTTTAAACATGATTTAACAGTAGAATTTATTACTATTAAAATTGGTTTTGATTATTTATTTAATGATAAATAAATTTCATCACGACGCGCGCGCGCTAGTAGAAATAAAACAGAGATATCAAAACATAAATTTATGAGATCACACATGATAATAATATAATATACATCAAATAACAGACAACCTCAAACCAAATTAATCAATTTTAAGATCCTTGTCGTCTAGACAGTTTGTTCAAATGAAGGAACTCCATGCCGAACCAAATTACTCTCAATATTGCCACTGGAAGTGAAATACTTTAGCAATCGACCAATATTAACTCCTTATGAATGAAAGTCTCAAGTTATTCGAGATGATTGCGAAATGGAACTCGAGTAGGTAATCCATTTCTATCGCTTGAGTATTTACTCCGCTCTGGAAATAGTTGGTCTTTGGAGTGAGGGAGCGCACTCCAAAGACCAACTATTTCCAGAGCGGAGTTACATTCTGGTTTATGAGCATTTCCTGAAGCAGATCTCATCGGACCTTATCTAATAAGTAGGTACCATGTTGTTAATTTTAATATCTAAGCTTTCCTTTTTATGTATTTACGCCAACGCCATTCTTACCTCTAAGGTTGGCAGGTAGAAAATGCTTAAATTTTGTACATAAATTTAAGTTTTTTGTGCAATAAAGAGTTAAATAAATAAATGAGCCGGTGCATCTCGAACTTTGATTTAGCAGTAAATGATAATTCACCACAGTTCTATAACTTTGCTGATTTTGTGAGTGACATTGATAGAACTCATTGGAGCGTGACCCAATTAGCCGAAGTATATTACTGAACAGGTATTCGTCGGCGAAAATGGAAATTTAGTGCACGCATAGTCTGAACTAAATTCACATGAATTTAGTAGAATATGGGTTAAACCCTATTTCGTTTGAAGCAGCCATGAATGTGATGTTACACAAAACATTTCTCAAAAAATAAAAATTAGTCGAGATTCTGGAAATTAAGATAGAAAAACTGGAATTTTCTCGCATTTGAGACCTTGTACCGTTAGTCGTAAGCCACGAAAGTAGCGGCTATGTTGGGAAGTTTCATTTAGCGACACCATGTTTGACTCTTCTCTCGTAAGTAATACCTAGAGTTAGACAAGTATCTTATACCTCGACTTTCAGGGAAGGTGAAGCGACGGCATCTCCGTACTGATCTCTGATGAAGATGGGGAGAGCGACCTTTACAGCGGGGTGGGCCGGCATCGAGGGGCCCCTGATCTCGCACTTGAAGGGGTCCACCCGAGGAGTGGGAGCCAGCCAGCACGCCAAGCGGCCCCCTGCCGTGTTCTCATCGCCGGCTATGAAATCCATCAGGAACTGCCGCTCGGTGGACACACACCTGTAGACAATAGAGACGAGAACTTTAGAAGGTATTTATATACTCCATTTCTATTTTTCAATAGCGTAGATGACCAGATAACAATTATTATAGAGTGACAACACAACGTAAAATACAACACAAAGGGCAAAAAGAATAGACTGACTACAATAGCAGTAGTGTGAAAGAAAATTTATATACAAGTTTACAAAATTAACAAAATGAAACAGTTGAACAATCTGCAGACCGTCGCGTAAAATCTATAGATACCTAGCTCAACTGATTCAAATCACTATCCACTAAGAGTTTGCTTTAGACGCTGGCTACATTGCCATCATGTCAATGCTGAAACGCTGCATTAGAACAGAACATAGAGCCTTTTAAAAATGTTTTATCAAACGCATATTCAATAAGAAAACAGCCCTTTGCATCTAGATGACTTATATGTATAGCGTTAGGGGCAACTGTTTTTTCTCATGCCATACGACTAAGCTGTCAGGATGGTATAGGTGCCGGGCAAGCCTACTACATCTAAAAATTCTGTCACAGGCACTATAGCGTCCCGTATATAGATCCCTAGAATACAATTACGTGGTTCCCGTTATATGTTTATATTTTTTTATGCATTATATCAAAACGGTATTAATGTAGAGATGATAAATGTGACCTCAATGTTAATATAGTATGTACCTAAGGTATTATTCGTAGAGAGCTGACGTATATAACAGTAGGTACCTTTTATCTTGTATCAATAGGCAGAAACAACAGCCTATTGATCAATAACTATAACAATAGGATGCCAATCACTTTCGGAATACGGTTGAAGGAGACTAAAATGTAATACCTAAATACATTTTTACAATAATAATATTGTGTAAGTACCTCCACTTCACCAAATCACAGAGCAATACACACGCTTGTATTCCCATAAATCTTTAGTTAATAAAAAAATACCTTATACAAAAAAAAGATGTAAGCTAAGAAAGACTCTAAGTACGTAGATTATAATAATAATTTCCTTCGGAGCATAAAGAACGCGGACTAGTTAAAGTAGCTGGATAAGAATTCAAAGGTATTAAACTAGGTATTCACTCGAGGAAAAGAAATATGACGAAGGAATTTAATATGTTGCGAATACCTAAGACAGAAGCTACAAAAGCGCTCGCACTTTGTAGAAGAGCTGCAAAATAATCTGCATATTTTATTTAAAGCAACAGACTGGTATTTAATTATCCAAATTAAATACCTAGATAAAATGGAGTTGCTCACTCCTCCCCAACAAAGCTTTAATCAATAAGGCTTATTGGAAAGCACACGTTAGAGCAAATGAAAGCTCGACGCAACAAATCCCATTGAGCGTAGTGAAACCAGATTTTTAATTAACGAACGAAAATAAAATGTGCTGAAAAAAGATGGATGAACGGTGTGGCTAAAAGAGTGAAGTGAATACCGAGATGACGGCTGACAGAGAACATGTTGTGCCGACCACACATAAACTGGGATAAAGTCAAGAAGAAGAAGTAGAAGCTCTGCATCGTGAATGTCACCCCCTTAGGATTAACGTCGGATTCGTTCGATTAACTTCATTTCATTTAAGCCTGAAAAAAGGCTGCAACCTGCAACGGGAGAACTTTTTTTTTACATTCAACAAATAGGGCTGCACATTCACATCTCAATAATTCGTTTTATTGTTCGATGTACAAAAGGTATAGAGTGCAAAATACAAGTGTAGGTACCTAGCTACCTATTAGCTTTGATTATTTGGTAAACATACATTTCAAAATTAAAAATTGAAAGAATCAGTGATACAATAAGAAGAAAAATAAAATATTAACGTTACCTCCTTATAAACTTAATGTTGTTTATGCAAGATGATCAGAAAAAGTAGTGTGAGTATGATGTGAGCGAGTGTGTAAGTTGTTGGTACACAGTAGGTCATTCTTGTGCACCCTGCAGCAGCGAGCGGAGACCGACATTTGCCGAGCCTGGCGCGTAGTGACGCTCTTTTCAATCAATACGATTTAATATCGATAGTTTTTACTAATGTAGGGTGTGGCATGTTTTTTCTCGCAATAGCTTCACAAAATAAAATAAAATTGGTTTCGTTTATTTATAATTACCAACTGGGTTTCGAATATCAATTTAATAGAAAAAATATTGTTTTGCTAATGATTGAAGAATCCCTACTTACATTCTTTAGGATGTAAATGGTAAAAATTTACCTTCAACCCAAGCTGATTAGAAAGGGTAGGTAATTAGAGTAGACAAAGGTTTAGCATTAGTTTAGAGTTGGCTCTTATGTAGGTAATTACTAATTAGGGTTCAAGCTTAACAAATAATAATTTAACGCAAATAACTGTTTTAGTATCAATGCCTAATAAATAACGCATCGGATAAGTATTTCATAGATAATTGGTAACTAACGCCATAACGTGTTAACAACGGAACCTAATTAAACAAGGAATCGAACTGTAATTAGCGTACGCCAATTTACAAATTATAGCATCATCGATGTGTATAATTACAGTAGCGTAGTGACAGCACTAGTGAACTCTGCGCGGTGTCCGGGCGAGTATCTGCCGCTCCGCTCTCCGCCCTCTCTCGGGCCTGCCTCTGCCTGGCCGCTGCCCGCGCCCGCCCGCCTCACCAGTCGTTGCAAGACCCTCGCGCGGAATGCCCGCACGCGTCGGGAGCGGCACCATGTCGCGTCTCATCACGTTATTCGCACTAGTTGCGCTTGTTTCCATAACAGCAGCCGAACATAATGCTAGCCGCGGTATTTGTATTTTGGACTACTGTGACTGTTCGGACGCCATACACCCCGCCTGGATCACCATCAACTGCACTGTACCGAAGGACACGGTATGTCATTTGTTTATTATCTGCTATTTTCAAAGGCGTATTTCATTCTCTTTTGTTTTCAATAATAGAACCGTATCGTTCTGGCCGAATTTAAGTACAATGATAAATCTGATATTAGTTTAATCTATGGGTCTCGATGAGAAACAAAAAATGTGATTTGTGTAAAGTAATCTTTTTGTACGGAAGGACTGTTTATTTAAATTCAAAGCATGTCGATACTCGTTTCATGTATTTTTTAAGACGAAAGTTTAATAAAACACAAGAAACTAGAGGTGGGCAACAAGCAACAGTTCTAAAATAGCTTCGGGCAAATACCGACGCATTTCAACAAATTGCTTTGATTTTATTTGGAGATAGCTCTTTCATTTAATTTTGATATGGGTGCTTTACAGGTAGATTAATTATTTAGGCTACTGGTTTTAATTGAACTAGTGATACGTTTTACTTCTAACAAGGATGATTATTTTTAGATCATGACAATAAATAAGGGTGTTGTTTACGTCAAAAAGATCAAGTGTCTGTCTGTTTGTCTATGGCCTCGTGTACCAGTTCCAAAACGAATGCTCCGATTACAATGCTGTTTTTTTTAAAAAAGCTGATTAGTATTTTTGGGTTTAATCTGTCAAAGCTGATGATTTTTGTAAACTTAGGGGTTTTTAATTTTTACTTTAACATTTTAGGTATTGAACGTACCGAACTTTAGAATCTGGCTAGATTACGGAATGCCTTGGTTCAATGAATGCAAAGCATTTAACTCGCCCAGGCGACCTACCTCAGTAAACGAGATAGCTAAGGTTGGTTACGAATTTTAGGGTAGGAGTTTATTGATGCTAGGTACCTCACCTTAATAAACATTGTAATCATTTAAAATTTATAACCTGTGTGTGATCAATGATCAACCACACCCTTTAAACCGAACAAAGGTTAAAACAACCGTTAAAATATTTGAATGTCTGTAATTAGTCTATGTTATCTATGGTTTCATGATCAGTATCATCAGTATCAAAGTTCACTGCTGTTATCTATGGTTTAAATTTTTGATGGTCTGTAACATTTTATGCATATGTATGTCTCAAATTCACTGGATATCATTAGAACCCTGTGTGGAGACTTTGGGGGATGGATTCATTTAACTTATCGACATTACCAGAGAATTAAAGATTATAAAGTTTTACACAAAAAAAGCCGTATTCCGAAGGCCGATGAGACTTTACCCTGCTTTTTATAATAAGTTAGTATGACCCACATTGTTGATGACATCCGTAACTTTAAACTGTTAATTTAAAATATATGTTGAACCATTACGTCTGCCGATAACTTAAGACTTTTTTATTTATTTATCGAGAGTGTACTCGAAGCATAGACTCTCTGAAACTCATTTCTGAGCTCTCAATGGAGGCGAAATCACGAAAAGCAGCTGGGGCGTCGCTAGCTCGCAAAGCTTTGTGAACGTTGATAAAAGTAATTGTAATATGAAACTTATGAAAGCCCAGCCCTCTGTCGTGGCTAGAATTAAGTGGGCTTTTTATAATAGCTTAATAGTAAGCTATTTTATTTCTCATTAAAAGGAGACGGTTATGATATAAGCTATTCGAAAATGGCTTAGCGCTTATAAAAAGAGTTAGACGCTGCGACGACGCATTTGCATTACTTAGGCCTATAATCATGAACTCGAAATACTGTCGAGAAATGATTGGATAGTACACAGTTTGATTCTATTGGTAAAATCGCGAGGAAACCGGTAGAACCTAAAAATCTCGAAAATATGTGTCAAGCACGTAAGGAGCCTCTTTGAGGCGCACTTAAAATCCTTTCACCACACTTGGTTCGAAAGAAGCAGTGCTATGATAAGAAGAAGACTGATAAAATTGATACATCATATAATACTTGGGTTGCTTTATCAATGGATTAGGCTATTGTAAATACAGATCACCATAACTTCTACTCTTCAGTTGTAAATCTTAACTTCCATTACCACCAAAAAAGAAGCTGTTCTCACTTCTACTTGTCACTTGGAGTTGTCTAACTGCTCATAGTAACTTATCTACGCAACATAAGTTACTGATTCAATTCTAATTCCGATTAGGTTAGTAGAGATGTCGAGGCAAGTGGCTGTTACCCTGTTACCCCACTATGCGAGCTCGATAAACTTAGTGTGGGGAAGAGCTTATCTGAATTAGGCTGCCTGTTACTATGTATGTAACATAAGTGATAACGATTGATTATTTGGTTCTTCTGTGAAACGTACTTAAGATTATTTAAAACATATTACGTTTTACCTACTATCAGTAATCAATATGCGAAAATTATCAGCATATATACCAATAAGATTCATGTAAAAAAAATAGGGAGCACCGGCTTACTTAGCAATTATTTAAATACATGCATAAAAAACTCAATCCTGTTTCCCATAGAGACCCCTAGGACCTCCTCCTAGAGACTTAGAATTTCTAGCCTTCTCAAAAGCTCCATGCCTAAAATTGTTTTCCCCTTAAACTCCGCTAAAGATGTACGTTTCCCTAATCATTAACCCAACTGCACTCTTACCTACATAATTTTTATAAAACACTTATTATTCTTTCACTTCTATATATTTAGCAAACTATTATTGCGAAAAAGAGGAATACAAGGTTGCAAATTTCACCATCCCTAGTTTCGTAGTACCTATGTATGTATAATAATAATGAGGTCTGAGAGGGCGTGTGTTGCCGGTACTTGGCGGTCAGCTACCGAATCTGTAAGTGTACCGGTCGATCCCCCCAGCTATTTACAGTCATAACCTCGATAGTACAATTCTCGCCCACCTCACAAATAGTTGAACTCACTGCTCTCAGAAATATTCCTAGTTCATTGGGCTGTAACAATGTATTTCTAGAAACCGTACAATTAGGGGTAGATGAACGTTTTAAAGTGTTTATTCATTTATTTAAAACTATCTTTAGTCAAGGTTACAATTAATATTACAAAGTCTTTTTAAATATCCTTTAGTTAGTGGTGAATTAACAATAACCAATGTTTTTCTTCTATTTGATTCTATAAAAAATATGACTCAATTGATAAGCAGTTTTGTTTACACAATAGGAATTATGTAGGTATGCATAGTGGTATGTAGGTAGGAGTTCAGAAAATGATTTTTAAATACGAGAGAGAACGTACAGTAAATACCTTTTTAAAATAAACAACAAGCATCAAAGAGAAAACATTTTTTAACAGTCTCTCCAATTTTCCGGAAACCAGATTGAGCAAATAAAAGCTGAATGTAATTTTTCCAGTAGTTAAAATCCACGTATGTAACAAGACTCGGTACTCAATCAAAATAAAAACGTGTTTTTGTTGAAACGTTGGAGCTACTCAATTTACAAATGATTGATCATTTATTTGAGCAATTTGAATACATTTTTAGTTACTGATGAAATCTGTCACATCAATTTTAATCAGGTATATATGTACATCGAATGCAGGGACTAAGTACTAGATATACTAGGCTCTGTCTATTACGTGTCAAAGATCTTGAAGTCGTGACGCTCAATTTTCGTGAAACTTTCTCATATTTGTTGAAATCCAACAAATCAAAAACGGTCCAGCCATTCTTGAATTCTCGTAAATGGTGTTACACAATTTAGGACTTTCTTTTATAATAGATATCATTTAGTAAATCCTTTTTTATCTCAGCGTAGTTCACAGTATTGCAAATTCCTGGAATACTCACTCAACGCGACTGTGCACAGGTATTCGTATCGGGTAGGCAACTAGGCAATCGGCTACATACGAATGGCCAGTTATGTCGAGAGCAATTCACCCGACAACAGCAACGGTGCCGCTTACCATGAACATCGCAATGTTACGTTCAAAGCAAGTATGCGTCCGAACTGATGCGTACAGGAAGTAAACAACATGTAGCATAGCGTACCCATTGTCTATCGCATTCACACAACAAACTGTTCGTGCATGCAGTTCGTTTCTTTACTCACCTCAAGAGATTATGACAATGATAGCACTTGCGCCTATTCTAATTTACATTTGCATCGGATTGCTGACATTGATCTTAAAATTTATTATAACGATACCTATATAAGAACTATATCATTACTCATTATAATTTGTCATCTTTTTTAACAGTTTTATTTATAAAAAAAATTAAAATGCTAAATAATAAATTCAAAGAAAAGCTTATGTGATTCTCTACTTGAAGCTTTATTACCAATTATTTAACAGGCAGCTAAATTACTTACAACTAAGACACCAAGACTAAATGACTTTTTCAAAATGTCTCCTAGCAAATCAATCAATACCGTTACCACCACCAACACAAAAAAAATAACCAAATCTTCGGATTCGGTGAGAAAATTTAATGATAAAAGCCGGTCTCTAGCACGCATCGAGAACGCATCGGGTAAAGTCGGCGGGAGCAACGGACAAACCATAAAAAAACGTAATGAGAGATCGTTTCCTGCGACGCACGCGGTCTCCACTCCACCATACGCATCGATGCATGTTTAGGCAGAGCTGTCATGACACGCGAACAATACAATCATCTCTTCCGCATGAAGATAATCATTTCATAATTCAAAAGGTGACTGAAATAGGTAAATCGCTATTGGTATGACAGATCTAACCTACAAGGCAGGACAGAGTTACAATCCTTGAACTGACCACAAAAGCGAACGAGAAACAGGTCGAGTATTGTATACAGTTATAATATGAACCTACTCATACATTTGGATTATTGTACCGAATGACAATTTAGTGATACAAGTACGAAGACATCAACATTTATTTTGCCGTGTCTAACATTTCGCAGGTCTATTTGTCGTATTATTCGTCGGTATCCCGAATCGCTACTAAAAGCGAAGGGATTTGTTTTAATCCGCTCTTGCCTAAAAAAACGCGTGAACTGCGGGTAATGCATTTTTCACTAAAATATCGGCTCCCGAACCACTCGCTCGTAGGATTACGGATTTTTACATTTTACTATTGCGTATCACGCGTCGCGCTGCATTAATGCAGCGACATGCACGCTCTATATATGATACTGCTAACATTTTGTAAAATATCCTTTGTGAGTGAGTCTAGAGACAATTATCAGGCAAATACAAATATGCATTCTTGGTAAAGGTTTTACTATTAAACTGAGTAGAGTATAAGTAAGTTTTGATATCTAAGTTAATAAGAAGCAAGCAGCTCAATGACTGGAATAAGGAATATTTTATGAAAGAAAATGCTCTGCATGACGAGAGTTGATTCGATAAGCGCAGCGCTTGAACTCAAACGTTGCAACTCCATTCAACAAGCAACTCAATGTAACTAACTATATTATACTATGCATCGAGTTGAAGATGAACTTCTATACTTTGGCAGTAAATAGTAAATAACAACTATAAACGGAAAACAGCTTCAGGTGTTTTATTTATGTTTTTCGCTGCCAATGTTGGTTCGCTGAGTTACTTTTTCTACAAAGAGACGGTTACTTTTGCGAATATAGCGTTCCGTTTCATGAAAATATATTAAGTTTAGGTAGTACATATATTAACCAGTAAATACTTAAGAAATATCTACCAAAATGAATTCATTTATTACCTACCTACCACAAATAGTTCGCAACGATTTCTTTTGCTTGCGGTTTAGTTATCATGACCGACGATGTAAATAACATTCAAATTCTTGAAGTTACAATATTCTGTATGATAGAAAGAAAGAGAAAAAGATTCCTTATTTACAAAAACATTAAAGTTATTCCTAATTGACAAAGCCTACTATGACATTAAAGAATATTTGACATAACTAATGACTAAATAAATAAAATAAAAATGTATAACTACGCACTAAACCTAACTTTGACTACTTTTAAGATCTTGACATTATCGTTTAATCTGTTTTACCAAGCTTATTAATTTAAAAATAAAGTAACAAACTATCTACATTATAATTCCTGGAATTTCTCAATCTATTATAATATATACGTACGTACCAACTACTGTGTATAAGCCTCGGCCTACCTCATTTTGCTTTACCCTATTCACAGGGTCCATGTGATACTGACTTACACCTAAGAACTATGTATGTACCTATACTATAAACTAAACCATGTGTATGCAATAAATGTATTGAGTATTGAGAGTATTGGAAATTTGAAAAAGCAGGCATACAAAGCGTATTAATTCTTCGTAGTGAAAATGAAGCAACATTTTGATTACCTGTTGGTTATAATACCGATCCAAAATTAGCAACTTATTTATTTTAATAAAAAATTGGTATGCACCACGTAACTGTCGTAATAAGGTTAGCATCGCTGCATGTTTTAGTTGGTTTATAAACAAATACCAACTAGCGGACGTGTAGCGAACACGTGCGGTATATATTATACAATGCGAATAGATACTTACCTGCCGGATTTCTGTCCGCGCTTTACAAAGGTTTCATTTAAAGTTTCAGTTATAAAACGGACTAGGTATAGCATTTCGACGTTAAACTATTTATAACACATTTGCTCGTAAAGGGTCTCTTATTTCACCAATTTGAACATCTTAATTTATGTCATTACGTACTTGTGCGTTACTGTAAAGTAAAACGCACGAGTTTCTTTTTAATAAGGTATGCACGGTTTATCAAGATGCTCCGCCTAAAACGACCGGTACTTTTTAAAATCTTAGTAAAGATTTTTTTTATGTCAGAAAAGAGAAAAGAACATTTTATGAATAAAATTAACTTTGGGAGATTAAATATAAAAAATATAATTTTACAAATTGTTCAAATTTAAATTACTTTAATAAGTGCAATAAAGTCCAAGTTTTATTTATTTTCTTGCAAATATGTTATGAAAACGTCGCATGACATACGTGCGCTTTAATAAAATTACAGACTCTGCTTTCGTGTAGCCTACGCCTACGGCTCAGGCTAGCATTATCGCCTCGGCTGTAATTTTTAACTTACCGCACTTATGTCATAGTGCCCAGATTCATTTATATTTTTTTGTTTTAATATGTAAAGGAACCATTGTTCCGTTAACATTATAATCTGTTAAATCTATATTGTCAGAGGGGTGGAGTTTACGCACGTTCCCGCCCTTATTCAAGGGTCGCAAAATGAATTCGGGTACTCAAGGCTGATACGCCCGCTAAGATTCTGCCCTTTTTATACCTACATATAACTGACAACTTCGAATGTTCATGATTTCACGGCTTCCACTAAACAAAACGTTATATATGGTGTGGTCATTGTTACATCCTGAATAAATAAATCCATCAAACCAAGATAAAAAATCTAGACATTTGATACTAAAGGTGAGCGGCACTCTTTACAATCATCACGAAGAGTTTCAATTTAAATTGCAACGTAACCCTTTGAACTAAAGTAAACAACAGCCTGCAACAAATAAATGCTAGATTAAATGCAATACAAGCTTACAAACGTACGAAACAAACATCGTTAGTTTTCTATTGAATCGGGTCGGGTTTATATTCCAGGAATAGTCTAATATTAAATATGAGACGCTATAGCGATGTCATCGTCTACCACTATTGTCTAAAGTCTAACGAAACACGTTCTAAGAAAAACGCAATTTTATTTTCATTACTCATGCTTGATATTATGAATAAAAATAAGTGATTTGATACTCCAGATTGTCTTTGATAGAAGAGAAAGGAAGAGAAACAAATATTTAGGTCGATCCCACATTTATTATAGATAGAGGAATTTATTAATACCGTCCCGTTCTCTCAGTCTGATTAAAACTCACAAAGATTTTATTTGAATGAACTACAGCTAAGCCGAATTTACACTACGAAACAAGTTTAATGCACGATGAAATTAATTTCATAGCACGACTTTCAGTACATACCTGTAAAACAAGTTTAATTAAAAATAATAGTGTTGCAATCCGCATTATGTTTGTGTTCATGGCTCCGCCAACATCAAAGCTTTATTTTGCATTGTAAAATGTTGTCATACAGATTTTATTGTATAAAATTGAGTAATTATTTTTATCAGATGGCTTGACATCGCGACTAAAAATACAAACACATTTCCTATCTGCGCAGACACTTTCGCAAAACTAATTTCGCATCAGGTATATACAATGATTTTAATTGTATGATACTAGTTTTATCCAATGTCATGAAATCGATACATGCTCTGTAAAAGATGACATGTGAAATTGTTGATGCAATTAATGTCACAGAACTACTTTCATGCCACTTGTTTCTTGATGTAAATTCTGCTTTATGCTTTTACATAATTATTATACCGACCTGAACTACAAGTTAAAATATAATCAATAATGTGGGTATCAACCGTGCTAGTAGGGAACAAAAACGTATTGCTGTTTCTGTTTTTATTTTCTGCTATTTTTTAACTCAACATACAGACATAGTTTAAAAAGCAGCTTCAAACGAGAATAAAATTTGCACATGTAAAACATAAATTCAACATTTCTAATTGAATATAGTTGCACTAGCAGGTCTCTGCGTATTTTCTGAAAAACTTCCGTGTTTTCATGGAGAGATTGAATTTTGTTTGAAAATATCAAAAAAAATACTCAGACTCATTTCCTAATAGACTCGCCATCCTATTACGCCCACACAACACAAAGGAGCCATCTTAATTACCACTAAACTGAACATTCTACATTACATTTCTCGTACTGTATTTCGACGAGTCCCGTTTTATAATTTTGTAAGTCCGTTGCTTCGTGTGCATACAAGTAAAACCATCCTGTGGTATATCCTGTATTTCTACTCTGCAGACAAATCGTTGCTACAACCCTTAGGCGCACCCGAATCCGGCACTTCCATCAACTTCGTGATTTTTTAGATTGGTCTCTGAGATTTCACTAAATAATTGACACCTTTATGACTTTGATCTGTCAGTGCTGATATATTATTTCCAGCATTCGCTGATCTCTGTACAAATCGAGCGTTGTTTAATATCCTTAAACGCTGTGATCTCTGGCTCGACTCACCTCTTTTATTGAGCCTCAATTAGTCAGATTTGAGTTGCGTGGCGTGAACACGTGACCAAGAAAATTTTGCTGTTAGAATCTTAGTCTTATGTGTTGAGTTTAGAGTATAAATTACTATAAAATAGGCCAGATGTGCCTCGTTGAGTGTGTCGGGCCACGCACAATAAAGGGTTTCAGTCACCAGTTTAGCAATCGAAGAAACGACCAACCAAGATCACAGAAATATTTGAGTTGGATTATATTGTATTGCACATGTAGCGCCCGATTGATTATCAATATTTGTTATGCCAATAAAATGTTTAATTCATGGGGATGATATAAAATCGTGGGGTGTACATACAGGTATTTGTAGTTCATCAAAGGGTAAGAGGACATTGTTAGTCTTTATAACCGTTTAATAAATGTTTCGTTATTGCACGATTTTATCCGAATCGCATTTTTTCTAACAAAACGCTATTGTGGTCGATCTCTGCCGAATACTTTATTCCTGTTACGATTTTAAAATGTATTTTGTAGCAGAATTTTTGAACGTAGAAAATGAAAGCGCTTCCGGTTTCCAGATCCATCTCCGCCATTTTCCTGTTGTTTCTTTCAAGCGTCGTGTATTTCAATAAGGAAATAATAAAACGCCTTGGAAGAATGATGTCGAATATTGTTTATAATGTAACTTTGAACTAAGTTTTAGTTCTTAACACAGAATACCTAGTAAAGCTTGTTCTTTAAGAAAGTACATAACAAAGGCGAGTCTTTTCTGTTTTGTGCCATAAAATAATACGTTACTTACATTTTAAATCACAGTTTCTGGTCACTGTAGACTAAATTCTAGATTGCCTAAGATATTATTTTTCTAGTGTCAAAGGTGCACACTATGCAGCATGAAAATGTTTCCCTCTCAAGGCAAAATCCGTGGCCTAATTAAGGTCATATCTCGTGCAGGTGCTAAGGGCACAAGGGACAAAAGAGTAAATGAGGACTGGGAATGAGCTCCACAAACCCATTCAGTCCGAGAGGTGTCTTGGTTCCAGAGCATATTATCTTCAGTGCTGTAATCATCGCTGATTGCAAGACACATTTATCATTATTCGGCTTGTTTTAGGTATTCATTTTTACTTGAAATATGTATCTTATGACAATATTACCGATCTCTGTGAGCGAGGTCGACTCATTCGCAAAACAGTTATTGAATTTTTCCAACTACAATTTCCTTCATGTCAGGTACCGATGTTGAAGCAAACTTCCTTCCTACAAGCGAGATCCTGTTGAGAACATCTTACAAGAAAATGTTTCACTACATGGTCGCGACTTTAACATTTCTGATTATAAGTTACATCCACTTGGCTAGGAACGGGAAACGTTTGCTTAGTTGCAGTTTTCAATATTATGTCAAGAATAATAGCAGTAGGTAGTTTTCAATTATAGCAAAAAGTAGTAGGCTTGAGATCAAAAAAAAAAACAAAAAAACATATTGAAATGAAATGTTGTTACCTACTTCTTCAAATATACCTATAATTTTCTTATACAATATAAAAATAAATTTCATTTATAAATTACTTTATTGACATCTAGTTGATGGAACAAGTATAATATATGAACCACCTGATGTTAAGTGGCATATAACAGTCACTCACGTCAGGAACGTGTCCTACGATGCACTGTCCTGCGTCCATAAATTTGAGGCATACAGATATTCAGCCTCACGGGCCAGTAATTTCAACCCACACCCTTTAAACCGAAACAAAGCAATGCTGTTTCACAGTAGAAATAGGCATGATGGCAGTGCTTCCCCGGACGAGCCATTCACAAAGAGCACTACTACAAAAAAAAAATTGCAAATTGGTGAAATCGATCCGTGTGACTGTACTCTGTATCTATGAGATCGCACCCATCCATTGTTCTGTTGTATTATGTTAATCAATGAATATGGTTGTTTCTACGTCTTCCGTCGGTAATCCTACAAGCAGAACCGATCACAGTTAGGTATTTAGCTGAAGTAAATACGGTCTACTAACTTCTCAGAAGCGGCATTAGTACACAACAACTAGGACTAAATACAAACTGATACATACTATGTGACACAAGTTAAACAGTTGTTAATCTACTCTCGATGAAACAGGTTTAGCGGGGATTAAAACTAGAACCACTGACTAGGTATACGTTTACATTGACATATTTTATATAATCGTGAAATGCAGACATTTGATTACGATAAATACATTACCTATTTATTATAAAAATATTATAAGCGTATGTTATGTTCCAACATATACACTAATCTTAATCATATACAAATACCTTGTGTTCAAGGAAACACTGGGTCATTCAATTTTTCAAATAACAATGATAGAGTCAGAGTGTCGTGTCGTGACAATAGCAAGAAAGATAACAAGGTACGATATCAAGATTGTATTTCCGTTCCTAATTCTGTTTCCTAACGTATAATTATGATGATTTACAGACAGATTATGATTATTATGGTCAAAGTGATGATGAGTTTTGATCATGACATGAGTCATAAAAAGAAAAGGGATTCTGAATCCCTAAAAGATTCTCGCGTTGTTTGTCGTTCCACAGCTGTTATGCACTGGCATGGTTCGAGCATCGTTTCACTCCGGAGGTCAGCGGTCTCGTGAGCTCATTCCGCTGTAGAACCTTCTCACGAGTTTTTGATTCCGCGCTTATAGACAACACTATAGAGCCAAGGGGCTGACTACCTGAAATTTGGGTGCGCTCGAATTCGTTTCCATAAAAAACTATTTGACAACATATTTGACCAATTTCTACTAAAAGCTATAAACGTCTATTCAATCTTTTACAATAAATACGAGATACGTATTTCACCAATCAACAATGGTAAACTTAGTTTGGTAATAATCTCGTTTCCAATGCTGACACCCTTAAATGGTGAAGAACAAGTTGCAAAACTCAAGTTGCACTGGCTGAGTCAGCAGGTAACAAGTACCTACGCAATACAAGGGCAAACATGTGAACTTTACCAACGCTCAATGAAATTTCACAACGATTGTAGGTATTAAGATGATAGCAAGGTTTTTGGCATCATTATTCAGTAGCCTGTGACGGCAGGACTAGAGAATACAATCCCGGGATCCCGAATCTCGGGATCCCGGGATCCCGACCGTTTTCTGGCCCCGATAATCCCGGGACTGTACTTGGCTAATCTCGGGATTTTCGGGATTGCCACAAACAAGTAGTTTGTATTCCATAGTCCGTTGCGCCTTGAAAATAGCCTTGCCTAGATTATTTTAATACATTACGACAAAAAGCAACTCGTACAATACGTAGGTACCCACTATTTACTACACAGGTACAGTCCTAATAATATGTTTGTCGTAGAACTTAGAAGGGACTTCCCCACTCGGAAATTCCTTATGTTGGCAATAAACTACGAAGCAGGCTCGGAAGTCAAACATTGGATGCTTTGATATTTCTGCGATTATTTTTTCGAAATTCTAAATACGTAGTTATTTTGTGCTGTTTTTTAATTTCTTGTAAAAGTATAGTATTTTTTGGTTTGTGTTTTTTCTTTTCTTATGATTATTTTGATTTGTGTTGTGCAAAGACATTTTTTTATAATTACTACTCGTGTTTTTTTATTTTAGCCCAATTAGAAACCACTTAGTCTAATCCCGGGATAGGCCCGGGATCCCGGGAAAAGGCTTCAAAAATCCCGTAAGCCCGGGATTGAAAAACATGCTCGGGATTGTATTCTCTAGGCAGGACAGACCCGGGAAATTTAATAAATCAAGCAAGCCGTAAGACCCCAATTGGCGTTTAGGCGAGACACGCGGTGTCTGTCTGTTAGTTGGTAAGATGATGTCGTGTTTATTTTTATTTCGTATCGCGTACACTCAACCGGACGTGTTATTTCTTAAAATTTTTTGACATGAACATTATGTATACCTACAGTAATAACTACGGAAGGTCTTTGCCCTGCAGTGGGGCACTAGAGGATCCTCATTATAATAATGTTGTAACTGGCAACAATGACCCAAAACGTGCACAAAGCATTTGACCAATTACTATCTTTTTATTTTCGAATGAGGTAGGTAGGTACGGTAAGTAAAGTGCTTTGTTCGAGTTATCTTTGTGAGTCATTCATTATCTGTGGACTTGAACGCGAACAGTGCGATAACAACAAGTACTAAGTTCTAATAAATAACTATTTTCTGGAGCGTTATGTCCGAGAAGCTGGAAAGGAAATATCCGTTGTGACCGGTCGAGTGAGAACAATACACCAAAAGGTAGAAAGTGTACTAACAATCACTTTCATTATTGAGGGCTTCTACTTATTAATAGAAACAAAGGAATGGTCTGCCTTATAGTTGCGTAGATACTGGAGTAGTTTTACTCAATTTGAACGTAATTTAATCAACAACCCGTTTAACCCGTATCCGCTTGTTGAAACCCTCCGATTTTTGAAGACCACCGGGATGATTATAAATTGAAAGATTACAACACAACACTTCACAACAAAGGGGACGAAATACTATACGAATCAAACGTTAGCATCAAATGATACATGACTACGTAAACATAGATGATACCTATCAGTAAAACAAGGAATGCCATTTTAAAACTCAAACAAAATAGTTCCATAATCGTAATAATAGTTAATAAGGTACCTAAACCGTGCCGAGTTCTATTAAATTATTTTAGAAGCTTAGATGAGTAGTAATAGTAACATTGTTTTCTTGCTCGATTGTTTTCCACCTCTGCACTGTAATTGCAAAAATAAGCTCCCTTGTTTACTCGAGACGGACGTACTTTACTAGCATTAAAAGCAACAATATTAAACAGAGCCTTTTGCAAGAGCTTTAAATAACTATCGCTGTATTTTGCAATGGTAATCATGTTTCTTCATATAATCTGGCTTCCCGCGATAGATGAATTTGTAATTCCTATGTGGTATTTGTGTTTCAGAAATTGGACATCTTCAATCGGGACCTGCCCGAAACTACGATCGAGCTGTCAGTGTATGGTTCCGATGCGGTGATGTTTGGGCCGGGTGCTTTCTCCGGGATCGTGGACATGCGGCGGATCGCAATCAAAGGAGCTAATCTCGTCTTGTTTCGTCAATTCTCCGCCGTCAGCCTCAACCTTCTCAATCTCTACTTGGACGTCGAAGACTGTGGTACCTTACGATTTGAGAAAACCGCCTTTATGAGTCTAAAAGGTAAGTTCAATGAGACTATTTGCTTGCGTGTAATAAGTTGTGAAGGTTTTTTTTATATTTAGGTGGATGTTCAAATCTTTTAAGAAAACGACTTCTAAGGACAAATCTTCACATTACACGTATAACAATGCAACAATCTTTTAAACTAAATCATCATTACAAGTAACGCAGCAGTAGGAACGTAATACAATCTCTTTGCGTAACCGGTTTGGTAGTTGAGTAGTTGAGTAAGCCAACTTGGGTCTCCGGATGAGGCCTATTTATAGGGTCGCTGGCCAATTTCCATTGAGAATCATAATTTAAAGCAAAATTGTTAGGGTATTTGAATTCTGATTTTGTTGTATCAATATTTAAGCGCGAAAGATTATGCTATGCCATTTCACCAAAAGATGTGCTGTCCTCTGAGCAAATGTAGACTGCATTTGTCTCAATCGACGCGAAGACGTCAACAATTTTTTTCCCTAAGGGCGCTTGTACACGCTAAGAAAAAACGCCGGGCCTACCCAAGAATTCGTGTCGTAACAAGAAAATTACTGTGTACACGGCTCGCAGCGGTGCACGAAAAAAATCTTATCTGCGCAAGACAAGAATTTTGTCTTTTCCACACACGAAAACGCAACAACGTTCGCCGCGTCGTGTCTTGCGCAGATAAGATTTTTTTCGTGCACCGCTGCGAGCAGTGTACACAGTTATTTTCTAGTTACGACAAGAATTCTTGGGTAGACCCGGCATTTTTTCTTAGCGTGTACAAGCGCCCTAATGATAAAATCCTTGCGCTCATCTAAGCATTCTGCGGTGACGATCAGTGAAACGCTGCCAAATACCGCAGTCATATCTGACAGCGTTTCATTGATCGCCACCGCAGAACGCTTAGATGTAAGCAAGGCTTAAAGAGGTATAGCTAATCCCCTTAATTTTAGTTGATTTTATTTAGATTCGCGTTATTGTTTTTTTTTTATTAAACACTTTATATTATTGATTCACTGTCAATGCCTTGCCTTCGCCGCACCGCAATTTCAATTTGATCGCTAGGACAGTCTATTTTGTAGGCAGGAATACATTAAGCTCTGGCATTTAGTCTAGGTCATCTTCAGTCTGCTCTGGCTTCATCAAATCACGAGGGAAATCCATTCGGTAGGATCTATTGTGCGGCCCGCATAGAGAAACTGCTGTGGTAAATTGATAGGGTCGCTCTGTTTGGTTAACCTAACCAGAAGCGTGTGTCTCACACCGAATCATAGTTTTGATGCTAGACAAGTCACAATGTTCAGTCTGCTACTGGCATAAAAGTGTTTACTAAGAGCATATTTAAAGATGAAACTCTGGTATTAATATAGCAGCAACTCATATGATAATATTTTACAATTTGATCCAATTGCCAAATAAATTAGTAATCAAATTCAGTGCAACCAAACGTTACCTGCCTACGTACAAATAATGTTTACGTAGCATCGACGAAATTCAAATACTTTAGTGAATTGCGTACGATTCGAGCATATCCATTATGGAATTGAAAATTGCGAGCACTTCGTCGCATGCAAATAAAGCGCAAATGCACACAGTTTGGTAAAATTATTGCGGTTGAGGTATCATGTTTAATTACTCAATTTTTGTTACAACGTTTGGGATATCATATTATTGGAAATGTAGGTAGAGTAGGTACACGAGCATGTAGCTGAGTAAGTGAAAAAGGATACAAAGACTAGAAACGGTAAACATTAATTTTATTTCTACATAATCCTTATTAGCTAACCATATTTGGCCTTATATATAAAAATACATCTAAAGATAAACAGAGCTTAAGCTGTTGCTAAGCTTAAACTAGTGACAGCTAACTGCAATGATTAAATTTAAATTGTGTTTATAAACTTGGCTGAATATCTCGTTCATTTATTCTAGTTTTATTTAACAAATATGAACAACATAGAATGATGTTATCGTAACAGTGCCTCAGTCTGAACATGTGTAAAAAAGCTGTGTTTCGAACATTTGGATGACGCACAGTGAACGTGGCCGCTTCTTACTCACAAGCACAAAAAACAACACACGGTTCATTTTTTACTCATAAAACTCAAACAATTTAAGGATAAAAACGTCGCCTATACCGTCGCTTAAAAATACTAAGCATAGCGAGTAATTATTAGCGCACTAACAAATAACATTTTCTAGAAATCCCAAGTAAAATCTAATTATAATATTAAACATTACTCACTAACAACAATTGACTTTGAAATACGTATTCCTTTTACAATTATCCTAAAATTGTATAATTAAATAATTCTTAGAACTTATGCATAGGGCCTAGCGTTGTCTGCATTGGCGACAGAAGCGGTCAGAGACAGTCTTTATGCAGGAAGCATCATCACCCACCTCCCAAAATAAACAATATAACATGTTATTTCAACTCTAACGCGTACATTCCCTAGATGCTTAGAAACTAGATGTAAATTCGTTTCAGAACAGTTTTCATTCGAGTTAATAACAAGCGAACCTTCACATTTAAATATCAATACAACTAGGTATTACATTCTACAGTTTCTGCTAAATTTAGGACGTGACGGGAAAGCGTAAGCTATGATCAATAACAGCCACAGTATCTTTTTTATCAATATGGCTTTAATTACACAATGTTAGAATACAAACAGAAGAACGGGAAGAACAAATCTAAGTAACTAGCGGGATCAAGCTATTCGGTGTGTTGAAGTTTCGCAAGTGTAAGTACTTAAGTTTATCTGGGTGGTAGCGATGCAGCGGCGCGTCGTATCTCGATTCTGATGACTAACTCTAGACTATTTCTGAGTCCCCGCATTAGTACAGACATATACTATGTAGTCACGTAGCTTGAGCTTGTGTGTGTGCTGCGTTAATGGTAATACTACTTCTCGGTGTTCCAGTATAATTATGCTACCAGCATGACTGCTTATGCCTACTTATTACTGAATATGTAAATGTGATGTTATGGAACGCAAATATTTTAAGACTATTTTGCAGTGAATGTGATACCTAGTTGAATATAATAATAATAATACCTACTCGCTCTATCTCTTAGCTACCCACTAAAGAATTACAGCAATTTGATTGATCTAAAAATTTTTACAATGCCCCGAAAGTTAAAGAGCGAGATTTTTTTTATTTATTTATTTCTAAAAAAAAGCATTTATCTTATGATATAACATATTGTTGGTACAAACGAGGTCAACAAGAAATTTGCATACAATGTTCAAAATAAATATTCCCGGTACCAGCAATCTTCAGACTTTAATACATATTTTACAAAATATTTCTCTTTATAACAGATTAATTTTCAAAGAAGTCATAAAGTCGACCTACTTATTACTCCGCTCGCAGGTTTTAGAAGCAATTTTATTCTCGACGATATATCGACGACCGATATGCAATTTTTTCGCGATTAGATGAAGCCATCGAACGGTCTTTGAGTCTCGATAATGATACAACTTAATAATATAATGTTAGCCAATTTTATAGAATGGAGAAAGTTCTCAATTTTATGGTGTACTTTTTATGAAATACGCGATATTTTCGCTCATTGAAGTTCAATACGGTATTCCGCGTAATTCTATTTTTAATTAAAATATGATAATAAATTTTTTTTAATAAAATCTGTTTTTTATTTTCTATCTTTTTCTAGTAATGTAGATTGAAATGAAACGCCGCTTTTGGGATGTTTTTTTAAGTACCTACATACTTATGAACGCCATTATGTTTTAAGATTATTATTTTTCATACAAAATTACAAATTACTTACTTTTAAAACACAAGTATTTACAAAATTATAAATGCAGTGAGCTTGGTTATATTAAGATTAATTTGCAGAAAGACATAGGTATACCACAATAACAATATAATACGACCATATCAAATGAAATATTCGTCAACAATGAAGTAGACAGTAATTAGTAGTGTCCGAACGTGCTTCAACATCTATAAATACACCTGTTGTCGGACTCCGCATTACTTTCGACTCGCCAACCCAGGATAATGAGTCATGCATCGACAGTGATAGAGCTGTACAAAAGCTTTGATACGTGCGTCGTAAACAATACTTCATAATTAGTTTTGTCCGCAACGTTATGATATGATAGATGAGAGACAGATTTTGTTAAATAAATATTGTTGAAAATCCAAACAACACTATCTAGACCCAAATTAATCAGAGCTTGTACTAAGAGAACCAGTTAGCTGACATAGTACCATCTTTCAGTTTTTTTGTAAATACATTCTTAGAATACAATATAACACCCAGACAGAGAAGAAATATCCATGATCACCACACAAATATTTGTTCTTGGTGGGGATCGAACCCACAACCTAACAGCGCAGAAGGCAGAGCTACTACCAACTGAGCTGAGAGGCCAGTCAAAAGTTTATTAGTAATCATGTTATAAATGTTGTTTGCTTATTTTTGTTGTATGGTGATTTCAGGTCCTTTATCGGTGACGATACAGAACTGTGATACAGTGTCTGTCGATGGTCTAGCCTTTTCCTGGTTGTTGAGTATGGACGTGGCGAATGTGCGAGAACTATCTTTGGGCGAAGGATCCTTCACTCTAGAGCCTACTGCTGCGAACGTCGGGGAACATGGACCAGGCATGTCGGTTGGTATTTAAGTTGTATTTAAATTTACTTGAAATGGCAAAGCGAATGATAGCGTTGCTGCAAAAGCGAATTGTTAAAAGACCTAATCATTTTATAAGACCTGACGACACTGACTTTTTAATTACATATTTTCATACATTCTAGATTGAGTTGAAGAACACTACGGTTTCCGAGTTCGCCAAGTCGACATTTGGATCATCTCTGGCAAAGCTTCTAATGATCGGCGTGGACATCCATGCGATTCGAACGGGAGCATTCTCTGCAAACACTTACAACGTCGTGATCGCGATCAATTGCTCTATACATCTCATAGAAGAGGAAGCTTTTTCAGAAAATTCACTAATCAACTATCTGAACTTCAATGGATGCAAGATTCAACAAATCGATCAGAGAGCTTTGCGTTCGGCAATTGCTAATATAAACATAAGTCGAACTAGGTAACAACACACGTTTTAATATAATGAATATATCGTAGGCTTATTTTCAATTAAAATGTATTTATAGCTGTTATTATATCGATTTCAGGTTCGACAACATCCAGACCGGCGCAATCAATACGACTGTGGCTTCAATCGTCATCTTGGACAGTGAATTTCATAAATTCATGGAAAAAGGATTTGAATTAACATCTTGGAACAAACTACAAATGGAAAGAAACTCATTCGATGAACTACCCCCGAACGCCATATCTGCTCCCGGCGCCTCTATCCACGAGCTCGTGTTCAATGGAAACGAAATTGAAACCATGCATCCTGGAAGTCTTGCTTTTATTGGTAAAGCTGCTGCGACCCATAAAATACAATATTCTAGCAATTATTATGGCCAACAGTGCCATTGCAACGTAAGCCAATGGTTGGCCAAAGCACTGGGAGAGGTATCAGGCAAACCGTATGAATCTCAAAGCTACTGTACCGTTAATGAATTTTTCGCCAGGTGTTTCAATGTACCAGAACAGAATATGTTATTTAAGAAGTTTATGCAACAAGTTTGCTCAGAGAGTCCTGAAATAAAATGTGAGCAATTCACGGCAAAATCAAAAACAGGAATTATTGAAATAAAGAATCCAAGATTCCCTCATAAAAATATTGAAGCCGATACCTTATCAGACCGAGATAAGAAAGTTATAGGTATTGTCATCGTAACTTGTCTGTCTTGTGTAATAATAGCGCTGTTGGTCAGTTTGATCAGGTGGATGCGTCGCCGGGGATACTGTGTTCAAATAAAGAATGTTCTAATAACTTCCAATTCATGCGGATCTTTGTGTGGTCGCCTGTGCGTCTGCGGGACAAACTTGGGCCTCGATAATGCTAGATCTATTTCTCAGATGTCCGTAAATGAATATTCCGAGCGTCATCGATTGAATGAATCACGAGCTCAAGATCTAATCCAAGAATCAAGTTTTCAGGAACCTGATAGAACTACAATATCCACAGATAAGTTTACGCAGACATTACCAGAAGAGCTTACCAAAGAACTATTAGATAATTTGAAAGAAAAACTCGATAACCCTGAAAATTATGTCGAAGCTCGCGAAGCCATTGAACACTTATACGAACTCACGAAAATGACTGAAGAAGCACCACAAATAGTAGCAGTGACTCCAACTAATTCTGAAAACATTTACGAACTCCCATTTCAAACTACAACAGCTCGAGTAGGGCGCAACAACAAGAAAATGGTGAGCGTTGGGACGAAAGCACCATCTTTGGAACAACTCTTACCGCTATCCCCTTACTATAGACAAACCGCTTTGGCGCACGAATACTTTGAGCCTAAAGATTTAGCTGTTCATCTTTATGCTGAGATTGCAAACAGTGATAAAGAAAAGAGAACGCTGTTGGGGTCGATTCCAGACGTGATTGCTGAGCAAGCCGTGCCTCGAGGCCCGTACTTGCGCGCCGTTTTGCAGAACAACGTCTCTCCGTTCAACAGCCCTCACAAATCTACAGCTAGCGCGGTTAGTAGCCCACGATCAACGTCCACTATAAAATCGAATTCGTCCAATAGCTCGGCTAAAATGCTGAACCGACCGCTGCCGAAGAAGCCGTCTTTGGATCCGGGCGAGGGAACGTCGTTCAAGCCTGCATGAGAATTACAGTCGGGGCCGCCGTCGGCGTCGCTCCCTAAGATGAAGACCGGTCGCCGAGGCCAGCGCTACCGTCGGCGCCCCCAGGCCGCCTCCGCCAGCCAGGAGTTCTACGAAAACCTCGACCCGTGCGTCACGTGTTGACTATATGAAAATCACGGATTTTACCCGCAGACTGCGTTTATGCTTGATACTTTATATGCTGTGATATTAATTTTCTATTATATGTTATGTTATTAATAATTACGTTCTTCAAAGGTGAACGTTTCGTGATTGACACTGATGTGATTGACACTTGGTATGTTTATTAATTTACTTTGTAAATAATATTTTAATTTATAGCTAGAAATTTGCGTCCTGATTTCTCTACGTAACTATGCTTTGTTGGTGTGCTTTTATTATACCTATTTGCGATTCATGATTTAATTAGTGGTGAAATGAAATGTACACATCTTAGTGCACCTGATTGCACTTGGTGCCAAACCGATGAATTGTTATAGTATCTAAATAGCTTTCGAAGTATAAAAGTAGATGTTATCTGTCACAAGTAAAAAGTATAATGTAGAAGGTAGGTATTATGTATCTCTTTCTAAACCATCACAAGATATTTTTGAAACGGATAGTCCGTTTCAAAGTAGTAAGTGTTAGTGTACTAAGTTATTAAGAATCCCAAAGCTCACCACGTATTTCATTAGTATTAAAATACCGAGTGGAAGCATATAATGAAGTTGTGTGAATTAATAATGTGCCAATACAAAAACATACAAAATATATGGCAGGAGGCTCGTTAGATTTGTCTTACTTGATTTTAATAAGCCTCTCCTTCTATTCCCTGCAAATTGGGTACTACTATTATCACTTTATTGTATCAATTTGAATTTGATTAACAATAATGTAAAAAATGAAATGAAATGTATGGGGTAGGTTACGTAAAATTAAATCCATATTTGTTATGCGTAGTATTATGTATATTTGATAAATCAATACAATCCAAATACGGTTGTACCTTTCGACACTTTTCAATCAGTATAGGTACATAGGTTTTATCTTCAAAATTATTTATAAATATTGGAACTTAGATAATATTAATGTGTGTTATAATGTTCTCTACGTATAATACTTACTATATAATTAACATACTACTAGCAAAATAATAATTATAATTATGTACCTATTCGATTAATGATCAAGTTACCACTTTACAAGCTTTGCTCTGGCTAAATGGCGAATGACACTGAGTGAATGCCACCAATATGGTATATCTATTTATTTTACAATATTTAATGAATTTAGAATAAATAATGCCTAATTTCTATGTAAATAGTCATGCTTAGATCTTTTGAATAGTGTTGTTATTTTAGTAACTTTATCTAGTTCGTACGCGATTCTAATAGTAAATTCTACATGTTGTAAAACTTATAGTATATATATCATAGGGATGTAATTTTTATGTATATGCATATCATGTGATTCTATGATAATTTTTTAAATTAAAATCGTGCAGCCATATTCTGTAGTAGAGCTAAGTTTCAACTGAATTGCTAGTTTATTGATATTAAAAACTGTAGTGAAGTTAGGGCTGGTACCACGAATCGTGAAACCAGCCCTTTGTTAGGCAATTTAATTCTTGTCAAACCATAATTAATACATATAAACACTACCTTTTTATTCCAAAGGCAAGTGAGTCATTCTTAGCAAGTAATGTTAGCTAGTAGTAGTAGTAAAGTGTGGTTTGTTAGCTTTTATTCTAGTTGCGTCTATTCTATGATGTTGAAAAATACCGAATATTTATCAAATAAACGTTATGTTGGATGTGCTTTTGATTACCCTTACGACATTTAAACAATAGAAAGTTTAAGAATATGTAAGTTTCTGATCTTCTTTCTTTACAATTAAGAAGAGCAATGAGTCCTCAGTTTAGTTCTATTCAGTGCACTTTAAATGTGACTCTGTTTTTGTTGGCTCCGAGATGCTAAAACTTTAAAGTCCCGGGTCACGAGAGTCATGTTTTGATGTTACTTTTTGACAAGTAGATGTATGATGCTTCTTTAGACCAGACTTGGTGTTATTTACACACTATATTCTTCAATATTAGACACTCAACTTTGTGAAAATAAATGTTAGTTAATATTTAGAGTTCCACTATTTAATGCCATATTAAAGTAAATTAATATAATGTTCTTTCGAGAACACATAGTCATCGCCTCAGTTATACTATTTTGAATATTTTGGCCATCTTATGAGAATATCAAGATTACCTTTCACCTATTGGTCAGTCTAAAGGTTATAGCACATTATACCGGCACCGCAACAGCACCGCTCCAAACCAGCAATTAACTTGTCATTCAATTTAGAGCATTAAATCGTGTGTAGTATAATATATTTTATAATGTCAATATGAAAAAGCCAACGGCGGGCAGTCAGCGCGCTTGCCGCTACCACACAACTCGACTCGCAGCCCGCGTGCTGCAAGCGAGCGGACCTTGTGCGCACAGCGCGCCGACGGCATGCTTATTACGCGCCGACTCCGAGTCGGCAGCTAAAGCCAGGCGAGTGTTCAATCATAAATGCCATAATAACAATATTGAGTTCGCGGTGACAACAAGCTTGCACCTCGCGGCCACCGCGCGGACTGTGAGCTTACACGTCGCGGCCGGCGCGCGGACTGCGAGCTTGCACCTTGCGGACAACGCGTAGTTAGCGCGCTGGCAGCTAGCCGTAGTCTAAATTCGAGGCGAAGCCGTGCTGCAGCTGCGCAGTTGCGGTGCCGGTATAATGTGCTATAACCTTAAGAGTGTGTTGCTATCTATACATAAACTTCTAAAAAAGAATAAATCCATAAAGAGGAATTATTAATGGTTAACTTGTTGCATTAAGATCCCTAAATATTTCACGCTTGTGTTTGCGACGTCCATTATCGATGGTTAATCTCAAATTCACTTATTTCTTAACTATTTATAATTTTGAGTAGCTATTGTAAAGATTCGAGGGACTTCCTTTAAAGTGTTTACTTAGAATGTTATTGCAATCTTCTTGAATATGTATCGAATGATTCCCTTTCCCTAATAGAGGATTATAATATGTATAAATAAAAGAACTATTATTTGTAATTGTGAAATCGATGTTTAATAAATTATTAAATTCCATTTGTGTAAAGATGTTATTTAGAAAATAAATGTTGAATGTGGGTGTTTGGTTTCATTTATAATTCTACATGGTACAAATAAAGGTAACTAACATACTTAAACTAAATTGAGTATAAATAAAGCTAGGCCAGTACTGCATGTTCTAGGACATGTGTGTTTATACCTAGACTTAATCTGCATGAAACTAATTGGCATACTATCGCCGCTGTAGCAGATACCTATACCAACGCCTAACCATTGAGACAAAATTACTCCACGACATTTCAAGTCCACGGTTCAGTCAGACCGAGTTGTGGTTTATGTTGTCCATAAGATAGGATACAGATTAGTACAATCAAAAAAGCCAATAATTCTTATCAATATGAAATATTATTAAATTACAATTCTGTTAAACAATAAGTAACGTAACTGTAAACCTAAATAAATTTTACACCGATAGGAAAACATTTAAACATTTAGTTACAGCTATTATATGCCACAGTTGGGCTAAAGATTGATCTAAAAATATAATACTGATCTCGACCACGGTCTTCAACCAATCATTCCCTTGAACGTCGAGATCATTAAGCCACAGTCTGTCTTCTCGGCTATCCTGGTCGTTGTCTTCCGTCCTCAGGCTTCCAAAAGGTGACGATGTTTGCTTATTTCTCCGGTTTTATCCGACTGACTTGATCTGACCACTCCACGTCTTTTATTATGATAACGTATTAGCACATTTCATGCTATTAATCCAAAACTAGTTATCAATTAGTTTTAGTTTTTTAAGTGTATACCTACTTTAACACAACATCAAATAAGCTTGCTTGAATACATATTTTACAGAAAGCTAGTTCTCAAAGGTTCTATGCAAGTCTATAATCTACCTTTCTACAGGCTTACGACTAAAATTGGGTCGTCCTCAGTTGAATTCAAATAGTGGTGTACAACATTGCGCTTTACTAAGTCATTCGAAACCAGTGGTCAGAATAAACAGAATTGCTTTTGCACCAACCCTCAGGGAACCACTAAATTGCGGCAATCCCAGACACAACAGATTTTCAATTGCATTTTGGACTCATCAGTTTAGACTGGCCTTGTCTGGTAAGGCGGCAAAGGAAACAATGGCTACAATATGCGCAAAAGCTCTATTAACTTTATCATCACAAGAACGGTTTTGGAAATTGGTTCAATTTAAATACGAAAATATTGGAAATAAAGACTTTAAGGTAATAAGGCGATAATCTAATTTTAACTCTACATTTTTAAGAATAATGAGAAAAAAAACATCAAACAAGGTTATATATAAATAAGGAACATGTTTTTTTTAATTTTTACACTTGAAAGGTGTTTTTTTTAACCAATAAGTTCCTTTTTGTGGCTCGAATCAGGTGATTCAACCAGTTGACTATTAAAAGAAACCTTACCTACTACAAAAATAATCTCGATTAATAATAATATTACCTTCATAATAATAAAACATAACAATATTTTTTTCGCCACAATATACAGGGTTATTCATTAATAGCTACAAATACTCAGGAATTAGGTTCATATACTACATGGATAGGTCATCGTCTTGTTCTCCGTGGCAATAATTATGCAATATGCCGTAAAGAAATTAATTAATAAAAATACAATTTTGATACAAAAACTTAAATCAGTTTAGGAATTAAATTGATTCGGCCAAACAAATATTCACGACCCAAAAATTAGGCCCTGTCAGTTTGTGTAGCTAATAATGAATAGCCCTGTATAGCCTTAGTGAATACATAAATAACATAAATAAAAGCTAGTGTATTAAAAGTCCGCCCTAACCCTTTTTCAATCGACAATATGAAAAAGAATATAAAACAATCACTGATATCTTTATTCATAATGTTTTAACAAAAAAAGCTTGTTGTTATTACAAAGTTTGTATAGCTTCGTCAAAAGTTGATTTCCCCAGGTGTTTCCGACGCCAAGACACAAAGAGCCTAGAACACTCGGTATAATCAACCTAGATTTTATTGTAAACCTGGTCAAATAAAAAAAAAGACGGGTTGCACTCCGGGAGTGCCGGCAGAAGTGAAAACTTGCCGCTCGTATTAAAACTTATTAAATTTTCATCTAGTATATTTATAAAGTACTCACTCATTTTCTTTCGCTATTTCTTCATCACTTTTATCATTAATAGATGCACGAACCGCACGCGCCGCCCCGCCCCCATCGTAGCAACAGTGCCGGCCGGCGAGCGAAGCGGCAACGTCGCACACCGGGTACGGCGCGGTCAGTCGAGCGGAACGGCAACGTCCTCTCCATCCGTCTTACGCTTTTTCGATCAGGTCACGTGATCCTGACGCGAGTTTAAGATTTTATACCCATTACAGAAAGTGCTCAACGCCGCTAAAGAAGTTTTCACTTCAAAAATATTCTCGCTTAATGGTGGAAACTCTCCTCCCAACCCACTAAACTACAACTCGAAATATGATATTCTTTCAAATATTATTATGAATAACACGAATTCCTACAGAGTGTATATTATACTTAATCAAAGCCAGCTATAGCTCGTGCTCTAATTAAACGGATGATCACTGTTTGTGGTTCAATGACTTCGATTATTAAACCTTGTTATGTATTTATTAATATTATTTATAATATTTCTCAAATATCCACTCAATTCCCAACACCAATAGAAGATGTATTATGGAATCTCTACATTCCTTACTAAAGACGTTGGAATTTTTTTATTCAACTAACTGATAGAACAAGCTCATGAACCACTTGATGTTAAGTGGTAAGCATCGCCTATAACAAAGCATTGCCTCGTAGGTCACGCACGTCAGGAACGTGCCCTACGATGCACTGCCCTGCGTCCTGATGGACGCAGGGCAAGGTCAAGTTGATACTTGAGGCACACAGCACATAATTTCACCGGCACCCACACCCTTCAAACCGAAACACATTAATGCTGCTTTACGGAAGAAATAGGCATAGTGGTAGTACTTCCCCGGACGAGCCCTTTACAAAGAGCTCTACTACTCTATATTGATTTGCACCCTGAGCCGCTTGAAATATTAACTAGTCTGATCTACCTTCTAATAGAAAGCCGAGGCAAGGACTAACTGGGGTGGGGTGCTATTGACGAGCCACAAGCTCTCACTCAGTGTAACTAGGTAAGGTACGGTCTAGTCGCACTGAACCATAAGGATCGATTGCATTGCTCTAGTTCCTACTTACTCTATTTGCAATGAGAATTGACTGAAACGTGATCTGTTGACTACTTCAGTAGTTTGGTTTCCGTACGATAGTTCAGTCTGAACAGAAATCCTCCATAAACTAAACATCTGACTTCAAGTAAACCTTTGCAGGGGTAGCAATATCTTTAGTTTGCAAAGTGGTAATATTACAGCGTCTTTAAAATTTGCTTATTAAGTTAAATAGAGAAAGTTAAGTTCTGCGTTCAAGTGCAAGATATAAGTTTTAAATCATTTTCTCAGCAAGGAAACAGTTTGAAAACTTAATTAAGTGCAGTGTTAATAACCACTCGTGAAACTCAGGCTTTTGATATTGCTTCGTAGCAAGTACCTCGTATTTACAAACGTGGCTTATTTCCTGTTTGAGCTTGTAAACTCGAATGACCAAAATGTGTGTTATTCAGAAAATTTACACATGAGCTTCCTCTTTATGAATTAGCTCGGCTAGCAGACGCTTTTCATTACACTGCGCTTTAATTAAAATCAGTTCACATTTTCCAACTAGGTGGATTATAAATTAATGTGAAAAACTTTCTCACATGAGATGACCAGCCGGTCCTGCTTTTATTAAGAACGAGCTGGTGTGCCCGAGCTTTGCTCGGTTTTTTAATAATATTTTTGTATACTAATTCTTATGAAAGTTTCCGGAACTTTTGTGTCGAGTGTTTACGTAGAAGTTCAATAGATGGCGTTCTCCGTGACACTAATTCGCGATTTCGACTACTCGACAAGAGATGGCGCTAAATTTTTTTATTATTAAAATAACTTTTAACCCGGGTCTTTTCTGAAAATGAAACCTAGCTAGATCGATTTATCGCCCCCGAAAACCCCTGTACACTTAATTTCATGAAAATTGTTGGCTCAGTTTCTGAAATCCTAAATATATATATATATATATATATATATACAAGATTTTCTCGTTTAAAGGTATAAGATAGGGAGGGTATTTCAAACCCTTAACGCTCTTTTACCCTTTGAATTTTGATCTTAACGAAGAAAATTAAAGTAATTCGAAAACTACCTATGTTCATGATGACTGACAAACTGTTTTATACACGAGTAGCTACATTCTTACGACAAAATGATCTTAGTGATAATCTGAATAAATACTTTATTGAATTGGAATTCGACAAGCTTCGAATGCATTCCGTCGTTACAAACGTGTATTGTGAACACAAGCTTACAATCGGAAATCTGGATAATGTCTTCCTCATATCCGTATTAAGCTTCGACTGTTTCAGTAATTTAAGCTTTCAGTGTCGGTACATTAGAATGGGGTTTATCGATGTAGAAGTTTGTAATGGCGTTGAATTTGTTTATTTGGTTTAAAAGTAATGCCTAAATGATTGATATAAATCAGATATTTTGTAGATAAAAAGAAAAAGAACCTTTAGTTTACGAGTTTGATAGGTACGCACTTGTCTAGTATCTCAGGGTAATCTTTTACTAACATAAAACGCGCGGCAAATTGAGGCTCAACTTATGTTTAGAGTTAGTTAAGATTACACAAGTTTACGTTTTGAGTAGATAATAAAGTGTACGATCGTAGGTCAAAATGTATGATGTCACCAGTCTGTATATTTCAATTTTGTGTGCGTAGTTTATTGTAAGCATTATAACTACACTACTTCCCCCCACGGTTTCGCTCGAGTACCTACCCAAAAAAAAAGTGGTCTAAGTATACTTAATTGCAGGTCCCGCATTCTTAATTTTATCTGTGTTTGTAAATTCTAAATGTTATCTAAATTCGTTAAGCCGTTGGTGCAGTGGCAAAAATTAAGTATAATCATACCTACATCGACAAATTTTCACATCAATTATTAAGACAGGATGTATCACTGTTCTCCCAATTTGAAAATAAATGTTAAGTGATCGGTCATAACTATAAAACGGCGAGCGGTTTTATTCGTTTCGCCTTGACTTTGGGTGTCTCGTCATTAGCCAAGCGCCCAATTCGCTGCGCAAATAAAACGAGTGAAAGGATACTCTCTCCAAACTTTTTTTTTGTACTGAGATGAAGCCCCGTTAAGGCTTTAACACGGTACACTAGTCAATGACATTAATAGGCATCTACATTATAAACGAGAATCTGGAGCATCGACGTATTTAAATTAGGAGGAGATTATGCCGTGCATGTTACCCTTAGGTTAAACGTATTAGACGTGCTGAAAGAGGTTATTTAAAACTGAATTTAGCAGACTCAACATAAAAGGGTGTAGTGACAATTTCACAATTGTTAAACAAAGCTGGCTGAGCAGCACATCATTATTATGAGTAATGGTCAGGTGATGCCAAATATAGTAGAATATGTGGATTGATGGATGACATATTCCGAAATTGCTATCAGAGTATACGTACTCCACGCCACGTTTGTAGCCACGTTGTCGGCTGGATGAGCTGAGTACGACAAGCATTAAATTCAAAATCCTCACAACTAAGCATATTTTACGTCATTTTATTGCACATTTGGGCAGGTTCTAATTGCTTCGTCAGTATCGAAAAAGGGAATAACAGAGTCAGACAAAAAAGAAAAACAATATTTTACAAGTACACAAGACAGAAACCGCATATATTTATTTTATGATATCGCGAAACGTAATCAGTAGGATGCAGGTACTCTTTAAAAATAAATAAAACATAGACTAGGAAGGACCTGTCTACTGAGTTCAAAGCTGCTACACATATTTTGATCGATACCATCCTCCTTACGTAGTAATTAAATTTATACGATCCGCGTATAAGCCTATGCAATGCATGTATGATCTACTGTGCCTACAGTACAGTGTCTGTACTCTGTAGTGTATCTATATGTAACTATACCTACAGCGCCGCGGTGGCGGTTACTGAAACATTCACCGATGAGAAATTACTGTTATTACCTTACTCAATCATGAGAAACGATTAATCAACCAAAAAATATAAAAAATCTTTGTATTTTTTTGCAATACGCATTGCAAAATTATGACGGAGAGCCGTTGCATTTTGTCACCCATTCGAAACGTATTCTTGTATATTAATCTTCCTGGTTAGTTAATAATAACGGATTTTCCTAGACCAAAACAATGTATATTGTCTGTGAAGTGTGTGGGTAAAATTTCTTTTTAACAAGAAAATTTCACTAAGCTTACATGCCACTACAATTATGTATGCAACTATTTGTTTGCTAGTTTTCTACAAGACTGAACACGTTGCAGCGGATTTATTACCACTACAAAACGTAGGTAATACGACATGCTTTTAGCGGTCGGTGGTCATGTTACATTCGAGAATTAATAAGCGACATGATATGGAAGTTTATAAACCACATACTTTGTTAAATTAATCTGAAAATGTTTTCTAGTTTATTTCAGTAATTAGTTGATCCTTTCTTTCTTTCACTAAGAAAAGAATTTGCATGTTGCTGGGCTGGTTGCTACCAAGGAGGGTTGCTGCCTTCAAACTTATTAATGAATAAGCAAGCGAGTTTATTTGCCTGTTACCTTGGTTATTGGTGTTAGATATGCTTCACAATTGCGTTAGTAATAAAATGAAAGACATTTTCAACACCAATACATGAAAGTTTAGACGAATAAATTAACGTATTTTACAACTTACGTTATTTTTAAAATTATGAGTTTGTTTCGTCTTTTAGTTAGGTTACTTAGTATATTTGACTGGCATTAAAGTTGATGAATATTTTACAATAATCCCGAAACAAACCAATACGTGAACCGTTAGCAGTATGAACGTGCGTGTTAAAAAAGTATTTTGCATTAACAAAGCGTAAAAAGCTTTTATACTTTACATTTGTTAGTCAATACCACATTTACAACACAAAAATATTTTGTGCTGCAAATGTTTTACAGGCATTTTAGAATACATGTTTTTTATACATTTGTTAACTACATAGGTACATAAGAAATGGACATGTCGAACAGCAATGAAGGTAAGCATTGTTTGTCTAAGCTCACTCTCTAGCACTCGATTTATTTATGTAGAAATTGCACATTTTGTTGAATTAAATACGGTTCGGAATGAATTTACAGCATATTTTAAAACGGTACGTATGTTAACTTTTAAAGCGGTTAGTATAAAAATGTTATGTTAAACCACGTCGATGAAACAAATAGATTTTACAAGCATGTTAGTTATAAAAAGACACACGGTTTTTAGGTTATGTACATTACGAGTATATTATAATGTTAGCATTGATGAGTTAAAAACACAGGTCAGTAAGCATTAATTACAATTTGTTACCAAAGCCATGTTTTACAATAATGTTAGTAGGTACATATAATATATACATTCATTAGTGAGACATAAATTGCAGTAAAATAAAGTGATTTTTGGATTATTACATGATAATTAGACACGACATTTTTTAATGTTTAGTACATAATAAAATATTAAGTTTTGCAAGCCCGTCATTGGTGTGCTTTGTTTATGCAATTAGTTTTCGGGTTAATGTTTTTATTCCACAAAGACAAGAGTTTACTTATAAGAGATATACATTTCAGAAAGTGGGCACAGTACATAGACAGTGTACTGGTTTTAAATGATTAATTTGATTAGGTAAAGGTAAATCGCATGCTATTATATACAGATAGTAATTAATTCAAGCTCTGGATTACCTTTACCTATATAATATACAGTACATACATACATAATACTAAAACAATCATCTTTTGATAGCATGAACATGAAATACAAGACAAATTCAACATTAGGTATATATTAAGCGTTGGATAAGTTTTAGAAGATGTAAGAATGATTTTCTGTGTGTAATTTCGCAAATAAATACAAAGCTACTAAATATAACAGTTGAATGGTATCTACGTGTGTTTGAAGGTCGCCTAGAGAAGCAGGCGCACCTCTCAGGCCGTGTGACGTTATGCGCCGCTATACTATAGACTACAGGCAGCGGAGCCAAGCCAGTCGCATGCGCGATACTCGGACACAATCCACGCATGTGTGCTTCATTTTTAACAACGCAAAATATACTTTATTACTCGCATCGGTCCGCGATTTATACAATTAAACCCCCGGTGTCATACAAAACCAATATGCGTTAATCACGTGTCAGTGAGTGTGTTTCTAGTTTAAATCTTACTAGTGCCTGTTTTCCGACTTTACATTAAATGAGGTAAGTGTAAACATCGCATTTTTTCGTTTCATGTTTAGTAGGTAAATGTGCGCATTTTAGCTCAAGATTAAATTTTGATAAGTACAGACTGCTCTTGAAATAGGCATTAGTATTGAATGTGCGTCATTATTGCTGAATTACGGCTGTTATCGCTCTAATGTAACCTAATATATATAAAGTGGTTTCAAGTGGATTTGCAAATTATTTTCAGTTTATGGTTTATTATTATCTATACACAATAGAGACCGAAAGAGAAAGATTTAAAGAACCAACAACTTTATATCTAGACAAATTGATTTACAGAGCCAATAAGAGGTTCTCTCGGGTAGGCTATATTATATACATAAACAGTGATGAATTTATGTATAATAATACTGATGTAATTACACACATTTGTAACAGTGAATTGCTTGTTTATAAATGTTATATATTACAAAAACAAATGTTTTAATTATTAAATCAGTCATCTGATTTCCGCTATACCAGTTTTGCTCAGTTAGGTGCTAGATCGTATTGTTGGAGTTGTCGACTAATATTTATTTATTTAATGTGCAATGCCAGTTCAGAGCAGGTTATTGGATGACTGTTTTAAAGTTCTTATATTTTATTGGACGCGACACGGCAACCGTTTTAATACATAAGATGATTATGTTAAGGACCTCTTCATTTTTTAACCAGTGGTTAATCAATGGTATTACTCGCCAACCTAATACACTGATATTAAAACATCGGTTTTTAGCTTCATTCGCCTATAATTTTTACTTGCTACAGTGCCCTTCTGATCTAAACACAGTAATATTTGTAATTACTGCTTGGAGATAGAATATCTGGCACTGCGGTGGTACCCACCAAGTCGGACTCCTGCTACAGAACCCTACGAGTCCTACCACCGGTAACATAAAATAGAAAAGTTTATTTACATTGTATGTTATTTTCCAATCGACGGGGTTTTGTAGTCAGTCACTAACATTTCACTTTCAATCATTCGACAAACGTTATAAAACAGTTTAGTTCCAGAAATCTGCCCAGGCGACTGCCTAAATGTGTTACAGTAAATAATTTGACTAGCTGGCCACTTTTATGAACCGTCGATGACCAAACAAATAAATTCCACACCGCAGCAACTTTAAACACACATAATAGAACTCTGCATAGCAAGGCATCCAACAAATTTCGATCTGAACTGTACAGTACATTATTATATTCTACCAGTGGTTTACCTACTCGAGTTATTACTTGAGCGTTGCCAACGTAATACACTGATATTAACGCATCGTTTTTTAGCTTCATTCGCCTATAATTTTTACTTGCTACAGTGCCCTTCTGATCTAAACACAGTAATATTTGTAATTACTGCTTGGAGATAGAATATCTGGCACTGCGGTGGTACCCACCAAGTCGGACTCCTGCTACAGAACCCTACGAGTCCTACCACCGGTAACATAAAATAGAAAAAGTTATTTACATTGTATGTTATTTCCCAATCGACGGGGTATTGTAGTCAGTCACTAACATTTCACTTTCAATCAGTCGAAAAACGTTATAAAACAGTATACTTCCAGAAATCTGCCCAGGCGACTGCCTTAAAGTGTTACAGTAAATAATTTTACTAGCCGGCTAGTTTTAAGAACTGTCGATGGGAAAACAAATAAAGTCCACACCGTAGTAACTTCAAACACATATTAGAACTCTGCTAACGAAGGCGTCTGACACATTTCGATCTGAATAGTACAATACTACATTATAATATAGGTGATACTGAGGAGTATAAGTCGTGATAGAAAGATATGATGTTGAAATCATAATATAAACCCCAAAATGTTTGATGATACTTTCAATGTATACACAGACGACTCGCATATCGCGTGGGACTGCAAGGAAGCAGCCTGTTAGATATAATTCAATAAAATTACTACACTTACTTCGGCACAATGCCTTGCACATAAATGAAGTCCTGTGTGTCTGTGATGTTTACCCTTACTTATTATAAAACGTGATATTGTGTGTACGAAGGCAAGCACTATGTTAGCTACTGTGGCAAGCAAAAGCATATTAAAGCTTTTTGCGAATATATGGATAATAAAGTAGAATTCGAAGAAAAGCATCAAGGAGGATCATCTTTCTGTCAAATTATATGGCAAATTAAACGTAGGATCTCGCTGGCATTCAGAGACGCTTATTATTACTTAACGAAACGATATGAGTAGTGAAGAAAAACGTAAAGTTACTTGTCAGTTCGCATCGCCACATGTCTCAAAAGACTCAGTAAGATAAGTAGTAATTGGAATAAGTAGTTAAAATTAAAAATTAATAGGTTATCTACATCGAATTATATATAGGTAGGTAGAGTGAGAGAAAATTAATTGTTTATCTTCGATATTAGGTACATGTTATTTATGTATATGTAGGTAGAGTGAGAGAAAATTAATTGTTTATCTTCGATATTAGGTACATGTTATTTTCGTATGTACAAACTCAATTTCGTTCATCTGTATGGAAGTCCAAATCAAAAGGGATGAGCGAATTCTTATTTAGATTCTTGAATGGAATTAAAAATGAGCCTATTCCGAGTAGAAGACTAAAAATCTAAATGGCAGAAATAAACATGCCAGGAAATAATAAACAGAACACAAACCAAAAGAAAAGATGGACGAATTGTCTTTTTCTCTATAGAGAAATGACAGCTGATAGAGGAAGATAGAAGAGAAGAACATGCTATACCGACCAAACATACGAGTAGAATGGGATAAGGGCAGGCAGATGATGATCGATCATTCCTGCATCTTCTAGTACAAATTTTGAATCATCATTGAAAATATAGATAAAATTAATTAAATTAGGGTTTCTTTATACGAGTAATCGGTCCAGAAATAATGTTGACATTAACATTTAATATTAGTACTTTGACAGCGGTTTCTAGCTTTTTAGGTATATACAAAAATAAAGATCAAGCAGGTTTAAATCAGTTGAGCGCCAAAGTTTAGAATTACTCCAGTGCTGAGACGGGTCTTCGATCGTTGAATCGAATACTGAGTTCTGGATAGAGTCTTAGACAGCTACAGTAGTTATGTAAGCAACGATAATCCTTATGATTTGAGGGACCAAGCAGGTATAAAAACGCTTGATCTCCGTAAATCAAAAGAAACATCAGTGACATTGTTTACTTCATCACGGGAGGGTGGTCTGTTGATTGTTGAGGAAACATTGATCGCTAACGTTGATCGACGAAGCCAAGCCGACGAGTTACGCTTGGCTCCAGCAAACCAACCTTCCCATCAATGTAAGATAGATGACCGTTTTTAATTATTCCTGTTCGGAGTCTTGGACAGCTACAGTAGTTATGTAAGCAATGATAATTCTATTGGTCTTACCCAAGCAAATATAAACTTGAGGTATTTAAACCAAGAGAAACACCAGTGTTATTACTTAACTTCATCACGGGTCTGTTGATTGTAGAGGAAACATTGATCGCTAAGGTTGAACAAGGGGACCAAGCCGATGAATTACGCTTGGTTCCCCCAAATCAACCTTCCGATCAATGTAAAATAGATGGCCGCTTTTAATTGTTCCTGTTCGGTGTCTTGGACAGCTACAGTAGTTATGTAAGCAATTACAATTCTATTGGTCTGAATGTAATTGTTTAACTTCATCACGGGAGGGGTTCTGTTGATTGTAGAGGAAACATTGATCGCTTAAGTTGAACAAGGGGACCAAGCCGATGAATTACGCTTGGTTCCCCCAAATCAACCTTCCGATCAATGTAAAATAGATGGCCGCTTTTAATTGTTCCTGTTCAGTGTCTTGGACAGCTACAGTAGTTATGTAAGCAATGACAATTCTATTGGTCTGAATGCCTAAGTATACAATATAAAAACATGAGCTCTTTAAACCAAGAGAAACATCAGTGTAATTGTTTAACTTCATCACAGGAGGGGTTCTGTTGATTGTAGAGGAAACATTGATCGCTTAAGTTGAACAAGGGGACCAAGCCGATAAATTACGCTTGGTTCCCCCAAATCAACCTTCCGATCAATGTAAAATAGATGGCCGCTTTTAATTATTCCTGTTCGGAGTCTTGGACAGCTACAGTAGTTATGTAAGCAATGATTATTCTATTGGTCTGAATGCCCAAGCAAATATATAAACTTGAGGTATTTAAACCAAGAGAAACACCAGTGTTATTACTTAACTTCATCACGGGTCTGTTGATTGTAGAGGAAACATTGATCGCTAAGGTTGAACAAGGGGACCAAGCCGATGAATTACGCTTGGTTCCCCCAAATCAACCTTCCGATCAATGTAAAATAGATGGCCACTTTTAATTGTTCCTGTTCGGTGTCTTGGACAGCTACAGTAGTTATGTTAGCAATGACAATCCTATTGGTTTGAATGCTCAAGTAAACAATATAAAAACTTGAGCTCTTTAAACCAAGAGAAACATCAGTGTAATTGTTTAACTTCATCTCAGGAAGGGTTCTGTTGATTGTAGAGGAAACATCGATCGCTTAAGTTGAACAAGGGGACCAAGCCGATAAATTACGCTTGGTTCCCCCAAATCAACCTTCCGATCAATGTAAAATAGATGGCCGCTTTTAATTGTTCCTGTTCGGTGTCTTGGACAGCTACAGTAGTTATGTAAGCAATGACAATTTTATTGGTCTGAATGCCCAAGCAAATATAAAAACTTGGGCTATTTAAACCGATACAAACATCAGTGTTATTACTTAACTTCATGACGGATTTGTTGATTGTAGAGGAAACATTGATCGCTAAAGTTGATATAGGGGAACAAACCAATGAGTAACGCTTGGTTCCACCAAATCAACCTTCCCATCAATGTAAGATAGATGGCCGTTCTTAATTATTTATGTTCGTGAGTCTTTGGCAGCTACGGTTGAGTAAACAATAATAAATACAGTTGGTGTAGGGATCCGGGCAGATTATTAATACGCTTGGTCTCCCCAGGCCAACCAACTCATCAATGTCATTATTTTAGTTCTTCAAAACTAACGATATAAAATAATACATGATACAAAAAAATATAAATATTCCGTAAAGGTAAGCATTTACAAAAGTTTGTCACGATAAAACTTAATTATTTCTGTTCGGAGTCTTGGACAGCTACAGTAGTTATGTAAGCAATGACAGTTCTATTGGTTTGAAAGCCCAAGCAAATATAAAATCTTGAGCTATTTAAACCAAACGAAAAATCAGTGGTATTGTTTATCTTCTTAGTGAGGGTGGTCTGTTGATTGTTGCGGAAACATTGATCGCTAAAATTGATTGAGGGGACCAAGCCGATGAGTTACGCTTGTGTCCACCAAACCAACCTTCCCATCAATGTAAGATAGATGGCCGTTTTTACTTTTTTCAGTTCGTGAGTCTTGGGAAGCTACGGTAGAGTTAACACTGATAAGTACAGTTAGAGTACGGGACCAAGCAGATATTATCAATACGCTTGATCTCCCCAAGCCAACCGACTCAACAATGTTATGGTTTGCGTTCTTCGTGAGAGTATTTTGATTGTTGAGGAAACATTGATCGGTAAGGTTGATCGAGGGAAACAAGCCGATGAGTTACGCTTGGGTCCAACAAACCAACCTTCCCATCAATGTAAGATAGATGGCCGTTTCTAATTATTTCTGTTTGTGACTCTTTGGCAGCTACGGTAGAGTAAGCAATGATAAATACTATTGGAGTACGGGACCAAGCAGATATTATCAATACGCTTGATCTCCCCAAGCTAACCGACTCATCAATGTCATTATTTGAGTTCTTCGAGAGAGTATTTTAATTGTTGAGGAAACATTGATCGTTAAGCTGAATGATGGTGTCAAGCAAATTGTAACGCTTGATGCCACGCAGTCAACTTTTCAATCAATGTAAAATGGATGCCCGTTTATTATTATAACTTTTTAAACTGTCATAATTATTTAATGAAAACAAGAGAAAATGATACTTATATCACACAAAATTTATTGGATATCCGTTATAGTAAAGATTCACAAAAGTAACAATCTCATTTTAGAATCATATATAAATTAAGACTTAATTATTGCTGTTTGTGAATCTTGGGCCATTATGATAGTTGTGTAAACAATAATGTACTATATTCCTATGCTTTGATTCCCAAAGTCTCGACTTCTTTAGAAGGAGTTAAGGGAAGAAAATACGGATTGGACTTAAATGAGGGGGATCGGGTCAATATACTCGTAATTATATATTACGCCAAGTACTCCCAAAACGAATAGTCATTACAAGATCATAACTTCGTCACAAGTGGACAGGTGGAAACAAACATAGAAATGGTTCAATGGATCCTAATGGACCAAGGTAATAATAATTGATAAGACTTTCAAATACATTCATTTAAAAAATATCATACATATAAATTTGTAAACATATAAGATGGAACCCCTTTGCTTCATCAATGTAGTCTATAATTACAAACGTACAATTTTACACAAGTCTAAATAGAAGTGCACTTGATGTGAAGTAGCAAATCCTTTCCTTGATACCAACAGACTGATTTTCCAATTCATCTTTTAATTAGAAAAGCTGAACAGTTTCAAAGGTGGCGGCATCTATGACGCGGTCAATGATTTGCAATCACCGCTAAGTGTATTTTTACCCCGGACTATATTGTGTAGTGTAGATTAAGAATTAATATCTCCTTTCAAGGAGCGTATATTACACAAAATGCTAAAAAATAATTCAACTATGTACTTACATACCCCAATTATTATTATAATAACCAGGAAGATTAAGTTGATAACTAAGTAACAAGTATAGAAACTATTACGTTCTCAATACACCCGTTTGCTCATAGATTCAGAAGAAACGTCCTACTTGAACCAACCCCGAACAACCCTGCCTGAAGATAAAAAATAAGTTAGAAAAGATTTCTTAAAGAAAATAATGAACCAAACACATCTGAACATAATCACCTATTTTCCAAAATTATCCGAGCTGCTTAGGATTTCGGAATTCTCTCATTTGGATCTGAAGACGAGCATAAGGCGAGGCAGAAATCGCAAATCAGTCCAACACTTGATTCTTATGCTGCCTTCCTACGGTGCGTGGTTCTGGCAGCGCACACAGAAAGGGCTCCTGCGCTACCGCGCACCTCGGCGCACGAGACCGTTCCCATGGTGTGTCGTGCGAGGTGATCCGCTTCCGTGCGCGATATCACACACCGCACCGGTTGGAAGGGGCTATTACATGTACGCGTAACCCTGCACGTACAGCGTAGTTTATTTTTAACCGACTTCAAATAAAAGAGGATGAGGCTCTCAATTCGGCTGTATTATTTTTAACGCATGAATTCGTCATTTATGAGCCGTTCATAAAAAACTTTTTTAACTGGAAGAAAAACTTCCAGATGTCCCATAGAAATTTCATCAAAATCGGTTTAGCAGTTTGGCCATGAAGTCGGTTTCTCAAGATTTTAAACTTACATTATTTAGATTTGTCAGTATGTAGTTTAAAATTGTGCGCCACATTAAACAAAATATTGTGTCTTTTTTATTGTGTGCTATTTCTAGTGTTATTTAGTGCTATTTTTATACTATTTTATACCATATATTTTATACTATTTTTTATGTTTTTTTCTAAAATTGATAAGAATCAAAATGTGAGAAGAATTAGGCCAAAAACTTGAAACCTGAATTTATTTTCAACTTAAAATGATCAAATGTTACTCTACCCTTATAGAAGCCATAAATCGCAAATAACCAACGTAGCAAAAACCACAAGGCAAGTCTTAAGTTACAGAAGTATCAGATATTGCCTTGTCAAATATAATTTCAAGTGCACGCATTACTGAAGCAACCTATCGCGACGTAAAAGTACATCCCTTCAAGGGAAAATGTACTCCGGGTGGTGGTCTGTTGATCACATCTTTTATTTTGGTGATATTCAAACAGTTACTGAACTAGTTTTGACAGCATAATAAATGCAGGGGACGTTTGGCGTGTACAATATTTTTTAGCTGTTTAATAATAAAAAAAAATTGCCGTCCCCATCTAGTGTGATAAAAGCAGGAACAAGATTGTTCTTTAAAAAGCCGTAGCGTGGCAAAATCAAGCCCAAAATATAAATATGAAATTGCGGCCATTATCCGTCATCACATTTTGCCTAAGCGAAGCTCGAGCGAAGCCGAGGTGGGTCCACTAGTATAATATAATGTAACCTTTAACTTGTATAAGAGTGTAACTAATCGGCGACGGGAAATAGTACCGTGTGTAGCAAAACAAAGGAGCAATCACAGAAACCCGAGCTGTACAGTAATTAATGCAATCCGAGCATGCACATGAGCCGCAACGTATGATTTCGTTTACTTAAAATCGTAAGCCAAACAAACAGTACCTGGAGGCTGATTGAACTACTTACTTTTGTTTTGTTTTGCAAGCTAGCGTCCGTAATTAGTTTTATTTTTTATACAACTAGCTGATGGAACAAGCACATGACCCCACCTGATGTTAAGTGGTAAACATCGCCTATAACAAAGCATTGCCTCGTAGGTCACGCACGTCAGGAACGTGCCCTACGATACACTGCTCTGCGTCCATCAACTTAAGGCATACAGCCGGACCGAGACCACTGCTGGATGCCAATTTAAAGCCATCCTATTTTTATCCACGGATTTTCCGCGATCTTCTTAAGTTCTAAGCGAAGTCGGGCTTCGTAGATGAATTAATAAAATCGTTCTTTCTGAAAATGCATGAGGAGCGCTATGTCCACTTACGAGTATGCCCAGTCACATTGAAAACTGGATACTTTTTGTATTTTGGCATATATTTGTACAATTTCCGCATTTTACAAATAACTGTATCTGTACAAAATAATATGTATTGCTTTAATTTTTGTTTCATAGCGAATTGTCTTAAAAACTCGAATTACGAGTTGGAAGTATTTTAGCTAAATGACACATACCAGACACCGTAAGCGGAAAATTCGTAAGCAAACGAACGTTAATCATAATTGGGCACTGCAAAAAGTGATTCAGATTTAAATAAACAATCCGAAATTCATTTGAAGTAGCGTAATGAAAATATTTTTCATGATGAAGCATCAGCAACCTGTCACGTTATGGACATGTATGGACACGTTATGGAATCCAACGCAAAATGATGGCATTGGACAAACATCTGCTTCATTGTTATGTGATTATAAATTAGTTGTACCTATGTGATTCAAGTTGATCAAACTAAATAGCATAAAAAAATATTTCTTAAGTTAAACTTACGTAATGAAATACTAAACAAAACTTCTTATCAGTGAATAAAATGAACTCGATAATACAATGCGGAAATGGTGAATGAGTAGGAGTAATAAATAGAGTAAGGAACAAGCAGTACCTACAGCATAGGTACTTGAAGCCAGACGTAGAGAAGATTTTATTTCCGTGAAATCGTATTACGAGTACAACTCAGGCAGGACTTAGTCAGCGTTTTACACGAGCTAGCGTGAACTTTATTAGATGAACAGTATTTCTTAATATCACAGTATTATATCTTTAAATCCAATCTCACACCGTCGTGTATTTGTATCCACAAGTTATTAGAACATTTTGTAAACTGAAAACTTGTTTCGCCCTTCTCATTGTGTGTGTAGCAGTACCCACTACTAGACCTATATCGGCCTACGTATCTGATAACGCGGCCCCGTCCGATAACAGCCGATACCTAGTTGACTCAGACCTACTTCATTGCCACTCGAACTCACAGGTTTCAAATTGAATTGTTAGTTTACATCCGCGTATTTTGTGCTAAACCTCCAATATTCTGAAGTATAATTTCACAAATTCAAAGATAAACGTGATCAAAGTGCCGCGAGTGCGTTTCCGATTAAGTGATGTAACATTGTACAACGATAATTCATAGCAATGTTATGTTTCAGGGTGTGAGTAATGGAGTGAGATGGTGACGTGATGCAGCTAGCATGCGTTGGGCAACGTGGTGGTACATCCTGGTGGCGCTGCAGGCGCGAATGGTGCGTGTGGCTGCCGGCGCGCCTACCCTCTGCGAGGAGGAAGCCTGTCGCTGTGACTCTTTTACAAGGCTCATCTGTAACTGCACTCGCGACTCTATTGTAAGTTTTGGACTATCATTCCTAACATGCGCACCAATAGATACATGAAAAAAAGGCCGTAACAAAACCCTCAACTTTGCAGGAATTAACACTGAGACCGGATGGAGCGTACAGAGTGCCTTCGTCTACGACCGGCATCATCATTGATGGATGCTCACGCGTGACATTCCTACCCGACACCATTCGAAATCTCATTCAACTGAGAAATGTGGAATTAAGGAATGTAGAGCATGTGGTCATTAAGGAAGGAGCCCTCGCTTGGTCGCCATTCTCAAGAGAAAGCGAGATGAATCCTGGACTACGAATCGTTATAAACAATTGCACCATAGACGAGATAGCGTCTAACGCGGTACAAGGTCGCGTTAACGATATTATTATCAGCGAAAGCAGACTCATCAACGTGAAACCCTTCGCTTTTTCTAGTCTCACAGGAGTTAAAAACATAGAATTGTTAGACAATGTGTTCGAAAAAATTGAGACACAAGCGTTCAAAAAGTTCACAATGCTGAACTTTTTGATGCGAGGAGGCAGAGTGACAACCCTCACCAGCAGGTTTCTATCGGATGTAGAGGTGACAAATCTGTTTCGCATAGAAGGAGTCACCATTAAGAATATTTCTAGTTTAACATTTCTTGTCAGTGCACCAAAGAGAGTTATAATAGAAGGTAACACTATTGAGACTTTAGACGGCGATGGATTTCACATGATTACGAAAGGACCCATAACATTTAGAAACAATACGGTAACCGAGTTGAGAAAGGGAGCTTTTTTTGGTTTCACGGTTGATCGCGAAGTAGCAATGACTATGGGTGCGCAGGAGCTGCTAATAGATAACAACACGGTGACTCGGATGATGCCTTCCTCTCTGATGTACAACCGCACGCGGCTCACGATGCGAGTGGACGGGCTGAGCCTGAACCAGAGCTGCTCGTGCAAGCTGGCCGAGTCGTGGCGCGAAATCACCAAGGAGCAAGGAGGCGCGCTAGCCTGCTGGTACGAGCTCGAATACCACTACATCTCCATGCCCACTTACATCGACACACGTTGCGGCACTTTCAAACAAAGCTTTTGGATATTTGTGTTGATAGGTATTATAATCGTACTTGTGGCTGCTTCTATTGTGATATTCTTTATAGTGCGTCGAGAAAATGAAAAAAAGAAAAAAGTGCAAATAGTTTTGCCCGATGGAAAGACTTACAGAGAAACAGAGTTTCACATAGTTGTGGAAAGAGCGGAGCTTTTGACGACTGACTTGTGAATCAGCTTTGAGGTCGGGACATTGAGACTGGTTGACTGGTGATCTCAGATACCTATTGATGTCCATGTTAAGTGATCATCGAACTTTTTTATGGAACATTCCGCCAAAATAATATTTTACGAGTGTTTTCTTTATATTTTGTAAACTACCTCAGTGTTACGTCAGAAAAAATCGTGCCAAGTTTAGTTTCGTATGGATCAGTATTACGTGATGTGGTAGTTGGAACTGTATTATCCTTTGCCGATAAATTATTTTGTAGTTTGAATGAAAATGTGAATAAAAAATACATCATAGTCGGTTTTTGATTCCAACCTGGTATTGACGGTTTTTTTTTTTTTACAATTTATAGGCTAACGCTTGACCGCAATCTCACCTGATGTTAAGTGATGATGCGATCGACGGTGTTCAGCGCAAAATCTTGTTACGCAATAAAGTAATTATGTAGGCATGCCTTGTTAGTGTCACGACAATATTCTGGTCTGGTTTAGTTCGATGACGCATAGCCAAGCGAATGTTTTGAAACACCTACTACTGTTTACTGTTTGCCACGCTATACTTCAAATTATATGAATGCGAAAATAATAATACGTTGCATTATAGTGACCTATTTGTATTGTGTGTGCTGATGCGAAGTAATTGAGTAAAATCACAGTACAGACTATCGTAAAATAATGTCATTATTACCGCATCCGCGTCATGCTATTGCACTGCGTCAAAGCGTCTCCGCGATAATATAAACACTGGTAGATGTAAGTTGCAGAGGGGTGCGATTATAATTTTATATTCAGCATTAATTGTGTATTACATGTAATAGTTCGGTAATTAAATAATATCCAAATATTCTACTCAACAAGAAGTCTAACGAAGGTTCGTATTAAAATTTTGAGTTACGTTGCGCGCGACAAAACGCATTCAGGGTGATACCACCTAACCCTATTTTTCTATTAATTATAATAATAAAATACATTTTCGTTAAATTAGTGTAGTGTAAGACTGTATAACTATGCACTATCTAATAATACTTATGGCTAAAACTTAGTCAAAGTACATAACATAACAGTAGGTAAACAATTATAATTACAATACAATAAATAGTTTATGTATATTAGATGTATAATTTCCACGCCCAGATTTGTAGATCGCGCTGTAAAATTCAACAAAGGCTACAGATGGAGGTAAAGGTATACCTTTAACTACATCTGTAGCCTTAAAATATTAGTAAATTCACAATAGAAGAGTTTTAGAAATAGTCAGTGTTATTATGTATAGCAGAGAAGAAGTATCAAGAAAGGATAGTCAGTTTAGAAGATTTTGCTATAGAACGGTCGAAGTATTTAGTTGTTACCTGATATAGCCTATTATAAATTTATCTGCATATGTAGTTATCAATAAAGTACAGTATCAGTAGAATTCCGAACGCTGGTCTTTGTCGAAATCAGATACTAATACTAAGCCAACTGCGATTGTAAGGTTATTAACCGCCACACAAATGTAATATGATAAAAAACACAGTACTTACCTGTGTACCAGATAAAAATAGCAACAAAGTTAAATTGATAAAGCAATAGTCAGTAGGTAGAGAAATAAGAAATACTTTTTGGAAATCAACTTTGCTGGGATATTTCCTTTAAACACAAGGTATGCTTATATGATCTGATTATGATTAAAAGTAACACTTATGCAAATTATTTTGAATACCAATTTAAGTTTAGTTTTTGAAACCAAGCTAATTTATTTAGGAACGATAAAATCAAACCGGCTTTAGTTTAAAAAGTCGGTTACAAAAAAAAATACCGTTTTGTTATTATAGTCGGTTTAAGTTATTGTAGTTGAGGTAAAAGAAAGTCAGATCATATCGCTTTATAAAAAACGTGCTCACATACCTTCAGTCAGCGTCAAATTCCTGTAAAACATGCTACTTTTGCTCTAAAAATCTAACGACTTAGAACTTATTCGTATTACACTTACCTTTTTACCATTACCTTTTTCAAAGATGAGGATCTTTTATTTTTTGAACACTCTGAATTTTCAATCGTTTTTAGATTCAAATTATCTGTAGGCAAGTCCAAAGATTTATCTACAATGGGAATTAAATCAAATCAAGACTATTTAGTTTTATTTTAATTTTACGATGACGGATTCATATCTTTATTGTGTTGCCTTAAACCGTGAAGAAAAACATCGTGAAAACCCCCTCTGGGATAGTTACGCAACTACAGCGAACGAAAAAGGAGGTTATGATTTACTACAACTAATCATGTTCCAGGCACTCCAACGCCACCCTAGACTTTACAAAAAAAAACATTCAAATCTTAGCAATAGTTATATAAATTATCGATTGCAACAACTGTTTTTTAAGAAGCTGAACATATCATTAGTTAAGCCAATTCGTCCTAAATATCCAACTGTAAGAATGTGGGTGTAGAAAGATATTGTTCTTACATTGTTTAATCGCGTGCATAACCAATCCTTTTAATGGCATATAAAACAAACAAGTAAATTATCGGAAACAGGCATTGTGATAGTGCTTCAGCATTCCTGGAACACTTGTCTATTTTTTAATGACGTCATCAATTGTATACCTTATATCAATGTATGGACTGTTCACGGTAGGAATGCTATCAAGGCATAAGTGGTTTCGTTGCATTGTTTTATTCAATCCCTGAAGCATTATCCAGCAACAATGTTTCTAAGCAGTTTCTATTTTAATTATAAATTGCTTATTCAAGTGGAATAACTGAAGAGTTTATGCGAAATTGTAAGTACTTTAGTTCGTAATTGATTATTGTTCGAAATTGTAAATACTTTAGTTTAGTCTAGTTGCAAGGTTTTTTGGTAGATACCTATATGTATTTGGTTGTTTTTCAAATTAAGTACACACATAAAAAATGTGCTAATATATAACAGTTATCTGGTTCCCATGTACAAGCTAAGCTTAATTTGGGGCTAGTTAGTGTTGTGTGGATTGTCGACAATATTTTTTATTTTTATTAGATCCTCATCTTTGTGGCCGGTTCGCTTTTATTCGCCGAAAAATAACATTGAGCCTGCGGTATGCTTCGCGCACAATATTTAAACGTTGAAAAGATTTCTATCAACATGTTTTATGTGCATTTTATTTGTTTTGTATTTTAAATTAGTTTTGCGCTCCTAAAAGTTAAAAGCTTTTGACTTGTTTTCTTTTAAGCTGACTTGAGCAGACGGCGAGCTTAATGGTCGCTGTGCGTTATGCTCTAGTAGCTAGAGCTCTAACAACTGAACTTTTACTTCATTGAATTTAATTTTATAGCGACTGAAATGTGTATTTTCTGATTGAAGTGACGTATGATATAAACACTCATCTAAATACAACGAACAAATACACAAACATTCAAACATTTTTACATCTAAAATATGAAAGTTATCTTAATTTTCTTATTGAAGTGACGTATGATATAAACACTCATCTAAATCCAACGAACAAATACATAAACACTGAAATATTTTTGCATTGACTTACATGTAAAATATGTAAGTTACCTTATAAATACATGGACGATAATGGGAGATAGATAACCTAGGTTTATTGTATTTTTTAACATACGATTAATACTTAAATGTTTCGACTCCCAATCCGCCCCGTATTTTTGCTTGCCTGTGGCGACTACGGCAAACCCCCACCTCTCATATGGAGGAGGAGTATACCCAACAGACTTACTTTTTGTTGTACCAAAAAGTGTATTTACCTAACCACAGAATACTGAATACAGTAGAAAGGCGATCATGCGCCGTTTGTATGGGAGCCGGTGTCGCCAGTTCTACATTTCCACATTATTTAAAATATCATTTAATATGAGGTTTCTAAGGAAAAAGGAGGAAGGAAGATGTTAAGAAAGTATTTCTATGTTTTATATTGTCGCTAAACTTGTTCGGAAAGTAATTCTTGCGCTGCTGCCAGGCATTTTTCTAATTACGACTCCCGAAAAAACTGTTGAATTTGTATGGAGAAAGGAGCATAATATGCTCATGTATTTTGGCCACACTTTTCCGGCCACATGGCCTTTCTTCTTTGTTCTGTGTACCTAACAATCTACGACTATCAACGGATCATAGAAACAATAATTAAAAGCGTTCAGTTCGATAACATACAAACTCCTGATAGTGAGTTCACCCACTACCTCCCGAGACGGCGCGGTGTCACAGTCGTATCTATCTCCCCTTATCTTTGTGCGGATTGATTTAAGAGGTCACAGTGCCAGTAACTGGTACATTATTATTTGTTAACGAAGAAATGCGTTGCAAATCGGTCACGTTTGTGCTTACTGTTATGCCGTTTTACGAATAGATTGATCATTATCATAGTCAAAAATCTACAAAAATTACCTACTGCATTTTACTTTGTTTTACGGCTAGATTGATCATATCATAGTAAAAAATCTACAAAAATCAAAGCAATTCTACTACTTATTGCATAATGCCTCTTTGAGGTCCCAATCGTAGCATAATACTAGATCAATCCAGGATCAATTTTTTGCCGCTGGTTTTCAGACAGAGCTGATGCAGGAAAGGATGTCACTAAAATCGGGAGGACGACCAATTTTCCATATATTTCTACAAAATTATTATGGTTTTAATGGTATCATCGATTGTAATATCCTTATGCTAATTTTATTAGCTTGACCTTGTTTGTGTTATAAGTCACCGTTCAAATAAAATAACAAACTACTTTACGTGGATGACTAAAATAAATCATTCAAAACAATTTAATACCGAGCATCTGTGCGCCATCTATGATGCTAAAGCAGAACTATCGTAACCAAATAATAGGTATTAATAATGTTCCCAATGTTACCGCACTGTGACCCGTGACCTGCGGAATGTTCCACGCAGTTTACAAGCTACAAATTACGGGTGGTAATTTTACTTTATTAGTGACCCGTGAGTCACGCAGACACCGGTGACAATTTGAAAACGGCCTCCTTAATTTTAAGACATGTTTTACAAGATTGAGATGAAATTAAATGAATTTTATTTGTTCAGTTTGCTTATTATTCTAGTAGGTAATAGTGTTTGTCTTACACAAGTAATAAGTAGTAAGATAAATTAAAGAAGCTTATTATTTGTTCAACTATTGAAAAAAAATTACAAAACCTTGCGAACTCTTGTTTTTATGGTATTAGTGAACTCTAGTGAGCAGTCGTTTTTTGTGTTAGAGAGGAAACCAGCGTTTTAATTAGATAATTAAAAGGTTCTGCTGTGTAATTTCAGTGGAATTTTAACCAACATTACTTACGCACTAAAGTGTGCAACTGGAATTAGAGAAACATTTTTGATGTTCCATTTTCCATTTGAGCGAAGCAGAAATCACTAAAGACTCATTTACCCGGGGGCAGAAACTCGTAATTTGTAACTTATATCTACTTGGAAAAAGCTCATCACGACATTTATGTACCTGCCGAATTATTCTTCATAAGAACGATTCGGATTTTACAACATCCAACTGCTATCAAACGAGTGGAGTTCGAACTTCGAACCCACCCTCGTATATTCCACCATAGCTCTGGTGGAATGCAGACGGATGCTGTTGGAAGAAAGGTAGGTTGGTACTCACCTAAGCAGCGACTGCCCATCTAAGACCTGGTGCACCGAAAGCGGCGAGGATAGCTCAAGGCCGCGAGAGAGAAGCAGGGCTTCACTCGAGTCGGGCTGCAAGTCGTCGCCTTCGTTCATCGGGTTGATCTGGACGTCTACCAGGGTGGCTGCGGGAAGTCGTGCTTGTCAATTCAGTAAATATCGTCATGTAACAAGAAGGTGGAAGGGGTGTAAATAGTGGACAAAAATGCTGAGCTAAAGACCCATTTGCTTCTATGGCATACGGTATATTGGCATGATAGTCAAAGTCAAACCTAAAGCATTTATGGCATTAAATACATGTAGGTAAACATGTTTAATTTTAAATGTCCAATGTTTTCTTTTTAAATGTAACTCATGTCATAACTTATAAATCCATAATTATGTTCTGTATTATATTTATATTTTTTCCAGCGTTATTTTTACGTGATGATACCTATAAAATGCGAATTCTTACTGTGAAGTATTATAAAAAAGCTATAAGCCTAAATAAAAATTGTTTATCGGAATACTGCCTACGCAGATGCTACTAACACCCTTTTTCTTATTCTAATTTGCATTGTGTCTTCAGTGAAATAATATATGTTTTTAAGTCTTCCATGTGGTACCTTTATACACCTTTTTATAATTAGAAAGTCCTTGTAAATTCAATGAAATTATTTTTTTAGAGTGGAAGACATAAAGATTTTTATAATGTCCCAAAAGTTAAGAGCCGAGCGGAATTTGAACCCACGACCTGGCCCTTGTTACGGGGCTGCGCTGACCACTGTGCCATCGGATCCAAATCACACTGAAGGAAGTTCGAGGTTACAAATCCCGCTCGGCTCTTAACTTTTGGGACATTATAAAAATCTCAATGAAATGAAACATCATATTTATTGTTTGATATAAAGTGCCCGAGTATTATAACGAAGATTCTCCGTCCGGAATCCCCTGTGAAGAGAATGCGTCGCTGCAGGTGTCTCGATACCCATTGTCTCAAGCGTTTGGACTGAATACCAATCGTCGCTGCCTAACCTTTTGTGACTTCACTCTGGATATACAAAAGTGAAGGCACTTGAATTCAATTTAAAACGATATTACACATACACTTAGACAAGCGTATCCAATAAAATTGTGTAATATTTGCTCTTGTAATAGTTGGGATTTTGATAATTTATTTAAATACTAGGCTTTGCTCGCCCCGTTCCCGTTACTTTTTCGTTATATATCCTATATCCGTCTCCTGGTTCTAAACCTCCCCACAAATTTTGAGACAAATCGGTAGAGCCGTTCTTATAGTGTAAATAACACGACTATCTTTTATAATATAGATACGCTATCAGGTAAACCAAAACAATAAAGCTACCACCAGACGTCCAAATATTTGTCTCAAAAATCTATAAGAAAAGAAAATGTTGATTGCATAGACAATGATATTTTAGTTCCTAGCAATATTTACTTAGGGATGAAAATAAAATGCAATGAAATATCTTTATTTGCACAATGTGGTGTGATAATGTTCTTCTATGATCAGGACGAACAGTCTTCAACATTTTCCAACCACCGACTTCTGTCAGGAACTGCCCAACTTCTAGTTCACAGCGGAATCTATTGAAAAAACAAAAGATCGAACCACTAGTGCAACGGACCATTGTGTGTACTTACAGAAGACCATAGGAGGCACAGCCAAGTCGGGTGCAAGTAGTTTGGACGCGCAATTAGCCCCCGCATACACTAGCTCCATCTCCAAAGCCACTATGCCTTGCCGCTGTGCCGTCAGCGGCGTATCTTCATACCCCGAGCAAAGGCAGCGGTAACCAAAGCGGACCTCATCACTAAAATAGTTGAGACGGGTTAATGAAATCATACTAACATTACAAAGAGGAATAATTTGTATTTTTGTAAGAAATAAATTCAAAAACTACGGTACTTATTAGAAACAATCTTTCACCATTAGAATGCTACATTATCCCTGAGTAACATAGGCTATATTTATTAACGACCTGCCCCGGCTCTAGCATGGGTGTAAGAGGTGAAAAATTGGCCGCCTTTGAAATTTCACACCCGTGCGAAGCCGGGGCGTGTCGCTACGGAGCAAATAGTGTTCAGCCCAAGTGCTGTTTTTGGGTTTAGCAGAGGAGGTGGGTATGAATTAGAACAAGGTCGTAAAATTATAATTGTTTCATCAAAACCGGCTTCTACTACCACCTATGCTTACGGTGGTTGTCACCGGTGACATCTATATTATGCAATTTACACAAGATGGCTGTCTTTACTAGCGCCCTCTATACTTTTGTCAAAGAAGTTTATTCAAGATGGCGGTCTTTACGTGTTAAACTTGACGGCGCTTTTTATAGCGCCCTCTATATTCGTATCAAAGTTACCTTTGTGACTTGTTGTATTCGGAGAGGTAGTCAGAGGCCGTTTCCAGGGCAAATATGACTTCGTTACCGGGTATTATTAGAGCTTTCTGGGGCCACTCGCTAGCGCTGCGAAATAAAAACAAAACATTCTTGAAATATAAATATAAATATAAAAGGCACATGGTTTATAGAGATCAAATGACTCTACAAAATAAACTTTTTACTGCACCATGTATGAGATGTAACTTACAGATTGCCGAGCTTCGGTGTCACACTGACATAAGTGCAGTTGAAATGCATGCAGGTATTATCATTGTCGCCTTCTTCATCCAGCTCCTCGAACTCCCCTTCCGGAGATAGCTGAACTACTTTCTGCAAGAAAAAACACATATTACAATAACAACCAACCCACAACGTACAACACCAAAGTCCGAGCAAAAGATGAACTTCGAATTTGTACAGTGTAAACGCGGTTTTCAATAATATTTTTATAAGACGTTATTAAAATTTCATTTACTACGCGTACAAAACTCTGGCTTACAAGGCAACATAAAAAATCTTTACAAAATGCATTTAAAATGGGTTACCACTTTAGCACCACATAAAAGCGGCAAACCATTTTAGGATACGGTAGTTTAGCCGTGTCTAAATGAAACAAGGATTGTTATACTCCGGAGTCCAAATGAAACGCTCCATGAGAGCGGTTCAACGATTTAAGAGCGCAAGCATGATTATTTTAGCATCCTCAAAGCTGCATGAGATGTATTTACATGTCCGGTAACTAAATTGTATTTCATATTTTACAGTATACTGAAGCAGAAGAAAACCCTTGTTTTATTTAAGCACTTACTATTCCTTAGTGTGTCCAACGGGGTGAATGTAAGTGTGCGGGATAATGGCAGATGAAAAGCGAGCGGAGTGAATGAAGTGTCCGAATGAAATCTACCTTGTATACCTTACGGAACGGTGGGTCTGCCACCCGTACGTCATTTTGACAGTGACATCTTTGTCTAGGGTTTCCAGCGACCGCGTAAATGGTCAATGTATCCTCGGGCTGCGCCGTCAAACTGCGGGGATCCATCTCGAGCACGATCCACGCAATGTTGGAGGGGAATAGCACCCTGTGTTTGCAGAAATAACGGTTAGCTTTAAGTTTAAATGTGTTTTGTCTACGGCGTTTTCATATGCAGAGTTTTTTTTATGGTGATATCCAAGGTGAATGTATATGTGCCAAAAATCGAGTAAAATGCGTATTTTCCCAGGTACACAACGATACACATCAGACTATACACTCGCTTTATGTCCTTGCGGTAGCGTCATTTTTCTTTTTTTATGTAAGTTGAGCTGTATTCTTCTGTGCAAACAAAAAAATTCTTCGTATACCATGGCCCGATCGAACTATTTTCTCGATTGCTCCGTGATCGCGCAGGGGTTCACCAATTAGTTGAGTTTACTGCTTAAAGCCTATTCTAACTTTGCCCTACTTTGGATAGCGGGTTCGGGATGTTACCTTTTGTTGCTGACGGTGGAAGGCCGGTAGGGATGCTCGCTCTCAATCCACGTGTAATGGTTGGTGGTCGTGGTTGTAAACTCATCCGGGCTGGGCACGAGGGTATTCACAGCGGTGACGTGGGGCAACAGCTGATGAATTAGCTCTAGAAGCTTTATTATGCTCTGGAACAAAGAAATGCTGTTTAGAATTTGCCTGAAACGGATTCAATATAATCACGACTGTTCATTTGGACATCTTGGGAAGGCAAGATTAAGGGTCTGGTTCATACTCTTTTTTGCAGTGATGAGGTATTAAAGAACATCATTAAAAGAAAGTTAGGAGGAGGAAGGCCTTCATGGACTTAAGTACGTCAGCCAGATAAAAGGGAAGGTCGCTATCATGTTGCATAAGGATAGATAGATAGATAGAAAATTCTTTACTGCACTAAAACAAAAAAAATTGCATTGTACATAGGCGAACTTAATGCTAGAGAGCATTCTCTTCCAGTTAACCTTAGTGTAATTCGGACATTCTTAGCGGGTAGTGCACATAAAATTTATGAATATATATATATGAAAGGGAATTGTTTTCAAAATAATTATATGAACAAAGCAAAAAGGAGGTCATATTCGAAAGTTTTACAGGAGGAAACTGCATCAGAATACTTAAATTTAAGATGAAGAGATTTAGGTGGCTAGACCAACACTATTGCTACATAAGTAACTGTTCTAGAAGTACCTTTGAATCATCGACGCCCTCCAGATTGGCCAGCACGTACGGAATCAGCACGTTGATGGCCGGCGACTGCTGCAGCACAGAGGCATTGCGTCGCAGATCCTCAGCAGTTAGCTCGTTGCGGAGCGTGCGGAACAGTTCCACAGAACGTTCTAGAACGAGCGAGGAGGCGCGCAAAGTGATGGTTCGCAACGCAGCTATGAGGGCATCCGTCGTGTCTACTGCTTGCTCTGCGCTCCTTGCCAGCCTGGGGAAAAGACGTGCATATTGAAGAATATTGAAGCAAAACATGGTTTTAGAGGTTGAAAGAGAGATGCTATCCCTAACTTCATAATCTACTTTTTGAAGGATAGTGCAACAACAAGCTCATGTTGCCCAATACTTGTTTATTTGCACCAAAGCTACAGGTTCACACAGTGAGCGGGGAGAGACGACTGGCGACGCGACATCAAAACCTACGCGTCAGCCCGATTCTAAAAAAAAACATCAAAACCATAAAAACTTATCAAACACATTTCTATTAACAGTCAGGTACAGTACATTGATAAAATGTAGTCAAGACAATATTGCAAACTCGTTGACGCTGCAGTAGCTCGCTACTTTACAATATGGTGTCGAGTTACCGGAGTTATCGCTGTTGTACCTACTTTACCTAAACGAAAAATTCTACGAACTAGCACTAATCTATAAAGACCCATACTTATAAACGCAATTTAAATTTAATCATTGCTTAAAATTAGCCCTGTCACTGTTTGTCATTACCCAGCGGTAAGAGATGGCAATAGTTTAAGCACTGTTTATCTTTTGACATATTTTTATAAGTAAGGCTAAAGATGTATAACAGAGGTACCTAACCTTTTTTTTTCAAAGACCAAATTCAAAAATTTGCTGGTTCCGGTGGACCCTGCCCTGCAGCTACATATTTACTATACTCCCAGTCGAGAAAAAATATGGAGACTAAATCTAACTATGGACATTTGCGTTGCGACTGAGTTTCTACCACGAATTAACAGTTTTAGAAAAAAGATTTTACAACCTTGTTAAAATGTTATCTACCTACATTCCTTGATAGGTCAAGCCAGTATTTTAGTTCTTCACTATCAAAGCCAGATAATTTTTCGCCCCTAGCCCTTATTCTTTTGTCACGCCATCGTAGACCCCCGTCGATTCTCCCATGGACCCCTGGGGGTCCACCTGGGCCACGTTGGGAATCAATGATCTATAAAGTCACCATTATTCTTATTGGGATAAGAGTAGGAAGAAGAATTCTTCGGAATCTTCACACGGTGGGTTGACGATATTGTCAGCGTCCTATGGGCCGTCAATTGATGTGGGTAGCGCAAGGTCGTATGGAATGGCATGAGAAAAAAAATCAATGGGCAGAAGTGAGTTAAATCGGGCTGCGGATGATGATGGTACCCGACGCTTCTAAAATGGTATCCGAGTCAAACTGCCAACACTTCTACTCTTCAGTGAAAATTCATACTTAAGTACGTAAATACGTACCCGCAGTAAATAAGGCAGGGTATCTGTCCTCTGGCCAGTGTTGTTCCGTTGAAGCTCAAAGAGCAGGACGCGAATCGGAAGGTAGTTCCATCGGGGCCTTTCACCGAAGGCAGGCCGCAGTCACCGCTTGAAGTTCGTCCGCCGTGGTTGCAGAATCTTAGCGCGTAGCGTAGGTCTTCCTGTTAGAAAAGGAAGTGCTAAGCAGTGGTACTTTAATTTCTAACCCAAGAAGGGTTTGCTTTGCCGCAGGTAACAACAGACCTGTGTCAGAAACTGTCTTTTTACTCATTTGGTTGAACATCGCTACTGAGCGATAAGGCCACTCTATGTACTTTTTATGCTTAATTGTATTTTTTCTAGTGTATTTCATCTACTTTTAGAAAAGTTTTTGTTTAGAAACCGGGTTCCAAGGTACTTTTAAACTGTCAAAGGGAGCATTATGACGTAAGTAGGTTCTACAGCTTACCTTGAGATGTATATGCTTCTCAAACTTGATGAGAGCCATGTCGTTCTGGCAGTCTGCACCCTCGAAAGTGCCCTGGAGTATATCGATGCTAACCCAACTGTTAGATGTGGTCGCTTCGTCTGTGCCAGCGTTCAACTGTTGAAATCAATCCGTTTTTATTGAAACCTACGCAGATATCTTGTAGCTATTCCAAGACAAGACTTTAACTAGTCAAAGTTTCATACAAATTGGTTGCAGCTACGATGTCATTAAACTACAAACCAATATATATATGCTAATGATTTATTCTAGGACTGATTGAACGGGTATATAAATAGGTATGTACCATAAAACTGAAATGACAACTCCCAACATTCAGATTTGACAGTTTCCATTCCAAACAGCATCCGTATCTCGGCCAAAAGGACCCAGATGGCATCATGGTTGAATGACGTACCCTCATATCGTGCAACAGTTCGAGCGAGTACTCGTAAGTGCCCGAGCCGCAGTAAACACCCACGCCCACCAGGACAGCCCCCGGCCGGTCCACGGTAAAGCAGATGGCATCAGGGCTGCCATTTCCAGTGTTCCACGAGCGGGATGTGTTAACGCGCATGAAGCGAGACGGCGTTATCATCTCCTTTACTGTGGCGGATTCCATGTCCTGGAATATATTATGATAATGAGCGTGTGAGTTAGACTTATGATTAATAGCTATTTATTTACTCCTCCGTGCTTTAATGGGATGGAATATGTAAAGATTTTTGTAGACTTTGTTTAGGTTTATTGAATCATCTGAAACAGTATGGAGAATGACAGAGAGCTGTCACCTTTACGTATAAGTCGGTTAAACGCATGAGCGGTTGCTCTACACGCATGCGCCGTTGCTTTATGTATCAGTCGACAGTGCTGCTATCTATATAAAGGTAAACTGCTGATACATTATTTAAAACACTTACCTATGTACTTTAAATATCAAAAACGATTCATATTATATACTAAATTACTCGGTTAATTATTATCTAACAACTCCGCAGCAGACCAGCAGTCGCCTCTACTACGTAGGCCTCCCCTAAATTTCTCCATTCGTCCTACTCTTGTCTTTCTCATCCATTCTGGTCCGCATTGCATCCCCATCTCATTTTTGGTCTGCCCTTTTTTCGATTCCCTTCCAGGGGCCTTATTCGCTATTACATTGGAGATTCCGTGCCCAAAACGTGTGACATTACAATGTGATCTAAACGCAAACGCGCCTTGGTGTGGAATCGAAAAATGGTATTCTGTATGCCATAAGACTAGTTGTCTATGCCCCACGTTTGATGTTTTGGTTATTTCACATGATTCGTTCAAAATCCGACGATTGCTAAGCCGATGTCACGCGTAACGCGCGTGTTATGGCAATAGCGAATAACGGCCCAGTAGGATCCATTCTGTCACCCATTTTGTCCACTTATTTTCTATTCTATTTTCGGGCATCGGACATACTTACTTTGACGTTACTAGCACTGTAAGAGAGCTCTGCAACGATTCGCACAATCAGTTTGCAGCAGTAGTCGGCGAGTGCCTCGTTCTGCTTGATCTCGCCGTGGTCATGCGGCTGACCGCATTGCCGCGTCATCATCTGCTGCTTGATGGGATTCAAAACTATGTCCAGGAACTTGGGAATTACGTCGAGAATGTTCCATTCGTTGTGGTCGTGCCGCTTCTCTTTGTGACTGGAAGTCGAAGGCTGGAAAGAAGGTTATTTTTTAATTTAAAACTAAAACTTGTATATTTCTTTATACTTAAGCTACTACGTCCCCACTGCTGGGTTCACCCTAAAGCTTCAACTTATCCGAAAAGGTCGGCCGAGAAAGCGTTGTCGAGACATGTCCACGTTTTTGTGCATAGCGACATTGCTTATATAATTTTACCTTTGGGTCTTTTTGGTTCGCCCTCGGCGGGATAGGCGGAGGCTTTTGCGAATGCGCAGACCGTGGCACGGTAGCCGACTTCAGGGGAGATTTATTTGTAGCCGCTTCTTTGATCAGCACCTACAGTTCAAAAACAGAAAAGCACAAGTTATGGTGTTCGAAATCTAACTAAAAAAATTGTAACAAGCCAGTAATAATAAAAAAGCTTGAGATGTACCTTGCTGTCAGGGCGACGTTTCTTCTCCTCGCTAGCCAGGTGGTTTTGTGTGATAGGTACGATGTAGTGCAACACGTCACGGAGGCTCCGCGACGAGCACAGTGCAGCGCTAGTTGAAGTCAACTCACGAATTTGTGAAGCAGGCACTTTACCATTCTGAAAGACATATTTATAGTTAAGCACATGGTTTGTTTCCGAACTAATTGGAAAGTTCAAATGTAAGATTGAAAAATTATACCCTGACATGATGCAGCATCGAGCACAGATGGCCCCATTTCAAAGCGGGCGTGGGGAAGAATGCGTGGAAGCATGCAGTGGATGTCTCGTGAGCCTCCTTCAGGATAGCAGTGGTCATCTCCAGCGCAAACTGAACCAAGCACGATCTTATCTTTATTTTAGAAGAGCGACGCGGGAGTTTAGAGCATGTCGGCGTCTCTTCAGCCATGATCGCCTGGATCAAATTCTTCACCTCCCCGATTGATTCCAAATACATCATGTACTCGTGGGTGAGCCTTTTCTTGCCTTTCTGCGGTAATATCTCGCGGATGTAGGACTTGGTGAGACGCAGGCACGCTCGAATCAAGTAAACCAGCTGTTTCTGGTGCTTTATCCTGTGCAGCTTCTGATAGTTTATAGGTATTTGACCGTTGGTTGACAGAAGACCATCTCTGAACGAGTCCCAGCTCCAGGATAGTAGGAGAATGATGTACTTGAAGCAAGGTACTGTGACTTTGCGGGAGAGATTTTTGGAGAGTGCTATAATTGGTTCGCCGATATCAATGATCCTGGCCGGGACGCAGTGGTCGCTGCCGGCCAGATTATAGAGCAGGCAGGGGATCTGGCCGGCGTTGACGTCGGTACCGTTGTTGGACTTCTTAGACGTTTTGAAGTGGAAGCCGACGTCGTCACTGATCACCATGCCTTGCCCAGCCGAGCCGCAGTCCGATGAAGGACCGTTGACGCATGCCCATGCCACGTACCAGCGGCAAGCCTAACAAGATACCAATTTTTAAACATGTACTTCTTATTCGAACAAAAAATACGTATAAAAGAAAGGAATAGCTTTAATATCTTTTAGCTAAGCTGTGTAAGATATTGCGACAGAAGTCAATACGAAACACTCACGATCAAAGGCATTGCGGAATCGAACATGACCGGGAATCGATCCCGCGGCGCGCACTCGTACACCACTTCCTCACTCTCTGCGATAAGCTCGCCATCGCCCTCCAGGTCACCACCGTCGTGACCAATGTCGAACAGCTTTATCTTCGCAGTGTAGTCGCCACGACCACCAAACAGCCCATACCCTCCTGTGTATTCAAAGTACATTTTTAGTACAAAAGAAAACTACGAGACAGTATTTCTGCCCACTTTTATGCTTTATCATCCAGTCCGACTGCGCCAGTCAAATTTGTTTATCAGTATAATTGAAAAGCAATTATCGAATTATTAAAAGTAAGTTAGCTTACCGAGAAGTATATCGGTGTCACACATGAATCTTATCGCTTCAATAGAATGCCCCGAGTAGCCCCAGCCACCTCCATGGTTCTCAAATCTGGTGACTGTCATCCAATCCTCTTTGAGAGGGGCGATCGGCGAGGTTATAACTTCTCGTTTACATTCAATAATATGAAGCCTGAAATAAAAGATTTCGTATTAGCTGAATAAATTAACTTTAGTCTCATCTATATAGCGTTTGATAATTAAGATAAACACTAAATAATATAACCAAATAAATAACTAAAAAATAAGCTGAATTTATGCGTATGCAGTTCTAAAAGACGGGGAAAGTAAGAACTCTGAGACAAATAATATTTCTAAACAGAAATAAGTGAAGAGTACTAACTTGCTGTCATGGACGTAAATAAGGGAATCCAGACATCCTAGCAAATGCATAGCAATATGCATTCTTGTCACCCAAGCACCATGTATTGTAGGGATTGCCAGCTCTTGATTTAATATAGACATATCCGCCAGAGCGATGCTATCCACCGGCCTATCACCATTGTTGCAGATCAGCTCAAAGTTTTCCAGGTTCTTAAAGTCTTCCAATCGGCGCATAGTACCGACGCTGGGATAGCCGAACTCAACATTCTCGGACGGATCCAGATCTGGGTTACAGCAGCGTTGCAGCTTGTGGGAGTCGAATGCGAGGATGTTGTAACATTTCATGACTCGCATTTGCGGCTGGTAGCACCACAGCACATCGTACTGCGGGTCGAGACAAGCGAGTGTGTTCACGAAGTCTACTTGCTCGGCGCCCGGCCATGCGCTGCATGCACTGTCGTTCTTATTTATTGTGACGCATTTGAAGGTGTGCTCGGGCTGGTTTGGGAGGATGACTGGAAAAAAATGAACCAATTAAGTAAACGCAAATTATTCTTACATCATCGTGCAATCAACGTCTCTACGTTTCCGAATTATTAAAACCACTACCATCACGATTACGAATATCAAAATGCAGCTACAAGTGTTTATATCTGTAAAGGAAATGTACGCGGTTTTGATTTATACGCTGAATGAAGATAACTAAACAAAACTGTATTACGGAAATATGTATGTGTGCTGCTGATGAGTGCCGTCCGAAAGTGCACTGCCTAAGGAAATAGCACGGGCGTTGCCTCGTGCTGCCTGCTTAGGCCAAAACTGCTGCGCTAAGCTTTTATTGTGTAGCACTTTTTAAATAAACGCGATTGTTATGCATAATATTATGATAATATGAATGAAATGGGTATTTATCGCAATTCCTTTTTTTACCTTATTATTGTGTGTTTTATAAGTATTGAACATACAGGTTGGTTTTTTGAGAATGGCAGTGATGGCCAAGTTCAAAAGTTTTACAAAAATCTTTTACTTTTGACGGAAATGTTTTAAGATTATTTTGTTCATAAAAAAAAAATGTTTTCTTGCGTGTAAAAACATAAAATAGTGCTATTTCCATTCATCTTTAGTAAACACTTATTTGCATAGATTGAACACTATCAGCAACAGAATCTTTTTTTGTATATTCGGTTCCAGTTCCGTCAAAAGTAAAAGATTTTTGAAATAAATGCTGTTATTGTTTTCTTAAATCGCGGGCATGACTCCTTTCACGATCCCTAACTCTCGTGCTTTCGGACTTGGGCATCACCTCCCTTCTCCATAACCATTCAGTACACTTACTGATGGTGGTGCTGTTTGCGATGATAGTTGCGCTGAAGAGGGTGTCTGTCTTGACGACGGACTGGCAGACCTGCATGAAGGTCTGGTCGGCGGAGGCACTGAGCCAGACGGCGCGGCAGGCATGCTTGGCTCCGATACGGGGCACCGGCGCGGGCGTGGCGTACCATATTCCTCGAGCTGAGCTATCAGTGTCCGATATTCGGCCAAGTGATCCTTTCTGCAGGGGAATTTGTGTTACTACGAGTATGATAGGTTTACAACTATTGCTCACTTGGTAAACATTAGAAAGCTTTCTGAAAGGAATCGATACTTTTGGGGATAACTGGGCAAAGGCCTCCCCCAAAGACTTCCAGTTCCCTCTATTCTGAGCCTCCTCCCACCATTGCTTGTGGAAGGCGTCTAGGTCCGCATTCTCCCCGTCTTGACCTATGGTGCGCAAACTTGGTCATTGACGCAACTTCAAAAGTCCAAACTCAAGGTTTGCCAACGTGCGATGGAGCGCAGTATTCTAGGTGTCAAACGGCTGGATAGAATCCGTAACACAGAACTGCGCTCAAAAACACAAATCGCAGATGTAGCTTTGAAAGCCGCAAAGCTGAAGTGGAACTGGGCTGGTCATATTTGCCGTATGCCAAATGAGCTGTGGGCAAAGATAGCCACCGATTGGCATCCTGACCCAGCGAGAAGGCGACGCGGCAGACCAAAACGGCGATGGCGAGACGAGCTTGATGGTTTCCTGACGGATTGGGCAGGCGTAGCCCAGGATCGCGATGTCTGGAAGGAATGGGGGGAGGCCTTTGCCCAGCAGTGGGACCCGGAGGGCACATAATAATAATAATAATAAACAAAAGTACTTAACAGTCTTTTGTCTGGCGGCAATAAGGCGCGCGCTTTCAACGGTTGGGTGATGCCTCTATTGATATACTCCTTTGGCATACTAAGATGGAGTCAGACAGAGCTAGACGCCCTGGATAGGAGGGTGCGTCAACAGCTCACGTTGAATCGCATGTTGCACCCACGCTCATCTGTTATGAGACTGTACATTCCACGGAAAGAGGGGGGTCGTGGCTTTTTAAATGCCAAGAACCTCCACAACCGTGAAATGTGCAGTCTTAGGGATTATTTCCTCAACAATGGGAGTGGGATGCATCGCGATGTGGTGGCAGTTGACAAAGGCCTCACACCGCTCTCCTTGGCGAACGAGAACTGGCGTAAACCCGTAGTACTGAGCGCTGAGAACCGTAAGGACGTATGGAAGAGCAAGGAGCTACATGGGAGGTTCTATCGCGCCTTAACAGGGCCTGATGTGAACCTCCTAGCTTCTGTAAACTGGCTACGTTTTGGGGACCTCTTTGGGGAAACCGAAGGTTTTGCCTGTGCAATTGCAGACGAAGTAATGATGACGAACAACTATCGAAAGTATATCCTGAAGGACGGTACGGTCGACATTTGTCGGGCATGCCGCCGTCCTGGAGAGTCGCTCAGGCATATAATTTCGGGTTGTTCGCATCTTGCTAACGGCGAGTATTTGCACAGGCACAATCTAGTGGCCAGAATCATCCATCAACAACTTGCTCTTCAGTACGATCTTGTGGAGTCAGAGGTGCCGTACTATCAGTACGCCCCGGTGCCAGTTCTTGAAAATGGTCGTGCATTGCTCTACTGGGATCGCTCTATCATCACGGATAGGACTATTGTTTGCAATAAGCCTGATATCGTGTTGGTCGACCGATCTCAGCGGCGGGCAATGCTAGTGGACATCACCATTCCGCATGACGAAAACCTCGTGAAGGCCGAGAAGGAAAAGCTCAGCAAGTACCTAGACTTAGCCCACGAGGTAACTACCATGTGGAATGTTGATTCCACGATCATTGTCCCGATAGTCGTTTCGGCGAACGGCCTAATAGCGAAGAGCCTCGACCAACATCTCAAGAGGCTCTCGCTGGATGGTTGGCTCAAGGGTCAGATGCAGAAGGCGGTGATCCTGGACACGGCACGCATTGTCCGGAGGTTCCTCTCTCTGCAGCCTTGACCACCGGTAGCTTGGGCCTAGCCCCGTTGTCGGTGGCGCACTAGTTTTTAAGTTTTTTATAATTATGTTTTTTTATTTAAATACCTATATTGTAAAAAACTTAAAAATTAAGAAAATAAATTAAATATCTGAATAATAATAATAATAATAATAATAATATAGCCATACTTATAAACACAATTTGAATTTAATCATTGCTGTTCGTCATTAGCCAGCGGTAAGAGATGGCAATAGTTTAAGCACTGTTTATCTTTTGACATATTTTTATAAAGCCATTTAGACGTTAGATATAGCCCAGCTTGGAAATGGACATAAAGTAACATATTGTGTCTAAAACGGCGTCAGCAAGAAATATAGATCCTGCACAGATGGATGTTTTTTTTAAATATGATGGTAAGTAGGCGCAGCCAGGCCAACAGGTGTAGCAACGAGCGTAGCACTTAGGACGAAATACAACCCAGATGAAGGGGGGACAGAGAACGTCTTCAACCCCACAAGCAGGGTCGGCGTGATTAAATGTTTTTTTTGTTCTGCTAGGGTTATCTGTAGGTCACATAATGAGGTTCGATTGAATAATCAGCTTGGATTGCTAAAATATTCCAGCCGCTTCAAAAATCAACACTGCGAATAAAGAATTACTGTCGGCAGCCAGCCTATGTTGATGCTATACGCATGTTTATGGAAATACACCATACACTAAACAACAGATTTTTTTTTTTTACTATTGGTATATCGTCTCATTTCTGAGCAAAGGCCTCCCCGAAAGACTTCCAGTTCCCTCTATTCTGAGCCTCCTCCCAACAGCCCCTTCTGTAGGAAACTTAATATTCTAAAGTTCAGGGGTTGAATTCAAAACCTTCCTGTAAAAATGGAGTACGTCTTGGGGTTATAGTACCTACTGCATATATCAAATTACACTTACCTTGATTATCAAACGTATGTTTTCTTTCTTTCATCATCATCATCATCATCAGCCTGAAGAAGTTCACTGCTGGACATAGGCCTCCCCTACACATTTCCAGGAAGAACGATTCTGAGCTCTTTCCATCCACCGGCTTCCTGCGATCTTAACAATGTCGTCGGTCCATCTGCTGGGTGGGCGCCCTACTTTTCGACTTCCGGTTCGTGGTCGCCATTCGAGAACCTTTATTCCCCAACGGTTGTCGGTTCTTCGAGCTAATGACCTGCCCATTGCCACTTCAACTTACTAATTCTAAGAGCTATGTCGGTGACCTTGGTTCTTCTACGGACGGCTACTTTTTACTACAAGCTTATTAACTACTGCCTTACCGTGTGTTCTTCTTTTTATCGTGTCACAGATTCTTTCGAACCAAGTGTGGTGAAAGGATTTTAAATGCGCCTCAAAGAGGCTCCTTTCGTGCACTGGACACATATTTTAGAACTTTTTAGGTTCTACGACATGCCGGTTTTCTCAGAATGTTTTCCTTCACCTTTTGAGAGCACGCGAAAATGGCGGGAGGCCTTTGTCCAACAATGGGACAGTATGGGCTAGTTGTATGTAAGTGGGTGTGGCCTTTGTCCAACAATGGGACAGCATAGGATAGTGGTAATAGTAATAACTTACTTGGTAGTTCCCGAAGGTACAGACTTCTCCAAGATACGCGGAAATGGAGGGAGGTCTGTGTCCAACAACGGGACAGTATGATCTAGTTGTATGGAAGTGGGTGTGGCCTGTGTCCAACAATGGACTAGTATGGGATATTGGTAATAGTAATAAGCTTACTTAGTAGTTTCCGAAGGTGTAGATTTCTCCATCTTTAGTCAAGTAGACTTCTCCATAAAGATACGCGGAAATGGGGGGAGGTCTCTGTCCAACAATGGGACAGTATGGGCTAGTTGTATGGAAATGGGTGTGGCCTTTGTCCAACAATGGAACAACATAGGATAGTGGTATTAGTAATAAGTTTACCTGGTAGTTTCCGAAGGTGTAGACTTCTCCACGTGGAATTGGGAGGAAATCTGTGTCCAACAATGGGACAGTATGGGCCAGTTGTAAGGAAGTGGGTGTGGCCTTTGTCCAACAATGGAACAGCATTGGATATTGCTAATAGTAATAAGTTTACCTGGTAGTTTCCGAAGGTGTAGACTTCTCCATCTTTAGTCAAGAACACGCGGAACTGGGAGGAGGTCTGTGTCCAACAATAGGACAATGTGGGCTTGTTGTAAGGAAGTGGGTTTGGCCTATGTCCAACAATGGAATAGTATGGGATATTGGTAATAGTACTAAGTTTACTTGGTAGTTTCCGCAGGTGTAGACTACTCCATCTTTAGTCAAAAACACGCGGAACTGGGGGGTCTGTGTCCAACAATGGGACAGTATGGGCTAGTTGTAAGTAAGTGGGTGTGGCCTTTGTCCAACAATGGAACAGCATAGGATAGTGGTAATAGTAATAAGTTTACTTGGTAGTTTCTGAAGGTGTAGACTTTAAACACGCAGAACTGGGGGGGAGGTCTGTGTCCAACACTAGGACAATATGGGCTAGTTGAAGGAAGTGGGTGTGGCCTTTGTCCAACAATGGATCAGCATGGGATAGTGGTAATAGTAATAACCTTACCTGGTAGTTTCCGAAGGTGTAGACTTCTCCATCTTTAGACAAGACGGCACAGTGGTTGCTGCCGGCTGCTATTTCTATGCTACTCTTTCATCATCATCATCATCAGCCTGAAGAAGTCCACTGCTGGACATAGGCCTCCCCTACACATTTCCAGGAAGAACGATTCTGAGCTCTTTCCATCCACCGGCTTCCCGCGATCTTTCCAATGTCGTCAGTCCATCTGCTGGGCGGGCACCCTACTTTTCGACTTCCGGTTCGTGGTCGCCATTCGAGAACCTATATTCCCCAACGGTTGTCGGTTCTTCGAGCTATATGACCTGCCTATTGCCACCTCAACTTACTAATTCTAAGAGCTATGTCGGTGACCTTGGTTCTTCTACGGACGGCTACTTTTTGCTACAAGCTTATTAACTACTGCCTTACCGTGTGTTCTTCTTTTTATCGTGTCACAGATTCTTTCGAACCAAGTGTGGTGAAAGGATTTTAAATGCGCCTCAAAGAGGCTCCTTTCGTGCACTGGACACATATTTTAGAGCTTTTTAGGTTCTACGACATGCCGGTTTTCTCAGAATGTTTTCCTTCACCTTTTGAGAGCACGCAAAAATGGCGGCAGGCCTTTGTCCAACAATGGGACAGTATGGGCCAGTTGTATGGAAATGGGTGTGGCCTGTGTCCAACAATGGAATAGTATAGGATATTGGTAATAGTAATAAATTTACTTGGTAGTTTCCGAAGGTGTAGACTTCTCCATCTTTAGTCAAGAACACGCGGAACTGGGGGGAGGTCTATGTCCAACAATGGGACAGTATGGGCTAGTTGTAAGGAAGTGGGTGTGGCCTTTGTCCAACAATGGAACAGCATAGGATAGTGGTAATAGTAATAAGTTTACCTGGTAGTTTCCGAAAGTGTAGACTTCTCCATCTTTAGTCAAGAACACGCGGAACTGGGGGGAGGTCTATGTCCAACAATGGGACAGGATGGGCTAGTTGTATGGAAATGGGTGTGGCCTTTGTCCAACAATGGGACAGCATAGGATAGTGGTAATAGTAATAAGTTTACTTGGTAGTTTCCGAAGGTGTAGACTTCTCCATAAAGATACGCGGAAACGGGGCGAGGTCTGTGTCCAACAATGGGACAGTATGGGCTAGTTGTAAGGAAGTGGGTGTGGCCTTTGTCCAACAATGGAATAGTATAAGATATTGGTAATAGTAATAAGTTTACTTGGTAGTTTCCGAAGGTGTAGACTTCTCCATAAAAATACGCGGAAATGGGGCGAGGTCTGTGTCCAACAATGGGACAGTATGGGCTAGTTGTAAGGAAGTGGGTGTGGCCTTTGTCCAACAATGGAATAGTATAGGATAGTGGTAATAGTAATAAGTTTACTTGGTAGTTTCCGAAGGTGTAGACTTCTCCATAAAGATACGCGGAAACGGGGCGAGGTCTGTGTCCAACAATGGGACAGTATGGGCTAGTTGTAAGGAAGTGGGTGTGGCCTTTGTCCAACAATGGAATAGTATAGGATATTGGTAATAGTAATAAGCTTACTTGGTAGTTTCCGAAGGTGTAGACTTCTCCATAAAGATACGCGGAAATGGGGCGAGGTCTGTGTCCAACAATGGGACAGTATGGGCTAGTTGTAAGGAAGTGGGTGTGGCCTTTGTCCAACAATGGAATAGTATAGGATATTGGTAATAGTAATAAGTTTACTTTGTAGTTTCCGAAGGTGTAGACTTCTCCATCTTTAGTCAAAAACACGCGGAACTGGGGGGTCTGTGTCCAACACTGGGACAGTATGGGCTAGTTGGAGAAAGTGGGTGTGGCCTTTGTCCAACAATGGAATAGTATGGGATATTGGTAATAGTAATAAGTTTACTTGGTAGTTTCCGAAGGTGTAGACTTCTCCATCTTTAGTCAAGACGGCGGAGTGGTTGCTGCCGGCTGCTACGCTGGCCGCTTTCGGTAGTTTCACCTTCACCAGTTTGTGGTGGGGCGCGATATCACCAGCTCCGAGCTGACCGTACTGGTTCGAACCAAACGTCAGCACTTCGCCTGCATATTTGCAAATTTCGTTAACTCTCCATAGAAATATGATGTAGGTTTAGTTAAAAAACTCAGACCTTTAGATTCTTTGTTACTAGGGTCATTAAGTTTTCAGGAAAGTTACGTATGGTCACCATGTTTTCAGTAGCATATTGCTGATCCAGGTTACAAACAATATTTGATCCACATTTCATCCACATCGGTCTAGTAGTAAGGCCGTGATTGAGCCACAAACATCCTAGTATCCAAACATTCTTCTTTTCGTCTTACCATCTAGCTATATATTTTATCTTTTCTTTGTCTTAATAATTTCATTTTGCATTTAATTCTTCATGCAATAAATTAGTTTAAATCTCAGTTTGTACGTACCGTGGTCTGTGAGTAAGATGGTATGATGCAGCCCACAGGAGATGTTGACTATCTTGTGTCCGCCGGGAATGGCAACGCGCGCCGGTGGCAAGCTGCTTACTTTGATGGCCGCATCGCGTTCCACGTCAGAACCCGATGCCTGCTCCTCCGCTTTACCGTCTTTGTCTGAAATACGAAGCCATACACGCAGATGTAGTAGTATCTTCATTTTTATAAGTCAACATTATCATTATCTGGCTTCTATAGTGCAAGCTTAACTTTGGTTGAATTGTAGAATAGAAGAGAGCTTAATTGAGCACCAAAATAAAAGGTAAAAAAAAATAGCAAAAAGCATATTCAATAGCCTCAAATACTTATAGATTTTGACTTACCGCCCTCTGCTTCTTCGTTGGCCGGTTTCGGCTCGTCCTCTTCCAAGACGACAGCCGGTTCAGTTCGGCGGCGTCGTTCAGCCGGTTCGGGTCGCGCGGTCGCCACGAACCCTTCAGCGCATTGACGGCAGATGCCGCAAGAAGCGCAACCACTGTCGCCCTCGCCGCAGCCGCAGCGTCTTAAAACACATTATAGCTTTACTTCAAAGTAAAAGAAATCTCATAAAATAAAGAATAAGTTTCAATTTCTAAATAATAGTCACAAAACAGCTTTACATGTTGCTTTGTCTATATCTAACGCGGCGGTTCATTATGCGTAAGATCGGAGACTGAGAAAAGGATTAGCTTTGAAGAAATTCTGATACTTACTCGCCAGGTATCCTAGCCGGCAGATGGGCGAGATGGCAAGCGCTTGCGAAGCCGGTACACTCACGGCATTTGACGCAGACGCGGCAATATTCCGTGCGCCAAGTGTGCGACCCTTTGCAAGTCTTCACTTCGTTCTTATTATCAGTTACATCATCGGCTTGCGGAGCGGGCAAGTGCTCTGGAAACGGTTAAGTAAGTCTTGTAGAACAGTTCATACTAAACAACAAATGTAGATCTAGAATTCAACAAAAAAAAAAGATGGCGAACTTAAATTCCAACTTACTATCTTTCGAATATCCAAATTCCCGGCCACACTGCCCTTTGTTGTTGATGCCGAATGTGTAGACTTGTCCTAAGTTCGTCAGTGCAACAGCGTGAGCTTTTCCAAGTGCAACCTGTAAAAAAATGACAAATTATTTACATAATTAAACAATAGTAGGTACAACTTTTGAAACTATCATGGTTTTTAACACAATTTTTATGAAACGACGGGATATTTACCATGATTAAATTTTTCTGAGTTGACTTCCAACTCAAACAAATTTAAACAACTCAGAAAAATTTAATCATGGTAAATAATAGTAGGTACCTTACCTACTATTGATTCCTTTCTTTCAAAATTTAATAATGATTGGAAATGGTTCACGGATGAGCACTTTTAAAGACGCTCTCAGAGCCAAGTGCCCACTCATGATGAACGAAAGATTTTATATAGAAGAGTCTCAATTTTAATATCGAAGAGTCTATCTGATGATACGTATGTAAGGGTGTGATCACACTAACGCGGAAACATGTCGCGCGGTAAGTAGAGTTGCCATCGCAAATATAATAAAAAAGACGAATGATACGCGGATATAATGAGACTGTAGCAAAATTGTAATATTAAATAAAATATAAGACAATAAATGAGACCAATAAAAAAAATATTGACTGAAGATCCGAGTCCCAGTAGTTTATAAGATCTAATAACGACTATCACCGTACCGTTTCACGCAGAGATTATAATTATGGGTTTGGTCAGAAACCGCGGCTGCGCAGTAAAATCAGCTATAGTTCACTGACCTCTTGCATTTGATAATTAATATTGAAACTATGTATGCAACACCTGTTAGCATAATGTATGTAAGAATTAGCAAATCACATCTTTCCGGCGACCCGTCTACTGTCTTCGACTTACCGTTCCCTTCAAGTGGAAGACTGCAAAGGCCGGAACCGCAACCTAAGATGCCACCCGAAGAGCGGTAGCTTCAAAAACCACTTTATATCACAGCACCCATACGAATGATAACCGCCCAGAACGTCACTCGACTTGTTGGTTCTGTATTCAGTGTGGCTAGTTTACGCCACTAACATTCACTACTTCCAGGGACGGTTGATTCGCGACTAGATATGGGCGAACGCGCTCGGGATATATTTATACCCGGAGATACCTGGATGTCCTGGATATCGATTGAACATCAGAGCCTGCGCACTAGGTTGTGAACCCTGTGACCTAATTACCATTTCCGCGCGTCACTATTTGTTGCATCCGAGCAACTGGTACGGTACCGGTACCGGTAACCGGTACATAATTCAGCAGATTTTACATGCCATGAGAAGAACACTTTTCCAGAATCACGTTAAGAGCATGACTGTTAAAGAACTGTTTCTTATTAGGCAGGCTCTTTGCACTTTTTCCGTCTCGGAAAAATTACGGGTGTATCATACTCATTACAAACTAAAATAAAATTGCGGTATAAAAAACATTATGTTATACTTATTCATTTATTTTTTTATTTGCAAAGTCAAACTTTTCCGCACGAAATTAGCTAAATCACCTCAAGACGCACCATGCTTTTATTGATGCATTCTCTCCAATCACGAAATTGGTTTTGCGCGTTGATTTCGCAGCATTTCTATCTGACAGCCATGTTTGAACTTGTATTCAAAAAGCACTCAAATTTGCATGTGAATACATCCCAGCTGCTTTGACGGTTAGTCCTTCCCCTATGTCTAGCCATGAGAACAGCTGTCAGAAACCAGAAATGAAAGAAAATGCTCCGAGAGTTCCGAGATTCTTCTGATATTGAATTGAAACCCGTTGTCCAGGTTTTTTTTAGTTCATTAAGGCCAGTAAAAACTTTAAAACGGCAATTCTATCATTTCAACCCCTATTGCGAACAAAGAAAACTACGAAGTATAGACGGCCTGGAAACTGCTATACTCCCGTGTACAATGAGCCAATCAAACACATACAGGAGTCGTGTTATTGTGTACCTGCTATGCTACATGCAACACGAGTATATTATGAACAATGAACGCAATATCTGCTGATTTTGCAAATCATAGCCGGCAAATGCTAGCGTAAACGTACCTGCTGCGTAGTACACGCAACAAGGGTGTCTAAACAAATCTATTAGCAACGAATTAGACATTACTACAATACTATTTATATGCTCTTCATCTTCCTGCTTTTATCCCACTTTATGTGGGGTCGGCACAAAATGTCTTCCTCTTCCATTCCCCTTCGTCAGCCGTCATCTCTGCATTCACTGTAGGTGACTAGTAGAGACTAGTCACACGACTTTCATCCCTCCTCATGACATGCCCGTAGCACGCCAGCTTCCTCTATTTTTTCTATCATTAGCGCTACTTTTAAACGTCCCCTGATGTACTCCTTCCGTATCCTATCCATGTTTGTCTTACTGAATGCATATATAATTTACTTGGCGCTCGTCCCGTTCCCGTTTCGCCCCGTTCCTGTTACTTTTTCGGGATAAAAAGTATCCTATGTGCTATTCCAGACTATAATCTATCTTCGTACCATATTTTTCGTGCCAAATTTCATCCAGATCCGTGGGATATGCATGCATTCAGTATAAACTTAGAAGCTTGCTCTTTTACGGCACTAAATCTAGGCTATTATATTTGGTATCAATTTAACGTTGATACATATAGCCGTTCCACTTAAGAACCAATATACTGGCACACAAATAGAGTATCGACATGCGGTATCTAGTTCAATCTATTACTGTGGTTTCAGCCCCTCGCGTCAATGAGTTTCAGCCCCTCGCGTCAATGAGTTTCATCCACTCCCTCCGTATTTATGTGCCCGTGATCTGGGTTTCGTCGCAAACATTCTGTACTTTATGACAAATGTGAGGAAGACAGATATTGTTACTAAGACGAAAGAGCGCTGGTGGGCTAGTGGTAGCGGCCCCGCCTTCCAATCCTAAGTTCGTGGGTTCAAACCCAGTCGTGTACTAATGAGTTTTCTGCCAAAAACGTATGCACTAGGGCGTGTAAAAACCGGGTTGTTCAAAAAAACCGGTTATCTCGGTTTTTAATTTAAAATAACCGATTAATCGGTTAATCGGTTATTTTTTCCATTTTATCATATGGGTGTCTTAGGATAAAATAAAACCACATCTTCTTCTTCTTAATATATAAAAATGAATTGCTGTTCGTTAGTCTCGCTAAAACTCGAGAACCTGGACCGATTTGGCTGATTTTGGTCTTGAATGATTTGTGGAGGTCCACAGAAGGTTTAAAAGGTGAATAAATATGTTTTCTTTCAACGGGAACGGTAACGGGGCGAGCGATGCCGCGGGCAGCCGCTAGTAGTTACTAAATTTTTTATAACACAAAGAAACTTGCAAAATACACAGAAGAATCTCCAAGACGCTAGTGGCATTGCCACGCTGAATAGCTATGCTAATGCGGTGCACCAAATACCCACCAGCCCTTGGGTCATCGCTTCGCATCGCATGCGAAGCGCTTGAGCCCTTGGGTTCGCATCGCTTGGATCGCCAGATATCGCCAGAGTCTCAATCCCAAGAGGAGCAAATAAGTAGGCTCTGTCGAGACCTGCATATTTGCACTTCTTGAGTCTTCAATTTGAATTTGAGATCCTCGGCCAGATCTGCCGCCTCGCCAGCCACAACGGATATCCTTGCCAAATGAGAAGGCGCAAGTATGTCGAGACACGTAGCGTCCCACACAATGAGCCTCTCCAACTCCCAAGGAGCAAGCGTCATACCATCGTCACGCAACGGGCCATTCGGTTCGAGAACGGCTGATACGTTGACGGTGGTAAAGGTCCGCCTGATGATGTTGTTAAAGCTGGCCTGACGAGATATCTGACCAGCGCGCGGCGGCCTTAGAACACGATAAACTGTGGCGAGTAACCTGGCACTGATGAGGTGCGTAGCACAGTGCACCCAACCGTAGGCCAGTCGCAATACAGAACGTTACGGGATCCATTAAAGTACCAGTGTTATAATGAAGGAAGCGCTTGTAACCAATACCCTGACTCCAATTTAGAAAAAAACTGGAAGACGAGCACGATTTGCGGAGATAGAAGCCTAGACGTAACAGACAATTCGTGTTATTGTACAAACTAATACACATACAAACTAATGAACATGTGCATCCTTCCCGTTCTTACTTATGGCTCGCAGACTTGGTCTTTGAAGTCCAAACTCAAGGTTTGCCAGCAGGCGATGGAGCGCAGCATTCTTTGGGTAAAATTAATTGACTGCATTCGCAATACCACACTGCGCTTCAAGACTAAAACCGCTGATGTAGGGGAAAAAGCCACAAGGCTGAAGTGGGACTGGGCCGGCCACGTCTGCCGCATGCCTGACGCACTGTGGGCATAAATCTCCACATTGTGGAGCCCTGAAGCAGCGAGGGGGCGTCGCGGTAGACTACGCAGGCGAAGGTGGGACGAACTGGACGCCTTTGAGAGAGACTGGCAATTGATGACACAAGATAGTGTAGAGTGGCGGGATCAGGGGGCGATCTTTGTCCAGTAATGGGACATTTCAGGCTAATATTCTAAAAAATACATGATAACCAACAAAGTAGATACTTAGGTATCTTATGCGTTCCAAAGATAAAGTTTTCTGAGGAGTGTTTATTTGTATTTTTTGCAATTTTAATGTATTATGTTGTAATATAATTAGGTGGATTATTATAGCCGTTCTAAATAAAGTTTGCAAGGTGTAGTTTTAAATAAATTGGCATATTTTAGTCATAAAAAAATAACCGAAAACCGGTTATTTTGGATGGAAAAACCCGATTAAAAACCGACCTAAAATCAGTCGGTTAATCGGTTTTTCGATTAATCGGTTAATCGGTTTACATGCCCTAGTATGCACACAATGCCAGTGCTTTACAAACGGTGAAGGAAAATATCGTGAGGAAACCGGCATGTCCTAACCTAAAAAGTTCGACAATATGTCAAGTGCACGAAAAGAGCCTCTTTGTGGCGCACTTAAAATTCTTTCACCACAATAGGTTCGAAAAAACCAGCGCCTCGATAAGAAGAAGACTAAGACGAAATGGATATAGAGTTCTAAGATATCTGAAAATATCTACCAAAGGTAATTATCCCTGTGCGTGTGTCCATGATACCGGTACCGTCACAAACATCCTGTAGGTTCTGGCAAATGGGACAAAGACGAAATATTGTTACCAAGACGAATTGGGTGGGTATTTCTCTACCTAGACATCTAACGATATCACCCTACCTGGGGATGAAAGTCGTGAAGCTATTGCTTATTACAAAGTATAGAGATAGGAGCGCCTTGTCTGATGCGATTCTGATCAAAGACAATTTTTTTTATTCAGTGTATCATCAGGATCACTTTGAAATGTCTTCAAGCTAGGATTCTACGTGCCAATTCCACGCGACCAAGCTCGAAGAACAGGCAACAAACTACGGCTTGATTCCTTTCCTACTGCTTTATGTATGATTATTTTTCAAAGATGCCACAATGGAAATTCTTATTTTTTTTTAATTTATAATTTACAATGCACTAACTTTTCGAGTCTTTTCACCAATAAGTAAACAAAATATTCTCACGACTCGTACTCTATACATGACAATTTTACAAGAGGATTTTTAGATGAATAGCCAGATACACGTCCTCACATTCCACTCGACCTAATAACGTTAAGGGGGTACGATTTCCATACAAACTTAATTTACACAACTATGGCCGAATAAAGTATTAATGTACACTGAAATTGCTGTAATAGGCTTTTACAGTGGTCCTTAATACCGGTCAGTTATATAAAGTTGGAGTGTCAGCAGTTGGTCGTGGCAGTCGGGGCTTCAGAAAAAAAACTAACAGACTTTTACGTCTATTTTGAAACAGTGATGTACAAAATTGACTCTATGCTAAAAGCTAGTACCCGTTAGAAAGAATGACGAAAAAATTACTTTTTTGGTTTTTTATTAATATTTCTGTTATCCTACAGTTTTCTCCAACTTTATATAACTGGCCGGCAATAAAGACCACTGTAAAATTCTATTACAGCTATTTCAGTGTACATTTATACTTTGTTTGCCCATAGTTGTGTAAATTCAGTTTGTATCGGAATCGAACAACCTTAACGAGTTGATATACCTTTACTAGTAATTATACTCATTTTTTACCATCAAGTTGGTTTTATATAACAGTGCAATTTGTTTTGATTTATACGAGTTACCATTATTGCGACTATTATTTTTGTAATGAGCCGTGTACACCGGACAGTCCGTAATTCTATTACATTACAATGCAACGATGTATGATTGTCATTTGTAACGAGTACATCGAGACAGGCAGAAACACCAATTACTGCAGGGTATGATCCTGCAGTAATTGGTGTTACACACACGTGAGCGGACGACACTTATGTACTCGTATATTAATTAAGCTAAGGGCTGAAAGTGTCGGTACATTATTTGTATTAAATATTATCTATTATAATATCAGTTTAAAAAACTTGAGAAATTGACTTCATGACCGAACCGATTATGATGAATATTCTATGGGACCAATCTGGAAATATTACCTTTTAGATATAAAAATATTTTTTCAAAGCGGCTCATAAATTACGAAGTTATGTTATAACAAATAGCCATAACGGTGACGAAACGTTATAATATAAAAACAAATGCCGGCCAAAAACCCCACCATTTCGGCAAATTATGGCTTACTCTGGTAGGCCATAATTTTCCGAAGAGATGCTAGTCTTACCTGAGTGACTTTCTCGTGGCGAAGGCTGAGCACGACGCCCTGGTTATCGCAGTGCTGTGTGTCTTTGCCAAACATCAACAGCTCGCCGTTGCGCGTTACCAACGCCGTTGAGCCGAAGTTGCAAGCCGCGTACACGACATGATGAGAATCCGTCTGGGCGATATACAACTAACATTTAAACGTGAACATTTGTAGTTTGGAATGATTTTTTTAACACATAATTTAGAATAAAGTACTTCATCATCATCATCATCTATCATCCACAGCCCAACTTCACCCACTGCTGGGTATAGACCTCTAGTTTGGGCTATCTATCTACTTCGATGGCCCCGCGACTTTGACTATATCTTCCATTAATCTTGCTGCTGGGCACCCTACGCTTCTGTAGCCGATTTTTGGCCACCATTCGATTACATTGTTCCCGTAGAACAAAGGTTTTATTTTTATTTTATGTCATGATTTAATTTCATAAATATGCAAGTCAATAATATGCAACAGTGTCCTTAAAATTCAATGTATCCACTATAATACACAAAGTACGTCAACCCCTTTGTTATTCAGCTAGCTTTCCGCATGTCCGTAGAACATATAACGCCCCATGAAGGCTGCTGAAAATTGCAATGACGCAATGAATCTCAGCTCGCCCGGGCTGCAGAGAGGTCATTTACCTACAGATACGGTACGGTTCGATCATCTACTGCACTTGCGCATTCAAATACCTGGTCTCATCGATCCGGAGCAGGCGATGCGAGTGCCTAGATAAATACTGAGAGCAAATCGAGGTAGCTAGCAATTTGAAATGAATGATATTTTACGTTGGAACATTACAATGCTTTAATATAAGTGATGGTTTCCACATAATATCACGTCATCTGCATGTTCCAATAACGATTGGTATACCAAAGCCTAGTCAAAAATCTGCGCCAAATTTTAAGTTTAACGAAAAATCTAGTAGGTACTTTACGTGTTGTTGACGCCTGAACGACGACTTATACACGTCGAAAAAAATTGAGCTCTTAGATAAAATAGACATTTATGGCTTTTGAGAATGCGAGCTACTTAGGTCAATAAAAATTTTTGAGGAAAATATTCGTAGACGTATCAAGACAAGTTGAGACAAAGTGCTTTCCTATCGACATTCAATAGGGTCAAGTATTTCAGGACCTATATCCCATTTCATCCCATGTACACATTGTGATACAAAACTTTTAATACCACCATAATGTTGTACTACCAATATGATGGATCACAATTCAAATATTGAGTATTGAATAAAGTGTGCTGCTTTAACGAGGCCATCAGAGCTTGCGCTTCATTAAATTCCTAATACTTACCCCTGATAAACGTGAAAATTGGGTATTAATTTCATTGTTTTTACCATACTAATATGCTAGTGGTAGGATGTTTTTTTTTTAATCTGCTTGTAATGGAAAAAAAAATTACTGCAAAGTAATGCCCCGCTTTCATCACCTGTTGCCAATTTTCTGCCCAGAGCCGCCCTAATCGCATTTAATTTCGAAATGAGTTTACTCCTTAGTTTTAAACAAACCATAACTTACCTTTAGCCTATTATACTACTTTGTAAGGTTTCAGTTCCTGAACAATTTTCTTTCATCCTCCGTTTTATCCGGACGCGGTGTTGTGTATATTATTTTTTTTTAATATGTCTCTCATTTTTTTTGCTTCTTCTTCTTCTTATCGTGTCACTGATTCTTTGCAAACCAAGTGTGGTGAAAGGATTTTTTTTGCTAGGCGTGGTGATGACAGGTTGAGTAGAACAACAACCGAATGGTGGCCAAGAACCGGCTACAGAAGCGTAGGGCACCCTGCAGCAAGATGGATAGATGACATAGACAGGGTCGCAGGGCGGCAATGGTTTAGACTGGCACAGGATCGAGGTAGATGGCACAAACTAAGGGAGGCCTATACCCAGCAGTGGGTGAAGTCGGGCTGTGGATGATGATGATGATGATGTCTCATAAGGTATATTGGCTTACGGTCTTGACAGAATACCTGCGCATAGCTTCCAGGCATTCAAAGTCAAAAAGTCAAAGTAAATTTATTGCTTGAAATACATGTTGAGAAGATGTTAAATTATAATAGGTAATGTCCAATGTATTCTGCTTATATCTAGGCATGCAATATTAAAATTTACAAGGTAATATCATGAAAATAATTAAATTAATTGAGAGATTTATAAAACACACACGCATACGCATACGCAAAAGCACACACGCATTATGCTGAGTCAAGACCTTTTTGCTGCTGTAACACATAGAAACACCACGCACTTCTCCAGTATCGATAAATCTCTTAGCATCTTTCTTCTTTTAGTGTCGTTATTTTCTACAGGTGTATGTGTGCTTATGTAGTAAATAAATAAATCTCTGTGTTGCGAAATAGGAAATAAAACAATAACTTTTCTTCTAGTAATTTCGTGGAGTCCACGTGATTTCTCCCTTCAAACTATATGAAACTTCCAGCGGGGTTTTTTGTAAAGTTTTTGAGAAGCCAGAGATGTGCTTATGATGAAATTATTTTTTTCTTCAACAAAATATGTACAATATTCCTTACCAGTCAGTATTACTAAAAGTACTTATGCTATCTAGGTGTTCTGATAGGTACTCTGGTATTTATTTGGGTAATTTATTACTATCCCTACGATTTAACACAACACCAAAGCTAAACCTAAATTTAATTAATTTCATGTACGTTTCGAGACCAGTCTGTTTAGCAGGATAAGTAAGCACATTATTTACGAAGCTCCACGTGATATCAACATATCGATTCCTGTGCGGCTCCTTTGCCCTATTCCCTAGCATTTATTTATTTATGATCTCCTATCATTGAACTGGACTCATTACAGCCTAGTTGGTATTATCTCTGACTATGGATTGTGGGTTCGGTCATCATCGAGTGCAAAGATTTGAGCGATGAACAACATACATCTTCTCTCTCATGTATCTTCTGTATGAGTGTTATAATATGGGGTGGCCTAGGGGCATGTAAATTAAATTACATTATATAAAATTTCCCACCAGATGGACCAACGACATTGTTAAGATCGCGGGATGGATGAAAAGAGCTCAGAATCGTTCTTCCTGTAAATGTGTAGGAGAGGCCTATGCCCAGCATTGGACTTCTCAGGCTGATGATGATAAAAGGTCAAACGCGTCTGCGATAGTAGCCAAAGAAACTATTGTGTTGATTAATATTATGGAGTAAGAAAATGACAGCGTGGATGATGCGGTGACATCTGGACGACTGCCAGAAAAGACCAGAGATGATGAACCTTTTTTGCCGAAAGGAAACAAATCAGCAAAACATGATTGCAAAAAGACCACCACGCCACCGACAAACGTGTGACATTTCTTCAAGATTATAAAGTATCTTTCTGAAAATGTATACACTTAATGCTCACAATACAACTCATACGAAGTAGACATCACCTCAGACCTTACTAGATAAGTATTAGATGACCTAATACTTATAAAGGTGTAGGTAGTAGGTACTCAGTTGGTCAGTAAAAATAACGCTCATTGCTAGTTGGACATATCGCTACCTAGACGTATTAGTAACTGACCTTATACATCTTCTTCGGGCGCGATGGTTTGGGCGCTCGTCGATGTTTGCTTGTGTCGCCGTCCTCACCGCGACGAGCTGTTCCCGTAAACAACACCGCCCCGTTATCCAGAACCAGTACCGCGTGAATTCCTTCGTGGCCCACGGCGACCTACCACCAACCACTGAAGTTAACATCTTTGTACTTGTATTTAGATAACACAGTGTTTAAACTCTCAAATGAAATCGAGACGCAATCGCGTTAATTATTGGTGCTCTCGGTCTTGAATATTAGCAGGAATCCTTACATAATGTAAGGAATAATGCAGACAGCATGTTATTGATTCCAGCCAACGCTTCTTTGATACGACTTCGGTTAATAAAAGAAATGGAAGATCTCGGAAAACTCCTAATGAAAAGCCCACCACAGACACATTCATTATCAATAGGAACGCAACCAACTTGTTTGATTACTCACCTGGCTAACCTGTACAATTTTGTATCTCCTAAGATTAGGCACATCGTTCTTGTTAAACAAGGTTTCTTTCATCAAAGTCCAACGTCCACACTGTGGGGTTGCTTTGTATCCGAGACTAGCTCCTTTACCAGTGTAGTACACCTGAGGGAATAAGTATTCAGAAGCGTAACAAAACATGGCAATTAAGTACTTGTATTAATGTAGTTCAAGGTTCCGAAGTTGTGGAATAAAACTTGTACCTTTCCAGAAGTAGTGGCCAGCAAACCAAACTCCGCGCCACCACCTATTGACATAAGCGGGTCATCTTCGTTTTCATCGAGTTGCATAGCTGTAGGAGTATCATTGTCCCTGCGTACTGGTATGTCTTCGTAGCTAGCTCTGCCGAGAGCTAAGTTTCTCTTACGCAATAGCGGAACGTTTATCTCTTTGCGATTTTTCAAAGTGACACTATCGCCTTCTGGCTCTGGTATTTTCTCGACATCGAAAAACCGTATATTCAGTGATTCCTAAAACATTACAATCATTTCAATCGTCTCGTTTGTAAATCAAATGAATTATACATTATGCAAACGAAAGCGAATACAGACGCATAATAAGGATTTTAAAATGAATTCTTACGCTGTTGCTTGAGAGCGTCATTACTCCTAGCTGATGACCGTCAGTAAAAACAGCTGATTTCGGTTCAGCTACGTTGGAAGTGCTTGGATCCAGTTTGATCAAGTTTCGTATTTCAAGAGTATCTTTATCTACTTCATACACTTCAGTCTTCTTTCGCCCGATCCTTACGTAAAGTTTATTCTAAAAAGTAAAAAGGCATAATAAACATAAAAACTAGGACTAGATCAATCAACGAGTTTGATAAATAATATTATCCCAAATAACGAAGCTCTCGTAAAAAGATTTTTTTTTTTACTAACAACAAAATCTTACCTTACAAAACCCTAACCAGCCGTGGCGGTCACTCGGAAAGAAGTCGGGTTTATATAAGTAGACATGCTGTTTGATAGAGCTACCGTAGCCCGAGCCGATTTTAAGGAGGCCTCGAGATGTAAACACGTATAAGAAGCAGCCATCAGAGACGAGAGCGCGGACCACCAGCTCTGTGGGGCCAACAGTAAGACCCGCGGGCAGATCTACAGGAAAGCTTGTCACTAGGGACTGCTGCGGAACACCGTAGTTCATCCACATGTTCCGGGAGGGAGTGCCAAGAATAACAGACTGGACGCTTCGTTGCAGGGTTGTCAAATTTACTGGTATCTGAAATAAGGTCTAACCATGAGCAACTGTAGCCTTATTTATTTTAAACCACTTCATTTCTCTTTCTATAACTTGCCTTTATGTATTGGTCAGCTAACGGTTTCGGAGACATGATGAGCGATGTCACAGCATTCAAGATAAGCTCGGCTTCACCCTTGGCAACCACCAGAGATATAAGGCAGGAAGTGCCCAGTGTTGTGAGAGCGGTTGGCATCTCTGGCCTTTCGAGAGACGCAGCTCCTGAGGCGATTTCAACGAGCATGCTGTGCATGTGGGAAACTATCTGCAATTGCAACAATCAAGTAAGTGATTGCACTTCAACGTGGTTGTCAACAACATGAATCATCTAAATATAGGATGTACGATGATCGCAAGGAAAAGGATAGATATCAATGACATGCTAATTTTGCCCGACCATTGTCCAATATGCCGCTTTACGGAAGCGACCACCGACCCCAACATCGATGGGAGTTAGGCAGCAGGAGGATACAGCTAGAAACATATTAGCGTGTCGAGATTTGGTTTTAACAGCTCAACTGGTCAGAAATACTTGAGCCAAAACCCTAGTTTGAAATACTCGAGCGCGACAGTTTGAGCTATTTACACGTTGAAAACTGTGAATTTCAAATTATCTGACTATTTGAGCATGACGTAAGGGAATAAATGCAGTAAGTAACTACATTCTTGAATGCATTAGCTTACTGTACTTTGCAATACTCTGCGATACATTTTGCTATTATAATTATTTAGGCATTGCACTAATATGGATTTTCTTCTAGGGCTTTTGACTCTGATAGTGTATTATTTTTCGGGACATAGAATTAGTTCATGTTTGGTTCAGGCTATGAACTATACTTATTTACTTATACGACCGTTAGTGGTCAGGCCAGGATAGTCGACTATTTCTTAGTCTTGACATTTATTGTATAAGCGGTTAATATATACAATCCCAAACTCTTTCTTCTTCTCCGTTATTAGCTGCGTTTATGGTCACTTGTCAAGGATTAGGAAATCTTGTCACTAGACTAGACGCTGGAGAAGTCAATGCAATGATACGTTTTGAAATACCGCTTTTTATGTTTGGTAAAGGGTTTTCAGGAGATTTTCTATGAAAAATGATTGTACCTGCGTACATTACTATTGAATAACGATGCTGATACAAGTGTACTCTCATCGAAAGCTTACCGTAACCGATCTTGGTGTAAGGACTTACATATTAGCGATACGCCAATATGTTTCCCGCTCAACAGACACAGACGTGCATTATTATGGAAAAGTAACGCGCCTGTCATAAAAATACCTCAGTAGGCTCTTGCGCAAGTTCCTCGGGCGCGTGGCCTTGCAGAACATCCAGTAACGCTTGAAGTGCTACCTCGCAAAACTTAGGATCCGCCGCCCGAGACTGCGATACGAGTGAGAACACTGCTCGCAAACCTATACCAGTGATCTGGAAAACACACAACATTTTCAACGATATTCTAAATGAGAGCACTGGGTGCCGCAAACCTATACCAGTGATCTGGAAAACACACAACAGTTTCAACGATATTCTAAATGAGAGCACTGGGTGCCGCAAACCTATACCAGTGATCTGGAAAACACACAACATTTTCAACGATATTCTAGATGAGAGCACTGGTGACTTAGTGGTAGAGGCCCCGCCTTCCAATCCTAAGGTTGTGGCTTCAAATCCAGTCGTGTACCAATGAGTTTTTCTGTCGAAAAATTTATGTGCACTATGCCAATACTCTCAAACGGTGAAGCACAACATAGTGAGGAAACCGGCATGACGTAGAACCTAAAAAGTTCGAAAACATGTGATTCCCTCAAAACTTAAAATTGGGATCGGAATCACGTTCAAGAGTAGCCGGCTGTTAATGCGTCGCGATTTGAAATGCACATTTTAATGTTGCAAGTTACCATAGTCGACAAAACAAATAACTCTTGTCTCCAGGCCCAGCATTTGGGCTTGCCTGCCCGCGATTATTTAAATTACAAGCAGACTTGGTATAATATAATCGAATAAGAATACGGACTTCGAATGCCCTTCAAAATTGTATTTCCACAATAATCAGTTTTTTGCAGAAGTTCTGCATGTTTCAGTATACTATTGTACCTACAGTGAGTTGAAAGTGACGTAGGTATACAGTACCTTAGTTTTTGCGATCAGAAACATTTATTATCATCATATATTACTCTTATATGGGTATATTTTAACATATTAAGCACCTTTGGTATCTTGGCAGGAGCAAGAGCCATATCGTCATCGCTATCTTCTGAATCGGACGCTCCATGAAGGTTCTTCCATCTGGCCAACACTGATCTACGGACCGTCGCATACACAGCGAAATGCGACGGATTGCCGAGAAGGGCCGGTGCATAGCACACGGCAGCCGCATTTATTGTTTTCGGACGGCGATACCTATCCTTTTTGCCTCTACGCTTGAAAGGCCTATCATTTTTTCTGAAAATTATTATGACATCAATCAAATTGTTTAACACATACAGACAGTCACATGGATCGTTGGCTTATTGTAACTCTTACCTGGTGCCACTCCAGCAAAGCGCCCGGAAATACTTGCGATAGTTTTCCGGGTCCATGCACTGCAACTCTGGCTGCATTTGGGATCCCATCGCACCGTGATCTACTTTAGCCCTGTAATGGTATTACATCTGCACACATTGAAACTTTATAGTGGTAATATTGAACTAGCTTATGTAATGAATTTGATCGCATCGGTTGTTATGATAGAGTTTTTTGATTAGTATTGATTTGCATTGCATTTCACTGAAATAAAAGATATTTTAGCTACCTAGGTAAGCACCTAGCTGTTTCTATAAATTAACTACATGGCTTCGCTCGCCCCGTTCTCTTTACTTTTTCGGGATAAAAAGTATCCTATGTCCGTATCTTGGTTCTAAGCTACCTCTCTAAATAGCTATATACTTACATAGATAATAATACATAGACTATAGAAGATGTGCTTGTTAGTAAAGATACATTTTTTGAACTAAAAGAACCCTAAACGCACGACTAGGTCCTACCAGGTGCTCTCAAAAGAGAACAAAGGAAATAAGTGGGTGGCGAAATATTTTACCTACCCTATCTGCCCACCTACTTATTTTCTTAATTTGCGATCAGTCTTACTTACTGCCTGGTAACTAAGGTTGGTCGCACATTGGCTACTATGGCATAAAGCGTTAGTTGCTCAGGCTAATGTTTTGTCGCTAGGCTACCGAGTTGGAGGTCTGCATCTCTGATTCCTATAAAAAAATCTGTTGCTACCGCGACCGTGGTCGAGCTCGCGCCTGTATCAGACGCGAGTACGGCGGCGCATTTCGATGCTTACTGTGTACTTTACAAGCTGAGCAAACTGTCAAAAAAGCAGCAAACAGCAATAAAACACAGTAATTCTATGTCAAAAAATTAAGCAAACCGGGCCGCGGTTTGGTGCTTCTCCAGAGACCGGCAGGTAGTAGACGTACCTATTAATATAATTAAGCGACCTATAATACCTATACCTACACTTTACATTGAACGGAAATTTAAACTTTCACTAAAAAAGGAATAAGAACGTGTCTAACAGCCATAAAATAATTGTGTCAAAGTTCCAATGACGCATAAGTTAGCTTGCGATTTTGAACTAAAATCCACGTTTATTAACTCAAAAATAATGATTCTATGTATTATTTGCATTTACTGCGCTTACCATATAATGGCGCAACTTGCTTATGCATTAGTTACCAATGTGCGGCCAGCCTAACGAAAAAAAGAGTCGCGAGTGGGACGGCAAGTCTCTTACTATTTCTTCCTATGGCTATCCTATTTTTATCACCATCGATCGATGAATTATTGTTCACCCTGATACTCTATCTACCTTTTAACCAATTTTACCTGAACAACCTACGTCATTCAAACTACAGGAAATGGGGGCAAACTGTTTAATTTTGGATTTCCATAGGTACTCAAGTCACGCCAGTTTTGTATACCTATGTGTAAGCAAATAGGTAGGTACCTCGAATTTCCACTCGCTACGATCCAAAGAAACATTAATTACACATCTTTTTCGGCTCCATAGTACGACATCGGACGCAGTTTCTGAACGCGGTCACTACACGCATGTCTATAGTTTGCCGTAGTTCGTAGCTTGTTCCCTTTTCTTAAAGGCTTGTTCGCGTGGAACTGACACCTAGCCTAGACTCACCTAGCTTTAAGATGATTCAAAGTGATTCTTGTAAATCCTACTGAATAAATACACTTATGATTTTGATTTGATTTTATACTAAGGGCGCTTTTCCCCGCTCAACTCCTAGACATTTGGCACAATCGGCAACGGTAGTTGATCAACATTTAATGATGTAGATTAGAATCTTGAATAACTCTAGAACCCGCGTTATGATGAAATTTTGGCTAATACTTGAAGTTTTGCCTTGGCTCAAAGCTCACAGCTGAATTACCATGAGTATTAATAATCATAGTTTTAAGACGTTTTGTTAGTAATTTGTTATTCTCGTGTTTTCTTTGTTGAATTTCCCATTAATGAATCAATAAATAAATACTTAACGTAAAGATAAATCTCACTGCTAATCCTTCCTTTCTGTTGCTGACTGTAATTTATTAATTTTCAGTTTGACCTATATCGTCTACAGTGAATTGCGAGAATACTAACCCGATCGATTATTTTATTTCTATTGAAATTTAGGATTAGGAATAGGTATCTACCGTAATAAAAAGTCTATTGGCGTAGGTATAATTGACTCCCTGATCGAGACACGCACGCCGAGGTTTTCTTTGCATAATGCACTTACTTCGTCTGTCTTCTTTCATCCTTTCATTGATCTTCAAACCATCTGAGCATACCTTTTTCCATACACCAATAAAAAAAATCTCCATAACTCATCCGCTAACTCAACGCGAGCATAACTTGGTTTTAACTATTTTGTTTTATCTCTAATCCATTTATCTAAATCGCTATCTCTGATCCTGACTGAAGAAGAAACTTCTGTTTTCGCTGGGCATGCTAGGCGCTGCTGGCGGAGACTTATTAGGTAGAATGGAAACTTAGGGTGACAGCGACTCGACTACGACCAGACAACGACGATTCCTTATCAACTTAACAAGACATAAACTGTGGCCCTGGAGCACACCATAAGCGGGGTGGAGCACCTACAAGACCGCGGTCTTGTAGGTGCTCCATTGGCGGTTTATACCTTTAGCTCGCAGGCTCGTCGGTTTTGGCTCGCCAATGGATCACCGACTTTAGCGATGTCGAAGTATATTTGTCGCGTCGAAGTCACCTTCAGTTAAACCCCGCTTATAAGTGGGTGATAGACGTACGAGTAAGCACGCGTACTTATGGCTCGCCGACCTAATGTATCGAAAGTAATGTATTGAAAGTACGTGTACTTACTTACGGTGACACACAAGCGAAAAAGGTCGGCGAGCCATAAGTACGCGTACTTGCTCGTACGTCTATCACCCACCTTAGACCTGCTTAAGCTACCTACCTAGGTATGTATAGCTCTTTTGCGACTGAGGGATGAAATCGTGGGACCAATGTTTGAATGATCTGCAAATATTAGTTGTCCTGCTTGTACTTTTCAGCCGTAGTAACTTGGCGAGACCTATATTATAACCTACCTAGGTAAGTATAGTTCTATATGCGACTAAGGATTGAAATCGTGTGACAAAATGTTTGAATGATCTGCAAATATTTGTTGTCCTTCTCGTACATTTCGGTCGTAGTAACTTGGGGAGTCTAAACTAAAAATGTTCAAATAGAATAATTATTCATTATTATAGTGTCTGAAAATGGTCAAATTTCGATTGGAAGATTTACCACGGCTAACTTCCGACTCGCCAAGTTACGCCGGCCGTATTCCTTCACTTTCTGCGTTTCTGCTACACACGGAAACCTAGTCGTAGTGGGCGACTAGGCGACTCTATACATATGGCTTGCGGTTTGATACAATAACTTTGCATACAGTAATCAATAAAGGCGTGGCCGGCGGCAGGTGGGTATCTTGTTCGCGCGTTTGATGCACAATGCACATGCGCGGAAGACGGTCCAGGACCCAAGGCGCCTCATTTCCATGCTAGATTAGTATCTGGTATTTTAGAACCTACAATGAAATATAGTTGTCTCGAAACGCAGCATAATAGCAATCTGACTAATTAACAATCAACTATCTTTTTCCTTAATTAATATTGTACAGTCAGCATCAAAATTTCAAGACTTTTGCAAACTGAAGTGATATTTAGTCAATTTGAGCATTATTAATTTATAATTTAATAACCAACTGTATTTTTACAGCCAGCATCAAAATTTTTCGAATCATTTAAAGTCATTAAGAATTTATATTTTGTATTTTTCCCAATCAGCATTGCGTGGTGATGAATTACAATTTTATACAAGTAAATTTATTAAAAAATGAACATCTCTGTAGTTTTTTATGTACTATTTCTTTGTTGTTGTGCCAACCCGTAACATGGGATAAGGGCAGGAAGAAGATTTTATTCGAATATTTAGCTAAATAGGATGAGATATAGTATGGGGTTAGTCAAGTGCTTTTGTTGCTGATTGTACATTTTCAAACCGGAAGGTACCTTGGAAGAATAGAATAAAATTTAAATTAATAAAAACTATCCTTCACCTATTACCTAAAATAATCTAATCTCAGCCATTCTTCTCCTTGAATGCCACAATACACCCAACCTATTTTTATTTCTATCTAGTAACTATCATAACTACCTGTTACTATTATATCAAAGAGCTGCAAATTGGATATGAATATGTCTACCCTCGTAGACATCCTCAAGGGGTACCAAACATCGAAGGAGATATCTATTGTCTGGGGATTACAGTTATGATTATATTTAGTAAAATGCGTTTTTCAAGAGCCCTTGAATATAAATAATATAAATAATATAAATTTGTAATTGATTCAGTCAAATTAGTTCTTGGGGCAAAGAAGCCCGCTTTAAAAATATTTTTTTTATGAGCCTATATGTTACTGCTGGACATATTAGATTACTTTTTTTTTAATTATTGAAGGTACACAGAACATAACCAAGTTGGAACTAAGTTACCCGTTCTTCTAGACTTGGTTGTGTGGAACTGGCATCTAGATTCATCTAGCTTTAAAATGTTGTAAAGTGATTCTATTGAATAAATACATTATATATAATCATTGCTTAAAGTTAGCCCTGTCACTATTTGTCATTACCATTTGACAATATTTAGCAAGTATAGGCAAGACAGGATAGTTTCTTATAAGTACCCGAATGTGGAATAGATGAGGATTTTCCTTCAAGAAGTGACATTATCTCTCCCTTGTCCAATGTTTCTTGTTCTTAGCTTGAATAAGTACAGTCGGTTATACCAAGCTAGTTACCCCAGTATTTTAGAGCAGTAGCAAGCTATGCTGAAAAGTACATTTATGAAGGATTAGCCCCCTCTCCGATTCAAAACAAGGTGTATTAAAGCAGGTCACACAGCTGCCGCATCCACAGTTCTTGTGATTATATTTATTTGATTCTAGATTTATAGCTGCATTTTATTTATGAATTCATAAATTTTTACCTGTTTTTATTGTATAACTTGAAACAAATAAGTACATACAGGTCTCTTATTTGATTAAGAAAAAAAAAGTAAGATAGTAATCCCCAGACATACCTGACCTACCCTAATCTGACTGTTGAGATACTACTAAGATGCTGGTACTCAATTATTGATCTAGTTATATGTAAGTATACTCACGCAGGATGACTCTTCTTCTCATCATAGAACAGACTCGAATATCACTAATATTCGCGGTGCAATGACCCAATTCGGAAAGGCTGCCATTGCAGATGGGATAAAATCGATAGCAGGCACCAAGGCACTGCACGAACACGTACAGAGAAAAGAGCGCTAGGTCTAGCAAAGAAGCGACGACTTAACAATTAAATACTAGAGAAATGCAATGAAAATCAAAAACCTAAGCTAATTCTGTCGGTTTCAAACTCACATGCGAGCAAATTCAAATTTTTCGCAACTATATACACTTCACTGTCTTAGACTGTACAGCTAAATTAAAAATTAGTAAAGAGAACGCGAAATAACTACAGCTTGAAAGAAAACTATACCTGAAGAGAATCAAACACCATTTCCAACAATAACTTTACTTTGGTGTGATACGCTCGAGGTCTAAACCGGACCAAAATTTTGCGCGAACTGAGTTTGGAATCGCGACAGATTTGAAAAATCAATAAACCAAACGCCAAACGCTAAGCCAACCAGCGACGGCTAGTGATGTAGATGTGTGAAAAGAAATACTCTGTGCCGAAATGTAATAACTACAAATCGGAATAATCATTCATACATAAGTAGTGTAAGTACATACCTACCTACATATTTTAATTACTGACTGCTTACAAACAACATACATTTTGAAATTCTCTCTGGTGGTTAATCATAATCGAGCTCCAAAAATGGCCTAACTATAATAGCTCGGACTGAAGTTTACAAAAAAAAACAATCTGGAAGTATTACAAATCAAATAAAAAAGAGTTGACAAAATCGGTACATCATGACTTGACAGAGGTATGCAGTAACAAACATAAAGGCTAAATTTATTTTGGTGAAAATATGACTTTTCAGACAAAAAACACAATGAAAACAAAACGGCTAAGCCAATTTTGATAAAATTTAAATAAAACCAATTTGAAATTTGAAATACCCCTTTGAAATTAGGAAAAAAAAATAATTGGTCCAAATAATATGATGAAGTTATGCTTTAGATAACAAACATAAAAAAACATAATATGATGAAGTTATGCTTTAGATAACCCAAATTGCCAAATTGAGAGTCTCCTCCATTTTGATTTGAATTCAGTTAAAAAGAAAATGTCGCTGTCATGCATGTCGTAAGGAAGTCAAGCATGCCGTATTCGAAAGGCTTAATTGGAGAAAACTGCATCAAAACCACAACAATAGAAGTAAGCCCTTATATTAAAGAAGAAGAAAAAGAGCTAATTTTGTATAGGAGCAGAAAATACAAAATCCCGAAAATCAGAGTCTCAAGTAAAAATCTTACGAGCCCTTTGCCTAGGAGATGGTATGCTGTACCCTTTATTCACTCGATTCCACTTTCACCGGTTTCTGGCAGCCATCGAATCGAATTGTCTCACTCAACCAACAAATAACAAACATCCTTATCGTGGTTTTTGTGTTGCCTGCTAAGCATTTTTAAAGCAGATCTGGCATATTTTGAAGTGATCTAACATGCAATCTTTTAATTTATCATATTTGCACATTTTTAGCATTTTCCATTGCAGAGAGCAACTGTGCATGCGGGCTACCCTGCGGGCAGTCATGGAGGCCTATCCGTTTATCCCGTGTGTGGCGACGCCAATTGTCCATAAGATGGTCAGTTAGCGACTCGATTTAGTATTTATTTTTTTTTATAATGTCCCAAAAGTTAAGAGCCGAGCGGGATTTGAGCGGGTTCAAATCCCGCTCGGCTCTTAACTTTTGGGTCATTATAAAAAAAATCTTTGTGATTTCCTTAAGGGTAGTAAACACTATAAAATTAATAATCGATTTAGTATTGTTACGGCAATAATATAATGTAGCTAAAGTTCTGTATATAACTTTATTACACGGCAAACCAAACATCTACGCATTACGACCTATCTTCCTCTCTCCACTAGTGACGTAACTCGTCGTTCGGTCTCTGTATAGGGATGTGCTATTCCTAAAACCGGCTAACAGTATGGAGCTAGACAATTAGACAGACGCACTAGCTTTGTCCTCCGAAGACCAAAGTATCCCGGGTCACCCGGGACACGACCTAGCGGTCTCTGACCTACATAGCAATTATTGTGTGCAATATTATAATTTGTTATTTTTTGTGAGTTTTTGATATTGATATTGTTTTTGTTAAGTATGTTATTAAATTTATATGTATAAAATATTATGATAAGTACTCGTGTAATAAATGTATCGCTTTGGAGTGTCTGTTAGGATGCATTTATGTTCAATAAACAATTTGAATTTGAATTTGAATAGCTTCTGAAGCACCACCACACACAGATCATCAATAGTAAAAATCTAGCTATACGGATGAGCGACAGTTTGTTTCTTCTAGACTTACTCCCTATTGGATATTGCTGTTTATTTCGTTGATACGTCTATGATAGAGTGAAAAAATTGTGTGTGTCAGCTCCGACGCACGACTGGAGTTTACTCCCTAAAGGCAACGTAAGGGTACATACTACCCACGATCTAGCTGCACTGCTCACACCAAATTAGAAAGTTGCGCAAAATAGGTTGCGCACCAAAAACGTAACGAGGTCATTCGTTCAGTAGATTTTACTCTCCACATTTTTCTCATACCAGGCGCCTTATATTATCAAAAAACTGATTCTTCAGGAGTAAACTCCAAAAAGAAGAAGAGTGGATGGAAGGACGACGAAAGTTAAAAGTGCGGATATCCAATTAAAAATGCTTCTTTATATATAAAAATATATTTCTTCACTTTTTCTTTAAAAAAAATGGTTGTCTGTAAAGTCGGTTTACTGACGTTAATTGAACGTGACAACGTCATACAGCTGTCCACGCGGACGCATCGCTCACTAGGAGATAGACAGATGTCGAACGCTGCCGAACGCGGAGGCAGTGCGTGCCTCTTTGTCGCTCGTTCTGCGCTCTCGCTTGCACTTCAAGGCGTAAATGGAACGCCTCAGAGCGAGGCAACTCCACATGAGTCAAGTTTTTTCATGCGCGCAGGTGGCTCCATCGTATTATAAAACGTTGTCACGTCAAAAAAGCACGTAATGTAACGTGTAAGTAGAGTACTGCTTAAAACAGAATATTTTAGCGGTAATTTATTCTGTTAGCGTGTTTTTGGGCATATTACAAACCTTAAATACTTTTTAGAGATGGCAAGACTTTGTGGCGCGCCATTGTATGTGGTGGACGGGGACGGTTTCTTCGTAGATCCCAGTTTTGTCATTTCTGTTTAGTTTTTGTGCAGGAGTTTGTGAAAGACGAAGATAATCAGTGTTAATAATGTGTGCTGAAACGTTTATAACTGGCTAATTGGTTTAATCACCATCACGGTTAGTTCTATGATGTCTGAGGTTATTTGTTGTGACTTGTGGTTTGAATTTGCTTGAATTTGTCATCAGCATCTCATTAAATTACGAACGTATAAACGCAAATAGAAATGCTCACGCTAAGACGATTTTGTTTTGAGTCCTTCGTCATTTGCTATTCATTGTGTCTGCGAAGTTCTTCCATTCATTTTACAACAATACGACTGCCTCCCTCCCCTCCTTGGCGTTGGTCGTTAGCTTTACAAAGAAACAACGTGATGTCTCAAAACGAATGTAACTTGACTTCGGTGCTGTTTATTAAATAAGTGGTTTATCAGTTGAGTAAGGGACCATAGCCAGTGTTTACATAGTGTGAATTGTTATGACCTTTCCTTTGTGAGAACAAAACAATCAACTTTGAACATTGTTCAATTAAATTCCTTGGTTCCAGGTTAAGAATAATAATATCAAAAACATAGTTACTTCTTTACAGTGGTATGGTTTATGGCCATGGAGTGGGACTTACACATTTATATTTACTGAACGGAATACTCATAAACAAGCTAAGAGTACCTACTGTTTTTAATGTTCCATTTAAGTTATTTAGTCAAATTATATCTTAGTTTTATTAGTAAGAAGTTATTTGCTAGCCTAGTATTCAACAGGGAGATTATGACTGCCTCAATCTTTGCCAGCGGGCGGCATAATTGAATAGGTATACAATGAGTCATTGAACCTCAATGCAGGCACATGAGATATATTTTGTACTGTGGGTTAAACAGCTCCTTGTAGGAATAGTTCTGAATATTGGATCATGTAGTACACTTTGATATACCCAATTCTACAAAACTGACAAATTGTGAATTAAAGTTACAAATTCAGAATCATTTATCTATGAACCTAGTAATTTTTATATTGTTGTTACATAATATTTTATTATTTCATAGGAATGGTGGACATTCCTCATTTATTTTGTCACAAAATATTAAAATCCTAAGATGCAAGCCACACAAATATTCCTCTTACAGTCATTTAGCCTAGCAGGCTGCTAAGTCGACTGCTATCAAGTACAAGTTCTGCTTAGTTTAGGGCTAGCTATATTTGATGTTGTGTGGATTGTCTATAATATTTATTATTTATCTCTATTTGTTGACATAAAAGTCAACAGTGGCAAGAGACTTTTAGCGAGCTGCTAAAAAGTGTCTGCCATTATAAATAAGGTGGTTAATAAATACCTAGACTTCTGAAACTATGAATGTGTCTATGAATCAGACAGATATTAATCAGGATCATTTGATTTAGTATCAACATCTATTAAACTGTTCATTCTGAGTATCAAAGTATTTATAATGAAGACTATGTAAACAAATGTGTGAGCAGGATGCGCACTGACACACAATGATGCCCAATGGATATCCTCATCATTGTACACTGATATTATAAAAAATAATAATTTGTATGTCTACTAATATTTTAAAGAGGAAAGATTTTTATTTTTGTATGTTTGTAATGAATAAACTCAAAAACTACTGTGCTGATTTCGAAAATTCCCAATGATTTATTATTTAAAAACTTAATCTATTCGAATTAAGATTATCCCGTTTGCAGTCTCTGACAGTGTCTATTTTTGTATGGATTTCTGTAATAATAATGATAAAAAATGTGTGCTCTTATAAAAAAAAAAAAATATCGTTTTCAAAAATTCCCAATGAATTATTATGTAAAAACCTTTGATTATTTACTTGTCTAGATAGATAGCTACGCGCCATAAGCGCCTAAAAAAATAGGATGTAGCTGCTACACGCTAACCCCGCCCGCGGCCCTCAGTGACGCCACAGACACCGCGCGGATATCGCGTACTATTATTCTCTATTTTGCGGCGAAAATATGGCGTATTGTGCTATAAAACTGTGCCGGAACTACAAGAGACGTTTGGAAACACCTGAAACGATCTCTTATCACCGGTAAGTACATTTCAAACAACTATTATCTTGTATAATTGGTGAGAATTAGTGATAGAACTATCGGCAAACATACTACTGTGTTATCTGTGTCATTAGTTGCCAGCTTCCAAATTGAATAATACCCAAATTTTGTAGACATATTTTTTTACCATTTTTTTCTAAGAAGATTTAGAGGTGTGTAATGTATGTATTTTTTCGTTTTTTTTTTAGGGTTCCGTGAGAAATCTGTTTCGCAACCTCCTGCGTCGCAGGTGGGCATTCGCCCGCCGCGCCATATCGGTCGTCAATTTGGTAAACTTTGATGACCTTTGCTAAGTACTAGTTTCTCTTTTGCGTGGATACAGATATCGAAGTAGCTAAATAGTAATAGACAAAATAGAATCTCTGCAGTTAGTATTTGCAATAAGTAAATTTAAAAATGTAAGTATTATATTATATTATATTAGCCTTTAGTCCCCAGATTGGGTTGTCCATTTTTGGACATAGGCCTCCTCCTTCCGGAATAATGCATAGCTATACGAAAACCTAAATACCGTGGTGTCATAGTATTTGTGTCGTCAGTATTGTATAAATATGTACCTGTTACATGAAAATATATCGTAAAAAATATATGTAAATAAGTAAATTGCAACAAAACATGTTTTATTTTTAACATGTTTTACTACATACATGTTTTATTTTTAACATGTTTTTTACATGTTTTAACATGTTTTATTATTATACAAGGTGTATCTAAATATGTGTACTATGCGAAGGTGGGGGGTTTCAGACCACAATGGTGATCAGTTGTGGGGGGGAGAAAATTAAAAATTCCTATTTTCAGTTTCCCATACAAAAACATTTAATTTCATAATGCCTAAATAAATTGACAACCCTATCCTTGTAACCCCTTGACCCCTTGACCTACTACCTCTGTAGGTCTACTACTACTACCTACTACCTCTGTAGCTGAGTTTAGGGTTGTCACTTTGTATAAAGTCAGCTGTTCATGTTGAAACTTCGTTGCAGTTTTTTTCAGAGATACCAATCGAAGTTCGAAAAGTCGTTGAACAAAAGTTGTTCCCCGGGGGGTGGAAATTCACCCCCCTTCGGGATAGTACACATATTTTGATACACGTTGTATTATTATTAGTAGTAGTAGAGCTCTTAGTGAAGGGCTCGTCCGGGGCAGTACTACCCCGCAGGGGCACGTTGTATAAAAAAAAAATAATAGACAATATTTTATTGACGAAAATATATATTATACCCTATAACCAGTACAAATCTATTTATAACCTTGCAAAGCGCGGGTGAAGCGCTTTGATGGTACGGGACCTTTCATGCGCGAGTCTATCTCGCACTTGGCCGATTATTCAAATTATTTCACATCACAGCATATTTTGTCAACTTTGTGGAAATTCTTTAAAAGCTGGCAACATAACACACACAAACATGGGACTCAGCGCGCTAGTAATTACAGTGTAAGGCAATTCATCTGTGTGCGTGAACACTCCTACATGCGTGCCCGGCCTGGCCATCTATTTTTTTACCGTTGCAGCGCCACGCTCTATCTAGACAAGTAAATAATCAAAGGTAAAAACTTAATCTAGTCGAAGTATAAGCATACTTCTTTATTTAGTTTTGTTGACATGCTGCTTAGTGCATTTATTCCTAGCCCTTCAATATTTGCTTATCCTACAAATTCCTAATAGATCAATTATGTAGAGGAAGTTCGGTGGTCTCTACTTACCTCTACGAAACAAGTGTTATCTTATGTATGTAGATTCAATTATTAATCTTTTTGCTTTTATCCCACTTTTATGTGTGGTCAGCATACTATGTTCTCTTCTTCCATATGATTGTTCAAGCAGGCTTATTAGGGTCTCAGTTCAGTGTTTATGCTATAAGTACTTGATCTATAGTGATAATATTGATGCAGACATCTTGAGTGCACCTAGTCAAGGTCTGTTCTATCATAGTGATAATGTTGGTGCAGGTATTTTAAGAGTGCTCCTAGTCCAGGGTCCAGAATATATAGTGCAATTCGGCAATTTTTCATCATCCGCACTTGATGTGCGGGCTGGTTTTTCCGCAAGTAGGCTGCTGGCGGGCCCTTTTTGCGTGACCCTTGACACGAGTTGCTCGAACTTTTTTAGGTTCTACGACACGTCGGTTTCCTTACGATGTTTTCCTTCACCGTTTGAGAGTACTGGCATAGTGCACATACATTTTTAGACAGAAAAACTCATTGGTACACGACTGGATTTGAACCCACGACCTTCGGATCAGAAGGCGGGAACGCTACCACTAGACCACCAGTGCTCGCTTCAGAATATATATAGTGATAATATTGGTGCATCAGGCATCTCGAAGAGCCTTGTGCCTTGCCTTGTGAGAGTCCATTCGTTAATAGTGGTAATGTTGATGGGCAGGCATCTCCAAGCGTGCGACTAGTGAGGGTCCGTGATGGAGGTGGGTACGCGTGCGCTGGACGTGCTGCCGCTGCTGCAAGAGCGCGTGGCAGCACTTACCGGCGGGCGCGACCGCCGCGGCGGGCCCCTCGTCTGTTTCCCCGCCAACTCGCGCCGCGATCGCATCGCGCCAGATGATTACAGGCGCCTGCTGCACTACCTCATAAGCATACCTACGTGAGTATTACATCCTCCATCGTGTAACGGTTCCAGGGTTAACAGGCGTCTACTGGACTACCTCATAAATACGTGAATACGATTACATCGAGCAACGGTTCTAGATGACCACAGGCGTCTGCTTCACTACCTTGTAATGTTTTCCTTCCTCTTCGAGGGTATTAGGTGCATACATTGTCTATCGTGCAAAGACTCCAGGCCCATTACAGATGCCTACAGGCGTCGGCTGTACGGCCTCATAAGCATACCTACGTGACTATTATGTCGTCAGCGTGCTACAGCGCCAGGAGTATCAGGGTACGAACTATCGGCAGGGTTGCTTAAAGCGCTATCCCCACATTTCCGGGTTCGGGCTATCCATGTTCCGAGTTGTTCGTTTCGGGAAAATCGGTATCAGTGTAATCTGTTTTTTAATTTTTTCGTAGAATTCAAATAATGTGGATCGTAAAGTATATTATTCTATCGTACAAGTTTTATCAACCTTTCTGTGTTCATGTTGTCGTCAACGTATACTTAGATAAAAATGGGATAGCACTGTCAGAGCGTCCCTGCGTCCGGGACACTCACGATTTGGATGTGCCTGACACGGAGCAAATCAGGACGGGGCTATCTGAACAAATCCGTGCAAGTTTTACGTAGCCGATGTTTTCCCCGTCCCTGACGAAACGCGGCAGGGCCGGGTACCCAGAAATGTGTGGATAGCGCTTTATAATGAACCCCTATTATAATTCTCTACCTTCGTTTTATAAAATAAACCAGGGATAATTAATACATTCATGACCAGATGTCGATCAAGTAAACAGATGCATACAAATTAGCGCATCAACTTCGCAACCACAAAGCCTTCTCAAGTTGCATGGTAAATTGACAACTCCTTATATTGATGCTCTGTTTTGTATACCTTCCATAGTATAGGAGTTACGAGTGAATACGCCAGTCGAATTACGCAGTCAATTGATGCTCCTACTTGCCTACGAAACATACCTACACCCAAATAGCAGGGTATTGTGCCAACGGGTTCAACTGCGTCACACTGTGTGCTTCAGGAATTCAAAAAACTACATGCTTTGATTGGGAGGGTGCAGCTTATTAGCTAAAGGACATAATCAGCGCCAATCCTCTTTTTAACTCTATATTTTTTATGTTCAAGTAAAATATAAATACATGGTGATATTTTGTTTGTTGCAGTGAATCAGTGAGATCCCATGGCTTTACTATTCTGATCGATATGCGAGGATCAGCTTGGGCTGCAATCAAACCTATCTTGAAAGTTCTTCAGGAACATTTCCCTTCATCCGTCCACCAGGCTTTGGTAGTTAAACCCGACAATTTCTGGCAAAAACAACGCACTACTATAGGAGCACATAAATATAAGTTCGAGGTATGTATTATGTAAACTTTTGTTTGCACGCGCCAGGATCTGAATCAATCATGCTAAGGAATACAAATGTTACGTATCCTCATAACTGGTTATGAAAATACGTAATGCCCGACTGCTTTATTTCTAATGATCTTGTAAAATTTTCTTTTGGAAGACTTCTCACATGAATTTATTTCTGGTGTAGAAAAATAATCACACTATAATTTTGTTTTCAGACCACTATGATAAGCTTAGAAGCATTACCTAAAGTTATAGATAGCAGTCAACTAACTCAAGATTTGGATGGCACTCTGCCTTATGACCACGCGCAATGGATAGATCTTAGATTGGTAAGTGCAATTAGTGAAGGCTACATTTTTTATTCATGTGCTTAAATTTAAAAACTCAGCTCGGGATTCTGATGCATTTTCCTCCAATTGAGACTTTCAAATACAGCCTCTTTGATTTCTTAACATCGTTCTATGCCATGCCGGATAGTGGTGTGCGTAAGACTGTTGCACAAAGCCAGTTGAAAAACATTGATTTTTCCAAATTTTACCGGTGGATTTTTTAGGTTTAAATAAGCTACGCTAGCAGTAAAAAATGTTTTATAGCCATGACTGGTTTGTTTTTAGGCTTTGGAAGATTTGATGTGGCAAGCGGGTGAGTTACTCGATCGTCTCGATGACTTGCAAGAGGATGTGGCTCGCGCTGACTTCGCGGATGACGTCACGGGCGCCAGACGAGCCATTGATGCTCACGCTGACATTAACAAAAGGCTCGCCAAAGTACCTGTGGATGAGCTAGAAGCGCAAGGTCAGTATTGGATCTTGAACTTTGATGTGGTTCACTAGGTCAAACTTAGCTGTGTAATAAGCTCTTGGCTGTAAAAAGTATTTGTGCTGGATTTATAACCAGTCATCAACCAAGGTAGATAGATTACATGAACTTGCTGATTTGTGCTTTCGAAAACATATCCTTACATGGCTTATTAGAACAAATTCGATAACAAACAAAATCACATCGTTTGCTAGAAAAATCCGGCATTTCAAACAGTGAAATTATGACTTATTGACTCTGGGTGCGGTAAATAACATGTTCTAAGACTTGAGTGTGTTTGTCGAAAGACGATAACATCAATAAGCTATCTATCAACAACATATTTTAGTCAATCAACGCCGGTGTTTAAACGTCACATTGCGGTTTAAATAACCCTTGGTCTAACGATCAGCACACTATTCATGCTAATTGCACTTTGTTCCTTTTGCATACCATACAATTACGGACGACGTAAATGCATAGCAAAGGCACAATTAATAAGTTTGGAGTGCATTAACCCCGGCGTAATAGCTCGTTGCACTATGTTATAACTAGGTAGGTATACAATACCGTCATGCAATGATAGGAGACAAACAAGCCACTGTTGAATGTTTAATGATAATAACTTAACTATACCCGTGTCGTGCACAAACTAACGAGAGTCAATACGAAAACCAATAAATATGTTAGTTTTTTCAAATTGTTCACAACATAAGTAAGAATATTGTCATGCACTGATAGGAGACAACAAAGCCGCTGTTGAATGGTTCATGCTAATAACTTTACTACCCGTGTCGTGCAGAAAACAACGAGCTTCGTAACGACAACAAATATGTAACTATTTTCAAAATACTTGTTCACAACATTTTGTCAACCACCTATATAATGAATCAGCTGACAGAGGATATGGTTGTTCAATAATTGATTTAGAAAACTTTGATTGCCGGAAAAGGATTACTGTAATAGTTTACTTAACTGGCGGATACTCGATCAGCCACGGTCGAATGGCAGTGAGCCGCCGCGATTGTATAACAACTTGCAGTATGGCAGTGCTTGTCGGCTAACACCTCACGCTAGTCTTACAGAATGCACGACGCCGTTGAATAATACTTATTATGTGTTTCGATTGCCTTTGGTATTCCAAAGATACTGGTATGAAATCTTTTTTCTGATCAGAATTGCTAAAATCCATAATAGTGCAGTGATAGTTCTGACTAACAAAAACTATCGTCCAATCTTGTTCTTGAAATGTGATTTACTTAACAGATTGCGATCGTTTCTACTGAATTTTGGTTTAAACATTAATAGTTATTCGTTTTTTTAACAATGATATTGGTTCAAAATCGATTACTTACCGACCATCCCGAAGCAGATCTTGGCCTTCGAGACGATAGAACGCCACCGATCCCTGTGTAACCTGTGTAAACCGGTCTTACGACATATATTCCCAGTCAGATACTTCAAACTCTAATAGCAGGAATGTATTGTTTTGTTTTCCAGGTGAGCGCGTCCTCCAGCGGCTGGAAGCGGCTGAGGCGGCGTGCTCCGAAGCGAGCGGAGGCGGGGAATCCCCCGCCTTTCACTGCGGCTCGCCGACCGCGGTGCGTGGGCAACTGTCAGCGGTGCGGTCAGCCCACGCGCACGCGCACAAACTGTGGCAGCACAAGAAGATGCAGCTGGACCAGTGCTTCCAGCTGCGGCTCTTTGAGCAGGACTGCGAGAAGGTGCGGTGATCATGTGACTAGTCTGTGCAGTCTGCGGTGGGGTGGAAAGGAGCCTCTTTGAGGTGTACTTAAAATCCTTTCACCGCACTGGTTGCAAACAATCATTGAGACGTTAAGAATAAGAAGATGGGACACGCAAAGCTTTTTGTAGATGGCAACTCAAAAGATTGCTGTCAAATTTACAGTCGATAGTACGCATGCGCGGGTTGTAAGCATGCGCGGTTTCTCTATGTATCAGCCGATTTAGTTAGCAAACAGTAGTGTTCTTCCCCGTTACTAGTGACGCCACTACTAATTGCAAGTAAATAGTGAAGTGACGTCGTCCAAAAGAACAAATCTGCCATTGATATCGAGTATAACCTGAACGAGACGAGGCAGCAAATACTAATGTACGGTTGTAGCCAATAAACATTGCACATCGGCTTTTTTGCTTGCATAGAGCGCTCTTTCTGACGCACACTACGTTCTATAGAAAATAATTAGCCGATGCGCAATATTTGTTGCCTACTACTATATGTACCGGAGCCCGAAGTCCCAGTGCATTTACAACATTTCGTTACCAAATGTTGTTTTCGTTTTGCCAATTTGTCTCTGTCTATTGTATGGAGAAAAGATGAGACAACAACTCTAACTACGTGACGTATTTTTGCCGTCTCATATTTTCTCCATACAATAGAGAGAGACAAATAGGCGAAACGAAAACAACATTTGGTAACGAAATGTGGTAACTCCGACTTCGGGTACAGATGTATCAAACGAGCAGAAGATTGTGGTATATTAGTAAAAGACTGTTCGACAAAAATGTTCTATCTCAAGTTTTGAACCATGACTCATACGTAATACAATACATCTTCGATTTTTACAGATGTTGGAATGGATTGTGAATCACCGCACAGCATTTCTCGCGACGTACGTCGAGATCGGACGGTCCTGTGCCGCGGCAAAGCGGTTACAAGAGGAACATGCACGGTAAGAGTTTATTAGGGCGCTTGTACACGCTAAGAAAATTTGCCGTTCCTGCGGCAGACAAGACAAATTCTTCGTGTAGACGACAAGAATTTTGTCTGTTCCACACACGAAACAACAACAACGTTCGCCGTGTCGTGTCTTGCGCAGATAAGATTTTTTTCGTGCACCGCTGCGAGCAGTGTACACAGTTATTTTCTAGTTACGACACGAATTCTTGGGTAGACCCGGCGTTTTTTCTTAGCGTGTACAAGCGCCCTTATCGTGTCAAATCTAAAGCGCTCAGGCGTCATTCGCCGCTCGACGAGATAAATACTATTTATAAGGTAGATAGGCTAGATAGAGAGACCAGATAGACTTAAAAGAGAGACTAGATAGAGAGACTAACATAGATAAAACTATAAGAGCAACCTACCTAACCTACTTACGGGGGTGCTCCCGTGCTCAGTGTAGCCAATTAAGACGTCACCGTCATTCTAAACTAGCAGCTATACTTGTAAACGCAATTTTGTTTAATGTTGGATACGGCATCCCTCATTCTGCATAAGTCATTTATGAACCGATTTTATCTGAAAGGCAAAAAATCCTTTCCAGATTGGTTCCGTTGAAAATTCGTTCGGGAAAATCGGTTTAATAGTTTGGCCATGAAGTCGGTTTCTAAAGTTTTCTAAACTTATATTTTAAAAAGACCTAAATGTTTGTTGGTAGGTTTGCAGCGGCCTGCACGGGTGGTGGACGGCCAAGCGTCGCGCGCGTTACCACTGCCGCGCGGCGACTCTCAGACAAACGGCACTACGCTGAGGCGCAGATAACATCACTAGCATTGCGGTTGGAACGAGCCTACAAGCAACTAGCTGCCGGTATGTACACTATCAAAACTTCTAAAAAAAATATTTAAGTTCATTGATAGAGTCTGTTCAGAAAGAGAGCCGGCGTGGGATTTGAGGGCGCAGCTGTGCTGAATTACCTATTTTGTTTAGTGGGCAATACAATAGCGCGTCTGTTGCGTTTTGATCCTATCACAACTAGTGTACTATTCCTTTATTTAATTTTTATGATGCAAAATGCTGACAGAAAAAAAGGGAAATATCGAAACGTTAGTTCACAATTTTGCCACGACGGCTCTCTTTCTGAACAGACTCTAGCTGCACTCAAGTTTGACATTAAACTAGGATACTCTTAGTTTGTGATATGGAACCGAAACAGTTACAAATAGTACATCTAACTTATTTACTATTGTATACTTCTCGCGATCTTAGTCGTCGGTCCATCTGGTGGGTGGACGCCCTACGTTTCGTCTTCCGGTTCGTGTTTGCCATTCGAGAACTTTTATTCCCCAACGGTAGTCTATAGCCTAATATAACTTTTTACACTGGCCTCTCAGCTCAGTTGGTAGTAGCTTTGTCTTCTGCGCCGAAGGTTCGATCTCCACCGAAAACAAATATTTGTGTAGTGAACACACTCTGTCTGGGTGTTATATTGTATCCTAAGTATGTATCTACAAAAATAAATATTCAAGTATTATAATCCGCTACCTGGTTCCCATCATACAAGCTCTGCTTAGTTTGGGGCTTGATAGTGTTGTGTGAATTGTCCACAATATTTATTTATAAGTTGTGTTAACCGGTTTTGGGAATAGGACATCCCTAATTGGATCAAGCAACGGGACACATCCCTTAGGGAAAAAGAGGAAGAAGGGGATGGCGTCGTATAATGCGTGGTTGTAATTGTTTGCCGTGTTATAAAAAAAAACAAAGTTGTAGTCTATATTCAATTTCAAATTTATTTTTATTTTATTGGTGAACTTGTATAGGGGTATAAAATATTGAAGTAACCGCGCCATGAAGAGAGTTCGCCGTAAGGCTTCGAATTTAGCGGGCAGCGGGGCGGCAGCGGCGGCGGCGCGGGTGAGGCAGGATTCTTAGGCGTTAAATCAAATGGACCCCCCCGCCCCGCCCCGCTGCAGAGCCGCCGCCGCCCGCTAAATTCGAGGCAGAGGCCTTACAGATTGACTTTTGCAGGTTTGGAAGAGCGTTCAGCGGTGCTGTCTCTAAGCGTAGTGTTCCACCACAAGGCTGAAGCGTACGCGTCCGCAGTCGGCGGCTGGGGCGCGCAGTGTGCGGTGGCTCTGCAGCTCGCCACGGGACAGACGAGCGGGGGAGGGGCCGGGGGTGCGGGCGCGGGGGGAGGGACCCCCTGCGCCGAGCCCCGCGCGTTAGAGCAGCACACGCAACGACACAGGCAGCTGTATGAACACATGTGTCAGGCGTACACGGAGGTAATTCGCATACATCTTACCAAAAGTTCTACCTAACCACCTTAGGGGGCATTTTCTGTGACGCTAGTGACCGATATCCCGTTGTGATTTGCTTGTGACCAGATTTTAACCAGTCTTTGGAAGTGTAAATGTCATAAAACAGATGGCTTTTACTAAGTGTAACAGATGTTTATTGGTTGGTCAAAATTAGTGAACAAAGAAATAGGCAGAGTCAGCTAGCTAAAACACTTACTTGCAAGCAAATCTGTTTCAAAATGTTTTGTATTGTGTGCAATTAAGAATTAAGAATACATTTATTTGAAGGAAAGCACTATGGTCTAGTCGTAGCGGGATATTTAATCACGCCCGTAGCACACCTCCGCTGCGGAACCGTTAAAGCGGCACCTCTAGATGAATTTTGTTGCGACCAAGTAAAAAAAAAAATTGTGGCCAGAGCTCGGAAGTGTGGCTGGCGTCGGAGCAGAACGACGAAACCGTGCGGAGAAAGAGATGGAATATAGTCAAATCTACGCGTTAGAACAGGCAGTTTCGCTAGTGATCCGCATCTCCTACAGGCAAGGGACAAGACATGTCATTTTTTTGCGGTACCGCTGTAACGGTTCCGCAGCGGAGGTGTGCACGGGCATAAGAGGCAATTCTTGAAACATAAATAAATAGAACTTGGAATCCTACTAGAAATGTTAAAAAAAGCCTTCAGATTCTAAGATCGTGGATTCAAACACAGTCGTGTACTAGTGAGTTTTTCTGTCGAAAAATTTATGTGCACTGTATCAGTACCATAAAGAGCCCCTCAGCGGTCTACTCGCCGAAACCAAGAGCGGATGATTGGCAATTTTTGTCCAGCCCATGACTTATAACTTAGTTCCTTGGTATAAAAATAAGTCTTTCTTTTCAGGTCCATTCAACAAGTAAAAAGTTGCTGTACCAATTGGATCATTTGGTTCAAGTGTGTCATCAAACAGACCCAGCTGACATGGTATGTTATTTTACACCCTTTTCTGGTCAAAGTTGAGATCAGTACAGGCTGTTCTTGTAGGCTTGGTCGCTTGGAACTGGCACCTAGACTCAACTAGCTTTAAGACGTTTCAAAGTGAGTGTGAGTCAAACATACCTTGCCGGTTCCACGCGACCTACCCTACAAAACAGGCTCTCTACTCTCTACTGAATAAATACATATTTGATTTGATTGGTCTGGTCTCTCAGCTCAGTTGGTATACTGCCTTCTGAACCATAGGTCGTGGGTTCGATCCGCACCGAGAACCAATATCTCTGTGGTGAGCACAGATGTTTGTTCTCTGTCTGGGTGTTATATTGTATTATAGGTATGTATTTACAAAAAAGATGTATATAAGTATTATATCAGCTATCTGGGTCCCATAATACAAGCTTTGCTTAGTTTGGGGCTAGGTAGTGTTGTGTGGTGTGTCTCTAATAATAACATTTATTTAATAATAGATAGATAGAACATTCTTTATTGCACTAAAACAAAAAAAAAATTGCATTGTACATAGGCGAACTTAATGCTAGAGAGCATTCTCTTCCAGTTAACCTTTGTGTAATTCGGACATTCTTAGCGGGATATTCTCGGATTTTTTTATTTTCGGATATTTTTATTTATTATAATAATATGATTTATTTATTTTTATTAAAAAGACTTATCTTGTACAGACGGACGGTACAGTAAGCAGTGCGGGTAGTAGCGGTGGCGATCCCGCGGCTGACTACAGTTCCGGCGCGAATCACGTGCTAGCCGTCATCCACCAGATCCTCGGCCACCACCGCGCGCTCGAGGCCCGCTACCACCAGGCGCGGCTCAAGTTACACCAGCGGCTCGCACTGCTGCTCTACAAAGAGGACTGCCGGCAGGTCTGTGCTTACCTAAGGCTGGTTCAGTCCGGCCGTCAATTGATATTGAACTCTTTGGGTGTTATTAATAATCCTAGCGTAGCGTTGGACTAGTTAATCCGTGTTTTGTCTCTTGCATTGACATGCAATTGTCAACTCGAGCAAATGTGACAAAACACGGATTAACTAGTCCAAAGCTACGCCAGGATTATTAATAAAGCCCTATTAATATAGGGAATAAGTTGAATTTTCGTGGCTGCAACCTGGGCTGGCCAACACACCAGCAACTCACACTGCTGCTTTACAAAGAGGATTGCCGGCAGGTCTGTGCTTATCTAGGGCTGGTTCACCCTACTCCAGGCCGGCTGTCAATTGATTTTGAATTCTATTAGTATAGGGAATAAGTTGAATTTTCGTGGCTGCAACCTGGGCTGGCCAACACACCAGCAACTCACACTGCTGCTTTACAAAGAGGATTGCCGGCAGGTCTGTGCTTATCTAGGGCTGGTTCACCCTACTCCAGGCCGGCTGTCAATTGATTTTGAATTCTATTAGTATAGGGAATAAGTTGAATTTTCGTGGCTGCAACCTGGGCTGGCCAACACACCAGCAACTCACACTGCTGCTTTACAAAGAGGATTGCCGGCAGGTCTGTGCTTATCTAGGGCTGGTTCACCCTACTCCAGGCCGGCTGTCAATTGATTTTGAATTCTATTAGTATAGGGAATAAGTTGAATTTTCGTGGCTGCAACCTGGGCTGGCCAACACACCAGCAACTCACACTGCTGCTTTACAAAGAGGATTGCCGGCAGGTCTGTGCTTATCTAGGGCTGGTTCACCCTACTCCAGGCCGGCTGTCAATTGATTTTGAATTCTATTAGTATAGGGAATAAGTTGAATTTTCGTGGCTGCAACCTGGGCTGGCCAACACACCAGCAACTCACACTGCTGCTTTACAAAGAGGATTGCCGGCAGGTCTGTGCTTATCTAGGGCTGGTTCACCCTACTCCAGGCCGGCTGTCAATTGATTTTGAATTCTATTAGTATAGGGAATAAGTTGAATTTTCGTGGCTGCAACCTGGGCTGGCCAACACACCAGCAACTCACACTGCTGCTTTACAAAGAGGATTGCCGGCAGGTCTGTGCTTATCTAGGGCTGGTTCACCCTACTCCAGGCCGGCTGTCAATTGATTTTGAATTCTATTAGTATAGGGAATAAGTTGAATTTTCGTGGCTGCAACCTGGGCTGGCCAACACACCAGCAACTCACACTGCTGCTTTACAAAGAGGATTGCCGGCAGGTCTGTGCTTATCTAGGGCTGGTTCACCCTACTCCAGGCCGGCTGTCAATTGATTTTGAATTCTATTAGTATAGGGAATAAGTTGAATTTTCGTGGCTGCAACCTGGGCTGGCCAACACACCAGCAACTCACACTGCTGCTTTACAAAGAGGATTGCCGGCAGGTCTGTGCTTATCTAGGGCTGGTTCACCCTACTCCAGGCCGGCTGTCAATTGATTTTGAATTCTATTAGTATAGGGAATAAGTTGAATTTTCGTGGCTGCAACCTGGGCTGGCCAACACACCAGCAACTCACACTGCTGCTTTACAAAGAGGATTGCCGGCAGGTCTGTGCTTATCTAGGGCTGGTTCACCCTACTCCAGGCCGGCTGTCAATTGATTTTGAATTCTATTAGTATAGGGAATAAGTTGAATTTTCGTGGCTGCAACCTGGGCTGGCCAACACACCAGCAACTCACACTGCTGCTTTACAAAGAGGATTGCCGGCAGGTCTGTGCTTATCTAGGGCTGGTTCACCCTACTCCAGGCCGGCTGTCAATTGATTTTGAATTCTATTAGTATAGGGAATAAGTTGAATTTTCGTGGCTGCAACCTGGGCTGGCCAACACACCAGCAACTCACACTGCTGCTTTACAAAGAGGATTGCCGGCAGGTCTGTGCTTATCTAGGGCTGGTTCACCCTACTCCAGGCCGGCTGTCAATTGATTTTGAATTCTATTAGTATAGGGAATAAGTTGAATTTTCGTGGCTGCAACCTGGGCTGGCCAACACACCAGCAACTCACACTGCTGCTTTACAAAGAGGATTGCCGGCAGGTCTGTGCTTATCTAGGGCTGGTTCACCCTACTCCAGGCCGGCTGTCAATTGATTTTGAATTCTATTAGTATAGGGAATAAGTTGAATTTTCGTGGCTGCAACCTGGGCTGGCCAACACACCAGCAACTCACACTGCTGCTTTACAAAGAGGATTGCCGGCAGGTCTGTGCTTATCTAGGGCTGGTTCACCCTACTCCAGGCCGGCTGTCAATTGATTTTGAATTCTATTAGTATAGGGAATAAGTTGAATTTTCGTGGCTGCAACCTGGGCTGGCCAACACACCAGCAACTCACACTGCTGCTTTACAAAGAGGATTGCCGGCAGGTCTGTGCTTATCTAGGGCTGGTTCACCCTACTCCAGGCCGGCTGTCAATTGATTTTGAATTCTATTAGTATAGGGAATAAGTTGAATTTTCGTGGCTGCAACCTGGGCTGGCCAACACACCAGCAACTCACACTGCTGCTTTACAAAGAGGATTGCCGGCAGGTCTGTGCTTATCTAGGGCTGGTTCACCCTACTCCAGGCCGGCTGTCAATTGATTTTGAATTCTATTAGTATAGGGAATAAGTTGAATTTTCGTGGCTGCAACCTGGGCTGGCCAACACACCAGCAACTCACACTGCTGCTTTACAAAGAGGATTGCCGGCAGGTCTGTGCTTATCTAGGGCTGGTTCACCCTACTCCAGGCCGGCTGTCAATTGATTTTGAATTCTATTAGTATAGGGAATAAGTTGAATTTTCGTGGCTGCAACCTGGGCTGGTCAACACACCAGCAACTCGCACTGTGGCTTTACAAAAACGATTGCCGGAAGGTCTGTGCAATGGTGCAGGTCTAATATACAATTTTCTCTACATTTTCATCAATATGAATTTCTCCTCAGGTGCTTGACTGGCTGGCGAATCACGGGGAAGTCTTTCTGCAGAAGAATACTGGAATAGGAAGGAATTACCATAAAGCTAGAGTTTATCAGAAATCACATGAACATTTTGAAAATGTTGCACAAGTAAGTTTCTAAAGTCTTAACCGGTCTAAACCCTATTTAATCGACTTCAAATAAAAAATGAGCCTCTCAATTCGGTAAAAATTTTTTAACGCATAGCTTTGTCATTTATTTACCGATTTATAATATTTTGTCTTATTTATCTGAATACTTCCAGATCCCATAGAAATTTTATCGAAGTCAGTTTCTCAAGTTTGTTAAAACTACTTATTTTCATCAGTATTCAGTATATTAATTACCTAATTATGCATGTAAATTTAACAGTGTCAGTTCTTAGAACTATCAACACACACACTTACAGCAATGATAAACTTTGTTTGTTCCCTAGAATACGTACACGAATGCTGAAAAGCTGCTAGGAGCGGCGGAAGAGTTGGCTCGTAGCGGCGAGTGCGATCCTGACGAGGTGGTGGGCGTGGCTCGGGAACTAGAGGCGCATGTGACGGCGTTCGCGGCGCGCGTCGACCGCCGCCGGCAGCGGCTCGACCTTGCTGTGCTGCTTTACACGCACGAGAAGGAGGTATGTGTTTCATATACAGCCTGAGTTTGAATTCGTATGTTATCCCGAAAGGTGGTGATAGGGACCATGGTTTTGCACAAGCTATGAAAACCTTTCTGTGAAATACGAAATCTAAATCTTCCATACAAAAAAAATAATCAATTGAAATGCTTAAACAAAATGTTTTGTGTGAAAACCCTACATCTTGGGCGGGGCCGGCGCTAATTTGGTAAATAGGCATCCAATCACATTTTTCGCTAGCCAATAATGACACTTGTGGCGGTAATAAATTTTTATTGCATTTTGACTTGCTAATGGCAGATTTTGGGTGTCAAATAAGACATAGTTCAACAGAGGTCAAGTAATCAGCTGGTTATAGGGTTGCTTAGCAAGCTTTTAAGCAAAACCATGGCGTAAACTTTACACACCATTTGTTGAATAAAAAGGTCCTGATTCAGAAAAGTCATAGAACTAATGCTGTTGACATTCAGGAGTAGCATAACCCCCTTTCGGGATAACATACGAATTCAACTCATGCTGCATGCATAAAAACAAATAAAATAAAATAAAATGAGCCTTTATTTCTACTACTTCCTACACTAATTTTATAATAATAGTACATGCTTATATTTTTAACAATTCTTAATTTTACTTCTTACTTCTTATATGCATAGATTTATTTTCTTGCTTATTTACTTAATACTATACTTATATTTCTAACTAGCGGCCGCCCGCGGCTTCGTTCGGCCCTTTCCCGTTACTGTTCCGGGATAAAAAGTATCCTATGTCCTTCTCCCGGTTCTAAGCTACCTCCCCACTAATTTTCTGCCAAATCGGTTCCGCCGTTCTTGAGTTATAAATAGTGTAACTAACACGACTTTCTTTTATAAATATAGATTTCATTGAACTACGGGATATTTACCATGATTAAATTTTGTGAGTTTTGTCTCCCGATATTTCGGCACAGTTGCATGCACCATGATCACGGTTCAACTGAAGTGTACGAGTAAAAGAAATGTTATTGGCAGACAAATCGATCAACCCTCGCGCTCTTTTATTGGTTTCGTCACTACTATTGGTTCCATTCTCAATTTTTACTCGATTTCGTCAAAAAACACTAACGGTGTCGGACGCGTAATTGACGCCTCCCTTTTTGGTTGTAAAACCTCACAAAATTTAATCATGGTAAATATTCCGTAGTTTAGCTAGTTGTTTAAAAAAAAATATGAAGAAAGTTGAACGATAATGTTGTTGTTTAGCTGGTGCAATGGCTGGATACGTTACGTGCCGGCGGCGGCGTGTGTCCGGGAGACGATTCGCCCGAAGCGGCGCGGCGTGCGTTGGAACAGGGCGCCCAGCATCGAGCCGCCAGCCTTGACGCTTGCGCCGCCACCATCGCGCATGGAGAAGCACTGCTGCAGGAACTCAGGTACACTCATACAGGTTTCAGGCTGCTGTGAGCGTCAGGCAAACTACTTCGAAGCAAAGTGATTAAACGAACACTTCAACATTAGCCAAATGGTTTTGCCGCCACCATCGCGCATGGAGAAGCACTGCTGCAGGAACTCAGGTACACACAATCAGGTTTCAGGCTGCTGTGAGCGTCAGGCAAACTACTTCGAAGCAAAGTGATTAAACGAACACTTCAACATTAGCCAAATGGTTTTGCCGCCACCATCGCGCATGGAGAAGCACTGCTGCAAGAACTCAGGTACACCCAATCAGGTTTCAGGCTGCTGTGAGCGTCAGGCAAACTACTTCGAAGCAAAGAGGTTAACGATGGACCGTTGCACTAATCAAAACGAACACTTCGAAATTAGCCAAATTGTTTTGCCGTCACCATTGCGCATGGAGAAGCACTGCTGCAGGAACTCAGGTACACACAATCAGGTTTCAGGCTGCTGTGAGCGTCAGGCAAACTACTTCGAAGCAAAGAGATTAACGATGCACCGTTGCACTAATTAAAACGAACACTTCAACATTAGCCAAATGGTTTTGTCGTCACCATCGCGCATGGAGAAGCACTGCTGCAGGAACTCAGGTACACACAATCAGGTTTTAGGCTGCCTTGAGCGTCAGGCAAACTACTTCGAAGCAAAGAGATCAACGATGGACCGTAGCACTGCTCAAAAAGGACACTTCAACACTAGCCAAATGGTTTTGCCGCCACCATCGCGCATGGAGAAGCACTGCTGCAGGAACTCAGGTACACTCATACAGGTTTAGGCTGCTGTGAGCGTCAGGCAAAGTTGTCGTACTTCGAAGTAAAGAGATCATCGGTGGACCGTAGCACTGCTTAAAAGGACACTGTTCAAGATTAGCCAAAAGGTTTTTTGGCTGCCGTGAACATTGGGCAAAATTGCCGTTCTTCTAAGAAAAGATGTCAACGATGGGCCGTGGCACTGCTCAAAAAAAGAAACATTTTTCAACATTAGCTAAATGGGGTTGGTTTCAAGTTGTTATGCACTACTTATTAAAAAATTTGGTAATTAGCTATCCAATTATTATTCCTGGTAAGTACAAATGTTAGTAATATTGGTAAGAATCTAGAATTACCGTAGAATTTGCAACAGGGTTTCTGCCGTAGGCCGTGCATTTTGTGATTTTTTTGTTCTGATTGCCGTAGAACACGGTGATTGTCGTAGCATTGGCTACACTACTGGCACACAGTGGCAGGCGTTATTACAGCATAATGTACAGCTCAGTTGGTAGTAGCCCTACCTTCTGAACCGCAAGCCGTGAAATCGATCCTGACCGAGCGCAAAAATTTGTGTGGTGAACCGAATGTTGGTTTTGTCTTTGTGTTCGTATTTAAAAAAAAACCATTAAAAAAATATCAGGTATTGGTTTCTTATAGAACAAGGTTTGCTTAGTTTGCGGCTTTTATAGTCCTGTGTGGAATGCCAGCTAATAAAAAAAATATTGCGGGCGTTGATTACTCAAGTATCATTTTTGCGGTCCCACGGCTAACCAAGCTCGATGAGATCCGTCGACCGTAGCATTTTCTTCAACAGCCTGAATGACTCCCCTTTGTAGGCATTGCCTACTCTACTATTGCAAGGCCGATTGGTGACCGAAGATGCTGTTGCTCATCTTATAGTTCGTTCTCTTAGTTGCCACTTACGAGGGGCTTAACAATCTACTTATACTTTAGCCAGAAAATGCCACTTGACTGGGTGCGGTCTAGGCCTCTGTCCAGTACCTTCAACTATTCACATGATACTCGACACCTAGCTAAAACATATTTTAAAATGTCAATCCAGTTCACCTTGACGTGTGTGTATGGGTTGATATATGGTGTCAATACGGCCCACGTTAACAAGAACTGCGGTATGGTTTTGGTCCGGTTTTAGACTAAAATATAACACACAGACAGAGAACAAACATCTATGTTCGTCACATATCATTATGTTCCTTCTCGGTGAGAATTGTATCTACGGCCTACAGTGCCGAAAGCAGAGCTCCTACCAACTGAGCTGTGAGAGTTCGAATATTATTATAGTATAGGATCCCTAGAAGAAGGACCTTCACCGAGCTGGTTATTTAATGAAACGTATTTTATATATAATTAAACATGCTAATAAATATATTCTATATGGGTTGCCTATCAAATTTCAGTCCAGGATATGATTAATTAATAATTAAAAAAAAATAATGTGTTTTTTAACTTTCCACCGGTTTGTTTATTAGACAAATTCTTTACCAATCGAAAGTATAGACCCCATAGAATATGCAAACGTTAGGTTGCCTATTTTTTTCCGGTCACAACTCTCGGGTAGCCAGGTATAAACAGGAAAATCGATACTAGCATTTTGCACCGGTATGTTTATTGAATAAAAATACTGGGGTCTATACATTCGATTGGTATAGAATTTGTTTAATAAACAAACCAGTGGAAAGTTTAATTTTTTTTTTTAATTATTAATTAATTATAATTATCCTGGACTGAAATTTGATAGGCAACCCATATAGAATATGTATATTGGCATGTTTAATTATATATAAAATACGTTTCATTAAATAACCAGCTCGGTGAAGGTCCTTCTTCTAGGGATCTTAGACTAATATACATAATACCCGAATCACCGACAACAAAGACGAAGAAGTTACGATGCAAACATTTTTTATATTTATTATTGGAAGCATTATTTTTTACCACATTTATTCATAAAACCTAAAAAAAACAAGCTTTAGATAAAACTCATTCCCATACATATATTTGTGATCTCTGCCTACCCCCATGGGTAGGTAGAGATCACGAATATAATGTATAGACATAGACAGTAATCCCAATTTAGACGCATAGATCATGACGCTGCAATACAAACTGTCGAAACTATTCGATTACGATAAACGTCCTACTTTTTTCAAGAAATTTAATACCCATTACTTATATTCACCTACGTAAAATCCAGTGAATATGGGTTACAATAATAGGATAGAATGTTGAACAATTCAAACGTGACCCAATTCTCAAACGATACTAAACCTCGCTATCGTTAAAAGCGTCTGTAGAATTTTTAAACAAAGAACTCTTGGAAAGTGCACGACAAAAGACCGACCGGGAAAGTGCACTCGCTACATTTGACATTTCTTTCATAGGTACTTTTCTTACTCGTACTTTATACAGCGATTTTGCTAGACGGCCTATTATTTTGAACTGAGCTTAGATTGTTGCTTCGAGTAGTTCCATTAAGTTTATGTAACCTATTCATACGAAACCATAAATGCGGGAGAATATCTTTGTTTTTTTCTTACTTTTACACTGTTAAGCTTTTGAACCGATCGAGATCGAGAATCTTGCATTCAGGCGCCTAATTCTCGGGCCGACCGAGATTTTCTATGTCCCTTAAATACACATTGCCAATGCACAACCCCGCACTTTTTCTACGTTTTCCGTATATCGTAGCTGTCGAGGCTTCTACGATGAGGTTGTCGATGAATTACCCAAAAAAATCTGCCATTCTCTCTTCGTAAAGAAGCAATAAAATAAAATTGCAAAATGATCGAGATCGGCCCGAGAATAAGGCCCCAGATTGCACTAACCAGGGCTGGTCCACTCGTCATAGAAACAAAACTTCACGACCATACTGACCGAACAAATATATTATAACTGCGATGTACCTACTTCTGGCTGGATATAAATTTTAAATTTCACAACGAAGTTTTCCTCTCAAGATTGATGGGTATCGTAAATATCACGACAGCTGAGATCGGTAGCCTGACCTAGCTTCATTTCACTTTATAGTTTTTACGATACCTTGGCACATTATCTCAGTTACCTGTTTCCCATGGGGGTAGGCAGAGACTACTGATTTGCACTTCCTAACATATATACCACTTTAGCTTTGTGCGCTCTCATAACATTCTTCACACATGCTCGTCGGTTTAGGCATTCTTGACCGGGCCTTTCTCTAAAAGATCTGTAATCTGATCAAGATAAGTACACCGAGGTCTTCCCCTTCAAACAGTCTCATTCATACTCGCTTGACGCACTATGAGTTGCAAATAAGATACAATTAAACTCTGCAATGTGAGAAATTGAGAATTGTTCTTGAAACTTGGTCCCGAACTTATAGCAAAACTTCTTGTCTCCCTATGAAGCTGGACACGTGCGGCGTCTTGTCTCCGTTCACACTTCAACTGTCCGATGCATAGTTTAAAGCGAAATGAGAACTTGCTCATGTCCACTGCGAATCTGCGACGCTCATTTTAAAGTCTCTGTACATTCTTATCTGGATTAAAGTGGAAAACTTTGAATATTCCTTTCACACATCGAAGACTAAAACGAAAAGTAGCTCTATTTTATGTGAAAAAGAAGTACCAGCAAAGAATATCTAGTCTATGTTCAAGATAAAAACATTACTCGCTTGTGTTCCGTTTAAAAACTATTCCTAGAAGCATCTTAAAAACTTATGTTTGCATTACACGGCTTTCCATAATAAGAAGTGTCCTAACGAGTTTGGACGAGTGCTTGATCATGCTTCTAGATAAACCTGTGTTTATTTTCTTGCTAATCAAGCGTGCGAATGCACCAATAATTGAGAAAATTGAGCTTGAATGGACCATACCATCTTTAAGCATAAAATATTACAAATTAGTAGTTTCTTTGCTCACGATATTCCCAGTTATAATAGAGTGTGTATAGAATTACACCGCGATGCGCGCGGGCTTATAATTTGTTACCGTTAATTCGGGAGCTATGCATGTTTAATTACAAGAATATTTGGTAGGTAAACCAAATATTGTTTGTGCATGAGTTTATTGTTAATCTATCTCAAACCATATTCAACTTAGATTACAACTGCACGATAAATAAATATGATGGCAAGCTGAAGTTTTAAAATATTTTTATCATTTTTACTTAAATTATGTGCATAATAAAAGCTGGCGCGCCCAGACCTCATAATCCCGTAGTACAAGTATTGTCCTGGTTTCAAAAGTAAAGTATCCATGGACCTGGATTCAAACATTGAAATTCGCGCAACAATAGCCGTCGCTTTTGTGCTTCGCTCGGGATGTTGCACAACGGTTTGCGATGCGATGCGACCTAATTTCTTGAAGCATCGCGTACAACTGTTGTCCAGTTTTTTGTGAAAACAGTAGCTGCGGCGTGACGCTCGCCACAGAAGCGTCGGAAAGGGTGCAATCATCGCCGCGCGTCCACCTGGTGTCATGAGCATTGTTCATGCCGCCTCTGTTGCTAGATGAATACAACTGTGCCTTTACTGAAACACTGTTTCAGTATTTTGATAAAGGTCCTCTGACATTCCTGCGTATTTACTGTAGGAATAAAAAAAGCCTCAAGTCAATTCTTTTTACAGCTACTTTTCTCCGGTCCCGTGATAATTTTTAAATAAACATGCTTACCCTATGAAATATTCTTTAGCCAATCAAATCAGTCAACAGATCTATGGTTCCATCGTCTCTTTTTGTATTCAGTCCTGACCATCGAGGTTGTTGTTTATAGCAACAAAGTCGAAATATATGTACTTTTATCCTTGTCCTTGGTCCCTGTTGTGTCCCTTTGCAGGGCAAGCAAAGCAAGGGCTCTATCTCATTTTAAATACAATATCCGCGCTCCGGCGCTCTAGGGGTTGACCCATTGCTGCTCGAATTCGCCAGTTCATGGTCGTCATTCGAGAGCCTTTATTTTCCAGCGCCGACCACGCTGTATCGCATAATTTTGTGCTCGAATTTAAGAGGTTTGTAATTTGTTACCAATAATTACAAGGTAATAACTACGTGTCGGTTAACAATATTGCCGCAGCGTAATAATACAGTTTATGTTTATCCGATTCGCATACGCTTTTGTCAAATGTTTATGCAATTAACAAAATCATATTATCAGTTGCTCTATCTTGGAAATCTGTGGCGGAGATGGTCCAGATTTGGTCTTTAGGCTGATGATGGCTGCTCTTCTGATTTCTATAACTTATGTAGCAGCAGCAGTGCCTTATTCTTTTAAGCGAAATAATAAAAAAAATATATTTTAATTTAAAAAAGAATGCAGTGCGTTATTTTATAAATGTCGTAAAAACTTCAGCAACTATCGAATAATTATTTTCGCACACAGTCCTCAAGAAGAACAATAAAATAATCAAGTATTTAGTATCTACAAGAAACCACAAAAAACAAATACCTAGGATGATAATGATTCCAGTTTATATCCCGTTAGTCTCGCATGGCGTTATTGTTTTAAAACTCTCAGAAATTTGCGGTTCTCGTAGTTATATTGAACTGGAATTGGGTTATCCTTCGTCATAGTTCTCTGCAAAATAGTCATATTAGCAATAAATTCCATCAAAGAATCTTACAATTAAACAAATACCTATTTATAAAATGCACAAAATACACAAGAAATAGTTGAGCTATCTGCAGATCTGGGATATTGACGGCTTCAACTAACTGGTAATGTTGCCTGATCCGGTAGTCCTCTATGTAAACTCATCATATTTGTTTATTTATTTATTTAATCTTGGACTCACAGTTACAATATTGTTTATCTTAAGCTATAATCTACATTATGTAAGGATATAAAAATATAGCCTTAGCGCGTGTCTCAGACGCAGACAATGACTGATTTCAGCGAGATTTATAACAGTGCCAGCATAACAACTTTGAAAGCTTTGAAAAATCATCTCTTGCCATCGTTTTAGGAGGAAACTGATCTTATTTTATTGCAAACAACTCTTTCTATGAACAACGAGATATTGACCATGATTTTATTTCATGACGTTTGACTTATTTCGGTACAGTTGCATGCACCATGATCCCGGGTTGTACTGTACTGTCCACGAGTAAAATAAATTCTATTGGCAGATTAAAAAGTTATAAACATGTACTTGGTATCCTGTCTATAAATATCGATGTATCCCGTAAAAGGTCAGAGAACTTAGTAGTTTCCGACGCGCGCGCAGCCTCTTACTCAACGCGTGAAAAACTTGCCATTTCGATCGTAAAGCCAGTTTGCAATACAAAATTGCAGTCTTACATACCCATGGTTGACGCTCCGTTGAAAAATGGACGTGAGATATCTACGCAATAACCGCCGTAACTGTGTGAAATACTTGATTAGAAGAAGCATTTGGAATGGTATTGGCAATTTATTGCCTAGCTATAAATTTCAAAATTATTATTTATTTATTTGGGAATTATTAACAACTAACAAAATGTGCAATGCAAGTCAATTAAAGTACATGAATATCATCTCATCATTCGTCAACCTGCTTCATGAATGTTTTCCTTAGAACTCTGTCACGAGAGCGCTGGTGATCTAGTGGTAGCGGACCTGCCTTCTGATCCTAAGGTCGTGGGTTCAAATATAGTCGTGTGCTATGCTAATGAGAAGCCGGGCATGTCGTAGAATCTAAAAAGTTTGAAAACATTGTGTCGAGTGCTCGAAAAAACCCTCTCCGTGTGTGTGGACACACTGGTTTGATTGTTGTGTGAAATGGCCACAATATTTATTAATTTATTGAACCACATAAGCCTGTCGCGCTTATAAAACACGTACTGAATCAAGTATAACGAACGCAATGTTATTACTTCGTGGTATAAAATGAATCAACCCTTGTCTAACTCGCTTACCGTAACAGGAAAAGGCGACGTCGGGTTCCTTCAGGGACTGAGCGCAGAATGCCTTATTAAACGGCTACTAGCAAGATTATCATTGCGAAGAGAAAAAAGTGGCGCCTGGTGCAATAGAAATAGATTTTCCGATTACGATCAAAACCGATTTGTTCTGAATATGGGCAGAACATAGCAATATTTTTTAAGCTCACTGACTCATTGCTGTTTTCTGCAGCAACATAACTTAGGTATAGATACTCTTAGATCGATATAAAAATACTTTATTGCACTAAAACATAAACTGCATCGTACATAGGCGAGCCTAATGCTAGAGAACATTCTCTTCCAGTTAACCTAATTTTGATATCTTTAACGGGTAATGCACAAAAAGCAATATGAATTGGAACTGTTTAATTTTTTTTTATATTTTAATTAGAGAAATTACTGTGGACACAATTGTAGATTAATACATACAGTAAGATAAAATTTTATATTTTATATGCAGCTTTTGTCATAGTACCTTTGAATATTAAAGTGTTCTTGGATAATGTTCGTATCACAAAGTTTGCCTAAACAAGTACATCACCGGTGGCACTCGAAAGTACTTGTACTAAATTCAATGGACTTTGTTTTCCTACTTAGTCGGGGGTAGACTCAAAGTTCAAACACAAAGACCCTCAGCCCTTCGGTCGTCGTCGAGTTTCAAGCATTATTTGAGTATTGGATGTTGCAGTCATTAAAAGCTTAATTTAATAACGCGAATAAAGAATAAATTTGATATTTTTCGCTAAAATTTAATTGAGACAGTAGAGAGAAGAGTAGAGACAAGTTGAGCTTGGTAGTGTTTTGTAAATATTTTTTGTAATAAATTAACTGCGTACTTAGTTTGACTGACTACGCTTTCATTAATAATATGGATTAATGAAAGCGTAGTCAGTCAAAGCGTAGGTTATTGATCAAAGGCAGTTCCATAACTGCCTTTGATCAATAACCTAATAATAAACGAAGATACACGGAAAATGAGTTTCCTCAATGCTTCATTAAACATGTGTGATAGCAGACTAAGTAGATCAAGGTACGTATAACGACTAATAATGACATATACAGTACTCTACATTTAACATGATACCAAACAAGTTCTGAAGCCAGTATTGCAAATTTTTATTTAGGTACTCGTGTATTGCCACAGTTTTTCACGAGTTTTCTTAGGCGAAGTTTTCTTTTGGCGATAATTGTCAGTGATCGACGGTTTCGTTCCATGCACAAGGCGGCTACAGACGGCCGGCGCGCGTTGCATTGCATCTTAGCTCAGACTCAGTACTCGCTCGGGAAAGTACGAGGCACGACGTATACACTCGCTGCCTCTACGAACCGCGATTTCGCGCCACTAAATCCAAATATCACGAATACGTATGAAAGATAATTTTCTAAAAATTATAATTGTAACATGTCAGTATTTAGATTTATAACGCTTTAATTACTTTCGTGTGAATGTGTTTCCGGAGTGCAAAGAGTTTATTGTTAGAAAAATAGTTAAATATTTCTTCCTCCGCTAATAAAGAAACGGCAGTTAAAGTTATTTGGCGAATGCGTAACAAGATACCGCGATGAACTTGGAAGGTCGTACAAAATAATCCTAAATAGTTTTTTTATGAATTGTAATTAGAAGTTGTAGCATGATATTATATCGTTGTTTTTGCTTTATTGTAGAGAGATTTGGTTCTGTATTTAATTTTGACGGAATAGATTAAAATTAAGGGATTATAGCCCCTTTCTTGTAATTAAACAATGGTACGTTGATCGCTAAGGCTTCGCGAGTATTATCCCAAGGGCTTTTAAATTAATATAGCATTTCATAGATTTAGTTTAATTTATTATTCAGTTTGTAGCGCACTTATTTTCGTTTTGAACCTATACGCTTTTCATGAAGTTAATATAGTTTGTTTCAAAAATTAGTTTAGATACCTATATAATTATGTTAGATGAAATAATTTTCTTCAAATAAATTCTTTGCCGACGCTTTAAACATACTTACTAGGTAGTTTCGTTTGTTATTAGGAGGATAATTTAATCTAATTTCAAGTAAACTGCATTTTATGATAAATACATAGGTACATTACTTGATACCCATACAGCACCGACTTAATATAAATACTATTAGTTCATAACTTTGTATGAAATACCATTTTTAGTGTAGCTTCACTAAAATAACGGAATTTTCAGGTAACACATCGAATCACCATATTTTCAGCACAAAAACTCGTCGCCAATCTCTACTAAGTGCACTCAGCATACAGCCGTGGGCACCTGGTATCAAAAGTATATATGTACTCATAGGTACTATAATACCTATTTGCTTTATTAAACCAACTGTCCGTCAAACTCCCCCTTCGATAGGGGAGCAAATCAAAAAGATCTACTGGCGACCTTTTAATTTTGTACATTGATGTACAAAATTAAAAGGTCGCCTTTTGATGTGCCTACCATTCACGAGCTTTGTATTGTTGACGGGAACTAGTTTGGGTGTACTAATTACTAATACTGTAGCTAAGGAGAGTCGTTTAGCAAGTTTGGCATTAAGTGTAACATGTAAATGGACATACATCGTGTGCCAATCGTTTTCTCTCCGAACTTAGTCAAGTTGGCACGCTGCCGCAAGGCCCGCCAGATTGATACGAGCTACAAATTCATTTAAAATACCTTGGAAAGTTACGTCAACCTTAAAAGTTGTAATAGATTTGCGAGTCCTGCGAGAGTGTCAAGAGGCACATCTAAAGAGACCATTCTTATGTTATGAAGAAAGGATCCATTATCCAGCAGACAAATCCTTCCCTTTAGAGTTTTCTAAATGTTAGTGTTCTTAATTCAATAAGCATTATTGACTTGATGGCCTATCTAAAGCTGATTTAAATCTTAATTGGTCAGGAAATGAATACTACGCCTTCTAAATTCGAATTTTCATTTAAAATTTCCACGTTGCTCTCATTGATGTCGTTGCTTAGCTGTTTTTATTCTTTTCTGTTCGAGGACAGAGTGCAGTTTGCAAAACGACCACCAACCGTCGTCAGGGTGCTTCGACTTTATTAAATAATAATGACTGGTATTTTTCTGTGATCTTTTTTACTGCAGCTTGAAATAACGAACGGCTATGTAACAGATCCTTTTTACGTTGTTAGTCTTTTTTAAATATAAAATGCAGTTTTTTAATTGGTAGCGTTATTATATTTTCTTTTATCAACGAGTATGGAATAGTTAGTAATAAAGTTCTTGAAAAATGATGATTTTGAGGTATCGTTAGCTCTAGCTTGCGGTATTGATAGCGTGGTCTTAAAAACTCAAATGATTTTTAACCGTCACTGTCCCTGGGCAAAGGTCTGCCCCAAAATCATCCAACTTTTACGATCTTTGTCGACTTTCCACCAATCCTCCTGAACTTCAAGATCGTCTCGCTATCGTCTTTTCGGCCGGGCCGCCCCGTCGCGCCTTCCGTTCTTGTTAACCAAAGGAGTTGTGATGTTTACCCGCTTTTCAGGTTGCATTAGAGAAAATAAAATAAATGGCAACTTACCTGTTGCCATTTATTTTATTTTCTCTAGTGTTTTTTTTTCAAGGTTCTTTCTGATGTCGAAGTTTGACCTCTAGTTTTTTTTATAAATACTGATTAGAAGACTATGGACAGCTTTAGTTCGAATCCTAAACTATCGAAAATTGTGACCAAAGGTTTCTTCATTTATTCGAATCAGTGCACCAAAAAAAGTTTGAAAATTTGCAGCTCAGATAAAGTATAGAAAAGCGCTTTATGTTAGGGTAGGTTTAATAACGAAAAACACTCAGAAATGCTAGAAGATATACCAATTTCCATGAATCACATTACTCACTCACACTTTCAGAAGACTTTTTTGAACCATATCATGGACTTCATAAAGCCAAGGATCTGGAGGATAATGAGATCAGATTGAGGTTAACAGAATTCCGCGATTGACTAGTTGTAAATTGGTCATTAGTAGTACGGCTTCCGGTGGACAAATCACTAATGAAACCAACAGAATGCACAGCAGTCTTGCTCAGAACACAGATATGCGATATCCGCCGTTGCCTGCGGGATATCGCTGGACAGATGCAATTGTTTGCAAGTCCCTTTGTGGGAACACAGTCTGAGTCCCCTTTATTACTCCTCTTGGCCGGTCTTGGTCAATATTAGCTCAGCAGAATGCATCTCACTTGTTACTTTAACCTCCCCTTGTAAAAATAAAAAGCCGATGGCCAATATCACCATTCTTCATTGTTTGTTCGAATAGATCCGTCGTTTGCAGGCTTAACCTTTCTCAGATGTAATCGATTGGCCCCGTGCCTAAGAGAAGTTATTATTCTATGCAATTGTTCCGTAATATTTAACATAGACGCGCGTTATTATACTGCTACGTCATGCAACTATGTTTAAACTGCTTGTGATTACTGACCTAAGCCACAACTGGCAATTTCTTTAGTGTCTCAAATCCTAGCATTATACATTTAATATTTTGTCCAATAAGCCTGAATTATTGAGGAGCGCGGCGTTATTGTTGGGCACTTTTCGTTCTATTCGTTGTGGATATACCCACAATGGCAGAGATTGTCGGGAAGTGGACAACAACGCTTGATGGGTCTCAGTCAGTGATTCAAATTGTCTCGCAATCGGCTCTTCCGGCCGGTCGAGTAAGGACCCCGGGAGACGGCGAGGGGACGCCGTGAGCTCACGCTCTCGCCCCCGCCCGCTACCGCCACGCCACACAATCGTAATCACTAATACCCTATCCTCAAGTTAGTCACGATTGTTACGCTCCTTAGACTGTTGTTATTCTCCACCGTGGGTCCATCGTATAAGAATTGAATTGCGACATGGGAAATATATTCTCATTCAAATGAAGAGCAATAGCTGCATTCGCAGACAGTTATAATAATATTTATTCCTATCGATTGCTCATGTAACGAAGCTCTGACTGATTTGTAATCGATGCCCGCTCTCACGCACGTTTTGTTTTCTATTAGGGATCGTTTTGTTTTTTATTATGCGCGTCTTTCGATCTACCAATATAAATTTCTCTATTATGAAATACTGAGCTGAGTACATACAGTAAAACTTGGGTTTGTGTACGACGGTGCTGGTCTTTCTGGGTGCTTGACATCTTATCTACTCGTGTTTACGACATTTTTATGGTTGCATCGAACCGATTCGACAATGTCGGTCTTTATACCGACAGAACCCTTCAGATCTCTGGAGCATGTTTTTTAAATGATTTCTACAAGTATTGTTCATGTGGATCTCGATTAGAAGTAAAGTATCAGGGTAGTCGACGTGCCCTCGAAACTCCCTCATTAGAAGTTCATATTGTGCACCTAGTATACGGTGCAACAAATGAAACTGTTCAAGTGTTTGCTTTGCGCCGGTATACGAGTAATAATCCTGCTACATTTATAGTGCTCTAACTACATTTTGAACATTTTTTACGGATATTAAAAGATCACGTTAGACGTGCAGTGTATTATAGTCTGATGCGTATCCTTGTTGTGTACGTATGTTTAGATTTCTTTGCATAAGTATCCTGAAATCTATGTTTTTTATATTTCGGTCAAGTTGAGGCAGACCAATATGTTATATTACCAATATCTGGGGTCTTTCCTTCTGTGAGCCTGTCAAAACTTAAACGTAAAATCTACGTAAAAAAAAGAAAACTCAATTCCTGTTGGTTTTCGTATTAACACTAATTCTATCACTAAAAACACGACTTATAAAATCATACTTACGCGTTTTACCTACAACCTTGGCAATTTCATAAATTATGACGCGGAACCATAACATTGTCTCGCTGTAGTGGGTAATTATGGTGTTTACCGGTTCTCTTAGGTATAAAGAAAGCTTATTACTATTGTAAGGGAAATAATAAATGTGAATCGAACTTTAAGTAAAAAGAAAATTCACATGAGTTTTCTTTGATAGCAAATTGCATCCGTTGTACCCAGCTCTCTTAGAAAGCTGATTCGAGAAAACTGATAATCCTTTGAATTCCAATGAACGCGTAGCTGTCATTTTATAAACATTTACTTATCTAATCTCCACTCCACATGCCTCTATGTTCGCTCTGCGCCTATAAAAGTATCAGTATAAAAGTATTCATCTGGGAGATATAACGAAATTTAAAATTTGAAATATCAAGAACTGTTAATTGAAGTTTTTTTTTGCGTAAATCCCGTTCCGCATTGTCTTATAAATAAATGTGTTTACGTAGTCGCATGCGCATGAATGCACGAGTGTTTAGGTACGCTACACTGCATGCTAGAGCCATGCTGTGTCAGGTAGCGGTCGGCGCTAGTCACGCAACCACTGGCGCATGTAGAAAGTAGTGAATCTATGGTGCATCAACAAATAAAACTATATGGCATCACGATGTGCCCCTAATGCCTCTCATATATTTCCTTGTGTTGTGTTTGTGGTCTACACCATAGATAAAACAATATTACGGTACTTATAACGTTTTGTAAGTGATGGATAATGTTCGTGTTCTTTGTAAGGTTGCTAGAAACTACACTAGTGCGGGTTAATCCATAATTCTCAGACTCTGAGACGTAGCTCTTAAATATTTAAACGTGAACTCCGCCTAATGAGTTATCTGCGACTGACTGGCAATCAAAGCGCATCCTTAACCAGAGTTCCTAAATACATTAAATTTTGAGGGTAGCTGTCTGTAGTCCTGTTGCAGTGTAGGGGAAAAGGAAAACCTGAATCACAACCTCGTAAAAACGCAGCACATTTCAACATTTGTTTGGAAAACGCAATATTCTCGTACCGATTACATAATCCATGACAAACAAAAATATGTCGTTATAGATGCATCCTTATCCTTTCTGAGCAATTCCAGCACAATTGGCAAATTGGTATATAATTCCATCCTTATTCGGTGCAGTTCCTCTAGCTTTGGATTGTTTTGTGCGTATTATAACCGCTAGCTGGGTACCAAATACAATAGAACTTCAAACCGGGGATTGAATTTATGAATCAGGCACTATCCATTTTTGTTCAATATTATCAGATATCCTTGATGTTTTGCTGACGTAATTATAATGCACGAATGCAATGCGGAATGTGTTTATCAAAAAGACGTTGCGTTCGCGCAAGACAATAGGCAGTCGCGACTGTCGGCGTCGATCCATAACTATATATATGTTTAAAAACATCGATTACATTCAAATTCAACAGTGCCTACGATTTCAATTAGATAAACATCCCAATTCCCAATAATATTATATGAGTAATCATTCATTTCAGGCTTCTCTATTGATGATCCATGATTTTTCATTCCAACAAAGTAATTAATTGAGGAGATTATGGTATTTTCTAACGCTACTTTCTAAGCGCAACGTTTATTTATTGTCATCCATCCGTTTTTTCTAGCCCAGTTACTTAGATTTCTTTATTTCTATGCGAATAAGGATTTAAATATTTTTGTTGTAAAACGTTGAAACACTTTGACGGACATGAAACTAGTATTGTTTTTGCGACTTTGACGAGCTTTCTTTGTGAGCTGTGCCCTCTCGTGTCTCACCCTGGCTTTTCTTCACTACACTATAAAACCGTATATTAAATGACCGCCGATGGATGGCATTTAACTGCCCATAAACCACTACTGAGGCCTAATTGTCCGTCAAAGGAGACTTGCTCGAATGCACAATTCATTTTTACGAGTAAATACTCATAAAAGGTTACATTTCTGAGCACACTCTGGTGCCCGCTAGTATTTGCGTACATACAAATTTTTTGGCTGACAACTACACGACTTCGTTATTGTCCAACGATTCTTTACCAATAATAAGTGAATTATTATTTAATTTTGCCGTCCTTTGCTCAGGAAAGACGACGCTTTCCGCCACTTTGTGAACACTTTGTGCAACGCGGGAAAATGGCGGCAACCCTGAATTGGAAATTCAATTATGTGTAATTTACGCGCTCTCTACAGGTCTCGGAAATTAATATGTTGCAAGCGAGTTCCACTTCAAGTTCACATATTCCATGAGAAAAGCACCAGTCTGACGCATAAACTTCGAAAAAAGTTACTATTGCTTATGTTTTACCTCGGCTCACTCGAGTAATATTGATTACGGAGAAACTTCTCTTGGGTTTACGTTTTTTAATTCCTCATTTGGTATTCTAAGTGCTGAGCCATCTTGTGGAGGTTGCAGTATCGTAAGTAGTTTCACTTGAGACGCACCGCTCTTGCCGATATTCAACCTGTAATAGAAAAGTGAACACGAATTTTTTTAGTATAAAATAAGAGTTCATTGTAATAAATAACATGAGTGTTTATACGCCTCTCAGCCAGCAGTAGCGTGAAATGAAAATGCTCCGGCTGCTGTTGTTAAAATTAAATTACCTATAATGATAGACGAAGTAATATAGGTTTTATGACTTCAAGCGTGCCTTCGTCGTTAATTTCCCTTAGGGTGTCGGTTGTTATTAGCTCCTTTAAAGTGGGTAGTGTAGGCACCTAGGGCCTTACTTTTTGTAGTGATAGTATTTGCTAGTTGATAGTGTTTTTAACGCGTTCATATTCTATAAGTAAATTATGGAATAGTGCAGATGTTGACGATATCTCTCGGTTCCGATTGGGCGCCGACGCGTGAGGAATGCGCCTCGCTCCGGCGACACCGGCAACGGTCTTACCACTGGAATGCTCGCATCTCCTCGTTCATCGATGTTTTAATCACTTCATAAATTATCACGTCCATTTTCTAGTTTTCTTTCCCAGACATTTGTCATTAAAAAAAACTTTGAAGAACCAACCCAGAGGTAGCATTTATTTGAATTACATTCTAAATAATTCTCCCTCTGATGCAACGCGACGAGTTCTGAATACGAGTGAAATTGGAAACTAGGTGTCGTTCAATTGCGCAATTTGTTTGCCTTAGAAGTTCCTTTGGCTACTTGTTGCGTCTTTCGACCAAGGCTTTTGTTCAAACGATGGGTCTTACGTATATACGTATTCAAGTCTATGGGCATGACTGTGCTTTGTATTTAACCTCTAAACCAGTTCGCGTCGTGATCTTAAATGTGAGATAACCTGGTCGGGTAATTTCGCCGCAAAATATGGGATCTACTTACCTAGGTAGTGGGACTTTCTTCGAATTAGCCACGCAGACCGCGTTCAACCGCACGGCTATGGTAATCTCGCGTAGTGATCGTAGAGAACGCTGTGCTATTGTTTTTGTCAGTTGGCTAGATACGGTACTGAGCGACGGTGTACCGCTCTCCACAACGCTACCTGATCTTGTTTACATGCTTATCTTCCTCACTTAGACTTAGACTGGCCTCTAGCTCAGTTGATAGTAGCTCTGCCTTCTGCGCCGTAGGTCGTGGGTTCGATCCCCACCGAGAACAAATATTTGTGTGGTGAACATTAATGTTTGTTCTCTGTCTGGGTGTTATATTGTATTCTAAGTATGTATTTACAAAAAAAAAAATGTATTCAAGTATTATATCAGCTATCCGGTTCCCATATTACAAGCTCTGCTTAGTTTGGGGCTGGGTAGTGTTGTGTGAATTGTCCACAATATTTATTTATTCATTTATTTATTTACTTTATATCCGTGAATGCAAGCGAAATGAGCCATTGTCAAATATGAGGTTCATGACCGACTCCTAACAATACCTACTTACTCTCTTAAAAGCCAGACAATTGAATTTTAAAGTCGCTATTAGTATCGCATAATTTAACACATGACGTCTTTATTGAGCAGTCGACACAAAAACCATCTGTTTTCTTTTTCCTTGACTATAGCGTAGTAGAGAGGTCGTTAAATTGATAAAATTAGTGGTTTGCCCCGAACAGTGGTGGTATTTATTTATTTATTTTATTCGGAAAACAAACAGTACTACAAACTAGGCAATAACAACATAAATATCTAATTACCAATTAAATGTTTTCGCATATTTAAAACTACAAATAGGCGCATGTTGCCTTAAAAAGAATAAATTAAAGCAAAAGTGAAGTGACAAAACCAAAGTATAAAAATAACAATAAGTAGTTAGTTACACTCACACTGAAATAAAGAGAAAAAGCCAAATAACCAAAAAATCCAAAAAGTCCTAATTCTGCCTAACCAAACAGTTGAGGCACCGCTTCCGACCAACGGTTGACGAGAGCACGCCTGAATGAAGATGGTTTGCTGCTGTTGAAAAGATCCAACTCAGGATAGCCAACCAATTCATTATAAAAGTTCGCCGACCTAACAAAAAATGATTTTTTCCTGTAGTTTGTTGCACAGTGAGAAACATAAAGAGATAGAGAGGCTGTTCTAACGCTTCTTGTAGGAACACGCAACCGAATGCACCGAACCTATTCTTGGTTTTCAATGTTTGCTATTACGGCTTGTGAATGTAAGGTAATATGGTTTCTAAAAAATCTAATTAGTTATTGAATCGCTAAGAACGTAAACAACCAGCCACGCCAGCGCCACTGCAAAAAGGCTGTTTGCTTAAAATTTAGAATAATTTCAACAACTATCGAGCAGCCTTGTGGAAATTCCAATCAGTAGGTAATTAGTTGCTTGCAACCCACTTATTACTAGGGTTGTACCTGGCGACAATGACGGGATGTTGGTGCCGCCGAAGCCCTTGCGAAATCAACCGACAAATACGAATAGCGTTGGTTCATTTGTAATTACCATAACATTAGGTTTTGGTCGTACAAGTCGTTTTGAATCATGTTATTGAATGGTTGTATACGAATTGTTAATGCTCTACCTAAATCCTTCATTTTAAACTGTAGCTTATTAGTATTAATAAATTTATGTCAGTTCCGTTAATAGTACATGAATGCAGTTTAATAATGATAAGTTAATTATTCTTATCGCATTACCGATCGGTTTCCATGTATTTAATTGGTAAAGGTACCATTGTTGATAGGCCTAAGCCTTATGAATTATGATGCGCTTAAAACTACCGTAGGCTTTTAATTACGTCCATTAAATAATTCCCTAACCTTGTTACGTGCTCGTCGCATAACCGTCCGGTGACTGCTTACTCTGTTTGGTATTCCCATTTGGTGTTTGGTATTCCATTTGGCGACAGTTATTTGAATAACGATTACCGAAGCTTCGGCTGTTACCTCTTCCGATAGTCGGTGAAATGAGCATTTTGGTGAAAAATGCTCAAATATCATCGACGGTCCCATAGGCATAAGTCTCCGGTGCAGTGTTTGCGATGGAGGTACGTATCATTCATTTTAAAACATTACTTCTATCCTCACTTCTTTTACACCACTTATTGAAGTGTGTGATTGCTTCTTTTACGTATCTTTTAAAACTGAAGTTTATCTCAGCACATGGGTAAGGTTTGCGGTCATTTACACATAAAATATGTTTTTATCTAATTGTATCATCTGGCTCGCGTCTTCTTCTTGTATTTTACGCGAAGGATTGGTGACCTCTAAATAAGCAAAGTTTATAAGATGATACAAATTCTGACGAATAAAGTGAATAAGAGATCTGCAAGAATGTCGGAGCTTGTTTTTGCTTGTTTTTATTTTATACAGTTTTGATTAATGTATTATATATTCAGTACCGTGCATGAATTAGTAGTAACATCGGATTTTTTTTTGTTTTCTGTTGTTTATAAACTAACAGTAGGCAGATGTGCTCAGTAAGTATTGTTTTAGTCCGTAGAATAATAATTTTAATAGCAAATGTAAAAAAAATACAAAAGTCAGCTTCCAATATTTACAATTAAAATTAACTTTACGTAACTGAAAAATCGATTTCTTCTAGCAATAATATATTGTTACCACGTGTAGGGTATATTGAATATATTATCATTATCACAGAATTATGAATACAAACTCGTAAAGCAAGAACCGTGAAAAAGGCGTGGCGTATATAGTTGTTCCCAGCACGTATTGGATGTACGATTATAGGCAATAAATATTGCACATCGGCTTTTCTAATTTAGAAAGAAAGAAAGAAAGAAAAAAAGAAAAAAGGTTTATTTGTCACACCGCCAATGGAGGACATTTTAGATACTAAAATAAGGAACACACATAACAGTAACAAAAACAGAAAACAAAAATAAAATGGAACTAAAAAAAAAAAAAAGGATATAATTTCGTAGAGCGCTATCTCTTTCTGACGCACACTACGCATTACAGCATTTTGTTTTAAATAAATAAATAACTACACTCTATGAAGCTGAAATTAGCCGATGCGCAATATTTGTTGCCTTCTTCTATATGTCTTTCGTGGTTAGCAAAGAGGATAGTGACTATGCTTGTGGCCAATTCTAAATTTCTAATCAATGTAAGAGGCATGTCCCAACCACTACAGTGAGTCGTAAAGCATGGGTAATCAGTGGCGAATAACGATGTAATAAATCAATCATGCGTAATGACTACATGTATGTCGGAAAGGGCATGTTTAAGTTATAGTGAGACCACTTATTTATTCTTTACCACGAGCTAATGGTTAGACATCCTCTGTCCGTGGTTAATAGACATGTGTTGCAGTAATATGGGTACTCGTAGTGTTGGATCATCATCATCATCATCATCATCCGCAGCCTGACTTAACCCACTGCTGGGCATAGGCCTCTCTTTGCTCTTGCCATTCACCACGATCTTGGGCTACCCTCTACTAAGTTTCGGATACTTTGCAAGGAAAACAATGTCTATGTTTTTAAGTTTCGGTAAAAAAAAAAAAAATGGGGGATAATCTCTAAAAACGACACGCAATGCAAGTGTGGTGGCCAGGTGCAGTCCATGCCACACGTGCTCGCGTGTCCATCATGCCCCACCTCATGCTCAATGGATGATCTCATGTGTGGCTCGGCCAATGCCGTGGATGTGGCCACCTACTGGTCGAAATGGCTTTAATGATAACTATTGTAATATCGATACGAAAGAAGAAGTTTCGGTATCTTATTTATTAGCATTTGTAGAGTCATGGGGGACGGTTCTACAAACGAAACTTTAAAGTCAAGACTCGAATGATGGCTTTTTTTTCTATCCAATGCAAAATTTCCAGAGTTTTGATGGCTATCTAAACTCGGGCACGCTGTCTCAACCACCTACTGGCTACCATGTTTTATTTGAGCTATTCACTATGTGTTGAGTCTCTTCTCATCATGTCAGTGGTTCTCTAGCGCCAAGTGTAGTGAAAGGATCTCTCAAGCAGTTCAATGATGCTTCTGATGTGCACTTGTTTTCTCACGATTTTTTCCTTCACCATAGTGCACAATTGCACATAGTATTTTTTTGTCAGACAAACTCAATGGTTCACGACTGGATTTGATCCAACTACGTTAACATTGGAAATCGAGCCGCTACCACTAGGCCACTATTGCTCTCAGTTGTGATGTGACCATAGATTTTTTTAGCATTTTGCTGCCATCTGATGAACTTTGAAACTTCTTCGTTATAAAGAGTTTCTATTGATTATTACACAAAGAGCTTACAAATGATGTGTTGCAGATCGTCTGGCGACGCCGATGCTGTCAGCACGGCTGCTGTGGAGACGACCCTCGAGCGGCTACGAGGGACGCGTGGTGCTTTAGAGGAGTTGTGGTCAGATCGCGAGCGTAAGCTCGAGCTGACACTGCAGCTCAGGCACTTTGAGAGAGACGCGCTTGAAGTAAGTATAGATACACGGAAAAAGAATGCTGGTATTTGGTGGTTTGAGTTGGCACTAAAAACTATACCTATACTCAAAAAATATTGCTTCCACATAGTTTAGTTTGGTGCCTGCTGGTTCATGACCAATATTATCATGATCGGCCATGTACCAGGAACCAAACTAAAGCCGGTCGTTGTTCCTGTTTCACGGCAAATCATGAAAATATTAGGAACCAATGAAATAAGATAGGATTACGTATGAGTTATATTTCTTAGTTAAAGAGTTTGATCATCAAGAGAAAGAGCTTAGCTGGACAAATACCTACGTACTCTCTCCGTGGCTGCCATATAATAAACTTGTGGTTGTCAGATTCTCAAGGGTTAATTATTTCCTGAAACCTGAAAATCACTCGATACTGCACCTTTACTAACCTGCATCAATTATTTGAAAATTCGTACCAGCTATACTTTCGCTGGCAACAATCCAACGAAAAAACTTCGATTCATTGCACATCACGCTTCAAAGGCTACCACAACAATCGAATGCCTGATTTTCATATTGAATAGTTCTCCTATAAATGAATAATGCTATCTACTGTGTAGTCCTATATGTCCGGCTACCGGAACTCTTGCCGGCAAAGCGGCAGTAACTATATAAACTCATTATCATATCTATTATGTTTGTGAAATCCATAACTAGGAAATCCAAATGCATTTAGTCCATGTTGGCCATGGGCGTCCCCTATTTATTTTCTAGAAGAACGTTTCGTCTTTTGCTTTGTGATCTCCATTCGAGAACATTTTTCCCAACGGAAAAAAAAACAACAGCTGACTTTACTGTGGACTCACTCGACACTGAAATAATTATCTGTTGAAATAACGTAGGTACAGAATACACATTTCCCATAAACAGTACCCGAAGTCGGAGTTTTGCTACCACATTTCGTCTACCAAATGGTGTTTTAGAGTTAGCACGTGTCTCTCTCTTTTGTATGGCAAATTGATGAGACAACAACTTAAACTACGTAACGTATTTTTGCTGTCTGCATCTTTTTCCATACAATAGAAAGACAAATAGGTGAAACGAAACAACATTTTGTTGTCGAAATGTCTTAAATGAAGTGGGACTTGCCCTTCCGAGCGAAAAAACTTGTCACTTATTGTCACGTGTTCATTCGCAGGTGTCGAGCCGGCTGGAGCTTTGGGGCGACGAGCTACAGCGCACAGAACCGCCACGGGAGCCGCAGCAAGCCGAGCAGGCCTTGGCAACGCATACTGAGAGCGTGGCCCGCATGCAACATGCTACCTACCAAGTAAGTAAACGTAAACCAACTTAATTGTGAACCCCCATTTTTTTGTCACGCCAACGTAGACCCCCGTCGAGCCTCCCGTGGACCCCACCTGGACCACGATAGGAATCAATGATCTGTATGAATAGAATGTAGGGACTGGTGGGAGCTTCTTTTCTTCTACTTTAGTTGGAGATCATTGAAGGAGTGTGCGATAGACTGCAATACAAGACATCTGTATTTCACAGGTCGTGCAACAAGGTCAGGAGTTGGCTGCGGCTATCGCCGAGGCGTCTGATGTGATGGCAGCCAGTGGTTCTGAGCCCGACACGACGCCTCTCGACGCGCAAGGCAGGGTTCAACTTCTGCTGGAGTTCCTACACGACCGACAGCTGGATCTCGAAGAGCTGGCTGAGGAGAGGAGGGCTCGGTTCGAGCAGTGCGTTCAGCTCGGTATGTTGCTTCTTTCATTGTTCTACTAACAATACTGTGGGCTCGATTCCCACCGAAAACAATAAGTGTCAGTGTGATGAATATAAAATAAAACTAATGTCATAGTATATCAGCTATCTGTTTATCTGGTTCAAGCTTTGATTATTTTGGGGATAGAAAGTGTCGTATGGAATGTCCACCCATATTATAAAAAAAAAATCCTCGTCATTTCAGTATGAAACGGCTGGCGGAACGTAGCGGGTCAGACAATAGCCGCTTCACGTATTTTCCGTCAGTCTGTGGCCATTTTTCGCAAAAAAGCTCTGCCAAGATCCGCCGGCCATAGTGTACTCACTTTTGACTTTATCATCTTTTTCATTACTCATACTCTGAAAGTAGGTCTGAAGTTGCCTGAGGGGCCTAATTGAAAGTAAAACTTTCAGCCCTAGGGAGAATCGCTTTCTACTGACAGCTGTCAAATTATAAAAAAAACCAGTTCTATTTTATTCAACCATGTTCCAACTTTCTAAAGTCTTTCTAACTGCAAGGAGGTCGTTGAACCAAATTCCAACTTTTTATTCAGCAAGTAGGTTGGAAACCCATTACAACGGTAAGAAGTTTAAAAAGTCTAATAAGATAGCGCAATGTAAAAGTTTAATTTAAATAACATAAAGATAGTATTAAATAAATAATATATCTTCTAAATTACTTGATTAATATATAGCTTGAACTATTTATTTAAAATAACATATATTTGACATTTACCATTTTTTTAATTATGAGAATGAAAATAATGGCTGAATAATGCTGGCGAGCCGAAGCCGAAGGCCCGCCAGAGAAAAAGAAAAAAAAACCGGGAAGGCGGCAATTCAATCTTCATTTTCACAAATTTTTATTTCATGTTTTTATTTTTACTTTCCTTGTATTCGTAATGAAAAGCACAGTGTTTACCTCGGGTGAAAGTCTTTTAAGTCCCTCAAGCTCCATTGGCGCCCTCGCTAACGCTCTGGCGCCAAACCCGTCTCGGGACTCAAAAAACGTGACTTTCAACACTCAGGTAACAATGTACTATTACACAGTCAATCCATAGACAACTCGTTTTATTTTCCAGGTCAATTCCAAAAGGACGCGGCTCAGGTAGTCAGCTGGATCCGCAACGGCGAAGCGATGTTGGCGGCTTCATTCTCAGTGCCCGGTACTCTGAGCGAGGCCGAGCAGCTGAAGCGGGAACACGACCAGTTCCAAGTGGCTGTGGAGAAGACGCATGCTAGTGCGGTGCAAGTCAAGTATAGAGCGGACGCGCTGAGAGCTGCTAACCATTATGATCCACACACTATTAGGTCAGTCTTTGAAAGTACATACATACATACATAAAGCGATGTTAGCGGCTTCATTCTCAGTGCCCGGTACTCTGAGCGAGGCCGAGCAGCTGAAGCGGGAACACGACCAGTTCCAAGTGGCTGTGGAGAAGACGCATGCTAGTGCGGTGCAAGTCAAGTATAGAGCGGACGCGCTGAGAGCTGCTAACCATTATGATCCACACACTATTAGGTCAGTCTTTGAAAGTACATACATACATACATAAAGCGATGTTAGCGGCTTCATTCTCAGTGCCCGGTACTCTGAGCGAGGCCGAGCAGCTGAAGCGGGAACACGACCAGTTCCAAGTGGCTGTGGAGAAGACGCATGCTAGTGCGGTGCAAGTCAAGTATAGAGCGGACGCGCTGAGAGCTGCTAACCATTATGATCCACACACTATTAGGTCAGTCTTTGAAAGTACATACATACATACATAAAGCGATGTTAGCGGCTTCATTCTCAGTGCCCGGTACTCTGAGCGAGGCCGAGCAGCTGAAGCGGGAACACGACCAGTTCCAAGTGGCTGTGGAGAAGACGCATGCTAGTGCGGTGCAAGTCAAGTATAGAGCGGACGCGCTGAGAGCTGCTAACCATTATGATCCACACACTATAAGGTCAGTCTTTGAAAGTACATACATACATACATACATACATAAAGCGATGTTAGCGGCTTCATTCTCAGTGCCCGGTACTCTGAGCGAGGCCGAGCAGCTGAAGCGGGAACACGACCAGTTCCAAGTGGCTGTGGAGAAGACGCATGCTAGTGCGGTGCAAGTCAAGTATAGAGCGGACGCGCTGAGAGCTGCTAACCATTATGATCCACACACTATTAGGTCAGTCTTTGAAAGTACATACATACATACATAAAGCGATGTTAGCGGCTTCATTCTCAGTGCCCGGTACTCTGAGCGAGGCCGAGCAGCTGAAGCGGGAACACGACCAGTTCCAAGTGGCTGTGGAGAAGACGCATGCTAGTGCGGTGCAAGTCAAGTATAGAGCGGACGCGCTGAGAGCTGCTAACCATTATGATCCACACACTATTAGGTCAGTCTTTGAAAGTACATACATACATACATAAAGCGATGTTAGCGGCTTCATTCTCAGTGCCCGGTACTCTGAGCGAGGCCGAGCAGCTGAAGCGGGAACACGACCAGTTCCAAGTGGCTGTGGAGAAGACGCATGCTAGTGCGGTGCAAGTCAAGTATAGAGCGGACGCGCTGAGAGCTGCTAACCATTATGATCCACACACTATAAGGTCAGTCTTTGAAAGTACATACATACATACATACATACATAAAGCGATGTTAGCGGCTTCATTCTCAGTGCCCGGTACTCTGAGCGAGGCCGAGCAGCTGAAGCGGGAACACGACCAGTTCCAAGTGGCTGTGGAGAAGACGCATGCTAGTGCGGTGCAAGTCAAGTATAGAGCGGACGCGCTGAGAGCTGCTAACCATTATGATCCACACACTATAAGGTCAGTCTTTGAAAGTACATACATACATACATACATACATAAAGCGATGTTAGCGGCTTCATTCTCAGTGCCCGGTACTCTGAGCGAGGCCGAGCAGCTGAAGCGGGAACACGACCAGTTCCAAGTGGCTGTGGAGAAGACGCATGCTAGTGCGGTGCAAGTCAAGTATAGAGCGGACGCGCTGAGAGCTGCTAACCATTATGATCCACACACTATAAGGTCAGTCTTTGAAAGTTCTACATACATACATACATACATAAAGCGATGTTAGCGGCTTCATTCTCAGTGCCCGGTACTCTGAGCGAGGCCGAGCAGCTGAAGCGGGAACACGACCAGTTCCAAGTGGCTGTGGAGAAGACGCATGCTAGTGCGGTGCAAGTCAAGTATAGAGCGGACGCGCTGAGAGCTGCTAACCATTATGATCCACACACTATAAGGTCAGTCTTTGAAAGTACATACATACATACATACATACATAAAGCGATGTTAGCGGCTTCATTCTCAGTGCCCGGTACTCTGAGCGAGGCCGAGCAGCTGAAGCGGGAACACGACCAGTTCCAAGTGGCTGTGGAGAAGACGCATGCTAGTGCGGTGCAAGTCAAGTATAGAGCGGACGCGCTGAGAGCTGCTAACCATTATGATCCACACACTATAAGGTCAGTCTTTGAAAGTTCTACATACATACATACATACATAAAGCGATGTTAGCGGCTTCATTCTCAGTGCCCGGTACTCTGAGCGAGGCCGAGCAGCTGAAGCGGGAACACGACCAGTTCCAAGTGGCTGTGGAGAAGACGCATGCTAGTGCGGTGCAAGTCAAGTATAGAGCGGACGCGCTGAGAGCTGCTAACCATTATGATCCACACACTATAAGGTCAGTCTTTGAAAGTACATACATACATACATACATACATAAAGCGATGTTAGCGGCTTCATTCTCAGTGCCCGGTACTCTGAGCGAGGCCGAGCAGCTGAAGCGGGAACACGACCAGTTCCAAGTGGCTGTGGAGAAGACGCATGCTAGTGCGGTGCAAGTCAAGTATAGAGCGGACGCGCTGAGAGCTGCTAACCATTATGATCCACACACTATAAGGTCAGTCTTTGAAAGTACATACATACATACATAAAGCGATGTTAGCGGCTTCATTCTCAGTGCCCGGTACTCTGAGCGAGGCCGAGCAGCTGAAGCGGGAACACGACCAGTTCCAAGTGGCTGTGGAGAAGACGCATGCTAGTGCGGTGCAAGTCAAGTATAGAGCGGACGCGCTGAGAGCTGCTAACCATTATGATCCACACACTATTAGGTCAGTCTTTGAAAGTACATACATACATACATAAAGCGATGTTAGCGGCTTCATTCTCAGTGCCCGGTACTCTGAGCGAGGCCGAGCAGCTGAAGCGGGAACACGACCAGTTCCAAGTGGCTGTGGAGAAGACGCATGCTAGTGCGGTGCAAGTCAAGTATAGAGCGGACGCGCTGAGAGCTGCTAACCATTATGATCCACACACTATAAGGTCAGTCTTTGAAAGTACATACATACATACATACATACATAAAGCGATGTTAGCGGCTTCATTCTCAGTGCCCGGTACTCTGAGCGAGGCCGAGCAGCTGAAGCGGGAACACGACCAGTTCCAAGTGGCTGTGGAGAAGACGCATGCTAGTGCGGTGCAAGTCAAGTATAGAGCGGACGCGCTGAGAGCTGCTAACCATTATGATCCACACACTATAAGGTCAGTCTTTGAAAGTACATACATACATACATAAAGCGATGTTAGCGGCTTCATTCTCAGTGCCCGGTACTCTGAGCGAGGCCGAGCAGCTGAAGCGGGAACACGACCAGTTCCAAGTGGCTGTGGAGAAGACGCATGCTAGTGCGGTGCAAGTCAAGTATAGAGCGGACGCGCTGAGAGCTGCTAACCATTATGATCCACACACTATAAGGTCAGTCTTTGAAAGTACATACATACATACATACATACATAAAGCGATGTTAGCGGCTTCATTCTCAGTGCCCGGTACTCTGAGCGAGGCCGAGCAGCTGAAGCGGGAACACGACCAGTTCCAAGTGGCTGTGGAGAAGACGCATGCTAGTGCGGTGCAAGTCAAGTATAGAGCGGACGCGCTGAGAGCTGCTAACCATTATGATCCACACACTATAAGGTCAGTCTTTGAAAGTACATACATACATACATAAAGCGATGTTAGCGGCTTCATTCTCAGTGCCCGGTACTCTGAGCGAGGCCGAGCAGCTGAAGCGGGAACACGACCAGTTCCAAGTGGCTGTGGAGAAGACGCATGCTAGTGCGGTGCAAGTCAAGTATAGAGCGGACGCGCTGAGAGCTGCTAACCATTATGATCCACACACTATTAGGTCAGTCTTTGAAAGTACATACATACATACATAAAGCGATGTTAGCGGCTTCATTCTCAGTGCCCGGTACTCTGAGCGAGGCCGAGCAGCTGAAGCGGGAACACGACCAGTTCCAAGTGGCTGTGGAGAAGACGCATGCTAGTGCGGTGCAAGTCAAGTATAGAGCGGACGCGCTGAGAGCTGCTAACCATTATGATCCACACACTATAAGGTCAGTCTTTGAAAGTACATACATACATACATACATACATAAAGCGATGTTAGCGGCTTCATTCTCAGTGCCCGGTACTCTGAGCGAGGCCGAGCAGCTGAAGCGGGAACACGACCAGTTCCAAGTGGCTGTGGAGAAGACGCATGCTAGTGCGGTGCAAGTCAAGTATAGAGCGGACGCGCTGAGAGCTGCTAACCATTATGATCCACACACTATAAGGTCAGTCTTTGAAAGTACATACATACATACATAAAGCGATGTTAGCGGCTTCATTCTCAGTGCCCGGTACTCTGAGCGAGGCCGAGCAGCTGAAGCGGGAACACGACCAGTTCCAAGTGGCTGTGGAGAAGACGCATGCTAGTGCGGTGCAAGTCAAGTATAGAGCGGACGCGCTGAGAGCTGCTAACCATTATGATCCACACACTATTAGGTCAGTCTTTGAAAGTACATACATACATACATAAAGCGATGTTAGCGGCTTCATTCTCAGTGCCCGGTACTCTGAGCGAGGCCGAGCAGCTGAAGCGGGAACACGACCAGTTCCAAGTGGCTGTGGAGAAGACGCATGCTAGTGCGGTGCAAGTCAAGTATAGAGCGGACGCGCTGAGAGCTGCTAACCATTATGATCCACACACTATTAGGTCAGTCTTTGAAAGTACATACATACATACATAAAGCGATGTTAGCGGCTTCATTCTCAGTGCCCGGTACTCTGAGCGAGGCCGAGCAGCTGAAGCGGGAACACGACCAGTTCCAAGTGGCTGTGGAGAAGACGCATGCTAGTGCGGTGCAAGTCAAGTATAGAGCGGACGCGCTGAGAGCTGCTAACCATTATGATCCACACACTATTAGGTCAGTCTTTGAAAGTACATACATACATACATAAAGCGATGTTAGCGGCTTCATTCTCAGTGCCCGGTACTCTGAGCGAGGCCGAGCAGCTGAAGCGGGAACACGACCAGTTCCAAGTGGCTGTGGAGAAGACGCATGCTAGTGCGGTGCAAGTCAAGTATAGAGCGGACGCGCTGAGAGCTGCTAACCATTATGATCCACACACTATTAGGTCAGTCTTTGAAAGTACATACATACATACATAAAGCGATGTTAGCGGCTTCATTCTCAGTGCCCGGTACTCTGAGCGAGGCCGAGCAGCTGAAGCGGGAACACGACCAGTTCCAAGTGGCTGTGGAGAAGACGCATGCTAGTGCGGTGCAAGTCAAGTATAGAGCGGACGCGCTGAGAGCTGCTAACCATTATGATCCACACACTATAAGGTCAGTCTTTGAAAGTTCTACATACATACATACATACATAAAGCGATGTTAGCGGCTTCATTCTCAGTGCCCGGTACTCTGAGCGAGGCCGAGCAGCTGAAGCGGGAACACGACCAGTTCCAAGTGGCTGTGGAGAAGACGCATGCTAGTGCGGTGCAAGTCAAGTATAGAGCGGACGCGCTGAGAGCTGCTAACCATTATGATCCACACACTATTAGGTCAGTCTTTGAAAGTACATACATACATACATAAAGCGATGTTAGCGGCTTCATTCTCAGTGCCCGGTACTCTGAGCGAGGCCGAGCAGCTGAAGCGGGAACACGACCAGTTCCAAGTGGCTGTGGAGAAGACGCATGCTAGTGCGGTGCAAGTCAAGTATAGAGCGGACGCGCTGAGAGCTGCTAACCATTATGATCCACACACTATAAGGTCAGTCTTTGAAAGTTCTACATACATACATACATACATAAAGCGATGTTAGCGGCTTCATTCTCAGTGCCCGGTACTCTGAGCGAGGCCGAGCAGCTGAAGCGGGAACACGACCAGTTCCAAGTGGCTGTGGAGAAGACGCATGCTAGTGCGGTGCAAGTCAAGTATAGAGCGGACGCGCTGAGAGCTGCTAACCATTATGATCCACACACTATAAGGTCAGTCTTTGAAAGTACATACATACATACATAAAGCGATGTTAGCGGCTTCATTCTCAGTGCCCGGTACTCTGAGCGAGGCCGAGCAGCTGAAGCGGGAACACGACCAGTTCCAAGTGGCTGTGGAGAAGACGCATGCTAGTGCGGTGCAAGTCAAGTATAGAGCGGACGCGCTGAGAGCTGCTAACCATTATGATCCACACACTATTAGGTCAGTCTTTGAAAGTTCTACATACATACATACATACATAAAGCGATGTTAGCGGCTTCATTCTCAGTGCCCGGTACTCTGAGCGAGGCCGAGCAGCTGAAGCGGGAACACGACCAGTTCCAAGTGGCTGTGGAGAAGACGCATGCTAGTGCGGTGCAAGTCAAGTATAGAGCGGACGCGCTGAGAGCTGCTAACCATTATGATCCACACACTATTAGGTCAGTCTTTGAAAGTACATACATACATACATAAAGCGATGTTAGCGGCTTCATTCTCAGTGCCCGGTACTCTGAGCGAGGCCGAGCAGCTGAAGCGGGAACACGACCAGTTCCAAGTGGCTGTGGAGAAGACGCATGCTAGTGCGGTGCAAGTCAAGTATAGAGCGGACGCGCTGAGAGCTGCTAACCATTATGATCCACACACTATAAGGTCAGTCTTTGAAAGTTCTACATACATACATACATACATAAAGCGATGTTAGCGGCTTCATTCTCAGTGCCCGGTACTCTGAGCGAGGCCGAGCAGCTGAAGCGGGAACACGACCAGTTCCAAGTGGCTGTGGAGAAGACGCATGCTAGTGCGGTGCAAGTCAAGTATAGAGCGGACGCGCTGAGAGCTGCTAACCATTATGATCCACACACTATAAGGTCAGTCTTTGAAAGTTCTACATACATACATACATACATAAAGCGATGTTAGCGGCTTCATTCTCAGTGCCCGGTACTCTGAGCGAGGCCGAGCAGCTGAAGCGGGAACACGACCAGTTCCAAGTGGCTGTGGAGAAGACGCATGCTAGTGCGGTGCAAGTCAAGTATAGAGCGGACGCGCTGAGAGCTGCTAACCATTATGATCCACACACTATTAGGTCAGTCTTTGAAAGTACATACATACATACATAAAGCGATGTTAGCGGCTTCATTCTCAGTGCCCGGTACTCTGAGCGAGGCCGAGCAGCTGAAGCGGGAACACGACCAGTTCCAAGTGGCTGTGGAGAAGACGCATGCTAGTGCGGTGCAAGTCAAGTATAGAGCGGACGCGCTGAGAGCTGCTAACCATTATGATCCACACACTATAAGGTCAGTCTTTGAAAGTTCTACATACATACATACATACATAAAGCGATGTTAGCGGCTTCATTCTCAGTGCCCGGTACTCTGAGCGAGGCCGAGCAGCTGAAGCGGGAACACGACCAGTTCCAAGTGGCTGTGGAGAAGACGCATGCTAGTGCGGTGCAAGTCAAGTATAGAGCGGACGCGCTGAGAGCTGCTAACCATTATGATCCACACACTATTAGGTCAGTCTTTGAAAGTACATACATACATACATAAAGCGATGTTAGCGGCTTCATTCTCAGTGCCCGGTACTCTGAGCGAGGCCGAGCAGCTGAAGCGGGAACACGACCAGTTCCAAGTGGCTGTGGAGAAGACGCATGCTAGTGCGGTGCAAGTCAAGTATAGAGCGGACGCGCTGAGAGCTGCTAACCATTATGATCCACACACTATAAGGTCAGTCTTTGAAAGTTCTACATACATACATACATACATAAAGCGATGTTAGCGGCTTCATTCTCAGTGCCCGGTACTCTGAGCGAGGCCGAGCAGCTGAAGCGGGAACACGACCAGTTCCAAGTGGCTGTGGAGAAGACGCATGCTAGTGCGGTGCAAGTCAAGTATAGAGCGGACGCGCTGAGAGCTGCTAACCATTATGATCCACACACTATAAGGTCAGTCTTTGAAAGTTCTACATACATACATACATACATAAAGCGATGTTAGCGGCTTCATTCTCAGTGCCCGGTACTCTGAGCGAGGCCGAGCAGCTGAAGCGGGAACACGACCAGTTCCAAGTGGCTGTGGAGAAGACGCATGCTAGTGCGGTGCAAGTCAAGTATAGAGCGGACGCGCTGAGAGCTGCTAACCATTATGATCCACACACTATTAGGTCAGTCTTTGAAAGTACATACATACATACATAAAGCGATGTTAGCGGCTTCATTCTCAGTGCCCGGTACTCTGAGCGAGGCCGAGCAGCTGAAGCGGGAACACGACCAGTTCCAAGTGGCTGTGGAGAAGACGCATGCTAGTGCGGTGCAAGTCAAGTATAGAGCGGACGCGCTGAGAGCTGCTAACCATTATGATCCACACACTATTAGGTCAGTCTTTGAAAGTACATACATACATACATAAAGCGATGTTAGCGGCTTCATTCTCAGTGCCCGGTACTCTGAGCGAGGCCGAGCAGCTGAAGCGGGAACACGACCAGTTCCAAGTGGCTGTGGAGAAGACGCATGCTAGTGCGGTGCAAGTCAAGTATAGAGCGGACGCGCTGAGAGCTGCTAACCATTATGATCCACACACTATTAGGTCAGTCTTTGAAAGTACATACATACATACATAAAATCACGCCTCATTCCCATGGAGGTAGACAGAGATTACGGTTTTCCACTTGCTACGATTCTAACATACTTCTTTCGCTTCATTCACTCGCATAACATTTTTCTTTTATTTAGATGTTCTAATAACTAATAATGTCCGAGTATATTGTAAAGATTGATGAAATACAGTGAATGGAGAAGGCTTGAAATTATTCTTCCTGTAAATGTATAGAAAATGCCTAAGTCCTGCAAAGTGTCCTTTAAGATTGATGATGATGTTGTAAGAATAACTGAGCAAGGAGATCCTCCTTGCTCGTGTGTGTGAACTCCACGGCTGAAAATTTGTTTTAAATCAAAAACCATGCAATCGGTATTGATTAAGATGCCCATTGCATGCTGTGTACTTAAAATTCCAAAAACGTAAGCATAAAACGAAAGTAAATGATTGAATTTAGCTATCGCTATCACATTCTGAATTGATCTGAAAATATCAGTATACTAGTATAAATATTCGTAGAGCGCTATCTCTTTCTGACTACCTTAATTAGCCGATGTGCAATATTTGTTAATTGTAAACAAATATTGACTAATTTCGGCTTCCTATAGCGTAGTGCGCGTCAGAAAGAGATAGCGTTCTAAGAAAATAGAAAATCGGATTTGCAATATTTTTGCCTACAACTGTATACATGACTGTTACGTCATCTTACAGGGAGATATCAGAAGAAGTGACAGAACGCTGGCAGCGGTTGGTCACGTGCGCCGAGGAGCGTCACAAGCTAGTGACCGCTTCCCTCAACTTCTACAAGACAGCTGAGCAAGTGTGCTCCGTGCTAGACTCGTTAGAGCGAGAGTACCGACGTGACGAGGACTGGTGCGGCTCATCCGCTGCGCCAGGGGATGAGCTGGCGCAGCTCAGCGCCGTCGATAAGGCAGCTCAGGTAAGCTATCAGCTACCACTATCTAGAGAGCACTGGTGGTCTATTGGTAGCGGCCCCGCCTTCCGATCCGAAGGTCGTGGGTTCAAATCCAGCCGTGTACCAATGAGTTCTTCTGTCGAAATATTTAAGTGCACTATGCCAGTACTCTCAAAACGGTGAAGGAAAACATCGTGAGGAAACCGGCGTGTCGTAGAACCTAAAAAAGTTCGAGCAACTCGTGTCAAGGATCACGCAAAAAGGACCTGTCAGCGGCCTACTTGCGGAAAAACCAGCCTGTACGTCAAGTGCGGATGATAAAAAATTTGCCAAATTTGCCATTTTGCCATCAGCTACCAGACAACAGTGCATGTATGCTTCGTGCTGGGCTCGCTGTAGCGCGATTACCGACGTGACGAGAACTGTTGCTGATACTGCTCAGCCCTGTCGACTAGGTATAGGCAGCGGCACATAACTTTAGCGCTGACCGTTATTGCGCAGAAATCAAAAATAAGGTACCTGAACGGGATGAAGGGCGGGCGTGCGTAGCGCTGATTGGCTCTCCAGTCGCTCTCCGCTCTCTGTTCCAATAGGACACTCTGCACACATCCACACATCCAGTGTACGCAACATGCGCACACTACGACGAATGCGCAGCTATCCCCTCCGCGTATCGCTCAGCGCTTAAATTATGTCCCGCTAGTTATAGCTCAGGTGTGTTGCCAGACTAGCTCGTGCTAGATGGAGACAATCCATCTAGATCGTTAATGCATCTAAGTGGTTCTATTTTTATGGAAAAATAACAAGCTAATTTGAAAAATATGCTATGAATTAATATTATAATCATTATTAAATTTCTTGTCCTCGCACTTTCTTCTAAAAACATACACTACAATTTTAAAAAGCTCTGTTTCTCTCCAGGTGGCCGCTCTAATAGTGAAGCACGGAGAGCAAAAGGAAGCGTTCCTAAAAGCGTGCACGCTTGCCAGACGTACTGCTGAGACGTTCCTAAAGTACGCGGCACGATCGGCGCAGGTGCACGGTCAGACAGCCGCCGCCAGCAAGGCGCATCACGAGCAAACCCGGGCCATCCTCGACACTCTGCTCGCACAAGAGAACAAGGTCAGTCTGATACTCTTCGCAAGGTCAATCTGATAGTCTCAAGGTCAGTCCAATACTCGTAATAAGTTCCGTCGGATACTCTAATCAAGGTTAGTTCGATGCTCTATTTAAGGTCAGTCTGATACTCTTTATAAAGGTCAGTATGATACTCTTCGCACAATCAGTGTGATACTTTAAAAGATGCGTAAACGCGCGAGCAGAACAATTTCTGATATCATTAGTTTTTCATAACACAATATAAAAAAAATTTGTGAACAATCCACACAACAGTAGCTAGCTCCAAATTAAGCAGAGCTTGTACTATGGGAACCAGATAGCTGATATAATTAACCAAGACCTTAACCGTTTCAGAGAATAAAAGTAATCGAATTGGGCAAATTGGATTAGTTTAGAGTAAAGATCATGAATATAATGAGTACAAATTCTCATTGCACAAAAGTGGAATCCTTTATGTTTTAAAATAGGAAGGCCTTCTGATAGTTACGGAGTCTTTATAAAAGTTCAACGTTGTAATAACATGTTGCAAAATGCAGATGCCATGTTACATGTTGTTTTTTAGAAACATAATTGTATAAGAATGCCTTGTTTACTCCAAGATCAAAGTCAGATAAAAGGTTCAGTCAGAGCATAAACTATAATAAAAGATCTAAAATTAGCAACAGGATTATTATCTGGTTAATCAGAATCCGAAACAAAAACAATTTATTGTTTTCACAGGATGTACGGAAATAACATTGAATAAAGATGCTATCGAATTTTTTATTGTAGTTATTTCATTGTGCCGTTATGAAACAATAAATATTTGCGTGGTAATTTGATGCAATCGTGCAAATAGTGCGTGCTAATTATGTGTAGTAGCTCAGTCAGTACACGAGGGGTCGCCGTGATGAGAGGTAATGGGCGGTTGTGTTCAATGTGAGTGTCACTACCAGTGGAGCGGACAATGGGGTCTATTGTGCCAGTGATGGTATCAGCAGGGTCGCTACTCGCACGCGCTTTGCCATGGCTATGGCAAACCATAGCGATCTGTGCTGTCATGTTCAAGAACCTACTCGAGATGCTGTTACAACCGGTAAAATAACAACTTTATTTGTTTAAAAATTTGCATTATAGCGTTTTGTATCTCTGACAGTTCGTGTTACAGCGTTTTTAAGCGAAGGCAGTGTCAAAATAATTTCAATGCATAATTTGGTATCGCTAACTTTTTTGTAGAAGATTTGGAGGCTCTGATCGACTGGCCTTTCAGCTCAGTTGGTAGTAGCTCTGTCTTCTTAGCAATTGGTTAGGTTCGATTATTCCCACCGAGAAAAAGAGTTGGTCTGGTGAACACAGATTTTTGTTCTCTGTCTGGGTGTTATCTGCAATCTGGTTCCCATAGTACAAGCTCTGCTTAGTCTGTGGCTAAATAGTGTTGTGTAAATTGTCCACATTTTTTTCTGATACTGGAGGAAATCTGAATACATGTATTAGCCCTATTACAGTACAAAAACAACCGATTGAATTCAACTATAAGTCGCTATGGAGGTAGATTAGAGAAAACGACGGGACAATCTTGATTGTCATCTAATGTCCTTACTTACAAGTGTTACTTAGGTGTGAGACTTTGCTCTAAGTTAGCCTTGTCGTTGTTTGCCTATCTTGCTTATACGCTGATTATCTTTTAAGAAACGAAACAATCTTTGTTTTAACCTTTACTGTCCCACTGCTGGGCAAAGGTCTTTCCCGCTTTTCTCCACTCTTCTCACGTGATCCTCGGTTAACTGTACCCAATCGGTGTAGGATTCAAGGTAAAAATAATAACAAAGGCTAAGCGCTTTTTCCTTCTCTCTCTGTGTCATATAAACAGTAAGTAAGAGTATGATTTTTAATTGAGTATGTTACCCCAGGTACTGGAGCACTGGACGGTACGCAAGAAGCGGCTCGAACAATGCCAGCAGTTCGCGCTGTTCGAGCGATCAGCACGCGCTGCCGTCGAATGGATCCGCGAGACGCAGGAACGCTGCGGCGCGGCAGCGGCGGCCGCAGCGGCTGGCGTGGCGCGCGAGAGTCGTGAGCGAGTGCGTCTGCTGGCACAGCTGGCAGATGGACTCGTGGAGAAGGGGCATCCACATGCGGTGCAGATCAAGGAGTGGGTCGCCGCTGTTGATGCCAGGTGAGAGTTTGTTTCTTCCAACTCATGCGAGGTTCCAGGGAAAGCCTCGATCGAGTATCTGCTGGCACAGCTGACAGATGGACTCGTGGAGAAGGGGCATCCACATGCGGTGCAGATCAAGGAGTGGGTCGCCGCTGTTGACGCAAGGCAAGAGATTGTTTTTTCTAGCTCATGGTCCTTGACGAGGTACCAAGGAAAGCCGTGAGCGAGTGTCTGCTGGCAGCTGGACTGGGGGAAGAGGGGCACCCATATTCGGTACAGATCAAGGAGTGGGTCGCCGCTGTTGACGCAAGGTGAGAGTTTGTTTTTACCCGAGTCGTATAGCTCATGGTCATTGACGAGGTACCAGGGAGAGCCGTGAGCGAGTGTCTGCTGGCAGCTGGACTGGTGGAAGTGGGGCATCCACATGCGGTGCAGAACAAGGAGTGGGTTGCCGCTGTTGACGCTAGGTGAGAGATTGTTTCTTCCAGCTCATGGTCCTTGACGAGGTACCAGGGAAAGCCTCGAGCGAGTGTCTGCTAGCAGCTGGACTGGTGTAAGAGGGGCACTCATATGCGGTGCAGATCAAGACGTGGGTCGTTTTTGATGCTAAATGAACCTGATATCTGTCACTCGTAATAATGCACCTGGAATATTTGGATCAGATAGCGGGAAGACTGGTAGGCAATAAGCATCCCCATTTGCGATGTGCCATTAATCATTTACATTTGTAAGCTGAAACTAGAAACGTGCCGGCAAGTTATTACGGTAATAAGTACCGAAAAGTAAAAAAAACACATTGTTGCCGAGTATTTGCACGAGGCGTTTCGCCAATTAGACCTAATTGACTGAATCACTTGGGTCAAACGACACTCAGAAGTGTCGTCGTAATAGTTGTTTTGATTTATGAGAAAATACTAGGTAAGCCTTGTATTTTCTACCTTAACTAGGCTAATAAGAGATGCAATAAATCTATCGAATTACCGGCTACAACATTACAGATAGACCCTAATAATACCTTGGAAGTCGTAATATTATGTTTAAAACGGATGCGTTGTGTAAATTGGTTGTAAATCAGAACCACAACAATGTACTAATTTGATGTCACAGTCACTGGTCTATCATTTCCTCACAGCCTTCCGTCGTTATTGCGCGCGTCGTTTTTATTTGACAATCAGAAATTTCTTAGAAAACCTATAACTTCTTCCAACGTAATGATATTCGGGAAAGCTCTTTGATTTTGTTCATATTGGTCGTTGAGAGCTTCATTAGCTAAAATGTCGGAAATAGTTGTTGCTGTCTCTTTTCATTGACATTGCATTGACAGTGACAAGTATACTTTGATAGCCGCTTGAAAATGTCTGGGGAACTGAAAATGGGCTGTAGACTCAAATCCATAATAGTCCTAAAGCACTTATTACGCTTACGGGCCGCCAAGTCTGTTGCTATTTCTATATATATTTTATGCCATAACGAACTGACGGGCTACCTAATGCAATGGTCCTTCGCCCATAGACACTTGCAACACCTTGTTGACATGAATGTGACAAAGAGACTTTCAGTGAGCCGCTATAAAGTGCCAAGAGATTATGGGCTTAATTAAGCTAGGTGATAATAAGTTTTATTTTCCAGATATGCGGAGTTCAGTGGCTCTATGGAAGGCGGTGAGAGCGAGCCAGAGAGTGACTCGGGAGTTGCGCCGTCCCTGACGTCATCGCAAGCTGACGTTGACCGCGTCGAACCAGCACCTGTCAGCGCCGCCGCAGACGACAAGCGACGCTCAGCGCGGAGGAAAGAGTGAGTACTCATACCAGCAGAGTTACCACACTTGACGGTTGTATGGAATGCTTGACGAAATTCACCAAACATTGCGGTGCAGCATTGAATTTTCTGACTTGTTTGTCTGAAGATTTTATGTACTAACTGTATGATGATTGCAAGCGACCACGCCGTTGGCTGTCGAAATCGTTGAAACTGACAATTTGATCTGCGTCTTTTTACTCCGGCATCAGCGCCAAAAAATCTCAAGTCTCCTCATTGGTTTTAAGAAGTCGCATAATTATAAGACTGCTATAATGCTGGTGCGTTTCAAGCTGACTACAAAAGCTGATTCTAAATTTCAATTCCAGTTAATGTGGTGATGAATTCCAAAACTTTTTTAGAGTCAGAAGATCCCATAACTCATAATCATTAGAATTTTTCTCCCCTAGATTCATAATGGCTGAGCTGCTGCAAACAGAACGCGCTTACGTCAAGGACCTAGAGACGTGCATCACGTGTTACCTGCGGGAAATGCGAACGGACCCCTCTGCCGTGCCTGCTGCGCTGCAGGGCAAGGTGAATTATACTCTATTAATAGCCCCCTTAAGGTCAAAATAATCATTGCACCTCAGGGCGAGATAGATTATCCTCTCTAGAGCCACAAAGGTCATCATGGCCTGATAGATATTTACTCAGAGCGCATGCATCTAGCATTTAGTTTGCGACTGAGTTTGGTCAAGTTCTATTCTAACCTTTTAAAATTCACTTATTCCATCTGGAGAAAGGAATAATAGAAATTGTATTAAGTCTGGGATCCTGGTCATAATAGAGTAAAGCAAACAATCTACCACATGCTTTATTACAAGGCATTTTGTTGAGGTGAGTGTGTGATAACATGTCTAATTACCATCCAAACAGGAGGAAATAATATTCGGCAACATAGAAGAGATCCACCGCTTCCACGAGCGCGTGTTCCTCCGCGAACTGGACAAGTACGAGACCATGCCTGAGGACGTGGGGCATTGCTTCGTGACGTGGGCGCGAGAGTTCGATATGTACGTTGCGTACTGTCGGAACAAACCTGACAGCAACGCGGCTGTTGTCTCGCACGCCGGCGACTACTTTGAAAGGTAACAAAGTCCACGTTTTTTTTTCAACATAATGTAAGCTTGCGTTTGACTGCAATCTCACCTGCTGTTAAGTGATGATGTGGTCGACGGTGTAACACGCTTACCTAGAAGATACCTGTTCACTCTACTCTTAAAAACAGGCGCCGGCAAGGAATTCCACTCCTTGGTTGGTTGTTTTTCCACGTACTGTACAAATACATTATGAACGAATTTATTTTAGGTTTTCTGTAAACTATTTGTATTCATGTATAGTTTATCTATATATATATATATATATAACTCAAAGGTGACTGACTGACTGACTGACTGACATAGTGATCTATCAACGCACAGCCCAAACCACTGGACGGATCGGGCTAAAATTTGGCATGCAGGTAGATGTTAAGACGTAGGCATCCGCTAAGAAAGGAAAATGGAAAATTATTTACCGAAGAGGAGAAAAAGGGGAAAAATGGTATAAAGAAAAATCAACGCACAGCCTAAACCGTTAGCCCTAGAATCATGAAACTTAGAAGGTGTGTTCCTCTAATAGAGCAGAGGTGCGTTAAGAAAGTTGATAGGAAAATTATTTCCCTGAAAGAAGAAAAAACGGAAAATGATTTTAAGAAAAATCACAAAAAATAGCTTTACAAAATACGCAAAATAAAACATTAAAAAAATTTCAGCTATCGCAGCATCTGGCACCAGGTTCGATTACACACAAAGGTTCACAAACATACCGATGATTACCACTACGACAAAATTGCGGGAAACATCTATCATACTTAAACTAAACAATGCTGAAGTCATGTCAAATAAAAAAAACAGATTCTATTTTACACCAACGACGAATACGATAGCCCAAATTAGCCACTTCAACAAAATCACGAAAAAGAGCTTTACAAAATACGCAAAAAAAACATTAAAAAAATTTCAACTACCGCAGCATCTGGCACCAGGTTCGATTACACACAGAGGTTCACAAAAAACCTGATGATAACAACTAAGACAAAATCGCGGGAAACATCTATAATACTTAAACTAAACACTGCTGAAAAAAATCGGCTACAACAGCACTCACCTTCAAATTCAAATACACTCTAAATTACAAGCTCAAAACAATGGTAACTAGCAGTTGGTCATATCAAACTAAAAAAAACGAACTCAAATATCCACGCGGACGAAGTCGCGGGTATCAGCTAGTATATTATATGCCGTTTAAAACTGCGAGCTCGCCATAGAAGAGCTATAAAAACGTAAAATTAAAAAAAACAAATAGGTGTCGCTTTAGATTTGCGTACTTGTCATTTATATAAAAACTAAAATACTATAAATTTATAGTAATTTTGGGGACGGCTACGGGTTTGCTACAAAATTTTGTCGGGTCAATCTTCACACTTACTTCAAAATTGCGTGGGTTCACTCTATAGGCAATCTTCATAATTTTATGGGTTTACCATTTAAGTTTTATTATGAACAAAATAATGCTTTATTATGAACAAAAAAAAAACCAGTTAGTACATCATTAAGTTTGCGGAAATACGATGATGTCTGCAGAAGTTAAAAAACTGTGTCGCAGACATCAAGTGTCCGAGAAACGGGTATAAATTTAATATAAAGCACTGAACATACAGAATTAATAACAGATTATTTACATTTTCGATACCAAGAAGAAATATAACAAAGTTTAGTCTCTCATAGTAATCAATTGTCTACAGAGTGCAAAGAAAGAAAAAATTGGAGCATCCTCTAGCAGCGTATCTCATCAAACCAGTGCAGAGGATAACTAAATACCAGCTGCTGCTGAAAGATCTGCAGGCATGCTGCGCAGAAGGACAAGGGGAGATCAAGGTAAGGACTTTTTAGAAGTGCTACTGAACTAACTTCACTGACATAGCTAGTAGTATTAGAAAGTTGAAGTGGCAATGGGCAGGTCATATAGCTCGAAGAAACGTCAACCGTTGGGGAATAAAGGTTCTCGAATGGCGACCACGAACCGGAAGGCGAAATGTATTCACGCCCACTCACATGTTGGACTGACGATATTGTAAAGATCGTGGGAAGTAGGTAAACGGAGGGGGCTCAGAATCGTTCTTCCTGGAAATGTATAGGGCAATGTCCATCAGTGGACTTTTTCAGGTTGATGATTGGTGATGGACTGGATTTTAGAAGCGTTTTCACACGAGCGACGATATGACGTGACAAAAAGTTGCACAGAATCCGTTCCGTTCTGTGTGTTTTAATGTATGTGGCTTACGTGTTCGCCTTTATATCGAATAAATGTATTTCTTTTCTTTTTTTCTTTAAAGATTCGCCCGAAAGTAAACTTTCTTTTCAATAGTGTGGCGACTGGCATAGGCTGTCGTGTCACGGTAATTAATTTTGAGTTACGGGACATGAAAGCTAAGTGACGGTAATTTAATGGGTAACGCAATAGGACATCACTATTCGTCTTATCGTTTCACTGGTTGTTTCGAACTAAGTGTGGTGAAAGGATTTTAAAGTGGCGCCTCGAATAGACTCCTCACTTACGCTGCCAAAAGTAAAATAAAGGAGTGGACGAAGTAGGCTTATCACCCTCGTTTGCGGAAAGCGCCCTCTTTCTATAAACGTTGGAAGTTCAGCAAAACATCGGCTTAGTAAGGGTTCTTCGACAGGCGGGGTTCTCACCCCTGTTTTCAAAGGGTTGTGTTTCTTTCCCAAACTAAAACACGAATTCCTAGCGGCCGGCAGATGTCGCTTAGCTAAATTGTCCGTACATCGATAGATGGCGTTGCTGGTTTGATAATAGAACATTTGCTTTATCAGTTTAAAATTATGTAGCTATGTTTTTAGGGATCGTTTTCTGTTTTAATGTATATTTATACTTTTCTGGGATAAGGACAACAAAATGATGATGATAAAATTTGTTTGCAAATACACACCTACTTATTTAAAATTTTAATCTCTATGTATACAAAATAAAGTCGTGTTAGTTACACTATTTATAACTCACGAACGGCTGAACCGATTTGGCTGAAAATTAATGGGAGGTAGCTTAAAAGCAGGAGACGGACATAGGATACTTTTTATCCCGAAAAGATAACGGGAAAGGGGCGATCGGGCGCGGCTAGTATTTGATAACCCAATTTCCACTATAGGAGGTATTTGATTTCTGATTTGGAAAATAATTCGAATTGAAGCAAATTATTTTCTAAACGTCTACTTTGCTCGTATTATTCTTCAAACATTCCATTTACCTAATAAATTTTCCTGTTTTGTATTTACTGGATATTTACGTGTAGAGTTTTGTTGACTTATCCTGTGAAGTCGCATTGTTAGTACTTGATCTATAAATAGTATCCTACTAACTACCGTCTGCGGTTTCACTCGTACAGTTTCCGGATTAGAAATGTTTTTTTGCTCGCTGAACGTATGCTTGTATAGGTAACGCAATAGTCTGCTGTGTATAAAAAAAAGTTGCAGCCTTTTTAGCGCTCTTCAGCCCATCTTTACATTATCTTCCACCATATTATGTTCATAGTATTGTGATTACAGGGTTATTCATTATTAGCTGCAAATACTCAAGAATTAGGTTCAACAAATAAAATAAAAAATATTTATGAAATGATTTTTTTTAAGTTTTGTTGTGATAATCCCGAGAAAATCGATAAAGAAATCATTGGCGCCTGACGTATTTTGACCTTTGATCCGCGCCCGCGCGCCGTGAGTGACACTCTGCGTTCAGTCACCGCCTGGGTGGGTCATCGACCTGTTCTCCATGGCAATCATTATGCAATAGCCGTAAAGAAATTAATAAAAATAAAATTTTGATACAAAAACTTGAAAAATTTTTTGATCAAATTAAAAAAAAATAATTTCATAAATATTTTTTATTCTATTTGTTGAACCTAATTCCTGAGTATTTGCAGTTAATAATGAATAACCCTGTATATCTAAGGAAATAGACGCTCGTACTGAATAACTCTTATTTACTACAAATGAACAACACAATGACGAAAAAGTACTCACTGAAGGAAGGACAGAGTTAATTAGTGTTACAGACAATAATAAATCAAAACGGAAACCTTTTGGGAAGCTTATAGGAGATACCGCTAAAATCCAATCGGTGTACTCCTAAGTAAACAAAGACCTTTAAATGAAGTAAGTTTGGATCAAAGTTGAAGAATGCCTATCCACGATAATCTTGGGGAACAAAGCCACCACCGCCAATTGAAATAAATCGTTCGAATTGCAAAATTATTCATTCCTTGACTTGCGATTTTACATTTTAATAATGACTAGCGGCTGCCTGCGGCTTTGCTCCCTCCGTTCTCGTTGTGCCCCTTAATTTTTCGGGATAAAAAACCCTATGTCCGTCTCCTGGTTCTAATCTACCTCCCCACCAATTTTTAGCCAAATCGGTCCCGCCGTTCACGCGTGATGGCGTGACCAACAGAAATAGGGATTCATTAAAAAAAATAACAAACAATTTGAGTCTGCAGTCATAGTTTTGTTAGTTTTGCATTGATAGTTTTTTTCTCATTTTGATGGATAACTGTTTTATTCTGTATAATTATGTTAAAATCTTGGTTTTCCTTTTATTTCTGACACTGTTTTATTTAGCTAAAATAACCCTTATGATGAAGCTTTTCGATCGGTATGATAAAGCTGCAGGGTGATTATTTTTCTCGCGTAATGGGTTCGATTCGGGAATTGAAAAAACCGGGGTTCAACCATGAAATTATTTAAATATTTATGAAAGCAGTTTAAATCGTTTTTTAAAATCCAATAATGTCTTCTTTCAGTAAAATATTCCATCTATAATATTCAAGGTACTTTCACTCCATGTGGCATATCCGTGGGACGCCCTGTTTACAGATAATGAATCATACATTGGTCGGCATTTTACATAATCTGAACAAATCTAGGTTTACATCTAACAGTATGGATAATAGTATAACCTCTGACATAATTAAACGCTTATAGGATTCATCATCTTGAACACATTGGATATACTCGTACAAGCTCCTCCAAATTGATGTTAATTTGTTGTTTGATAAGGAATCTTACATTGACTCAATAAAGCTCTAATTACATTGAAATCTGCTAATGTTACACATGACTGACCGAACCTTAGAACAACGTATGCACTGATAGACGATAATCGCCTGTGTATGTACGCGTAATATGTACATAAGGGGTTTTATCTGAACTGTTGTAATGCTCAAGATTAGCGCTGATAAGATAAAGACGCTGTGCCTAACATCGACAGGACAGCCATTTGTAATTTCATGGTACAAACAAGTGGAAAAAATCATAGTTATAGTCTTCTACGTTAGTACTAAAAAAATTGTGAAAGTAAGTACACTCACGGCATGTTAAGTATTATCAGTGTTATGTGCGTAAAGTGAGAGATGATTCAAGTTAGTAGAATTTTAGTTTAGTTTACAATTTTACAGTGATAGAAAAGTGATAGTGTTTTAATCTAAACTGGCTGTAAAATTAACATGAATTTAAAATTGAACTAATAAATTAAAAATATAAATATTTAAATAGTTTGCTTTAAAATAATCAATATGGCAAAAATTAATGATATTGCATTGTAATAAAAAACAAATTTGCACAAAGAAATTATTTCGTTTATCAGATAAAAAGTGGTTATCTTGTGAATAACAGAAAATCTTTATATTTAGTAATGGTTTGTGCGAACTCATCAAATTAAACTAAATACAGCGGATTTTCTACTAAATGGGATCTTAGTCATTAATTTAGTTAGAAATATGACGTAGGCTTACGGGACAAATTATGAATAAATAACAAAACCTATTCTGCATGAATAGATTGCACATCATAAACAATTTTGTCCAGCAAATAGCTACGAGTAGAAAAGTTGTCGGATTCGTTTATTGTCATTTTGGGAAGTCACATAGCTTTTTATTTTAATTGTTTTTCTGATGTTATTTTTAGTTCTGTTGTGTAATTTCGGTGGTGTTTTAACCAACATTACTTGAGGTCTTAGCTCAAGGTGTTAGCGGTTGAAATGAGTGTATTATGTGATATTTTAATTTGATCGAAAATGTTTCTGATGGTTTTGAAAAAAACGGCCACCCTTTGTTTTCAAAGCCAATTAGGGCCGACTTGTCTATTGACTGACTTGATTTGACTATGAACTATTTTATTTAGGTAATTATATCCTCACTCACTCGACACTGGCAAAATTGACCCATAATGGACAGATGCCATTAGTTAACAAGAAGAAGAAAAGTTGTCTTATTAAAAATTTTTATAGAAAAGAGCGCATTTGACGTTGAATTCTTCGATTTCTTCATCGTCGATTTCTATTTATTTGTCTCGTCGATTGGGTGTCGACATAAACTACAAAATGTGTTATTGTTCTCGGGCGAACCGCAAAGTGACAGTAATCGTTTTCGGATATCCTCTATCTAAGAAGTTTAGATGAAACTGTCCTGTCTGTTGAAAATGAATTTAAGTGTCTGTTTTTATTTTTATCATTGAGGATTATTCCATTTTTTTTATGATTTAGAGTGATTTAGAGTAGAGAAGAGACCATCAGGTAAGGTCGTGGCCAAAGGATAGTCTAAATTTTAGACTATCTTTTGTCCACGACCTCACCAGATGGTAAGTGACGATGTAGCAGGTCAGTCTAGCTAGAAGTAGATTAGAGTAACTCTAGAATAAATTCTTTAGTTAAAAATATGTATTTCTCTTCTTTAGGCTTGTTTAAAATAAATAGAGAGTAAAATAGATGCATCTAGGATAAAAGATTTGGATGGAAAATAGCGTTACTCTTTAGACGGAAAACTCAAATCAACTTCATTCAAAGACATGACAGTAAAAATAATCAATGAAAAATATTTTTGAAATGGAAATGAACCAAACGTCTAAAAAACTCTTGTTTGTGTAATCCACAGACGTAAACAACATTAGCATCGCAATTGTGCGTTAAGTACGATATTATTCAAGGGCAGCCATGAATCTCCCCTTCAGTACCACTGCGGGCCGCCGGCATATTTACATACCTACTACTGACTAATTTGAGGACGGTCCCCATGCGACCCCAACCTTCGATAGCTCCTGTTTATAAGTACAGTGGTTATTTTAAAAGGGGTGATGTACAAGATGCCTTCTCGTTTTAAACGTGGAATATTGTTTGATTATATTCGAGTTGTTAACAGCTGATGCGTATTAGATTTTATGAAATCAAAAAATTTGCCGCTGTATATTTTAAGAAGTAGCTGGTTTATTAACCGACTTCAAATAAAAAAGGAGGAGGATATCAATTCGGTTGTATTTTTTTTATGTTTGTTTGTTTTTAGCTGAAAGGTTAATCCCATAAAAATTCTATCAAAATTGGTTCAGAAGTCGGGTTTTCGAGTTTTTTAAACGAATATTATTTGTATTGTTTTCCTGACCGGTCAATCTAGATAAAGTTTAAATTAGTAACAAGTATCTAAATTGGTATGTCAGTTTTATCTTCGGCCCCTAACGATGTTCGGTAATGAGTGCGTAACTAAACTAAAGCAAATGCATTACCCTCTTTGGCATTGTTTAGCTTCAAGTTAGGCGTGTTAGACGTTTGATATGTTCAAACTACTAGTGGAGTGTGTGGTTTGAATTAAATAGATTTAGTACAATGTTTTCCTCGTGAGTCATAGCACGGACAGCGGCCCACAGTCTCACATCGAACTGCTACACGACGCTCTTATTTCGCCTGGATTGCTAATATGAATTGTTGAAGTTATGTTTCCGTGGAATTTTGAAGTGTTCACATCCATTATGCTGAAGTTTATACTGAGAGGCAACAACCGTATTGGGCCTCTGTCATTACACAATTTGGAAAATGTACGTATTCCCAAATAAATATTATAAACCGTAAAAACTAGTGTACTAACAACAAAATTATATGTTTTAATACCGAAAAAACAAGTTGTATTATTAACTTTAATAAGTTTGGCGTTGTTTAATTGCATTTGTCATCACTGGTAATGTAAATACACACAAAAATAACACAGAAACAGTTTTACAATAAGTAGTAGTAGTAGTAGTAGGTAAATTGTAAAAAAGTGATTTCATATAATTTTCCCGTTGAACATAACTTTAGGTTTGTAAACAGTGTACAAATGAGTCAACGACGTATAGGGAATGAAACTGACATTTACGTCGAATATTGCATACCTCGGAAACTTAGATGTGTAATTGATGGGTGTGCAATTGTTTCAAATTCCACAGCCTTTGAATATTCACGGTTCGCGGTTTTCACCTCCTGAATGATTGAAGCTGTTCAAACTTGGCAATTATTCTTAAGAATTGGTTCAAACTTGGCAATTATTCTTAAGAATTGTCAGAATTCTCGTATTCACTTATGTTCAAATCGAGTTGGCTCAAACACAAACAAAAAAATATTTAAAAGTTACCAAACATTTTTTTCATTTATTTCCATAACAAAACCTGTAATTTTTATTTTTTCGTCATAGAGTTTTGCGGTATTAGATACATCTTTAATTTTAATATTTTTTTTTAGTTTTTAATATTTCTACGTGTTCTACTTGCAACTTTAATAGTTCTACTTGCAACTACAAAATATATTGAAAATAAAATTATCATCAATTGATATCACAAAATGTTCATTTTATCAATATGCAAATAAACACAATACAATATAAAGGTGTGTTATGCCACGTTTCCACGCGTGCGTTCAACTCGACATTCAACGTGCACATTCACATTCACGCGCGTGGAAACGGTACGCCCGAGCCCGTAAACGCGCCTGTGAATGTGAATGCCGCGAACCGGGCGAGTGTCGGTTTTTTGATGAATGTGCGGGCGCCCGGTGACTGTTTACACGCGTGCGGGCCAAATTGGTGTTGCCAATTATACAGATTTATCTGTATTTATACAGAATTTAGGGTAGTATTACAGATTACAGATTTTACCCTACTTTTATACAGATTTTTGGAATCTGATTTAGTCTATGATAAGATGAACATCTTCAAACATAATAAAGGCAAAAAATATTGCACTTGCACTTGCCAAACATCAAACACCAACAAAACTATCGAAGAAAAAAGAGTACGGTGAGAGTTGCGAGAAAGCGATTCATTCATTCATTTATTATACAAGCAATTTTCATATACACTAATTGTTTAACTAGTGGGCAGGGCAAAGGGCATACTTTTACATTTAGACGTATTTTGATGATCGGGGAATACCTACTTCGTAATTATTTACATATTGACTGTCAAGGTAATTCATAATTTAAAATACCGTAGAAAATGACACGGTAGTGAAACATTACCGTATACCGTGTTTAAGCCAAAAATACCGTGCATCTACGGTAATTACCGTGTACCTGGTAACACTGGTTGCATGCCGCGCAGCTCGCCAGGCAGCTCGCCGGGCTGCACGGCATGCATGTAAACAGCTTGAATGTTCGCCGGCCCGGGACGGGCTGCATGCCACGCAGCCCGCCAGGCAGCCTGCCGGGCTGCACGGCACGCATGGAAACATAGCATTAAATGTTTTCTGGAAATAGTCTTTGCTTTGATCGGCGATTCGTGCAAATGGGCTCAGGAGCTCTATCTCGAATGCTCAATTTATAAGTAGCCGAAGCATATAAATACTTGCTCAGATTTCTTAACTAAACGCTCGAACAAATCGGAGACTATTTGGGTCAGTGTCATTAATCATCTCTAAATATATAAAATCGTTGCGATACCGAATGCGTATCAACGCTTGCAGTACCTATGCACGACCGACGACACGAGCGGCTTATTAATCCTTTTCTAGGGCTTACGGTAAGCCCTAGAAATGTATTCGGTTAGAATAATAATATTTATCGTGGATAATCCACACATATCACCTATAGAGCCTCAAATTAGACTAAGCTTGTACTATTGGAACCAGATAGCTTATATAATACTTTTTTTTTTTGGAAACTCATACTTAGAATGGGTGTGGGGTACGGGTGGCTGAACTAGCAGCATCCACCCGTCACGCAAAAAGGACCCACTTGTGGCCTACTTGCGGAAACCAGTCCGCTCATCAAGTGGGTGTGGGGTGCTGGTGAAATTACTGGCACGTGAGGCTGAACATCTGTATGCCTCAAGTTGATGGATGCAGGGCAGTGCATCGTAGGGCACGTTCCTGACGTGCGTGACCTACGAAGCAATGCTTTGTTATAGGCGATGGTTAGGTTACCTAACCTCAGGTGGACCATAAGCTTATTCCATCAGCTAGTTGTATAAAAAATAAAAGAATACAGTGTATCACTCAGTCAGAGAACTAACATCTGTTTTCACCACACAAAATTTTCCTGTAGGTTTACATTTTGAAAAACTTGTGTTTGATTACAATGTGAAAGTACATTATGCAATTATATTTTGGGTATCTACAACTAATGTTTAAGTTGGTAGATGCATCAGTTTAGTTATTGTTTCCTTTACCGATCATCCGGGATCGGAAATGAGTTGGCTGCTCTTTGCTAAGAGCCAGGCACAATAGATTCTGTATTTTCTTATGAACATATGAATTACAAAGTTGAGGAAGGCAAGGATCCCTACAACGGCTTCAGATATTGCGTGTTTTTCCTGTTTATCGTATCACAAAAAATACACCAGTCTTCATTTATTATATGTACATATTTGTGTTAACTCGCCGAGGTTTTACTGGACGGGTTCATGTGATCCATCTAGTATATTCAGGACTGCAAAAGTTATCAAGCGTTCTTAAAATTTAATTTATTTTATTTTATTTTATCTCGTCTAAAAGCGCCATTTTCATTGAAATGTTTTAATAATGTCACTAAAATTGTACCGATTACTGACTGTAAGGAAATAAAAATTAAATGTTTTTTTATTCGGTTGTATCTAAGGGTCACTTTGAATGGTCTTAAAGCTAGGTGAGTCTAGGTTCCAGTTCCACGCGACCAAAGAACCTTAATATATTGAGAAAATAAATTACCTAGTTATACTTTGTGAATTTCACTGAGCGTCATAATTCGATAGTCATATACCTACTATTTGTACCTCACAATATTTGTTATCCAAACAGGACGGTCTTGAAGTCATGTTGTCCGTGCCCAAGAAGGCAAACGATGCCATGCACCTCTCCCTGTTGGAGGGCTGTGACGTGCCCACCGACAGCCTCGGAGAAGTGGTCCTCCAAGACTCTTTCCACGTGTGGGACCTTCGGCAAATCATCAAGAAGGGCCGCGAGAGGAGAGTCTTCCTCTTCGACCTCCACCTCCTACTAGCTAAAGAGGTCAAAGACTCGCACGGCAAAGCGAAATACATATACAAAACGAAATTCATGGTGAGTTATATAATAGCTATAATTTGTATTTCATTTGCTAATGTCACAGATGGCCCAATTGATATTAAGTGGTGACCATCGCCGATGGCAAAACATTGCTTCGCAGGTCACGCACGTTACGAACGTGCCTTACGATCCGCAGCTCTTAGGATACTTACCCTCGTATTCATATTTTCTGGACACATAACGGCTCTCTAAATTATTCTTATCACTATAATGACAACAAAAAACGCTCAGCGATCAATATGAATAAGTGGGTAAATATTTATTTGTCTTTATTTGTATCGGTATCGGTGAATCCTTTTTGTTGATTGACATTAACGTAATTGATTTCACGAATCAAAGTTCAGTTTGAATTACCAATAAGTCTCTACCCGATTTCAAGTTCTTCTTATTTATTGAAAGCACTTTGGGATCTCTTCAAAAGATAGACAATCCCTAATTCAACATTGATTGTCTCGCCCTTCGGCAATTTGTATTCAACACTCAATTTCGTTATTACACAACAAGGATAAATTAAAGTAAGATTTGCGCGTTGGGTCTTCCATACATTTGACCTAAATACAAAGATTACTTATGTTTGAGACACTGCAGCTCTGTCACTGTAAGGCAGTGGTAGCAGCTTACAATAGTTTGAACGCTGATTGTCTTTTAAAAGACTGTAAAGGATTTGGTACTGACTAGGATGTTAGTATTGTGAATGATCTGTTTGTTGTTTAGACGTCAGAGCTCGGCGTGACGGAACACATCGAAGGCGACGAATGCAAGTTCTCAGTGTGGACGGGCCGCGAGCCGATGGCCAGTGACTGCCGAATCGTGCTGAAAGCGCCGTCGTTGGAGGTCAAGCAGACCTGGGTGCGCCGTCTCAGAGAGGTCATACAGGTAAAAAAACCTACGGTCACGACCTCATCAATTTTTTCTGAATGTGACACCACCATAACACAGTACGTCATCGTCTCTGGACTCGTTACAAGTATGTGACATGCGTAAAAACGCAAACACAATAACAAACACAAATAGAGTTGCCGTTAAAATGAATATTCAACACAATTAAAACAACTTGGATTATAAACACAACAAACTGTTCTATATAATTTTGTAAAATAATTATTCTTGTATATTTTTTTTGTAAATATTTTTGTACATGTAAATATTGAGTCATAAGGTACTCTTGGGGTGATGTGACTCAACACGCTATCGCTCAAGGCTGAAGCTTATCTAAGCAATAACGAGTGCATTTTGAACCATTAAGCAAAATGACTGAGCTGGCCTTTGTGTGTGGGTATCAGACTTTCTGAGGGACCGATCACTTCGAGTAGTCGTTGACGGATGCTCGTCTGATCACATGGCAATTAATGCCGGGGTTCCTCAGGGATCAGTTCTCTCTGCGACACTGTTTTTGCTGCACATCAATGATCTGCTTAAGCCCGGAATCATTGGGTATGCAGACGACAGCACAGTCGTAGAGAGCTACATACCCGACACACGTTCTAGCGGATTGCAGATCCAGTCTTGTAGAGAGGCCATGGTTGATCGAATGAACTTGACTTTGAAAGCAGTTGCTGATTGGGGGGATGCCAATCTGGTCAAGTTCAATGCTTCGAAGACCCAGGCGTGTCTTTTTTCTACTAAAAAGAGTCCATTCCACGTGACTCCTACTCTCCGTGATGTATCTCTACCGATTTCGGACCAACTTGAGCTTCTAGGGTTCACGCTAACCAGAAAATTGAATTTTGGCTCGTTCATAGAGTCCAAGGCCAAGACAGCTGCGAAGAAGCTAGGCGTTCTATCGAAGGTGAGACAGTACTTCACACCGGGACAGCTTCTCAACCTGTACCAAGCACAAGTCCGATCGTGTATGGAGTACTGTTCTCATCTCTGGGATGGCTCTGCCAAATACCAGCTTGAGGCATTGGAATCTATTGAGAGACGAGCCAAAAGACTCATTGGTAGCGACACTCTAGTCGAATCTAAGCTCCTGAGTCTTGAACATCGCCGTAAAGTAGCCAGTCTATCGGTATTTTATAGGATACATTTCGGAGAGTGTGCGATGGAACTTCACGATTTAGTTCCCCCATCCCCATTTTATCATCGGACGACTAGACGTACGGAAATGCGACATCCATACATGGTTGATGTTCCAACTGTCCGCACCAAGCGCTTTGCTTCAACTTTTTTGTTGCGGACAGCCAAGGAGTGGAATTCCTTGCCGGCGTCTGTTTTTCCGGACACTTATAACTTGGATGTTTTTAAGAGTAGAGTGAACAGGTATCTTCTAGGTAAGCGTGCTACACCATCGACCGCATCATCACTTAACAGCAGGTGAGATTGCGATCAAACGCAAGCCTATAATATGTAAAAAAAAAAAAAAAAAAAAAAAAAAAAGCTGGCTAATGAAACCATTCTAAGGAGAGCTTGTTGAGCTAACTAAACTTCGAACAAATAAGAACTTTTTCAAGGAGTCTAATGAATTTGTTCAGCTTTCGGGCTCTTTTAAGATTTGACGTGCTTTGAAGCTGAAATTACACAAAAGTTTATTGTGCGATTTGTGTTTGGCAGAAAACTTACTACCTTGTGTAAATTCCAACAAAATTGAGGTTGGGATTGAGTGCTGGTAGTAAGCCCTGTTGTGTGGCTTAGCTCGAAAGGAATAAGAGAGTATTATTATTATGATAAAAGAAATCGTGTCCTTGTTTTGAAGCCGGGTCAAAAACCCAAGTGATCAAGGTGAACAAACGCAAATGTACTGTAAAAATGTATGCAAGGTTATTGCGTAGGTACTGGTTTAATCTCCGAATTGTTAACCTTGTTTGGAAAGAGCCGTTTATGGTCGTGCTCTCGAAATGTCGTTGTATTCATGAATTTATCCAAACATGTCTAGGAAAGCATTATATGGGGCCAATTAAATAGACAAATTTCTTTATTATATTAAACTTTATATCTAAATCTAGGTATATTTTACTTCAGTAAGGTTTGAATGTTCAATCCTACATGCCTACCAAGAGACATGGTCAATTATGTTTAGGTTACCTCGTTTGATTGCGATAAAATTCTCGTACACGATTAAATAAAATAATAATTTGGTAGATATCTGTCTGAGCCTTCAGGAACCAGGCGTGATTTTATGCAGTTTACCAACTCGATGTTTTAAGTTTAGCGTTTGTCAAATCTGCTGATAACACCGAGTTTCGAACGCATTTGTTTAACCGTTCTGGTCCCCTGCTTGTAGATTTTGACGAATATATTTTTGTATCAGGAAACGTACTTCAGCTGTGCCCTGAGACGACCGCCCAGTCCAGCCCGAGTGCGTCCTACTAGTTCACAGCGGTCTAGTCGGTAAGTTTACACAAAGGTTGCCTGAAATATAAAACTCTTAAATTTTTGTTCATTGATTGAAGGTTTGACTCTAATTTCGGCAATTCCGCAAGCAGCACTGCCGCGCGACACGCTGATTTTTTAATTGATTTCTGTGCGCGCCGCGGGGTGACCGTGCCGCGCTGGGGAGACGATAATGAACTTCCAGTTATTGTATACCTCGTAACTACGATGCCAGTTGAGCCTCATGCACTCAATCATTGAATTTATACAGTGTACTGCAGCAATTTAATCATTCAGTTTTTGTTCTGGCACTGGATACTTGTCCTTGATACTTGATAGGGTGGATCCGACTTAGATTGGTTAGGTTATGTTAGAACATATAAATTACGCACAAGGCGAGCGAGCAGAGCGAGCGTGCCGCGGTAGCGGCCGCCGCAGTGCCAGAGAGTGTTTTTTTTCCCAATAACTTCGAAGGGTCTGCCTGTTTAGTATAATTATTCATCGCTAGATAAAAATTACAATAATCGAAATATTAATCTGTGACAGTGTACATGTGCCTTTACAATTTTCCAGTGGAAAAAATGGCATCTTTTTAACAGTACATTAACTGGCCGTACATTAACCGGACTCAACATTGCTATACCTCAAGCATTCCGTTTGATGAAATTCCACATTCTGAACAATTTGTTCATTCAAAACTAACTTTATCTGGTGATGTGCCGTTATAGTGAGTTGTGGAGTGTACGATGCCGTGGTATGTCATAGAAATAGATATTTCTACCCCGAGCTCATCAGAGCAATGCTTTGCGGCCACTTTGTGTTCGAGTCAGTTCGCTTTGCTTCAACTTTATCACCAAGTTTCCGAATGGGAGCATAATGCGTGATGTCTGCGCGGCATTTCCTTTGTTTCCGTCGCAGAATTAACATTATGATCGTAGGATTCATATTATAACTTCTACGCGCTCAACAATATACGAGTAGATTGACTTTAGTTTATAATTGCTCATGTGTGTGAATATGTGTTTTCTTCTCAGATATTAATGTCTTTAACCTGAACTTCTTAGATGATTATTTTAACGTAAATATATCCATTGTTAACGTAACAACATGTAACGGATAAATAAAAATACACCAAATATTCAAAACGGGATCGCTCAATATTACTTGAGAGAGGCTCGCCCCCTTCATTCGCTTGATCAACTATAGGGATCCCTAGCCTAGTGCTAATAAAAGCAATTGTTGCAGAGATCTAGACGACACGACACTTTTGGATGACACGACCGAAAACCTCGACAGGAACTCGCTCGCTTCCTTCGGGAGCGGGAACACCACCGACTCAGATAAGGTAAGTTTGTTTTACACTTGATATAAGTTACCGCAAAACTAAAATCGTTCTTCGCCATGAAAATACGCTGTGATTGAGATATTTTTAATCAAAACTGGGTTCTGCGTTTCTTATACTTCACAAACACAGTTTAAATAGTAATAATAAAAATATAGCTATGGGAAATAAAATTAATCGTATTCGGGTCCAGGAAAAACACTTCAACTTATCAACAGTATAATCAAAAGAATTGATTTAGGGTTACGTACTTCAACAGGAAACCGGAACCCTTATCGGATCACTTCGTTAGCCCACTGTCTGTCAACAAAGACCCTTTTTCTCTGAAACGGCTCCAATGATTTCGAAATAATTGACGGATCGGAGAATTTAGCGATCAATGCATAAAATATAGGTTACTGAGTGCGAAGCTTTTAAGATATCCCTCGCACTTGTTTTATTAACCGACTTTAGAAAAAAGGATCAATTCGGCTGTGGTTTTTGTTTATTTATGATTGTTTGAATGTTGATTTTTCATCATTTTTGGTCTACGTTGAATTAGCTTACGTAGATTAGATTAGCGGATTAGTACTTTATATTTATTGTTCTACTCAACTATTTCACTTAACCGATCTTGATTACTTTGAAAAAGCTTTGAGAAACTAAACCAAAGGTCCTTGCAACACGGTAATATCTCTTAGTAAAATAACTAAATGAATGAGAGTCAAAAAGTGTTTTCTACGTTAAATGATAAGGATCTCTTTGAACCGGCTTGAAACTAGGTAAAGGCGCCAGTTCTATTCAGACAAAAACTAGGGACACCTCTTGTATGAAATATACACATATTAAACATATTTCACTCACTGATTCATAGCAAAGATAGTTAAATAGGAAATGTGGCTCGATGAAAAGTTGGTTCTATTAAACCTCTCTCCCCAAATCAAACAGCTTGATCTCAGTTCGAAACTTCGCAAATTGGTTTGTGCGTTCATAGCAGTTTATATTAAATGTTTCTGTTGCTTAATTGAGATTTTGAACTATGTTTTATATTGCCGATTCTATTCAATTTGCAATTTGCAAATCATCATACGATCATTTTGTAACATTATTGTCAGGGAAACTCTTTTTCGTGTGTGTGTCAAGTATTAAGCCGAATAGTTCCATTAATTAAAATACTCGTAATACCTACGTTATTAGTGATTTCTTTCAGTTTCATAATCGGTTTAAATAATCGATTTTTGAACTTTCATGAAGATGGGTTTCAAATAAAGTTCATTGTACTATTGTATTTCGGGCAGTATTTTACAATTGAAATGATATTATGTGAGTTACGTTGGTATAGATAGTGCAATTCACGAAGACGCGCCCCTCGCGGGGTGCGGGGAGTTTGCTCCGAGCGGCAGTCGCGAACCGTAGTCTATTCATTGTAGTGTGCGTGTGCACTCATAGGTAATTAGTGTGTACCGATAACACTCAAACATTGACGGAAGCTTGCACACATATACTATAAACGGTTATGAGGAATAGTGGGGCGCGCCTTCGTGGATTGCACTATCTATACAGTAGGATACAGGTCAAGTTACCTAAAAACAAAGAAATGACGCTTACTGCAAGGACATAAGAGCTAGATGTGTATAGTCTGATGCGTATCCTTGTGTACTAGTCGTATCCTAGCACAAGACTATCACCCTTCATCCGGGCTTACCAGCTTAGCATGTCCGACCACGCTAGCCTCCCTCGAAACGTGAGCTCGTCCGGGTAAAATTGTTAGTAGGCTGAGTAATCCCCGCAGGCTCGCCTTTTGAATTCCATTGATTTGAACCGTAATTAAACAGTTTGATTAATTTGAGAGGGGCAACATAGTCATCTATTCATAGAGCTTCGATGAGTCCTGCAGACTGCACTGTGTTCTACTCGCAATGCATTTGAATGTTATTGTGGAATTCCACAAGTAGCGGTTCGTCAAAAGACAACAGTCAAAAATATGTTTGTCTTTATTTTTGACAAGACTAAAGAAGGGCCGGTTCTTTTTTTAAACTTAGTGTAACGAGTGTGTTGAAAGGCGATTGATTAAAAATAGATTAAAACTACAAATTTTTCTTTCATATACAGTGTAATATATTCATTCAGTATAATATACAGTGTAAGTAGCAACATAATATTGTAATAGTTGTGATGTGCATTGTGTACAGTTAAAACGTCGCTATAACTTTTTGCTAATTAAAGTTTGAGGAGAGTGTCGGTCTCGTTGGTTGATTCGTTGTTTTGTTTAAGTATGCTGGTGAATGCGATATTTGAAATCAAATCAGTTTAAGTGCTATCTTTGCGACTGCGTTTGCAAGGAATATATATTATTCCCCGCTATGAACGATCGACTATTTACACAACAAATACAAATGTAATGAATATAACAGCCAATAAGTCAACTCGGGAAAGAGAAAGCTGGAAGTGCTCGGGGGAGATCTGGGTATATTACTGGTTACTTATACATAAGAGAGGGGCGGCGATATGAGTAAGAAAAAAAAGCAGCCAAGTGCGAGTCGGACTCGCCCATGAAGGGTTCCGTAGCATCAATTAACATAATATAAAGGTTTTTGTAGTTCGTCGAAAGGTAAATTGCGGTTTACTATTTATGACGTATAAAAAAAAACTACTGACTAGATCTCGTTCAAACCAAATATCGTTGGAAGTCCGGAAGGAACGGATTTATCATTCTATTATTTTAGAAGTTAGAGGGGGGGGGGCAACTTTTTTCCACTTTGGAAGTGTCTCTCGCGTAAACTATTCAGTTTAGAAAAAAACAATATTAGAAACCTCAATATAATTTTTGAAGACCTATTCATAGATACCCCCCCCCCACACGTATGGGTTCGATGGAAAACCCCCAAAATTTATAGTTTTTTTTCTATTTTTGTGTAAAAACCTTAATGCGGTTCACAGAATACATCTACTCACCAAGTTTCATTAGTCTAGCTCTTATGGTTTTGGAGAAAAATGGCTGTGACACGGCCGGACATACAGACAGACAGACAGACAGACAGACAGACAGACATGACGAATCTATAAGGGTTCCGTTTTTGCCATTTGGCTACGGAACCCTAACAAGCAGTTACTGAAATTTCTGTATTTCCAAACATTGTCATGAAATTTTAAGCATTCGTGTAAAACAAAAAGTTCATTAGTAAATCTAATCAAATCAGATTGTACGAGTATCAATGTATCATTTGAACACGTAATGAAGCTCAAATTAGTTTATCATACATAAGCAATGCCAACCGCGTTAATTTGTATTACCTACGTCTGTATTAGTTATACACCGGTTCGAGTGTGTTCTGGTTCAAAATTCGGCGTTCGCTTAGTTATCATCATCAGCAGCCTGACGAGGTCCACTACTGGATATGCCTTTCTTTCCTTAATAACGACTTTGAGCTCTCTCCATATATCTACTTCGGTAGTCTAGGTTTTTTGTTTTACGTCTCAATTGCTTGCTACTCCAACTACTCTCAGCCCTCTCAGCTCAGTTGGTAGTAGCTCTGCCTTTTGTGCCGTAGGTCGTGGGTTCGATCCCCATCGAGAACAAACATTTGTGTGGTGAACAGATATGTGTATATTCTCTGAATGTATGTTATATTGTATTATAAGTATTTTTAAAACAAATTAATATAAGTATGTAGGTACTATTGTATCAGCAGTACAAGCTCTGCTTAATTTGGGGTTAGATAGTGTTGTGTGAATTGTCCACAATATTTTTTTATTTTACTTTAGTTTTCATTGAAAGTGGGGAATTTTAATACTTTAGTTTTCTCAAAAGTGTTATAGAGTCAGTTACGTATTTTCTAGTATACGTAACGTTAATGGCCACTTTGTTGGCATGACTGCTTACGGGACGCTGTAAGTGGAATAAAATGAAGCATGCCATCCCAGTTACCCCACTATCCTCCCAGACTTGTTTGTATACCCCCTTTCAAACGCAAACAGTGAATCTTAGACGTGATCATGCAAGAGCTCTGACTAGTTATTTAATTAATTATTAATCAAACTATAAAATGGCTGATTCAAATTGACTAAACTACTAAAGTTAGCCCAGTTCTCACTTTTTTGATAATAGTCTAGAATTTAAGAGATTCAAATGTTGACTATAGTGTCATAAAAAGGTCGTAGCCAAATTTCAATAATTAAATAAATAAAATTTATGCTCAAAATTTATACTGTTCTTTAAAACGCAACGACAAGTTATGTAATGTCACCTACCGCGTCATCAGCAGACGTGCCCTGTGAGGTAATGTCATTGCTATAAGGCCTATAGCACATTACCTCACAGACCCGGTTACCTATGCCTATAGCTAAGCAAAAGTTACAGTCAACATCCGACCCGTACATTATCGGACTTTATTATTAATGTAAACGATAGAAAATATAACTTTGCTAAAACAGGTGCCAGCGCCAATGCTCATTTATGAACAAACTCGACTATAGTTCGGCCGTTCAGAGAATGCGTTTGACAGTTCGATCAGTTAGTCACAGTTAGTCACATAGTTAGTACAGCACTACAAATGTAAAGCGCTGACATAACTTTGTAATAGCGCAGTATAGATTTAGAAAAATATTGTATAACAAGTTATTTGACACTCAGTTTGGCACAAAATTATAAAATTCATTGATTATTGATATAATAATGTTGTTTTAATGCTCATCAATTGTTAAAACGGTAAACAACCAGCAAAAATATTTTATCGTAACTGCAACGCCATTACAAAGTTACGTCGTCAGTTCAATCGCGACGTGTCAGAAACGCATTCTTTGAACGGCCGAATTATAACTAACCGCATGCATAAAGTTTTGAAATTACGTAAAACTACAACGTATAAATTAATCGACCTAATGTGTATATTTAGCATCAGGAGCCAACTTACACACCCCGTATCCCGTATTCCCGTGCCATTGTTTGTTGGGGGTTGTGAATTAAGGGAAAGGTTTTTCTTTATAATTTAAGGCTTTCCTATGCCTAGCTGCTATACCATCTCCTCAACTATGGCCTTACTTACGGAAAAAAAAACATTTAGAACATACGGAGTTGGCTAAGCCGATGACCTGAGAGATTTCCTTTTACTGTTTTACTTTCGAACTCAAACCTACGAACGGTCGAAAGCGTAGTTGCTGCTACTACTGAACCATTAAATTTAATACTTTTGCTCTTCCTCTTCGCAAACATTGATTCGTTAATCAATGTTTGCGAAGAGGAAGAGCAAAAGTTTCATTCTTCCACCTACTCAAACTAAACTGCTGCTCACACACTGTAACGTCTTAAACATGTTTGACGAGAAACAAGTTCAACTCTTAACTCAGATCACTTAGTAAATGTTTGCCAATTTTAAAGTTTAAAAGCGATAAAATTCGTATTCTATGTTTGAAAGTTCCTTCTACTTTGGATTTAAATGTATGAGTTTGTTTCGACAAGTCTCGCATCCTAGCTGTCCTAAATTCATCGAGCAAATATTTGAGTACCCGCTGTTCGTATCGAATTCCTTAATGTTGTAAGGATCAGTTTTGAATTCATCTTACTATAATAGGCATGAAGACAGTAATCAAGTATCGCCAAAATATTTATCTGATCTAATGAAAAAGGATTCAAAGATTTTAAAAAATGTATTTATGCTCTTATTAATGTCGAGATTGTCAATTTATTTGATAATATAAATCTACAAAATACAACAATCCGCCATGATGGCTCAAACACCGGTCAGAGCGAATTACGTCACGGCTATATAAATGTCATTCTGATTTAGTACAAAAGCACCAATGCTTACTGTTGAATACTATAACCGTGACGTAATAACAGACGCCATGACACCAGCGAGCGTTTTGGCGAGAATTTGAAAATTTAAATTTAAATGTACTTTTATTGCACAAAAACCTTAATTTTCTACAGAAATATGATATATTTTAGACATAATAGATACTTCTGAATATGATAGAAGAGATTTTGAAAATTAGTCGTCAGGCCTATTTCTCAGGTGAGTTTCCTTTCTCCGTACTTAAACAAAATCTGATACTGAACAAATAAAAACAGACAGACCGATAAAAACCTTCAGTTTAATCGGCTTACGAATTGGTATTGTATTATACCTAAGTAGAGTAGGAGTTCGCTATTAATTATTGGCGGTAATACCATTTCCTGATTAAAACTGAGGTGGCTTCTCAAGTCGTTTTTATCATCGAGCTTGGTTAATTAAAGATGAAACATTTTTATAAAATGAGAAATGCGAGGAATGCTATAGGGAGGGATTATTAATGAAGTGATCATTCAAAAATTACCAGACTCATTATTACCAATTAGTCTGTTTTTTGAAGAATGATTATTTTATTACAAAGACTGTGTTCTACTTTTATTTGTTAGGATTTATTATTTGGTTTGGTAATGTTTTTTTTAAATAAAATGTATAGCTGCATGGAACTAGCACTTCGAATTAGGAGCCTAGTGTTATGACGTTTCAAAGTTATCTTATAATAATAATAATAATAAAAATATTTATTTTCTTAAAAGGTTTACAAAGTTGTCTATAGTAAAACTAAGTCTAGATAGGTAAAACTAGGTGCACAATTAATTTTATAGTAGTTTGCAACTAAACCTTTGTAATAGTCTAAAGACATTGACTCCTCGCTCTAACTAAGTGAGAACTTGTATGTAGACGCGAGGGATCTCTGCTTTGTGATTTAATTATTCTTCTTGTGATTTGGATTTTGATCAAAATTCCAAAAACATCAAACTTGAGGAAACTAAAAAAAATAGTGCTTGTTTTCATTGTACATAGAACCCTTTTACGACCTAGTTAAAGTTTATAGTAACTTTGGAGGGAGTTGGAGAGACCCAATGCCAAACCCTTTGTGGTGAATAACAATAGAAAATTTAATGGATTTAGAATCTGAAAGGATTACTTTTAGAAATCTTATTTGACTGTGATAACCTGGATTAATATGAGGTCTAATATAAAAATAAAAAAAATATAAAAATAAGAATTAAAAAAAAGACTCCCAAACCACTTCCCAATCACTTTTAAAAACATTTTTAAAAGCGTCAGCATTCTCGTCAAAGTCCACGCAGACGACGTCGCGAGCAGCACTTAGTTAATTCAAACCAGATAAAAAAAAATACGAAATAGGCTGTTAATTGACGAAGTTATGCGATAACATTCTTAAAAAAAATAGAACCGAAATGAAAACCTTAATATAGCCTATGTTATTCAGGGTGAATGTAGCTTTCCAATGGTGAATGATTTTTTGAAATCGGCACAGTAGTTTTAGAGTTTATTAATTACAAACCTACACACAAAAATACAAATCTTTCCTAATCATAATATTAGTGTAGATATTTATATTATCTACCTATCTGTAGGTATCTATTATTATTTATATTGTTCATCCTTGTTTATCACAACTCTTATTATGTGGCATAAAATAAATAAAACTTTTGATTTGAATCTCCGACGAGTGGGAGCTTCCCGTTTGAAAACTTTGTCGTTCGCTTGTAGTTCTCTCGAGTCTACATGCATTTATTAAACTTCGTAACTAATGAAATACTTTTTTGACATTTATATATATATTTTTAATTTTATAACAACAAAACAAAAATTCATAATATTAACAAAAAAAACTAAAACTAATTAAACTAAACCTTAAAAATCTAACAAAAGTGGGTGTCCATGAGGCATGGTGCCAAGAACGCTGGCTGCATTCCCACGTTGAACAGCAATAGCTATTCTCTGTGCGAAAAAAGAGCCAGCCCTCTTGTCACCAGTGGCGTCGACCAGCCGAGGAAACAATTGCTTAAAAAAATTTTTTGTACTGGGACCCCATGGACCAAAAGTTTCAAAACCAAGCGGCACAAATATGTAGTCGCTAGAAAGCGTCACATACTTGCGCCGCTTGGCCTCTTCTGCGGCCTCCGCCGCGGCTCCGGCCCTTAAAACCGAACCGCTGAGATGGGAAGGGGCTAACGTGTCGACACATGTAGCATCCCACACGAGAGCCCTTCCCCGCTCCCAGGGTATCAACGTCAGGCCGTCCGGACGCTTGCCATCATCACGGACCATTCCAACAGGTTCTAAAAGAGAAGGAACGTTGATGGTGGCAAGCGCCCGTTTGATGATATCGTTGATAGAGCCGTGGCGGGAAAATCTGCCAGCACTGCGTTGGCAGTATAGTCCATGGAGTCCGTTCCTGTCGACGTCACTGCCACATGGACACCGATGACGCTCGACAATGGCAGCACCCAGTCGAAGACCGACAGCGATGCGGAAGCTGCCATTGTCGAACAGCGTTCCGAGGTTGGCAGTTGGAAGGGCGTGTAGCCACTGTCCTGATTCAAATTTCGAGACAGCTAGAAGTCTTGCGCGGTGTTGGTCACTGAAATAATTTTGAATCAAATCTTTTTGGACTCTCTGCACCAATGGAACATCCCAAAGTTTTTGACTCGCTGGTTCCTTCGGGAGGTTTTCATTGGGGCAGAGAGTTTTCCAGGCCTCTATTGCGTCTGATGCATAGTGTAACTCAGGTGTTGGCCTATGTAGAATTTGAGAACACAGGTTTGTTACACTGTGCACCGACGAAAGGAAAGCCGGAAGAGCTACACTAGAAATTTTTCTTGTTCCGATACCACCAGATCTAATAGGTAAAGAGGCTTGAGTCCAGGTATTGTTCTCGAGGTTTAAATTTAGAATTTTTTCTAAAGCATTTTTGAGGGTGGTATCCAAGTTTTCTAAAATGTCCGTATGTTTCCAGATTGGGTATGCTCTGAGAATATATGTAAATTTTGGTACAAAAAGGCAATATTTTAAAATTGTGTATGCAATATGAGAATTTAAAGAGCCCAATCTATTGATGTGTTCCGAAAGTATACTTGTTTTTTTTTCCAAAAGAGGTCTAACACTCTCCTCGAGTAACGGTGCTCCTAGAAGGTAAAGTGAATCCTTTTGTAGAATTTTAATTTCTGGTGAAATTTCTTGAAAGTTTTGTATAAGATTTTTGCGATCAATAGGGTTGAATTTGTCAGAAATATATAGTTCACATTTGCCTAAATTTAGATCCAAATTTAAATTTCGAAAGTAGTTGATGACATTGATAAAATCATTTTTGACCGTGTCAGCTTTACCTCCTAAGGTTCCGTCGTCTAGGTACCAGACATTTAATTTAGAATTTAAATTAGATATAATGGGATGAATTCCTAAACTAAAAAGAGCTGGTCCTAGAGGGTCACCCTGCTGAACGCCTACTTCTGATGAAATTTGTTTGTCGTTGTAGAATAATTTGGAAGGGGAACTGTAACATTGCCAAATATAGTTATATGCATCTGGAGTATGAATTGATGCTTCTTTCAGAAGGGTTGACCTATCGATGCAATTAAATGCGTTTTTTACGTCTACTTTGAGCAGTACATCCGCTTCGCTGTCGTGGTTTAAAAATGTGCGAACCGAATGCACTGCAGCCTCACAACCACCTCGACTACCAAATCCCAATTGAATTGGTTGAAATAATGATTTTAAATTTGGAGAAATGTGTCTGCACACTATTTTTGAAGCTAACCTGCGAAAGGTGCAGCCGACAGCAATTGGGCGAATGCCTCCATCCTTTTTATTAAAAGCGCATGGGCGTGCCCCGAACAGAAATGGTTTGAATGAATCCGAAATATTCCCTGCAAATAAAAAATTACAAAATTTAGTGATGTCGCATAACAATGCCCTGCCGACGTCACCGACGGACACACTGACTAAATCTTTGAGGTGTTGTGGAGTTAATCCGTCGATGCCGCCTGCAGATCCATTGGGAAACGACATGATGGCGTCTAAAGTTTCTTCAATTTTGGCTTGAAATTTTGATTCAGATGATTCAGAGGGATTTAGAGTCAAGGAGGTTGGAATGGCCGAAGGGTGTTTATCACGCAAGCTTTCTAGAGTCTCGTCATTATTGGGAGCCAGAGTATCGTCTGAGAACAAAATTCTTGCTGCATTTCGAAGGTTACCATCCATTGCCTTATTTTCGACTGTTTTATTTAAATTATATGTTTTTTTTGGGGCATGAGTGAAATCTCTAAGGGTATGGATACTATAATACTATGAAATACTTGTTTCCAAATATTTTTTAATTGTGTCATACATACTGCAAATATAATATGTTTCATTTTAATAACATGCATCAAGACAAAATGCACACGCTTGTCCGCCAACACAGTTGTCTCATAACTTAATTTACAACTACTCAACTATGACGATTGCGAGTTAAACAGACCTTAACTGACATAAAGATTAGCGGTTATTAGATTATTTACCACACAAAGCATATACATAGTCCGAACTTACGAATGTATATTACAGTCTATTGAGTCTACCAGCAAAATTATAAATTGACAAGTTTACGATTTGCATTTATTGTGTCTTTAAAATTATAAGAAAATCGCTCTCCTGGCACTGGCATGGCAAAATTGGGTGCGGTGAAAGAAACGCGTAGCAAGGACCACGTGCGTAGGTGGTTTAATAAGAATAAACAATCGATATGCAATAACAAACAATTGCTATTTTTAAATAAATCAAATAAAAAATAAAAAAAGCAGCCAAGTGCGAGTCGGTCTCGCCCATGAAGGGTTCCGTAGCATCAAGTAACATAATATAAAGGTTCTTGTAGTTCGTCGAAAGGTAAATTGCGGTTTACGATTTATAACGTATAAAAAAAAACTACTGACTAGATCTCGTTCAAACCAAATATCGTTGAAAGTTTGCATAGTAATGTACAACATATATTTTTTTTAGTTTTATCATTGCCTTATTTTAGAAGTTAGAGGGGGGGGGACCAACTTTTTTCAACTTTGGAAGTGTCTCTCGCGCAAACTATTCAGTTTAGAAAAAAACGATATTAGAAACCTCAACATCATTTTTGAAGACCTATTCATAGATGTATGGGTACCTACCCACACGTATGGATTCGATGAAAAAATTTTTTTTGAGTTTCAGTTTGAAGTATGGGGACCCCTCAAATTTATACTTTTTTTTCTATTTTTGTGTAAAAGTCTTAATGCGGTTTACAGAATACATCTACTCGCTATGTTTCATCAGTGTAGCTCTTATGGTTTCGGAGAAAAATGGCTGTGACACGGTCGGACAGACAGACAGACAGACAGACAGACATGACGAATCTATAAGGGTTCCGTTTTTGCCATTTGGCTACGGAACCCTAAAAAGGAGGTTCTCAAGTCAGCTGTATTTTTATGTTTGAGCCATGGAGAGCACTGGTGGTCTAATGGTAGCGGCCCCGCCTTCCGATCCGAAGGTCGTGGGTTCAAATCCAGTCCAATGAGTTTCTCTGTTCGAAAAATTTATATGCACTATGCCAGTACTCTTAAAACGGTGAAGGATAACATCGTGAGGAAACCGGCGTGCCGTAGAACCTAAAAAAGTTCGAGCAACACGTGTCAATAGTCACGCAAAAAGGACCCGCCAGCGGCCTACTTGCGGAAAAACCAGCCCGCACACCAAGTGCGGATGATACAAAATTTGGTGATTTTTTATGTTTGAGCCATGCCCGCAACTTCGTCTGCGTGGAATGGTAGCTATCTTTTGTTTTGTTGCATTGTATGAAAATATGGTGAAAGGGACGGATGAGAGAGGAGAGTGAGGTATCACACCAGGGATCGGTATTAAGCCCTTTGTTTTTCCTGATTATGGATGCACTGACATCAGACATACAGGAAGAGGCACCCATGCTGTTCACTGACGACATTGTTGAGTTGAGTTCCAAAGCAGGCTGGGATAATGGCAGGAGAAATTGGAGAGTGTCGTACTGAAGATAAGCAGGATAAAACTAAGCACTTCTGTTGCTTTATTGGAAAACGACGGCGAGATAGACAGACCTGTGAAAAATAGAATAAATGCAGTATGGATGAAATGGCGACAGGTCTCAGAAACAACATGAATGTGTTACACGAATGCTCCTTAAACTTTAGGGGAAAGTATACAAAACGATCTTAAGACCTGTCGTACTAGATCTGAGTATTGACAACGAAAGGCACGGATGAGAGAGTGCATGCTGCAGGAATGCGAATGTTGCGATAGATTTGCGTAGTGACAACTATGGCTAAAATAAGGAATGAGTATTTAGATAAGATCTGAAAGTAGCGCTTGTGACAAACAAGATGAGAAGTAATAGGTTAGCGTGGTATGGGCATGTCATGCGGAGGGATGAAAGTTTTTATTACGAGAAAAGTGTTAGGTATGGATGTGGATGGTGGTTATAGAAAATGAGGGAGACCAAAGAAAAGCTGGATGGAAGAATGAAGTGAGCACTCAGATGACGAATGATAGAGGTGAGTGCTAGAAGAAAAGGAACCTGTTTTACCGACCACACTTAGCGTGGGATAAGGTGAGGTGTGTTAGATAATGGATATATAATATACATAAGTGGAAGTGTGACAGACAGACAGAGTTACTTTACTACTGCTAAGACCATGTGGGACATAGTAAAAATCGAAACTGGTCGAAAACAAAAATCCCTCGACTTTATAGAGTCTTTACGAAGACCAGACGGTTCTGAGTTTTCAAGCAAGGAAGACACTGTAGATGCGGTAAATGTGCATTTCGTAAATGCTTCTATAACGTGCGGTGCGAACGCCGCTTGCGTGCCGTCCGCGATGCGCGCGCTTGTGTCATCCTGCATGCCCTCTGACCGCTCGCTAAGATATAGGCCTTTCACGCCTTTTGAAGTTTATAAAATATTAACGGTAGGTGTAGCTCGTAAAAACACAAAAGACATCTATGATATCTCTATCTCACTTCTTCATAGAGCCGCTGCTCCAATATCAGTTATTTTGTCCATTTTATTTAATAGGTGCCTGAATGAAGGTGACTATCCTCAGACGCTTAAGAACGTGAGAGTCTCACCTTTATATAAAGGCAAAGGACAAAGGGAGGATATTAACAGCTACCGACCAGTGAGCATAATACCGGGTATCGCCAAAATACTCGAGCACGGCCTTAGCGCGCGGCTCTCGGAGTATCTGTCGAACACGGCCTCGCTGTCTGATAGGCAGTATGCCTATCGAACAGGGAGGTCGACGACGGATGCTACAAGAGAGGTGGTGCGTCACGTGCTAGAGGCTCGCGAGCGCGGGATGCAAGTAGCTGTCATGTTTTGCGATTTGTCAAAGGCTTTCGACGTCGCGGATCATGACGTTCTTGTCGCAAAGCTTGCGCACTACGGTATATGCGGCCCACCTCTACAACTGATGACCAGTTTCATGACTGCTAGATCTCAAGTGGTAACTGGCAGGGGAGGCAAGGTTAGATCACAGCCGCTGTCTAATAACATTGGGGTTGCTCAGGGGTCATCTCTTTCCAATATCGTTTTCTCCCTGCTTCTAAATGACCTGCCAGGATGCATCAAGGATGCGCACATCTTAATGTATGCAGACGATGTGGCAGCTGTGGTCAAGGCTCCGACGATCGACGCTTTGGAAGTAAGACTGAACGCCGTCGCAGGTGAATTGCAACAGTGGTTCAGCTATAACGGTCTTATTCTTAATGTCACTAAGACAAACTTTATGCATTTCAACCTGTCGGGGCGAGCGTACAGATCTTTGTCCGTGGCTATAAATGGCAGAGAGGTCAGCCAAGTCGACGAGACGGTGTTCCTGGGGTTTACGCTGGATAGGGCACTCACGTGGGAACACCACATCGACACTTTGTGCAAAAAGATAGGCAGAGCTTGCTTCGCCCTCTGGCGCCTCTCGGCAACATTAGAGAGGGAGATGGTGCGGAATTTCTATTTTGCCTCAGTACATTCGCATTTGCAATACGGGGTGGAACTATGGGGGCGTGCTGCAGACTGGGAGCGTGCCTTTAGGCTCCAGAAGAGAGCGGTGCGCGCTATTGTCAGAGTCTCGCAGTATACATCTGCCAGACCATATTTTGAATCCCTGAAGATTATGACGGTTCCCGCCATCTTGATCTACCAGGCTGCGATCTATGCCCGAAACCACCTGGAAGAGTACGCAAGGTGTGGGGATGGTCATAGGTATAACTTTAGACACGATGAGCGGTTGAGAGCCATTCCTCAACGACTCGCAAAATCAAGAAAGCTAATCCACGTGATGGGGCCCCTGGTCTACAACCGTATACCGTCCACAATCACCGAGGCGCCATCGGCGCAGTCCTTTAAGTTCAAGCTGAAACAGTGGCTCATCGATCGGTCGTTCTATCACATCGATGAATTTATAGCCTTGAAATTATATACTTGAATTGAATTATTTTTTATCCTTATTTAGTTAACTTGTACCTGACTTAAACTTTAAATTATTATAATTAATTTTTACATTTCTCTTATTATTGACATTGTGTACCTATTGACTGATTAATTTTTTTGACATAGATTTTACCTACCTTATAAAAAGTGTAGAGCATTTACATTTCTTTTGTATATTTTTATTTACAAATGAGCCATTACTATGTAACTTAAAGTTCAATGATACTGTATTTGACGTGTAACCGTGTTATGAATAAATGAACTTATGAACTTAACTTAACTTATGAACTTATGAACTTTCGCATTTATAATATTAAGTGAGGATTGTGGTATCGAAATGAAATAACCTTAATTTTTTGTTGAAAGATAGAAAGAAAACCAGCGTGGGTTGTTGTCAACCCACATCAAGCTGAGTTAGCGTCCAATTTGCAGCACCTTATATAATACCTACCTATCCTATACTGTAATTCTATTTGTATTACATACGTTGAATTTGTAACATTTATCATATTTATCTATTTATACAAGTGTGTTGGAAATCAATGTTTTTATGGCGAGTTTTAAATTCAATCAATTAACTAATCAATTGTTCAATAAATAAAAGAACGTTGAAATTTTACTCGTAACATATTATAATGCACAGTAATGATTTAAGGGAAATTTAATCATGGAGTTTTCCACTTCAACTTCATCGCAACTTTTTTGTTGGCGACGCTCAACTCATCATCATTTGTCAAGGCTCCATGCCTGATCTATGGTTTAACACGTGTTTCGTGATGTAAAATTAATGATTTATTGCGCTATTTTTTCGTTGTAGAAAAATGAAACAAGTGAAAGTAACTAAAATTATTTATTTAAAAATAATAAATCAAAAGTATACAAATATTCTGACTAAGTTATACAATACTAATACTAATCGTACAAACTAATAATAAAAACGTAAAACTAATAATACTAATCGGGTGTCTCAAATATCGCGATTCAAATCGAAATCTATTTCAGATATTTGCAATGAATTTTAGGTTTAATGTTATTTGATTCTATTAAACGACTTGAAATGAAACCCCCGAAAACTCAATGACATTACCGTTGCGAGACATGAAACTGAATGAAAGAGGTTCTTTCAAGTCCGTCAGGTGTCCTTGAATATATTCGAAGCAGAAACTTGCGACCAGCAGCCACAATCGAGTTCGGATCGCAGCGTGTCCTAAGCGGGCACCGGCTGCGGGAACCTTCGCAAAATAAATTGGGGAAGTGTAGCTCGATACGTAGCGGAGGCTGCGTAGTGTGCGATCCGTCCGGGTGTCGTGGGCGCGCGGGCTGCGGGCTGCGGGCTGCGGGCGGAGCACGTCGCCCTCAGTGGCCGAAGCGCCGCGTGCCGCGACGGACGGCGCGAACCCTCCGCCCGCGGCCCGGCCGTCCTCAGCCGGCGCCGCCGCCGCCGCCGCACATACCGCGATGGAACCCGGGACGCCTAAACAGAACAAAAGCCGCCGTAAAATTTCGCTTCCATGGTTCCGTCAGAGTTCCGTGAGCGCGCCTCATGCGACCCTGTCGCGGCAGCACACCATCGACACGCCGAGCTCGTTCCACGCGCGGCTGCTGCGAGGCCGAGAGCGCCAGCGACAGGTGATGCAGCGCGGGCTGCGTCGGCGGCGGCGCGCGCAGTGCACTCGGCGCGCCGCTGGCGCTGCACCGCTCTGACGGCGCACTCGATAGCGCATGCTCCACCCTCGCGCTTGCTCACTGCACTCCACAAACGCAACCCAAACAACATGCTCCCGGCACTTCAACCCTAGTTCTCCCCCAACATTACCATCGCTTTCATCAGTTTTCGTTACCGAGTTTTGTTTTACATTTTCATGGTTCGAAGGCAACGTAATTATGTAAAGGTCAACGGTCGTTATGTTCACTCCAACATGTTTGTTTTATTTCTGTGAATAAATATTTGTCTGTGAAAAATTGTGTCTTTGTTTTTAATTACGGATTGCGATCTAGGTTTGTTGTGAATGATGTGACATTTCGCATTTAACATTATGCCTAATATAAAAGAACATTTTGGAAATATCATACATACCTAACTAACTTATTAGATTTTTTAATGTTCAAAAATACATCAAAAATTAATAAAATATTTATTTTTGGATTGGCACAATTATTTGTTTTATTTTTTCTATCATAATCAGCACAGCAAGCTTGCTTCTAGCTAAATCATTGACTGACTTGTAATCCGTGTTTTTTATTGTGAAACGATCAAATATAGATAATATAGGATTTTTCATAATCTTATGATCATATTTGAGCACAATTCGACGTGAAAGGCATCAAGAGAAAACAGTTTTAAGGAATAGCCTCACGACTAATCCCCAGACGCAGTAGAAATTACCTTATGACCCAACCCTTACCTTACATACTGGCTGAAAGGCTACAGGTTAATTTAACCAAATCGCTTTGACTTTTATAGTAAAAAAACTGCCAAAGAGTGGAACGCTCTACCGTCGTCAGTATTTTCGGAACGTTTTATTTTTGGAATTATGGAAAGTGAGGATGTAGCCTTAAATGGAGCATGCTTCCATTTTAGGCTGCATCTTCACTTTCCATCAGGTGTTCTATCAGGTGGCAGACTCAATTGTCTATTATAAAAAAAACATTGTTAATTAATCTGCTAGAATGATGGTTATTTGTGGGTAAAAAACTAGTCATAAAATTGTTCTCTCAGGCACGCGTGTAGTGGGTACAGAGGTTAGAGTTACGAAACTATGTATATCACACTGCTTTACGCCTTAAACAGATACTTTGTAATTCGTCAGACATGTATTGTATAAAATCTTAAGAAAATATTTACATCTTGTCTAAATAGAATGCCCGCGCGCCAGGGGACAATTTAACATCTGTTGTGTTTAATACGTGACACTGACTTTTGTAAATCTTGTGTCAGATGTTTAAAATGTAGTAATGTTGCTCCAAGAAAGTTGAAGAAACAGTACAGAAAAACTGATTTTGAAGAACTTTTACTGTCAGGGTCAGACCTATTTTTATGAAACAATGTTTAAATTTAACTTGTTTCACATTTCTTTTACTCGAGGACTTCAGTTCAACAGTGATCATGGTGCAAGCAACTGTGCCGAAATATCGGAAGTCAACTCACACAATTTAATCATGGTAAATATCCCGTTGTTTCATAAAAATAGTGTTAAAAACCATAATAGTTTCAAAAGTTATAGGCTCAGACCTTCAATCCAAGCGCAATGTCTTCGTGCAAAGGTACAAATGTGGTCGTACCTTAAATCTTTACACTCTGTCGGCAAATAGCACGCATGGACAGTTTTCGAACTTGGATCCGCAAGCAAGGTGCTTTTCCATGTTGAATAAATCCAGGTCGTTAGACAGCGCACTGGCTTGATAAAATGGAAAAAGTCGCGAGTAAACTCATTTCAGAAAGGTTTAAATGATTTGCACTTTTAGGTATGCAAACCTTTTTTAATAGAGCGCTTAACATTCCATTCCAGTCAGAAATGTGAGGAGCTCTGGGGTCTATTAATGTTGAAATTAAGCAAACGTGATTTGATTACGCGCTAGCTTAGTGTATCAGGTTTGAGAACTTTTATTCCTTCGTAATACGGTTCATTATGTTAGAGCAAGTTCTTCTGAATACGCGCTGGTGTAGGGTATCATGATAGGGGCCCATTTCGTTGCAAAGGGATATACTTGAAGCCACAGACATGGGTGTCGTCAAGCGAGTTAACGATTGCGATGCTAACAAGCTTGATGTAAATAAACGATAAAGAGCACTCGTAGATTATTCTAGAATATAATGCTTTACTTTCTTTCTTGGTTGTAAGTTAGCAGTCATAAGTCATAACTGCAAATCTTTATCTATATCAAAAGAATATCTATATCAGTAACAAATCTGCCTCTACAGATTATATTCAAAGTAAAACAGAGAGGCCTATATGCCCAAGTATAATAAAATGATTTATTATCGATTTTTATAGTATTTACTACACTTAGGAAATCACAAGGGGAAGGTCACGGGTTCAAATCCCGCTCGGCTCTTAACTTTTGGGACACAATAATCTTTACAATAAAATGTCTAGATAGGTATAATTGCACGAAAGGAGCCTCTTTGAGGCGCACTTAAAATCCTTTCACCACACTTGGTTTGAAAGAATCAGTGACACGATAAGAAGAAGAAGAAGTAGGTATATTTTTTAATTTGGCATGAGGTTCTTATTTTTATGTGTTTTATATATATTCTGAACGGAAAATCACAAAAACGGGCATTATAACAATACCATAAAGTATTGTTATTTTTACTAAACCTAACTTCGTAGAACACACAGAAGTAAACCTTCCTATTGTAATTTAGTAAATTAAACATGTATGACCTACGAGCAACCTTTAATTACAAATTCATTACCAACTGAAATAACGTACATGACAGTCAAGTTTTTAGACAAGAAAGGGTGATAATTGATATAGGATATTCGGGGATTTCGGGATTACAATATCTATAGAGAAAATTCAATCTTACGTCTGTTCTCGTCTTACCTGCTTCTTTTTCATTTGAAAATGAAAATATTTTTTTGTGTATTCTGCTGCGAATCCTTAGATTTATAACTTCAAATCGCCTGCAAATTTAATAATGTATTGATACGAATATGGACGAAAAGCCCAAGAGCTTTTCCGACCAATAAATCAAAGCTTTATCCGACTTCAGACTCACTTCAGACAGACTCGTATACATACACGAATCACGCCTCTTTCCCATGGGAGTAGGCAGAGATCACGGATTTATACTTGCTTCGATCCTGACATACCTCTCTCGCTTCATTCACTCTCATCAACATTCTTCATACATGCGCGACGGTTTAGGATACTCTTAACCTGGCCTCTCTCTAAAACGTCAGCTTTCGAGATACGTACGCCGAGGTCTTCCCCTACCAGCAGTTCCATTCGCACTCACCTGATGCACCTGTTTTGTTTATCTCCTTTCACTCTTATTATAGGATTGTAATTTAACGTCCAAAATGGGACAATTTTTTTTTTACCTATTTCGCATCAGGATAATATGCGGACAAACATGCAACACCTATTTGCCAAAGCTGATACATTTTTGAGAAACTGACTACATGGCCAAGTTACTGAACCGATTTTGATGAGATTTGTAACCAATCTGTAAGTATAACCTTCCAGACAAAACAAACATTTAATAAATCGCCTCATAAGTAATGAATTTCTCGATAAAAATCTTAAAAAAATACAACCAAATTGAGAACCTCCTCATTTTTTGTTTGAAAGCGGTTAAAAATGACTGAGGATGATAGGTTGGCATCACAGTTATTAAAATGTTGTACATTATCGCAAAGAGATCTTTGCGATATAATATCTAAATAAACCGACCCCCGACGTGCGTAAGCTAAAATTAACAAAAAATCCCAATTTTTTTAACTGATAACCTAAGAACTGCTATGGGACATGAACGCCGGTCAGACCTGTCACTATGCCCATAGAGGCAGAAACTTTAGGAAACTAAAGTCATCATCCGATTAAATAAACCGGTTTTCCGAAAAAAAAGTGTATATTTAATTTATATTGTTTGGTAAACGTGACAGATACAAAATTGCAAGTATTTTTTTTTCTCTTGTGAGAAATCTTTATACTACAAAAAGGCCCCCAAAAAAGATTTTATGCGGGGCCCGCCACGCTACGCCACTGTACCTATCATGCTAATCATACCAGACCAGACCGACCAGAGGCAAATGACAGAACGCTAGCTATTTGATGGCGTAGCCATTACCGCGTTAATTGGAATTTCTCTGATGGCTCCATGGTATGGAAATTAACAAACATAGATGCCCCGCTCGGCTCTTTTACTTTTGGGACTCTACAAAAATCTTTGTGATTTTCCTTAAGTGTATTAAACACTATAAAATCAATAAAAACACTAATGATTTTTATATCTAATGAATTAAGTCGTAAATATTATCTGATAGAAATATGTTATTTAATTAGGTACTTAATTAGTTATGTAGGCTGATTCTCACGTTGTACAAATTATTTAATAACAAAGTCGAGAATTCGAGCGATTTGTTTTAGCTTGAAATGTTGATTTACGCCAGGCTTAGACATCAATGTTTGCGAGTTGGTAAATTAATTGGGTTATGAACCTATTGTAATTTTAATTTTAATTTTATTCAATTTTGTCGTCAAAGTAAAAGGTATTGTTACTTTAGCTGTATTCTCTTTCTCTTCTTAATTCACTTGTCGAACGAATGTGATGGTGTTAGTACACTGTGTTGGTGATCAAATTAATAAACAATCAATCCATACATCAAATTTGTCGATATCTCTTTAACGACGATAGCAATAGTCTACGTCTGCAGCCTGCGGCGCTGTCTGAAGGTTTTACACACGTCTTTCGGAAATTACATTTTATTTTTTAATGAAAACGCTGTACGCAATATTCTCATAAAATGTCAAACGCCCCACCCCTTGTTGGATTACACGAAAAGGGGCGCGAAGATCGATTAAAATTGATTCAAGTCAAAGATGTGTTTATTCTGTTGTATCACATGGACACGCACTGTGAAACTTATGGGTTTAGTGAAAATTCTACTTAGCTAGCTTGTTAATTATGTATTTCTCTGTTTGTTAGACCATATATAGTTGCCAACCCATGGTGACGGAGATTTAGGGTTAATCCTTGAAAGAAAATATCTAAATTCGACAAGTTTTATATAAATCATGTAGTAAAAAACTTCGCGACGAGATGCAATTTTAACCGATTTCAAATAAAAAAGAAGAATGTTCTCAATTCGGTTGTAACGTTTTTGGTTTCGCATAACTTCGTCAATGTTCATGCCCGCTTTTTAATTTTTATTTATCATCTGTATGTGTACAATAACGAATGTTATGAGCTTTTTTTTCTGAAAGGTACTTTCAAAAAGAAACTTACTGAAAGATACTTCCAGATTGGACCTAGAGAAATTTCACCAAAATCGTTTGGCCATGAAGTCGGTTTCTCAAGTTTAAAAAAATGATTTTTCATTGCTCATACTCTGAAAGTAGGTCTGAAGTTGCCTGAGGGGCCTAATTGAAAGTAAAACTTTCAGCCCTAGGGAGAATCGCTTTCTACTGACAGCTGTCAAATTATAAAAAAAAACAAGTTCTATTTTATTCAACCATGTTCCAACTTTCTAAAGTCTTTCGAACTGCAAGGAGGTTGTTAAACCAAATTCCAACTTTTTATTCAGCAAGTGGGTTGGAAACCCATCAACGGTAAGAAGTTTAAAAAGTCTAATTAGAGCGCAATGTAAAATTTAAACTTAAATAACATAAAGAAAGTATTAAATAAATAATATATATTCTAAATTACTTGAATATTATAAAGCTTCAACTATTTATTTAAAATATCATAAATTTGAGCAAACAATTTACCATTTTTTAAATTATGAAAATGAAAATAATGGCTGAATAATGCTGGCGAGCTGAAGCCGAAGGCCCGCCAAAGAAAAAGAAAAAAAACCGGGATGGCGGCAATTCAATCTTCATTTTCACTAAAAATTTTTTCATGTTTTTATTTTTACTTTCCTTGTATTCGTAATGAAAAGCACAGTGTTCACCTCGGGTGAAAGTCTTTTAAGTCCCTCAAGCTCCATTGGCGCCCTCGCTACGCTCTGGCGCCAAACCCGTCTCGGGACTCAAAAAACGTGACTTTCAACACTCGGGTAACAATGTACTATTATGTATAAATATTCCGAAATATTGCGTTAGAGTGCTTGAAACGCTCTCGCCTTTGAATATATACATGTTTTTGAAATTCACGTTAGCCGGTGCCCAGCTTAATAAAATAGTTCATTTTTCATCATGCTGAAAGCTGTTTCATATAAATCAATCATGCAAATGGATGTGACATGTCCACAATTTATCCTATTTCTGCGAAAGTCCATACCGGTGTGTGTGGATAGTCAAAATGCTACGAATTCGCTAATGCTATTGACAAAACGCTCGTCGCTATTACATACAGCATTCCGAAATCTCGTCAACTGGAACGCACTATGTCGATACTTCATTAGCTACACCTATTTCAAATGTCATCTCGTCCAGGTATTACCTACATGCGTGATTATGTTCCACTCGATGAATGTTTGATGCATTATGTAGACCGGAGCTTGTTTCCGACATCTATCAGCTAACGTGAACATGAAATGTCTGTCACATATTTAGAGCGTATTCGATTAAAGTGTACACGCGAATGTCATAAACCGTAAACCAATATGAAATGTATGGAAGTTGTCATCTTTACGTAAAAATTATCGGTCTTTTTTTGATAATCGTCTCCGTTATGGAACGAAAATGACTCCCTTTAGAACCTTCCATTATTTGTAAAGCGTGACGGGGCCACATTTATCTGACAGTTGTCGAAAGCCACTAGAGACGCTATCTATATTTGTATACGTTATCAGTATCTGTGTTGTTGTCCGCCGTGGGACTTATCTTGTACGAGTATGAGCGAATTCCCCAATCGATGGGTTTGTTCCCCCGTATTGTTTGTGCCGTAGATTTTGCGCTACCGGACTTCACTACAACTTGAATTTCAACTGCAATTTGCATCATAATTTCAGCTGGCTTTTTCACGACGGAGCACTTTTACCTTACGCCGTTCTAGCTCAGGCGTTTGATACCGACGACCTAGTTTCTAATTCGTCTCGACGTTTTATTTTTGCTAGTTGAAGTATGGTTTCTACTCATTATTACTTTCCGATAATTTTATGTTTACTTTGGATTGGTTGCCCTATACCAAGAATATCAAAAACACACGCCAAGTTTACTGCTAACTAATCCCGCATCAATTAATATTTCCGACTATAAGGCCGGTTATTAAACGAGGGCCTCCTTTAATTGTAGTACCTAACTAGGTCGAGTAAGGGTTAAAAAATTTAATTAACTAAAACTAAAGCTCCTATGATTAAATAAATACATTTGTACACAGGCTGGTCCTGAAATGACGTGGGTGGTAGGCGAGCACACAGCGTCTGGAGCCGGCGAGCTGTCGGTGTCGAAAGGGCAGCAAGTAGAGGTTGTGGAGCCATGCCCGGGGAGGAGCGAGTGGTGGGTGGTACGCGTGCCAGGCGAGCCACCTCATGAGGGCGCGGTACCGATTCACATACTGAAGCCGCAGCCGACACACCAAACGAAGACGTCGCCATCACGGAGGCCGCTGAGCCAGCCATGTGATGAGACGATAGGTAAGTCATACTGAAATTTAATCACGGCAGACGTTAATGTTCCATCGTTATGTACTTTATTGTGGCAAAAATTAGGTCGGACAAAGCACAGGGAAAGATTGAAGGCGAAAAATCACGTGACCAATTAGCTTTAACTTTCAGCGCGTTGACAGGCGGAAATACAATGGAGTTACTATTAATATTCATAACTAAACCACCGAACCACTTTATATACAATTTAAATAAGTTGGCCACAACTATCATCCTAACAAATAGGTACGTTTGTAGCGGTTATCACAACCAAAACTCTTGCGGCAAACACTACGCTAACAATTAGTTCCGCTGCTCTCTTTGTACACGAATAGAATATTTGAAGTTACTGTTTTACATCATTATTTTTACTAACAAATGGATGTTTAAACTCACCATTTAACAATGAATATGATGATGTGTGATTTTTATTGTTTCCTTTGTTTGATTTTAATTTTCCCGGCATATCGACACAGGTCTATGCAAAACTCGCAAATCATTATGACTAACCTGTTTTTAGTGAAAATATTAAATAATAATAAATAAATATTTTTGGACAATTCACACAACACTATCTAGCCCCAAATTAAGCAGAGCTTGTGTTATGGGAACCAGATAGCTGATATAATACTTATATACTTTTTTTTTTTGTAAATACATACTTAGAATACAATACAACACCCAGACAGAGAACAAACATTTATGTTTACCACACAAATATTTGTTCTCGGTGGGGATCGAACCCACGACCTACGGCGCAGAAGGCAGAGCTACTACCAACTGAGCTAGAGGCCAGTCAATATTATAGAGTACTAGCGGCCTAGTGGTAACGACCCTGCCTTCTGATCCATTCGTATATCAATCTTAAGTGTAGAGAATCGTAGAATCTAAAAAAATCGGTTGTCTGTAAAGTCGGTTTACTGACGATAGTTGAACGTGATAACGTCATAAGAAAATACTGATGGAATGGTTGCATTTTTCAAAATAATTTTAATTAATATTTGTGACTCGCGGACTCGGACTCGGACTCGGACTCGGACTCGGACTCGGACTCGGACTCGGACTCGGACTCGGACTCGGACTCGGACTCGGACTCGGACTCGGACTCGGACTCGGACTCGGACTCGGACTCGGACTCGGACTTGGACTCGGACTCTCGGACCCGGACCCGGAACCCGACCGAACCCTTACCCTTACCCTCATTTACCCTTACCCATTACCCGACCTGGGCTCGGGCTCAGGTAAATGGAACGACGAAACGACGTAACGACGCATGAGTCATGTTTTTTCGTGTGTGCAGCCGGCTCCATCGATTTATAAGACGTTATCACGTCAAAAAATCGTAAACATAATTATGTGTCGAGTGCACAAAAAGAGGCTTTCTGAGGCGCACTTAAATCCTATCAGCAAACTAGTTTGAATGATCCAAGACGTGAAGATAAGTTGGCAACGAATGTTAATGGGTGGATCTATGAAACAAGGCAACAATGGTAGATTACAATATATTATTATTGTGAGCCATCGATGTCCCACTGCTGGGCAAAGAAGTTTCTTACAAATTTAAAAACAATCAAAGACGATGAGGGTCATCTTTTCGATTTTCATGAGTCCAAAGTTTGCAATGCAACCGATTTCGTAAATTTTACAACATTAAAACTTGCTTGTATACAGGGTAGACGAGGGGGTGAGGCAGTGCTGCATCTGAAAAATACGTTTCATATTTCAAATTTCAAATTTAAATACACGAGTACTTTAATTAACAAGTGTGAGAATGATAGGAAACGTTTTTATTTTTGACGACACACGGTAGAACCATGAACATTTTATATAACGAACAAAAAACAGAGAAGCAGTAAAACGAATGCTGTAAAAAATAAACCTGGGCAAATATTTTTATTCAATTCTATTGAGATCGAGATATCGCGATGTGCCCTCACGTTCGAAATGCATAGACCCCGCGTTCTATGAAGCATTTATTGATTTGCCGCCCGGAACGTACCTGAGCATCTGAGGAATGCCATCAATTATGAATGGTTGAATGAATGAAATACTTTATTGCGCCCATCAAACCAGAGCAACACTTTATATAGAGGGGTCGCTGAAAGCCATAACACAAGAGAGCTGTAATTAGTTCGTCAACATCTTTTATAAAATAAAATAAAACTGTCGTTTCCAGACCACCTTTGGGTGTGGAGGCGATTGACAAATAAAAAGAAGTGAATATATGAAAGAATGTAAAAGCCCTTCCGGCTGTTACGGCAAAGAGTTATCTAAATATGTCAATTTAGGATCCACATTCAAATTATATTAATATATATGCTACGAAAATTAAAAATTATTTATGCCAAACTAAACTGAAGTAAGAATCAATAACGGTAATGATAACAGAAAAACATTATGTATGGAAACGAAAAACCAATTGTTTAAACAGATTTTATCAGACTTGTCGCCAGCTTTGGGGGAATCAGGTGGTATGCGTGTGTGAAAATCGATAAGGTGTGAGGCGGGCCTTAGTTTATCCAATTAGGTAATCATAATTATTTCCAATTCTAATAGTAACTCTAATAGTACACATAACACATTATATTCTTAGGATGGTATAACAGAGCACGATATTAAACCCATTACAAAAATATATTTATTGTTTTGCCACCAGCGCGAACTGCGTCATGTGAGCGATCTTTGTCTTTTTTTACGCAAATAATTGATGGAACAAGCATATGGCCCACCTAATGTTAAGTGGTAACCATCCAGGGTAACCGTCAAGAACGTGCCCTACGATGCCCTGCGTCCATCAACTTGAGGCGTACTGATGTTCAGACGCCCGTGTCAGTAATTTCACCGGCACCCACACCTTTCAAACCGAAACACATTCCTAAATTTTTCTACAACTCTTACGACTACGCAATTAAATGCAGAACTTTTCTGTTCGGTTAGATGTGAAAAGTACCGTATTCAATGTGTTTTCCCTTATTATGCATATAAGTTTAATGGTGGTAGATCTTATGACCAAGTTTTTAGGATCAATACATAATTTACCCTGTAACCCTTACATGGTAAATTACTAGCTAAATGAAGTATTAATTATATACTATGTATTATGCATTCACAATATTCCACAATTACACCGCAATCATCATCATTCATCATTCATCATTCCGTGGACCACTCTGTCCACGGAAAATCTATCCATTCAGTGTTAATACTGATTCAAAATACCAGTTTATGCAGTACTGGTTTTGTGGACCATTTAATATTCCGCAATGATGTAAACCGCATAATATTGACGGATGATGAATTGCTGGGAACCCTTTGAGCACGTTGATATGTAAATTGAATGTTTAGTACGCATACATTTGATTATCATAAAATAACATGATACATTTTATAACTGAACTACAATATTCTGGAATGTTTTTTGTCAATACTTAACTCGCAACTGTAAATGACTCCTTTCATGAAAATAAAATAAAAATATCTTTCGAACCGTTTATAATAGATGTTGTGGTAAGAATATAAGCCAAGGGGTGGAACTCCTTACCGTCGTCAATATTTCTGGAGAATTACAATCTTGGAATTTATAAGTCAAGAGTGAACAAGTGGATTATAGCTAAGCGTGCTCAACCTAAGGCTGCATTTTCACTTTCCATCTGGTTTGATGTCAGTCAAACATTTACCTAACAACAATTAAAAACAAAGGTTTATTATTATAGAATGTGATGTAAGAACGAAGTCGCAGAAATTAGGCTAGTATTATCTAAATGTGATAATAAATTCAGGAAAAATTAGACCTTATTAAGGTGACCCAATAAATGCATTCTTCTTCTTGTCATGCACTAATTATTATAGAATGTGATGTAAGAACGAAGTCGCAGAAATTACGCTAGTATTATCTAAATGTGATAATAAATTCAGGAAAAATTAGACCTTATTAAGGTGACCCAATAAATGCAATCTTCTTCTTGTCATGCACTAGTTCTTGCGAACCAGTGTGACGAAAGGATTTTAAGTGCGCCCCAAGGAGGCTACTATCGTAAATACATTTGTATAGCAATTACAGTATTAATGTGAGTCTAGGTGCCAATCACAATACAGGTATCTATCACCTACACTCATCAACATTGATATTTTGTAGATTTTACAAAAACTGAAACTCATTTATTTAGAAACTGGATACCTATGGCAAGAATCTTTATTTTGTTTTGTTTAATAATAATAATAACATGCAACTGTTTGATTTATTTAATAATAAAAATTTAAGTAGGAACGAAATCTCGAAAAATCCGAAAATTTATTCGAAATAGAAAATCCCTAGAAAATGTTGATGTGTGTACTTTCAACAGTTTGCAATAAAGCCAATTCCACATCAACCACGTAAACGTACAAATGTACGCGCGCCTTCATAAATCAATGAACTTTATGCTAATTAATTAGGCTCATTCAGGCAGATTATCTTCTGCGATTCATCTCGCTTTTCAACTCGCGGCTCTTCATATCGCCAACCATACCTCTAATTAATGAAATATTTAAGACTTTTCCTTATTTCATTCCAGCGCCAAAATAAAATTGTTATTTTTTTTTTTATTTTGTACAACTAGTTTATGTAGAACCACCTGATGCTAAGTGGCAACCATCGCCTATAACAAAGCATTGCTTCGTAGGTCACGCGCGTCAGGAATGTGCCCTACGACGCGCTGCTCCGCGTCCGTCAACTTGATGCTTACAAATGTTCAACCTCATAAGCCAGTAATTTCACCGGCACCCGAAACACAGCGCTGCTGATTCTTTCAAACTTTTTGACTTTTTCAAACCGCCATTAAGCAGTATAAAAAAGATTCTTAAAAAAAAATACGTCTGAACTCATTCTTGTATAAGTAAATAAACTCGGTTGCATTTCTGTAGATCTAACGGCGACTTTTATTTAGATACGAGGATACTTAACGTAGAGGGCATCGTAGGGCACGTATATCACGTGCTTGACCTTCGAGACAATGCTTTGTTATAGACCATGGTTACCTAATAACATCAGGTGGGCTAATACTTGTTCCATCAGCAAGTTGTATAATAAAAGGTCTAAAAAAACATTGTGAACCGGAGCTACATACATTTCAACAATAAATCTTCTAATTAAAAACGAGTTGTTGTAAGTTAGTTCGTACTGCAGTTCGCTTTTCGACGAATAAAATAAAGCATGAAAGCTGAAAGTTGGTTTGTTATATTTTTCTTGATGTTCGTTTATGTCAACGGTAGATAATTGAAATGGAAACGATTCGGCAATAACCTCACCGATTTTTTCAATTTGCATGCAAGCTGAATATCTCTAGATTTTCATAAAATATTCCACGTAAATGAATATCACCGCTGTGCGAGATTGCTCCTGTCGCACACACGGAAACCGTTTTAAGGATTCACAAAGAACTCTTGCGGTCACCGTCTGTCTGTGTCCGTCCATTCGTTTCTATTTAAATCAGTTTTTACTCGCAGACCATTAATACCACTTTTCGAATGCCTAATGGCTTTCAAAATGTCTCAAATACGTTTTCTACCTGTCCACACACGGAGACCGTTTAAGGATTCACAAAGAACTCTTGTCTCTGTCTGACAAGCATGTAGCTAGACATGCTTGGCTTGTCAGTAGTAGGTGAGGGTATATTCGTACTAAGTATAGGTACTACAGGTACTTGACCGCAACAAACACAAAATAATGATGCAAAAATCTCGATAAGTGGAAGTCCGCCATGTCGATATTGCGTAGACTCTTACCGTTTTCTCAAGCGAGACATCTTGCAAAGGTTTAATTTCCAGTTTGCATCAATGGGCACAGGCGTTCGTTCTCTTTGTTGTACAGAAAGAAATATAGTCTTCCAATTGAACGTTATTTACTCTATTTTGAAATCAGTATTGAATAGTGGCTTGCTTCAGCGTAAACCGAGCATTTTCCTATTGTTGGGATTCCTATAAGATAACGTGGTTGAAGATGGTTTGTTGGTCGTCTCTATTGTGAAATAAGATTGAGAATCTTTTCACTTCTGCAAATATATTACGAAATCGCACGTGTTTTCATCGGAATAGTTGAAGTGTATATTGATCCTCTTTCTAATATGTAATACAAATGCGAAAGTAACTCTTTATGTCGGTCTGTCTGTTTGTCTCGCTTTCACGCCAAAACTACTAAACCGATTTAACTGAAATTTGGTACACAGATAGTGTAGAGCCTAATAAAAAACTTTTAATGCGAAAAAATGGAATGAGATGGGGACGGGAAAGAAGGGCGGGGAGATCGGCGCGCCTTGGTACGCTGCGGGAGGGAGGGCAGCGTGGTACGGCGCGATGTAGTTGGGGAAATAAGCCTAAGTGTGCTTACATAAACAGGCAGACACATGAGGGCAGACGACTCTGCCACACGTTTGCGAATACACATTTTTTCCGATGCAAATATAAAAAATATGTATGTCGTTGAATTATCTTTTTTTGTATAAAAATATTCTTGTATATTGTGGCTGTTTGTTTCTCGGTGCCTAATAATTAATCTGAATTAATAAATAATATAATATAAAATAATATCATATAAATAAAGAAACACTGTTTATTTACACAAAGAAATTTACAATTAAACAAATATTTACAAAATGTACAAAATACACAAGAAACAGTTGAGCTATCTGACAGATCGTTACAAACGATCTAGAGATAGCTCAACTGATCCAAATCAGTGCCAGACGGAAGCGTCCCCAAGACGCTGGCGGCATTGAATTGAAAACTGAATTAATAATTCAGTCTAGACTTTAATAAATAATATTTTTAGTAGGTACTTCTTCCGTTCCAAAGTTAATATAACATTATAATATAAATTTTTACTCTGGTTTAATTGTCTGGCTACCGTAATCATCACCCTTTCAGCGTTAATATACGCAGCATCATCGGCATTCGGACGAATAGTGAGTGACAGAATGCCATGTGAATGAGCCGTCAGAACTTATTAATTGGGTGACCCGTTTTCCATAAAAAATGATATTTAACATTCATATATAAATTATTACTTTGGTTGGCATTTATATTGGTCTTTATTTGAGCAAAATTATATTAGGTTGAAGAAAAATTTAGATTAATATTAATAAAAATAATTTTTCGCGAAAATTTTTATTCAACTCCGCCATTTAACTGTGTGTTGAACTTCAGGCAAGCTTTCGCAACACAAAAAAAACATACGTAGGCGCGCAACCTTTCAAGTTTTTTCCTGTCCTTTTTTAGTTGCTTGAACGCGCAAACAGTTTAGGGACGTGAAGTAACCCATTTAAGTTTTATTGATTAGCTACAAGAGTTATTTCCCCAAGGATTGGTGACGACTACTGCTCGCAAAGCTGCCAACAGACCTAGTTAGATTAGTACAGTACAGTCGCAGACAATCGCAGACCTCTTATGCTGTGCTGAATAATGGACTTGAACTATTTCTTACACTAGCACAAAAAAATAATAAAAAACAGCCTTAATTACGAGTGCGACTGGCACATCGACGTCTTTAAAACCTCTAATAGAATAATCCTAAATCCTGTCATAGAAAAACTGCTTAATAAAATGAATCTATAGGATTATACACAACATACTATAAATATAAATCATAATAAAGTGACACTTCTTCTTCTTCTTCTTAATGAATGGCATCTGTCCTTTTCGTATCAATTATGCCAGTGTTTTAAACGGCTCCCTAAAAGTATCATGTCAATGTCACTTTCATGTCAACAAATAGATATGACAACAGATTTATCGATCTGCTGATTATAAGACCATGATCCAAAATGGACAGATGCCATCTAATTAAGAAGAAGAAGAAGACCATTATGAATATAAAAGATCGTTTTTTTCATTGTACCTACAGCTTGGAAGACATTATTTTGACGTTCTACGTATTCTGTGGTTTTAGCTTTAGGAGATGGCAGTGCCATGTAACTTTCAATAACACAGTTCAGTTTGATTTCCATTTTAGATAGAAGGCTGGTTTAGACTGATAGGTAACATGAGAAAACCCTTTAAAATATTATTTCGTCTGTAAAAATCTAATTTCGTATTAGCAGGGTGCCAGCCCGAGCGCAAGAGTTTAAAAGATTAAATGTCCTCCGCCATGTTCCGTAGGGATGGCAGGTAATAGCCTACACTTACATTTAAACATGCTCCCTGTGCGTGGAAGTGCTTGTAACCTTAAGTGAATGCTAGACTAAACACGTCGTAATGCTAACCCTAGTGCACGTGTTGTAACTTCTAGGGAGGGCCATCAACGCTACTATCTACATAATATGCATCCCGTAGACTCAAACGTTTTGCTACCGGGTATAATTAAATGAGACTCTTATCAAACACAAACATCTGAAAATAAAACATCATTGTCTCTCGTGCACTGAGTTTTTTTGTATCCGTATTTGAATCTATAAATAAAGCATACTTTTCAGATTATGATAAATGTTTGGCGAGTTTTTTTGACAAAACCTTTTCCCGTTAGTTTTCCTTGCGGTTCACAAAACTACAAGTAATATTTGTAAGATACTTATCATAGGAATAAGTTACTACTGTCGTAGTCATAGCAAAGGCTTGAAGTTTGTTTTATTACAGACGTGACAGAGGTGAACAAGCAAAATAATTTAGAAAAATGCTAAATAGTACAACATATTTGTTTGGTATTCTATTCAATAAATAATCGTAGAATAACTCAGGCTTAAAACAACAAGAATAACTATTCCGCCATACAAACTCTGTAAAGCACGAACGGTTATATTAATTTATATTAAATTTAACAAGTTTCGAAGCTACGGTAAACTACACTAGTTTAGCAAGCATAAATAACATGCATATTGGCCAATTTATCATAACGTTATGTAAAGCTTTTAAGATGTGCCTAGTAGTAAAGGCCTGCGCACACCTAGGTCGCTGGCGTCGGCGATCAGTGAAACGCTGTCAAAGCGAGAGTTTTATAATGTTTTTTACTTTACTGATAAGTTAATGGTGAAGCTTATAGTGGTCAGAAAAACAAGCCTGATGCAAAGAAATAAGTTCTATCATGATTAGTTAGAAGCCCCGAAAGTACCATCCCTGGCTGTCGTAAAAGTTGACTATAGGAACGCGCTACTTCAGCTTGTCAATCGTGTCGACCAACACACACAAACCTTACCATGTATTAGGGAGGCACAACACGTCCAGCAGTGAATTCATTCAAGCTGATGATGATCATGACACGCTTACACAAATAACAACCGCGAGAGCCTGTGCCCGCAGGTTATTAATAAGGCTCGGTGCCCTGCGGTTATACAATGCTCGACAATCTAACCCGTCGGGCAATTCCGCTGGGCTGGAGTGAGTTTCAGCGTCTATTACCTCACTTAAGAGGGAATCACACAATTGACTCTCCATACAAACGTAGTCTCCTATTTCCTCCCTGGATAATGCCTCTAGATCTATGAGTAACCATTTTGTCTCATAAAATCCAGATCTGCTCTATACGTGTTCGTATGTTTTCCTTTTTTTCAGAAACTTATTGATAAAGAAAATATGACCCTCATATGATTTATATGAAATATGAATTGGAGGTGATATTTTAATGGAAAGGAAAACATACGAGCACGTATATAGCAGATCTCGATTTTATGAGACAAAATGGTTACTCTAGAGGCATTATCCAGGGTGGAAATAAGGGACTACGTTTGTATGGAGAGTCGCCTGTGTGATTCCCTCATAAACACGTTTGTATCCCTCATAATGATTGCCTCTTATTTTATGTTTGAATTCATAAAGCGAAGGTGCACAGCGACAGAATCAAAACACTGAATGCAATAATAGTGCTTTTCATCTGGGTCGTGAACCGCCATAGTGGGTCGCGAGGGTTCACGAAGGCAGTTTTTCGTAAACTAATTTCTCTAGTGGATTTATTTTTGAGCCACACATAATCGCTTTCGGATTAATTGAGATCGGAACAGAGTGTTTAGAGTAGACACTCTAAAATATTTTTGTGCTATTGACAGCTTTAATAGGACGCAGGGCCTATTTTTCCATTGAACATTCTGGGTTACTGCTCTGGGTCCTAAAATCCATGACAAACTAGTTCCTGCCAGATCACTAACAAACGTTACAAAAAACTAAATATTTGCTGTAAAAATGCAAAAACTTAGTGACTCTCTCCGCTTGCCGGTTTTTCCCCTCATTTACGACATGAAGTTTTCGACCTTTTTCAAGTAGGAAACTGAGGTAAGTCTTCAGTTTCCTACCTGAAACATGGCGAAAATTACATCTGTTCTGCTTAGATAGTGTATCGAATATTAAGATTTAGAAAATAATAAAAACAGCTGGCTACGACCTTACGATCTTAGGCCAATAATAATATTAATTCACCAGTGCCACACAAGGGGTAAATTAGTGGGTTTGGTCGGACTTCAGTTTAATTATGAAGCAAAACATTTTGCACCCTGATTTTCCCGGAAGGCTACAAAAGAGGCGAACAATTTTCAATCCAGCGTGGCTAAGACACTAGGCGAAGAATATCGACATTTGCAGAATTTTCCGGTATTCAATTTTATTATTTCATAAAATCACAAATCATTGTGATTTTTTCGTCGAAATATGAAATGGAATACTGTAGCCAGTTCTGCGAGATATAGCCTAGACGTATTTGCAGGAAGTTTGTAGCTCTGTCCGAGCGTTATTTTGTATGATAATTCATACAAAATAATTATAATAGAGTGTGCTGCAGCATACGGCTGCATTCAAATAAAGTGGGACATTCAGACGGGGATTTTTTTAAATGAAAAGCATAGGCACGTATGTTCAAAGGCTGCGCTACTGGTGAATGAAAGAGACATTTTCTATTTATCCAAAAATCTACCTTTGAAGTAAACTACGAGTTATGTTTAGCGTAGCGTCCCCTCGCTACGACTATTATGCTAATGAAAGTTTCATTTCACAAAGATAGCACATCTTTAATTTATAAACCTATACAAATGCTTTAGGAATTCGCGTGTACGTTTTTATCAGATTGAATCGAACTACCGAAAAGCTGGACATGCAAATACTTGTTACAAAAGTGTATGTACATGTCCAGCTTTTCGGTGGAAATAAACGTGTAACAGTATAGGGACATCAAACCTACACGTTGCACGTTATTTCAACTAAAATGTAAAAATCTGTAATTAAAATTAATAAGTTTTTCACGGAAGACCAGCACTAGTTGTGTTATTGTTCCTTTTTTATGATTAACACTTTTTTCATACTATTCTTGTGTGACGTAATTTAAAAAAACATTTGATTTGTTAAAATGTACGTAAATTCTCGAATATTGTATAATTTCCCAAAAGTTAAGAGCCAACAAGGTAGTTGAATAATCTATGTAATTTGATGCATATTGGGTTGTGTATACATATATCTGGAATACATCACGTTCATCAAACCAGATTTGAGCGACATTGCATTACGCATGGAAATTGCTTAGTTACGTCCCAGATCCAGACACAGAGCACACTATGGTCCGAAACACGGCAATTCCCCTGCGGTTTCTAAATTCATTACGGCACGCATTGCCTGACCGTACCTACCATTTTACAAACGATGAAATACGAAACGTAGGACGTATGGATAGTATACTTTATTTTCTAAATCTTGGAAAACTAAGACCTGGTTTTGAGTAAATTATCCGCATTACATGCGAAGAACTGTTTACTCACATTATTAAGTTAATAATAAATGATCATCATCATCATCCCCAGCCCGTCTTGACCCACTGCTGGGCATAGGTCTCTCTTTGCTCTTGCCATTCACCACGATCTTGAGCTACCCTCATCCATCAGCGGTCCACGACGCTGACAATGTCGTCAACCTTTTGTTAACTTATCATAATTAACGTTTATCATAAACTAGCGACTACCCGCGGCTTCGCCCTGTTCCCGTTACTTTTAAGGGATAAAAAATAGTCTATGTCTAGTCTAGTTCTAAGCTACCTCCCCATCAATTTTCAGCCTTATCAGTTCAGCCGTTCCTGAGTTATAAATAATGTTACTAACACGACTTTCTTTTATAAATATAGAGATAATGAATACCACGTTCGGATCTATGACATTTTATTTTGATAACAAATGTTTATTTGCAACCCACGGACCAAAGTATTTAAGACTCTCTTCGATCGCTGTTACTGTTGGTTATTTTTAGTGTTCCCACTTCGCCAAGTTGCAAGTAAGCGCCGTTCCGCTACGAGATGCAGCCTGGAAACTTGACCATTATTTTATTTTTACACTCATCGTTGCCGCCGAGCTTAGCTCCTTCTTAGTACAAGACAATTTATTAACTTTGAAACTCAGATTTACTCGTCGAACAGACTTTACATAAAACACACTTGAAGTGTGTCGATCAATACCCATTATCGTTAAAATTGTTTTAGATTTAATGGACTTCAATTTTTTTACGTTTCGATTTATTTAAATACACCTTAAATCTAAAACAAATAATGAGAAAAAACAACTGGATGGATGGATTGTGTGAAAGACGATATGTCCAAGAAAGGAGTGTGTACTAAGATGACGATAATAGGGGAGAATGGAAAAAAGACACGTGGACCCCACCTAGTCCCCGAAATTTAACATAGAACTGGACCAAAGAACTGGATGGTTTGATCTACTCCTTATTTTTGCACGTGGATTGGTAAACCTCCCTCGGGTGGATTAGATGCACCGGACCGGCGAAATCTGGATGAGGTTAAGGCGAATACAACCGTCGTCGATGTATTTCTCGCTCGCACATTTTGACCCTTTGAAATATATAAAGTCACCGAACTTATTTATCGAAAATTGCGAGTAACGGTTTTCGTACTGGGGTAAAGTTTGAAGCGTGAAAACGTTTTAGGATCAAAAATATATTTATGCTTAACTCCCTAACGAAAATCGCCGACTGTGTGCAATTGGATTGCACGCAGTAAGCGGTCAAAATATGCGAGCGGAATGTTGTTTCACGGTTTTCAGCGTCTTTATTTTGTCAAAGCAACGGCGGTAATATAGGTTTGGTTATCCAATATTGACATACCAAGGGACTGCTCTATGCTTTACGCATTCCCCAAAACAATCCAAGAGGGATTTGTACTCGCTCACCAAAGGTTTCGGAGCTAACTAACGGAAAACCCACGATTTAATCCTACGAGTACAGGATAGATTTTTCATTATTCGTCCTGCCGTCGAGTCCAGGGCAGGACTTCAGAACCCTTACAGTTTAGTCCTAATAAAGTGACTTTAAGTTTGTCGTCGGTCTGTACGTCTTTAATTAGGCTTTGCTCAGAGTCTAATTAGGCCAGAAGTGTAGGTACGAACGAATCGAGTTGGTTTCTACACGTATTCTGCCTCTTTACAAAGCTCTAAGTGCAATTGGGTACACGTTTATACTCTTGATATCCGCAATGTTTATTTATTTATTTGACTTGCAAGAATTCGGACCGAAATAGTTTGTTATGACTATTTTTTTTTACTATTTTACGAAGAACATATAAGTATAGATGGATTGTTAACCACTTTGTGGGAATTTGGATTTCAAAGAAGTGACAAATTTCAAATATTTGAATTTTTCAAATATATGAAGAAACTGAAAAGAATTCAAAATAGTAACGTATTTGGAGAAAACGGATTGTTTGACCGTCTATTTTTTACTTAGATAAACTAAGCCGTGGTGGATCCGTCCGTCCGTCTGCCAGCACGGCTGATTATTTCAGGATCAACTGAAGGTTTAACAAAAAGTTTGGGCAGCCATGTGGGGCGCGCGGCGGCTGGCATGAGTATTGTACCCTTGGGCTGCGGAACCTTATAAAAATGCGACATGATTTTTAATTAGATATTGTAAACGTGGCACCGGTCTATAACACAAGTATCGATTATTGGTTTTTGGTGTGCTAATAAATGATGTTGCTAATAACACGGTCACGATCTGTTCAGCAGCGAACATAATTATAACATTAGTATGTTAATATAGGAATGTTAGAACGAAGAAATAGGCCTATCTTATGACACCTTATTTCAATATAATCTTGACCAGACCGATTCATATCAAACGTTCCAGCTATTTATAAAGGCAGTGTTGCCAAGGCTTATTAGAACTAGTATATGCACTTTTGACCCGCCCAATTCAAACTGATCCAGTTCGAAAGTGATGCTATAACAAACATACAAAAACTACGTTGATTTGTTTCAGAAGTTTTAGCGCTCGATCAATACAAATAATCTAAGCTAACTCACTTTCATAATAAACATGACTTATTTTTTACCCACGTAACCGGAGAGAAGGATGTAATTTAATTACCGCTTCACGGAGCAGACACGAGAATTCATAAAATTCTAATGCATTAAAAAAATATTCTCCATTTAAAGTTGCCGTCGGTCACGTACGTACGTGTAGTATTTCACTGTCTTGCACAGATTTGCATACCTCTCACATGTAGGGATTATCGTCGCTGGGGTCTTAAAGGATTTGATATTGTAAAGCTAGCTCGGTGTGTGGTATTTAGATCTTTGACAACCTAGTCAACCTACATAAAAGCAGGAGTTGTTTTTGGTTTTTATTTTAATATCAGTTTTATGATGAATATATATTGATTATGATTGATGCTTTGTATCATTTTATTAATTAAGCATTTTTAGGGTTCCGTAGCCAAATGGCAAAAACGGAATCTATCTTATAGATTCGTCATGTCTGTCTGTCTGTCTGTCTGTCTGTCTGTCCGGCCGTGTCACAGCCATTTTTCTCCGAAACCATAAAAGCTGGACTGATGAAACTTGGTGAGTAGATGTATTCTGTAAACCGCATTAAGGTTTTTACACAAAAATAGAAAAAAATCTATAAATTTTGGGGGTCCCCATACTTGAAACTGAAACTCAAAAAATTTTTTTTCATCGAACCCATATGTGTGGGGTATCTATGGATAGGTCTTCAAAAATGATGTTGAGGTTTCTAATATCGTTTTTTTCTAAACTGAATAGTTTGCGCGAGAGACACTTCCAAAGTAGAAAAAAGATGGTCCCCCCCCCTCTAACTTCTAAAATAAGAGAATAATAAATCCAAAAAAAATATATGTTGTACATTACTATGTAAACTTCCAACGATATTTGGTTTGAACGAGATCTAGTCAGTAGTTTTTTTTTTATACGTCATAAATCGTAAACCGCAATTTACCTTTCGACGAACTACAAAAACCTTTATATTATGTTAATTGATGCTACGGAACCCTTCATGGGCGAGTCCGACTCGCACTTGGTTGCTTTTTTGTTAATAGATAGCTTTGCATTTGTCTGCCATCACAGCTGATGGAAAGTTAGGAAAACAGCTTAAGATGGAGCATGCTAAGCCACACTCTAACTGTTCACTCTTGTTATTAAAATTTCCTTAGAATGAGAGTTGCCATTTGTTGCCGAGTTTGAGTCGAGTTGAAGTTTATTGTTTAAGTTGAGTTTGTGGGCGAGTGATGCCTCTGGTGTTGCAAGCGTCCATAGGCTACGGTAACCGCTTTCCATCAGGTGGGCCGTATGCTTGTTTGCTAACTTAGTTGTATAAAAAAAGTTGTTGGTTTTAGTTTTTGTTGATAAAGAAAATTTTGGAATACATGTTTTGAGCCGCACGCTGCCTGGTTATTTTTGTAACATTTATTTCGCAAGTTTACTTGCACTTTGACCAATTTTTCTGGTCCCGTAAGAGCTTGACCTAAAACGTCGGGAGACTTCTAAAAGTATGAACGCATGTATGTACATACCAATGAAAATCAATGCCCTTTCGCAATTCCACAAAAATATTTCAATCCAATTTACCCCTTACGTCAAACGTGAATAGAGAACTGCCATAGGTGGTACACAAACGTATACACAGAGCGAATATTTATTTTAAAATTTTTAAAAGATTGCTATTTTTAGCCGACTTCAAATAAAAAAGGAGAAGGTTCTCAATTCGCCTGTATTTTTAGAGTTCCGTAGCCAAATAGCAAAAACGGAACCCTTATAGATTCGTCATGTCTGTCTGTCTGCCCGTCCGTATGTCACAGCCATTTTTCTCCGAAACCATAGGAGCTAGACTGATGAGACTTGGTGAGTAAATGTAAAAATGATGTTGAGGTTTCTAATATCGTTTTTTTCTAAACTGAATAGTTTGCGCGAGAGACACTTCCAAAGTGGAAAAAAGTTGGTCCCCCCCCCTCTAACTTCTAAAATAAGAGCATGATAAATCCAAAAAAAATATATGTTGTACATTACTATGCAAGCTTTCAACGATATTTGGTTTGAACGAGATCTAGTCAGTAGTTTTTTTTTTATACGTCATATATCGTAAACCGCAATTTACCTTTCGACGAACTACAAAAACCTTTATATTATGTTAATTGTTGCTACGGAACCCTTCATGGGCGAGTCCGACTCGCACTTGGCTGCTTTTTTCTAAAACGAATAGTTTGCGCGAGAGACACTTCCAAAGTGGAAAAAAGTTGGTCCCCCCCTCTAACTTCTAAAATGAGAGAATGATAAAACTAAAAAAAATATATGTTGTACATTACTATGCAAACTTCCAACGATATTTGGTTTGAACGAGATCTAGTTAGTAGTTTTTTTTTTATACGTCATAAACCGTAAACCGCAATATACCTTTCGACAAACAACAAGAACTTTTATATTATGTTACTTGTTGCTACGGAACCCTTCATGAGCGAGTCCGACTCGCACTTGGCCGCTTTTATTTAATGTTTGTTAAAGAATAACTAACATAACGCTCACGCAGGAGGCTGTGTATAAAATGAGAGTTGCGCAGAGAGCCATGGAGCGTGCCATGCTCGGCATCAGACTTATAGATCGAGTTCCGAACTCCGAAATCCGAAGACGAACAAAGGTCCAAGACGTCGGAGATCGGATTACGGAGCTCAAATGGAGTTGGGCAGGACACATTGCTAGGCGTGGTGATGACAGGTGGAGTAGAACAACAACCGAATGGTGGCCAAGAACCGGCTACAGAAGCGTAGGGCGCCCTGCAGCAAGATGGATAGATGACATAGACAGGGTCGCAGGGCGGCAATGGTTTAGACTGGCACAGGATCGAGGTAGATGGCACAAACTAAGGGAGGCCTATACCCAGCAGTGGGTGTAGTCGGGCTGTGGATGATGATGATGATGATAGAATAACTTCGGCATTTATGAGCCGATTTGAAAAAAACTTTTTTTGTCTCTAAGGTGAATACTTCCTGATTAGCCATGAAGTTGATTTGTCGAGTTTTTTAAATGTATATTATTCTAAATGACTTCGTTATTATCTTTGAACGAAAACTGATTCATAAATTACAAAATAATATTTAGTTAATCTTATTCTTCCGTTCTTATTCTTCTTGTTAAGACTTTCACAAAATATATTTTTTCCTGTTCGTCTGTTTAACATTACCGTTTGCTGATTACCATTTTATTTAAGGTTCAAATGTTCAAATATTTACCTATTCTACTCTGATATCTTCCATATTAATGGAAAATGGCGCGAACAAAGAGTTTTTAGGTTGTGTTTTGTGAACGAAGCCTTAGGTACTAACACTATTGGACTAAGTTGTCTTAAATAAAAAACTTTATTATTATTATTATTAGGTAGTGCATCTCGGTGACGTACTCACCTACATCTATATTTATAAAAGAAAGTCGTGTTAGTTACCTACACTATTTATAACTCAAAAACGGCGGAACCGATTTGGCAGAAAATTAGTGGGGACGTAGCTTACAACCAGGAGAAGGACATAGGATACTTTTTATCCCGAAAAAGCAACGGGAACGGGTTATTAAGGGAACGGGCGAGCGAAGCCGCGGGCGGCCACTAGTTTTAAATAAATGTGTTAAAATTACTCCTATTTTAGTAACTATGGATGCAGTATGTCTCTTTCAATAAAGCGCATTCGAAGGTAACAGACAGCATCTCATGATAAACTGTGCCAGGCCAGGATGTTTGGCGTCGTCTCTTTCTGTCTTGCGTGCGAATATGGAGGAAGCCACCTGAGAGCAACAATCGGCGACAACAGCACCGGCATCATCAAAGCAGGCGGCTTGTTGTCGTTCTGTTCGCACTCGCGCGGGGCACGCTGCGTGCCATTGCCCCATGCTCGTTACGCGGAAAGGTCGCTAAACGGTTACAATGGATATGGGCGTGCTTGCTACTCGTAGAGCGGCGCGGTGCGCGACGGTCAGTCGGGCGGGCGGTGATAGAGGACGCGCGCGCCCGCCCGTTTCCCTCCCGGCGCTCAGGCCCCGCGGCCGGTGCACGCGCGCTGCATACCTGCCTACCCTGCAAGCGGCACGCCTCCCGCCCGCTCGGGACCGGGACTCGCGACTCGCGACTCGCGACCGGACCTCGGATGCGCTCACAGCATCCTCCACATCCGGCTTGATAACACGTCGCAGTCGAGAGCGTTGCACTTACTTGTGAACGGCTTATGTCAGCGGACCGTATGTTCCGCGTGGCACGCGGCATGGCGTCCGACTCGGGCCATGCGAGCGACTCGGAGGCCATCACCAGTGTCTCGACCAGCACCAGCTCGCGCTCGCGATCCTCGCGCGCTCTATCCTTCAGGCGGGCCTGCAGTGCCATGTCCAGAATTTTAACGTCATCCAACGGCGAAGATACCGGTACGTACCAGAAAACAAAAAATAGTACAGAAAAAACTATTTCATTTTAAATTCACCAGAAATTTATAAAAAAAAAAAAAATATTGATATTAAAATTATTTTTTATTATATTTTATCGTATAACATCGCATCATATTCTTTGTCTAAGTCCTGCTTTATTTTTCGTTTTATTAATTCACTGAATGGCTTATAAAACAAATACAATTTTATTAATTTCATAAATTAGAAATAAAATGCAAAATTACTTACTTTTCCCGTGTTCACTTTGAAACCTGTTGCTAATAGTTGTAAAACTTTGCTACGGTGGTTATCAAGATTTAACCACTTAGTAAGAGATTCCCATTCGTGTATTCTATTTCCGACCTCATGGTTTTATTCATAAGAGTGAATGTGCCTTGTGCACGTAGAAAATAAATCACCAGTCTGCTAAACCATTCGAGCATGCACACGATTCACGGAGCTAGTTTGGAGTTCAAACTGTGTCAATCCATGGTTACACGGCTTTATAGTCAACACGAGTAAATACTTGCACCTTCAACAAATAAATGATGAGAAGTCTGTAACGTGAATAAAGTGATGGGAAGTCTGAAACGTCCCACACTTTATTGAATCATTTACTAATTACACAAAAAAATCGTACAAATCATTCAATTATTCATTATTCAAGCTTGGAATAGTACATTGTTACCTGAGTGTTGAAAGTCACGTTTTTTGAGTCCCGAGACGGGTTTGGCGCCAGAGCGTAGCGAGGGCGCCAATGGAGCTTGAGGGACTTAAAAGACTTTCATCCGAGGTAAACACTGTGCTTTTCATTACGAATACAAGGAAAGTAAAAATAAAAACATGAAAGAAAAATTTGTGAAAATGATGATTGAATTGCCGCCTTCCCGGTTTTTTTTTTATTTTTCTCTGGCGGGCCTTCGGCTTCGGTTCGCCAGCATTATTCAGCCAAAATTTTCATTTTCATAATTTAAAAAATGGTAAATTGTTTGCTCAAATCTATGTTATTTTAAAGAAATAGTTGAACGTACGAGTACGAATATAATAATTAAGCCGTATAAGGGATCAACACACGAGGATAGTAGGCAGTGCTAATTTTTATCATATTTTTTATAAATATTGTTGACATGGATGATAATATATTAATAAAGTAATTTAGAAGATATATTATTTATTTAATACTATCTTTATGTTATTTAAATTTTACATTGCGCTCTAATTAGACTTTTTAAACTTCATACCGTTGTAATGGGTTTCCAACCTACTTGCTGAATAAAAAGTTGGAATTTGGTTGAACAACCTCCTTGCAGTTAGAAAGACTTTAGAAAGTTGGAACATGGTTGAATAAAACAGAACTTGTTTTTTTTTATAATTTGACAGCTGTCAGTAGAAAGCGATTCTCCCTAGGGCTGAAAGTTTTACTTTCAATTAGGCCCCTCAGGAAACTTCAGACCTACTTTCAGAGTATGAGCAATGAAAAATATTTTATATTTCCCAAGCTTTGCATCGTGTCCCGCAGTAAGGGCTAGGGGTGAATGTTCCCCTGAAGCTGTATCATCTGTTCGCCTTCAATAACAGTTGTAAAGTTATGTTTGATGTGGTTCTTTCTCAATTCAGCGTGCTTAAATTATTTATCTATTTAATTAAAATTCGCACATTATTTTGGAGCCGCTTTTATATCCCATTACGCTGACATTTTCCTTCCTTATTACCATTGGTATCATTTACAGGCAATACCTAAATGTGATTTGATTGGTATTTTGTCAGAAATTTTAAACATGATCGCCGTGGTTGAAAAACTCCTTTGTTATATGTACCACCCGCATTTTGGTGGCCTTTCAGCATGTTTAATCATCCTCGGCCTTTGCTATCGCCATCAGACATGTAAGGATCATGTCAGAAAATGCACATAAACCATATCTAACTAGCAGTTGGTAACCGAGCTTCCTCGGAATTTTTTTCGTTAATTTGCATTTTTAAGAAATCATAAGAGTCATATTATAACTTTACTGGTTTATTCTTACTGAATAACGCCATCTGCTGGATATGCTTGCAGTTAGTTGCTCACAATCGTCAATAGATGGCAGGAGCAGTCACATATTCAGTTTATGTTTTAGTTTTTTTTTAACGAACAGAATCATTTTCTGAAAATGAATCCTAGCTAGATCGATTTATCGCCCCCGAAACACTCTGTATACATAATTTCATGAAAATCGTTGGCGCAGTTTCCAAGATCCTAAATATCTTATCTTATACCTTTAAACGAGAAAATCTTGTATATATATATATATATATATATATATATATTTAGGATCTCGGAAACTGAGCCAACGATTTTCACGAAATTTACATTACGGGGGTTTTCGGGGGCGATAAATCGATCTAGCTAGGATTCATTTTTAGGAAATGACGCGAAGTTGGTGTTTTGCAATAATCAAACATAAACTCAATATACGACTGTTCCTGCCATCTATTGGCGATTGTGAGCAACTAACTGCAAGCTAGAAGGCGTTGTTAATTAAAAATAAGCCAATAAAGATACGACTCTTCCTGACATCTATTGGCAAATAATAATACTATTTTTTTTTTAAACCCGAGCGAAGCTCGGTCATACCGGCTCGTATATATATATACAAGATTTTCTCGTTTAAAGGTATATCTAATTTATGCAAAAAAAGATGGGTCTCTGTGTAAACGATACTTTACTCGTAAAATATACTGACTACTCTAAAAATAGATTAGTCGCGTTATAGCACGTGGGTGATTAGCAAAGTAGCTTTAAAAACAAAAGCTATCCACTTACCAAACTACTCGCTACTCGAGAACAAATTACTAATTTAGGAGCCCTATTTACTACATTGTTAGATCATCGTTCTTCAAGCTCAAATAAAATATGTTCGTAGTGGTGAAGTTAGAGCATTGCTCACTTATTATTTTAAATAAATTAAAAGTATTCCACATTTACCTACTTGATTAGGTGCTTATTTCAAGTGAATCATTAAGTATTTTCAATTTCCAAACGTAGCTGAGTAGAGCTGAGGATGATTCGGGAACTATGTAAAAACGAATCTAAATCTATATTAAGCTTCATTTCAAATTACGCAAAATAAACCTTTAGGATTGAAATCTTCTGTCATGTGTTCGGAAATTCAAATTGATTATGGGTTTCGCGTTCCTAGCACCCCTCCAGTCTACGATGTACGTACTCTTAGAGGGGTTTGCTCATGCTCGCTTCACCGGCGCTATACCTGATCTGATTTCCCTGCTAGAGGAAATCCGCTGGCTTGAGGTACAGACGCGCGGAAATGGATTGCGAATGCATCTTCTTCCGCAGCAACATTTAGTGAAAACGTATTGTTTTATTGGGCGTGAAACAACAAGACAACACAAATACACATTGCTGTCGATTCTAATTTTACAAACCTACTTATTTTGACAGCGCTAAAGTTATAGCCCTCCCTTGTTATTTCAGTTTACAAAGTAAGGGCGCTTGTACACGCTAAGAAAAAACGCCGGGCCTACCCAAGAATTCGTGTCGTAACAAGAAAATTACTGTGTACACGGCTCGCAGCGGTGCACGAAAAAAATCTTATCTGCGCAAGACAAGAATTTTGTCTTTTCCACACACGAAAACGCAACAACGTTCGCCGCGTCGTGTCTTGCGCAGATAAGATTTTTTTCGTGCACCGCTGCGAGCAGTGTACACAGTTATTTTCTAGTTACGACAAGAATTCTTGGGTAGACCCGGCATTTTTTCTTAGCGTGTACAAGCGCCCTAACAACGGCAACAGTTTTAGTTATGAAATATTATTGTAGTTAAGGAAAATTAAACTACGGAATTCAAACTTATAATTAAAAGTAAATAAATCAATATTTTTGGACAATCTACGCGACACTATCTAGCCCCAAACTAAGCAGAGCTTGTACTATGGGAATCAGATATCTGATATAATACTCATACACATATTTTTTTGTAAATACATACCTACTTAGAATACAATATAACACCCAGACAACAATAATAAATTAAGAATAAAATAAATCAGGTTTAAAATTAGTTTCAATTGAAGAATTAGTATTTCAATAATAATAAGCTTGTACAAAAGGGGAAAGTTACGCGGATGCTACTGGAACAAAGTAGCGTAGCGTTCTCCTAACATTGAACAACGGGCGGCTTTATTAATGACAGATATTACTTCCAGGCAACCTGGAAGATATCGCTTAATCAATATTAGTTAGCACGGTCTAACTAAAGCTTGCGTCCTATAACGCAAAAGCTCCTAAACCAATAAAGCTTGGTTGCGTTTGTTTGCGATAAAGCATAGGATCTCTATATTGGCTATTGACACATCCCGGAGTTTAACGAACTTAAGGCGAAGACTACCGTCGTTGTACTTCTTGCTCACACATTTTGGCCATCTGAAAAGATGAAAAAACACTTATCTTATCTCGTGTCACTGATTCTTTCGAACCAAGTGTGGTGAAAAGATTTTAAGTGTGCCTCAAAGAGGCTCTTTTCGTACACTTGACATATATTTTCGACAAAAAAACACTTAACTTATTTATCGAAAATTGCGAGAAGCTATCTTGTGTGAAAATCAAAGCAAATAAATAAGAAAAAAAAAATTGAACCTATGACGTTGTTCTACTACTTAAAAGTTTACCCAACTACGAAAACCAACTTAATGCCAACTTTATGCTTGTAAAAGTTAAAATATGCGAGCGAGAAGTACATCGACGGTTGTCTTCAGCTTTACTGCAAATTCATAACAATGCACCTTTAAATCAATATTCGTATTGATTGATGTTTCGAGGCAGACTGTTGATAACAGGTAATTACGAAGTAACATGAGCAAAGCTGCCTCATTTCCGATTTCCGACCGTCGGATTTAATTAAACATTAATTTTGTCTAGGCGACTGATCGAAGCGACGCGTGACCCAAGGGCTGGTGAGTATCTGGCGCAGCGCATTAGCATTGCTATTCATCGTGGCAATGCCGCCAGCGTCTTGGGGGCGCTTCCGTTTGACACTGATTTAGATCAGTTGAGCTATCTTTAAATCGTTTGTCTGCAGATAGATCAACTGTGTCTAGTGTATTTTGTCAATACTTGTATCAACTGTGGGTTTATATGCGTAAATAAAGAATAATTAAATATTCGACTTTACGGTCATCGATCGGTTGATTTATTTTCAATTCGATTTGTGACCGTTTCGTTGGCACGCGCCGGCCGTGGCTGTAGACCGGGACGTGCGCGCGCGCGCTTCTTCCATATTTGAAATTGAATGGATTCCATCATGGATGGGTCCTGCTCCATAACGCGAGCTAGTGAAGCACTAACCGGCGTGCGAATCGCCGTTCATGCGGTAATCGGTACGCGACTGAACATTCTTCTGTTTACTACAAATGAACATAAGACACGGTAAGAGTTCTATTTCATACATTTTGGAACTAGCCTCTTTTAAATAATCTACTACTTCATTGAATCAAATTTTAAGATTTTCTGATAAAACTTATTTCACGTCGTTATCAGAACATTATCAGGCATCAAACCAAAGCATCGTAGCGACTGACCGCTAGCAAATACTCAGCCAATAAAACAACCATTGAGCCATAAAATGTTAAACGCTATTGAAGCTCTCCGCCCGTCCGTAAACATTAGTCTAGTTAAATTATACCCTAGAAAAAGCCTTCCGAAGGGAAATATCTTGGGAAGTATTGTCACTAGCTTCTTTGAATTTTTTCGTTCGAGACATTAGTCGAGCTAATCAGCAGCTGGTTTTGAATAATTCATTACAGAGCATAGTATTTAGTATAATGACCTTCGTTTGTGTGTGTGTAGTTGACGTCATTATTTCTTATCAACGCCAAACTTCGTATGTGAATGTGAAAAGTGTCAAGACATCCTACAGAGGCTATTTGAAAACATATTCTAGCTGAAAAACATCTCGCAACTAAATATTCTGTCCGGAGTTTTATTAAAATAACCTATTCAGAAGGCGACGCTGACGACGTCGAAGCTCGAAATCTGTTTCCTCCTGTGTTGTCGAGATGACATGAAAATTTCAGGTGTATTTTACCCGGAATGGAATTTAAGCATGTTTGATAATTAATTTCGTTTAAACGAAACGGTATCGTAAAATAGTTAATAATGTATATGGCGAATCGCTCCGGTCGGGAACTGATTAAATGAATGAGTACAGTTACTGTTTCCCGGCGCTCTGTGCACGGAACCGAACACCGCTCTCACGGTACACTATCCATACACAAAGTCGTCTGTTTTAGAAATTAAGTTTCCAGCTACGAATGATATAACGTGCCTGGTGAAACGCGATGAATTTGAATGCATTCTTTATTTCAAATTAAGAAATATAAATAAAAGGAATAAGGAATAAGTATAGGTTGATAAAATAATATATGTTTTGATAACATTCAGTCCGATACTTTATCTGGCTGCTTATTGGTAAGATTTGGCAGAAATATCGTGATTTAAAAAGCCACACGTGGTCATTCATAGTCACGTAACTATGTTTCATGTTCTAATTGGCAGGCAAGGCATATAGTGCGCTCGTCGACGAGTTGTATTGCCGCCGCGTCGTCGCGTCGCGCCATCAACACAATCAGTAAAATAAAAGTATTCGCATCCAATGTCAGCCTACTTTAAAGTCGTGAATTATAGTGAATACAAGGTTAGATCTTGTATATATTTTCCGACGTTGTGAGTGTGGTTCCGGCGCACGTGCTTTCTGCGTCGAGCCATCGTATCGTTCGCTTTTTTTAGCTTTTATATTATTTTAATCCACACCGAAGTGTGTCATTTTGTATAACACAAGTTAAGACTACTTTTGTGTCGCATTGCCGGCTTTTATTGTGAAACAACCTCGATAATAAAGAGTTACTATGTATTGTCAAGCCTTTAGGGTCACTTAATTACTTACACACTTGCTTCACCAAATCCAGTTTGGCATAGGTCGTTGAATAAATAACCTTAAATCAGAAACAATACTTGAGAAGGGGTTCTCGTAATTTGCGTAACCTAATTTATGGATAGGAGTCCCTTAAGAGCGGCCTTTGATCTCGACTATTTCAAGCATCGGTACCCATCCATCAGTTGTAACAAACGTAAGACGATACGCATATAACTCAAATATACCTATTATGTGCTTTAATATAATATTGGAAGTTTTGGCTAGCAGTGGACTTCATAAAGATGAATATAATTATTTAATAAGCAATATTCAGATTCCTATGAGTGGCGCCGATGTCGGTGTGTCTAGCCCGAGCAGAGGGATGCACGCACACCCTGAAAATAAATTGAATTATCGCTGACATTCCATATTCCCACTATTTTCTATTTTCGATCCATATTTTTCCACTATAATATTCTAGCTGCTCTATACCGAGTAGAAAATATGAATATCGAAGTGACTTAGCATTTAGTTCGGTTTCAAACCTTGAGTCACAAATTTAAGTGGATTATTTTAAGTTAGTAGTAGTTTACGAATTATGAGCATGGGTTGTTGATATGTTTTTGCTGTAAGTACTAATTATTAAAATAAATCATCAATCATCAATTTAAAGAAGATTTTTATATTTTTATCTATTTAGAGAGATTTTAGAAAATTTAGGAACAAATACACCTATAGTGTGGGTTCACGTTTGCCAGAGATTTATTAAACAGATCGCGGGCATCTCGAAGTCTCCGTTTTAGAGCGATCTAGTTCAATGACCCTAACTGCTAGGGTAAAGCCTCTATATTTTCTCTCTGGATCTCTAAAAAGTACATGCAAATATTGTCTCTATTTTTATGTAAATAAAATACTTCAAGAGATAGTTAAAGACTACAGTAACTGGTGGACTTCTTCAACTAATTAAAACCCAAAACTATTAGTTTTAGGTTTCTATAATACATTGGCCGAGGTCAGGCGTAACTTTACTATAAGGGTTCCTTGCAAAACTAGTTAACTCGTTTGTTAATCTCGATAAAAAGGTCAATGAATGGAACCGTATACAACGGTTTATTTTGATTAGACGTAGAAAAAAAATCGAAAATGTAAACGAAGCCTGAATAATGTCTATAGATTATCTGGAAAATTTATGACTGTTAGCCAATTTTATAGATGTATTTGACTGGCCTCATGCTCAGTTGGTAGTAGCTCTGCCTTCTGCGCCGTAGGTCGTGGGTTCGATCCCCACCGAGAACAAATATTTGTGTGGTTAACATAAATGTTTGTTCTCTGTCTGGGTGTTATATTGTATTCTAAGTATGTATTTACAAAAAAAAAATGTATTCAAGTATTATATCAGCTATCCGGTTCCCATATTACAAGCTCTGCTTAGTTTGGGGCTGGGTAGTGTTGTGTGAATTGTCCACAATATTTATTTATATTTATTTATTTATTATTTATTTATTTAGTTCATTAATAAACTTATTAGGTATGGTATATGTACAAAAATCAATTTAATAATATAATAAACATGATTCATTATGAACTATAACACAATACCACATAACATGTATTTAAACGGTACTATAGCCACTTGTAAAGAGTTCCACTTAGTTTGTTGATCGTGGTAGGTCGTAGCTTAGTACTGCAACCCTTCATTCTGTCGGTTGTATGCCTACGAATATACGATTTATCACTTCAACTCTGATAGCATTGATGGCAAAGTGAGGAAACCAGCATGTCGTAGAACCTACAAAGTTTGAAAATATATGTGTCGAGTGCAAGAAAAGAGCCTCTTTGAGGCGCACTTAAAGTCCTTTCACCACACTTTGTCCGAAAGAATCATTGACACGATTAGAAGATGGCAAAGTCTCATTATAGCTCGTTCGTAAACAAATCTAGAGTACCGCAGCAACGCCGTGCCGTCCCCCTATTGCGTAACTCATTCATTGCTTTCAATTGCCACCTATTAGTGCTAAAGGTCGTTTTTCTCAGTAGTTCTTTTGACCAAACTACTGGAATATTTTTTCATGACAATGTGTAGGGATGGCGAAAGGCTTAGCGACCTGCATTGAGCTGCAATGAGTGCCATATAATAGAAAAGAAACAGTACTTTTGTTTTGAAATTCAAACCTAACTATCGAATAACTGATGTAGTTCTTTCGTGAGTTACCACGAATAACATAAAAAAAATAGTTTAATGTTTCTTAAAGATGCTGGAAAATTTTGCGTCAACTCCCTGTAGGCTCTTCTTGATATTTGAATCCCATACACGTACATATTATCATGTATGCGTGACGTAAACGTTCCGGAATTCAACCTTAACATTGCAGATGAGCGCCATGATTTAAATATAACTTCGCATCTGTATACTTGTACAAACATCTTGTTGCGGTTGTAACAATATAGGCCGTATTCTTGAGGCGTCAGAGTTGCGAGTGGCGCTAGGGTTTTCAGTGCGTGCGAGCGTCGCAGGGCCGCGTCGTAGCCGACACTCGGCCACTGGGTTACCCGGACCTTATACAGAGGGATTGCGCGGCGAATCATTATTTAAAACATTTTTTATTTGGCAATCGACGACGCGAACAACTTTCCAACGTGTCTGTATGGATTTTTGAATGACCTTCCTGATTACCGTGTATGAAACTAATAATTAATTGTATGTCGGCCTGGTCCGGTCCGGACCATCACTTATCAAAGACCGTGTTTCTGCAGCGAAAGTTTTGGCTTCAGTTATACCATCATAACATTTATTATTCTGATGTTTGCACCAGCTTATGAGTACAGTGTAATCGATTAACCGGCGAGTTTAGAAATGTCTCTACGTTCTACGATAAACATCCAAACTTTCCCAAAACCGAATAAAATGTGTATTTCGATGCCAGCCGTGTGTTGTCGCCATGTTAAAGGGTTCAAGGTTGTTAAAACAGCATTGTAGATAAGTACTCTTACGACACAATGTACAAATATTTAACCACGCACCAAAAATAAGAAACATATTAATTTAAACTGTCGTGAAGTTAAAAATATGTACAAATATACTTATTTGGATAAAATTAAAACAAAATGTCTACGATACTGACTGCAAAAATCATCCTTGAGAATCCCACTTTGGGACGTTTTGGGTACCTGATTGGATGAAGGGTGACAGTAATATCCCAGTAAACAGCCTCGAAAATTGCGCTTGGACAGTTTAACGGTCGGTTAAAATGCTATTGACCCTAGCGGTAATTTATCATCTTCTAGCTGGCTTGTCAAATTCAATTCAACCCGCGGTTTACAAAGGTTCAATGCATGTACGTATTTTGTAGCAATTATATATTTTGGGACTTTGTTTTTGATTATATTCGTAAAGGCTCTTTAAACTCATTTGGTCTGTCAGTACTGCTGGTAATATAGCTAGTATTAACATGGGTAACCAATGGATTTTAGGACCATCAACGCTGATAATTAAAATTTCATTTAAATAATACTTTTTGTCACTGAATGCCTGACGCTTCTTTTCTCAGTTTTGGCTGGATGAGCGTAGCGTAGCTTAAGAGCAAGCGCAGAGAGAGGCTTTTGCCCAACTGTGGGCCAACGATGTGAACATTTTAAACAAAAGTGATCATGGAATTATAACTGGTAACCAATTAAGTCTTGGGTAACAACTGTTTAAGATGTCGTTATTTCATTTATATTACACAACTAATAGCGCAAAATATAGACTACCTATTAAATAGCGCAAAGTATAGACTTGCGCTATTAAAAACAAATATACGATGCGTCTAAGCATTCCCAGGGCACATTTACCTATACTTTCAATTACAAATGCAAAATACCGCAGCTCTTCTCTTTCTAAAGAATAAGCACTTAACCGGGATCTACAAACAGCCACAACGGAACGCGATTATCCGACAAACATCACAACCCATTAATGTTACTGGGTAAAAAAATAACAATTGGGCTAAACGCCAACCTGTTTCGCACGGACGCTCGATCGGTCACAAATAGATTACAGATATGTTCACGCTTTTACTGTTAATTGTTGTGGCTTTTTAGCCTGCGCCTCTGACCTTAGTGAAAGCTTTTATCCGTCGTTTATTATTTTTTCGGCAGAACTACTGCCAATCATCCTAATATTGAAACGAGTTCACTTGTACCGCGAATTATTCAGTCGTTTAGTTTTAACAACTGCGTATGTGACGAAATATTGATTCAGAATTAATGATTTATTCGTTTTTAGGGTTCTGTAGCCAAATGGCAAAAACGGAACCCTTATAGATTCGTCATGTCTGTCTGTCTGTCTGTCTGTCTGTCCGTCCGTATGTCACAGCCATTTTTCTCCGAAACCGTAAGAGCTAGACTGATGAAACTAGGCGAGTAGATGTATTCTGTGAACCGCATTAAGATTTTTCATAAAAATTTAAAAAAAACTATAAATTTCGGGGGTCCCCATACTTGAAACTGAAACTCAAAAATTTTTTTTTCATCGAACCCATACGTTTGGGGTATCTATGAATAGGTCTTCAAAAATGATGTTGAGGTTTCTAATATAGTTTTTTTCTAAACTGAATAGTTTGCGCGAGAGACACTTCCAAAGTGGAAAAAATTTGGTCCCCCCCCCTCTAACTTCTAAAATAAGAGAATGATAAAACTAAAAAAATATATGTTGTACATTACTATGCAAACTTCCAACGATATTTGGTTTGAACGAGATCTAGTCAGTAGTTTTTTTTTTATACGTCATAAATCGTAAACCGCAATTTACCTTTCGACGAACTACAAAAACCTTTATATTATGTTATTTGATGCTACGGAACCCTTTATGGGCGAGTCCGACTCGCACTTGGCTGCTTTTTTAAATTCCTACAGTCATGAAGTTCAACAAAAATAGTGTCACTAAACAAGTTCAATCAAAGAAAATGTACTGTCTAATCACAACGAAACGCTTCTCGATTTATATCTTTTATTTAACTGCTGTCAGATGATCTTCTAACCCTGAGTAGGCTACAAAACAAAACTGCCAACGAATAATTTGAACGTGGCTTGTCTTTTACTTAACATCTTTGAGCTTCAGAGAATCGATATAGAGCACGGGCGCGATCTTTCGGAAGATTGGTTTTGGATGTACCCAAGCTGGCGACAGGCCCGGCACGGTCCGCACTGGGCGGCACTCCAACCTCGCTCACTATGTTTATGAATAACGCAAAATTCCGGATTTATTGTACAACCTTCACGGAAAAAATCGCATTATTTTCATTATAAAATACTTGCTGAATTATTAGTGAAACCTTTTCTTTAAAGTCTACGACAAAATTACATTCTCTAGCCATTCATTTCATTCGTAAATATTTAAAAATGTCCTAATAATATTTTTATGATGTTTTGCTTGACTTTAAAGGTGGGTGCTAAGTTTGAGACCTAAGGTGTCTGTGGCGTTGGCGTCGTAGCGTGGAAATGTAGATTTGTTTGCCAAGTAACCAATTCTCTGAGTTCAGTGCGGTTCTTTGTTGCAGTTCTGAGTATCCTAGAAATGGGGAGTCAAAAATTCTTGTAATAGTACATTGTTACCTGAGCGTTGAAAGTCACGTTTTTTGAGTCCCGAGACGGGTTTGGCGCCAGAGCGTAGCGAGGGCGACAATGGAGCTTGAGGGACTTAAAAGACTTTCACCCGAGGTAAACACTGTGCTTTTCATTACATCAAGTAAAAAAAAACATGAAAGAAAAATTAGTGAAAATGAAGATTGAATTGCCGCCTTCCCTGTTTGTTTTTTCTTTTTCTCTGGCGGGCCTTCAGCTACGGCTCGCCAGCATTATTCAGCCATTATTTTCATTTTCATAATTTAAAAAAAGGTAAATTGTTTGCTCAAATCTATGTTATTTTAAATAAATGGTTGAAGCTATATATTGATCAAGTAATTTAGAAGATATATTATTTATTTAATACTATCTTTATGTTATTAAAATTTAATTTTTACATTGCGCTCTAATTAGACTTTTTAAACTTCTTACCGTTGTAATGGGTTTCCAACCTACTTGCTGAATAAAAAGTTGGAATTTGGTTCAACAACCTCCTTGCAGTTAGAAAGACTTTAGAAAGTTGGAACATGGTTGAATAAAGTAGAACTTGTTTTTTTTTATAATTTGACAGCTGTCAGTAGAAAGCGATTCTCCCTAGGGCTGATAGTATTACTTTCAATTGGGCCCCTCAGGCAACTTCAGACCTACTTTCAGAGTATGAGCAATGAAAAGATTATTTGTGTTTGATAAGACAAATAAATAAAATCGAGACACTTAAGCCATTTTTCTCTGAGCTTAAACCCACACTTAAACCAATATCATTGACATCCGACTATATATTTATTTCATCTTTATTGAGACGTCATCCGTAAACACTATGCACATGTGCGGGTTGGGTATCGAGATCTCCAATTTCACTTTTGCCTTAGTTTTTTTTTATTCTTGTCATATCATAAGTGTTTTTCCGAAACAGTGTGTTGTAGAGAGTTTTAATTGTGCCTCAAAGAGCACAACTCAAGAGCTATAAAGCAGTGGATGATGCCTTCGTCGAGCAGGTAACATAACTGTGGCTGATTAATCTGTTTTTTTAATATACTCATTCAAAGATCTCCATTTAAAATGTGCCAACCATCTTTATTTAACTTAAGGATTAAGAGTTAAATGTAGCATTGATCAGATTATTAGTACCCGGCAACATATTTTCGTAGTGTTTTTCCTGTTTTCCACGCTTTTATGTCGAAAACAATTTAACGTTAAATAACGTGGAAACAAATTCAATTTAGCGTATCCATCAAAATACCTTTTAGTAAAAACAGCATGCATGATGAAATTCCCGCGTAAATATAGGGTTCGTCAGCAGTGATGTTTTTAAAAATGCATTTAAATTTAGTTGGAAAGGGTTAAATTTACCTTCACATTTTTTTGATTCGATTTGTTACAACTCAAGCCCTTCTCGTAAGTTATTTTTTTCTGTGCATAATTTTTTTACACAAATTTCGAACATTCCTTAAGAACCCAGGGTCTCAACCCCAAGAGGAGCTTTATTATTGTTTCCATAGAGCCTTTTTTCAAAGAACGAGGTCCATAAAAATTAGTATGCATAAAGCGCGTTGATAATAGTAGATTATGCACCAAGGGGATAAAGTAGTGTCTTATGTAGCGGGCGCCGTATTGAATCCTGAGCGAAACGAAGGATTCTAGCGTTAACTCCCGAGCAGAGCGAGGGAGTTTAGAGTTAACTCCCGAGCAAAGCGAGGGAGTTAAGACAGAATCCTGAGTGCAGCGAGGGATTCAAGGTCGCCCAAGACGAAGGCACCTTTATCCCCGAGGTGAATACTCTACTTTTCACACCATCTACGAGACAAAAAAATGCAATAGTACTAGAATCAAAGAATTTATTAAAATTACATTAACAGTTATAGACTTATTCAAAACCATTAAAAGTTACAGATAATGTTTGATACATTAGACCAGTTGTGGAAAGACAAAAGTTAAGTATGTTTTTATTCGGTACATTTATTGAATTTATTTGAGTATTACTGTTGTGTAAAGCAACAAATTTGAATGTTTTTCAATATCTTGGATTTTAATGTTTATGAGTTCATTTCCACGACAAACACCGTTCACTCCAAAAATCAGTGCTACCTGTAACAAAAATAGGTAGCTAGATAAGTATTTAAGTAGGAAGGTATCTTACGTAAAATATCGTTTTTTATGTAGTTCCCATGGAACTAATAAGTATGTATGTATTACCTATTACGTGTTATAAACTTTCTTAGATTTGACTGACACAGTCATGTGTGTGTCAGTTAAAATATAAAAAGTTTATTATTTTTATTAACAAAGCAATCATGAACCTTACGTTTTAGGTTTACAATAATAACTATTACGAGTAGGTATTTAACATAAGCTCAGAACATCACATCAGTATAATATCCTACCTACTTACTACCTACTTACTACTTACTTACCTATTGTAAGCATGTAGCTATTTTAGTTACTAAATATTTAATCAATGAGTAGGTAGGTACTTACTTTTGGGGCAAGAAAGCTGTGGTCAGGAGCTTCATTTAGAAACGTTTCCACATTTTGAGCTGTGAAAACTTTAGATTTCTTAGGACGATGTCCTTCTGATTTCCTTTTTAAAAATGCCAATAATTTGGTGTATGTATTAATTTGTATATTATTTTTAATGCTTATTGTTGATCTGAGCATCGAATAGATGCACCATAGGCTACTTGGCTTCTTTGTGCATGATAAATGCTGGAAGTAGACTAAAAGCACTGATTCAGATACGGACTTGACGGCGCTCTTTGTAGTTAACCATTTAAAAAAATCATGTACGATTCCTTGGACTTTTCTGAAAGTAGATTGTTGGTAATGCCAATGGCTTCCGATTTTATGTTCTCCGGAGTCAAATCACTATCGTCACTTGACATTTTTGTGAGAATTTGTAGTTTATTAGGAAAGTTATTTATTAAAATCCAAAAAAAATCAGTATATTCGATTCGCGCCTTTTTTTAAATTTGTGTATTTTTTTATTTATATTCTACTCTCGTAGTGGCTAGTTTGATTTTCAAACAATTAGTATGTTACTTAGAGCACAGATAAGATAATACTAGTCTAGTACCTATAGTAAATGTTCGTATATTCCAAATTCAAATCACATTATTGACTAGTGCGTGATCAACATAGTGACATAATGAAATTCAGTACAATATTAAAGCCCTGCTAGACCTTTAGTCTCTAATGACTCACTTTAGGTTAGTTTTGCATGACATTTAATTTGACATTGTCGAGCAGGTGGTGTGAAAACGCTATTTTAAGTGCTTTTCTTTTATTCCTCGTATAAAAATTGTACGTGAATGAAGCACAATGCTCGTTATAAATAGGTTCTCAATTGAATAAAATAAAAATAACACTTATTATTATGTTCTATATTCGTTATACCTCTGCTCCGCTCTACGTGTATGCCTTTATTAGTTACTTGACTCTCAGCCCAGTTGGTAGTAGCTCTGCCTCCTGCGCCGAAGGTCGTAGGTTCGATCCCCATCGAGAAAAAATATTTGTGTGGTGAACATAGATGTTTGTTCCTTGTCTGGGTGTTATATTGTATTCTATGTATATACAGGGTGGATACGACTGATGAGACAAAAAATAAACTGCATATACTAGGCACCATTTTCAAGCTCTGTACCAAAAAGCTTTTAATTAGGAGCAGTAGTTTAGCCGCAAATAATTTTTCAAGTTTTTTCATATTTGGAACACGATGTATTTTTCATAGCAGATGATTATCTATACCTACGAAGCGGTTTTGCTACTCCGACGCAAGTAATACACACACAGACTCGCATTTTCACTACGAGAGTGACATAGAGAGAGACAATGACATAGCAAAAATCCCGCGGGTAAAAGAAATAGACATAGGTCAGTGCGTTCTTTCTTATTGCTACCTAACTACTTTCAACTTCAGTTCGCGACCGCTGACCGTTCGGAACGGATGTGCCTACCTACCGGAACACGGAAGCTTACGTTTTTATTTTTACGAATTGAAAACGCAGACAGGCAATTTGTGATAGGACACTAGGTAAATAAGTTTAGGACAGTATTTCTTTTCTCTATTGTGACAGGATACGTAACTTGGGATTATTATTATTTAGTGTTAGTGTTTTATTGTGATTGACTGTTTTTTATTGTAATGTGATGAAGACACGTTATTAAAATTTGGTTTTGTGTGTTCAACAATGCCTCGTGTAACTTACACGGCGTCAGAATACACTGACATGATTTTTATTTACGGCGAATGCCGTGGAAACGCTTCTTTGGCTCTACGAACATACAGAGAGAGGTTTGGTGACAGCCGCAGTTGCTCTAGAAACGCCCGAACTATACAAAAGTACTACTTATAAATTTAGTGAGTGTTGTTGTGATCGTACCTACCCAATTTAAAGGCGGCTCAGGCCTCCACTCGCGTCGCGCCAGGTCATCGCCCCGGCCGCCGCGCCGCCTGCCTGGGCATGTCGCGCTCCGGCAAGCGCGCGAACGTTGCCGTTTTACTATCAAGGGTGTTTGCGTTTTACTCGGATCGGTAAGCTATTTAGTTTGTTTGAAATAAGTAGTAAGTATTTAAGTAATATATCAGCTATCTGGTTGCTATAGTACAAGCTCTGCTTATTTTGGGGCTAGATAGTGTTGTGTGGATTGTTCGCATTATTTATTAGTTACTTGACTCTCAGCCCAGTTGGTAGTAGCTCTGCCTCCTGCGCCGAAGGTCGTGGGTTCGATCCCCATCGAGAACAAATATTTGTGTGGTGAACACAGTTGTTTGTTCTCTGTCTGGGTGTTATATTATATTCTAAGTATGTATTTAAAAAAAATGTATTCAAGTATTGTATCAGTTATCTGGCTCCTATCATACAAGCTCTGCTTAGTTTGGGCCTACATAGTGCTGTGTGAATTGTCTACATAATTTATTTATTTATTCCTCGATCCTTCGCTCGTTATTCCATCTAAGTATGTACTCGTATATATATCTAACTAGATTGAAGCCAGGAGTAGACAAATAGGACTGCAGTCCAACTTCGATAAGTCACAAACTTAGTTTAAGCAGTGGTTGCTGGATTGATGAAAACATTAGGAAGGTACACAGTACAAAACACTCTAGGTAGAAGAACAGTTAGATCTTGGTAACATGGAACTGAGAAATTAGCGAGGCAGCAATATAATTCGAAAATTACTGAATCCGCAGTCAGAAAATACAACATTTTTGAAAAAAAACTTAAAGAGATGCTTTTACAAAAAAATGACTACACACTAGACGAGTTCTTTAACGACGAACAAAAAGAATAACTATAATAATAAATAACCCTTATAACATTTTGTACTAAACCTGCTTACAAATCTGCGTGATTTTAATCATATCGGCCCGTTTCTCCAGTATTGCAACACCCTTACAGGGTAAATTATGTATTGATTCAAAAACTAGTTCTAAGATCTGACACTGTTATATTTACATACATAATAAGGCAATAAATATACTGAATACTGAAACAATGCAACTAACTACCTAAAAGTTCGTCAAATTTCAATGGTTCAAAATAATAGATACGAGCCCTGACTGGGTTTATCCATTTCTCCGTAAACAAAGCATTTCGCAACAGCGAGCATACGAGTTCAACCCTTGACAAACAGAACGTGCTTTTCATGGGACTGTCTGCCAATGCCGCTCAAATTTCGTGCGCTACGATAGCTAGATGTTGTGTTGAATGGTCAGCCGAACTCTATGGGGGGTTTTTTAGGGTTCCGTAGCCAAATGGCAAAACGAAACCCTTATAGATTCGTCATGTCTGTCTGTCTGTCTGTCCGGCCGTGTCACAGCCATTTTTCTCCGAAACCATAAGAGCTAGACATATGAAACTTGGTGAGTAGATGTATTCTGTGAACCGCATTAAGGTTTTTGCACAAAAATAGAAAAAAAACTAAATTTTGGGGGTCCCCATACTTGAAACTGAAACTCAATATTTTTTTTTTTTCATCGAACCCATACGTGTGGGGTATCTATGGATAGGTCTTTAAAAATGATATTGAAATTTCTAATATAGTTTTTTTCTAAACTGAATAGTTTGCGCGAGAGACACTTCCAAAGTGGAAAAAAGTTGGTCCCCCCGTCTAACTTCTAAAATAAGAGAATGATAAAACTAAAAGAAATATAGGTTGTACATTACTATGCAAACTTCCAACGATATTTGGTTTGAACGAGATCTAGTGAGTAGTTTTTTTTTATACGTCATAAATCGTAAACCGCAATTTACCTTTCGACGAACTACAAAAACCTTTATATTATGTTAATTGATACTACGGAACCCTTCATGGGCGAGTCCGACTCGCACTTGGCAGCTTTTTTGTAAGTGCAATCACAATTAAAAACATAGTGTTTTTATATTTGTTACTAGAACGTCCACGGTTATTGATATCACATATTTAGTTTAAATCGATGCTACCTGGAGATTTTTTTTGCTCAGCGATAAAACCGACAAGTTTTAATTTCAGCCACAAACACGCACGGTTCGATTTACGTCGGTTAGTGAAATAAGATATCATGAATACAATAGTTCCATTTTATTGTAATAACTACAAAAATATATGTTTATTCGTTTTTATTTGCCATACTTTTATGATGTAAACATAAATATGATTAGTAAAAGTAGTAGACAGATTCGTAAAAGTTCTGAACCCGCGAGTTTTTCGGAATGCAGAAAGAATACACTATTGACAGGGATTTCTACATACTCGTACGTAATTGTGTTAATATAACACAAACACAAGGCAATTAAAATAATAGGCATTCACGAAAGGCCGCTCGAGTAAATTGTGATACCTATGGTACCCATAGGTAGATCTGTAACGGTAGAGCAGAGTGGGTCTTAATGGCTATTATGTTTCTGCATAATTGCCGATGGGTTCTCTGTGATTGAAATCTCCCCCATCCTCCACAACGTACATAATAATATGTATGTATTTTACTAGTATTTTGAAGTTCTCTTTTACATAGGTTTTCATAATGGAATTAAAAACCAATTGTAGAACGAGTATATTATAATTAACGATCAATTCATTTACTTTGTGGTTTTATGATAATGATGTAGCGACCAAAGTCAAAGTTCGTTCATTTGATTGTATCACAAGAAACACTGTGGCAAAAATGTTAATTTCTTTTTTCTTTTGCAGAAGCCGCAAGCTCCGATCCAGGAGGCGGTAATGGCAGTGCGAGCGTAGCCAGCCCCGGCAAGCAGCGACGCGGCTTTAGTGGGTGAGTCTGTCGTGACATCCGCCGTTCTCTACCTTTGGTGTCTTATGTCTGGGGTTGGATGTAGATGGGCCGGGTAGAAGGATTGAAATAAGGCCCCAATCCACTGATCAACTTCACCTGGCACCGCTATTTTGACACAGATAGTTTCTCCAACTGCTTAAATTATGCATCTACTTTATTTCTTTTTCCTAAAGTGTACTGTCCCATTGCTGGGCATAGGTCTACTCCAAGATTTTACTCGGGTGTTGAAGGAGTCTAGGTCGTTTCGCGGATGCGACGTCTTTTACCCTTTGTGGGTACCCATTCCGTGGCTCCTTTAGTCCACCTATCAGGTCGCATACGTACAGATAATTCTTTTTTTTTTTCATTTAGTTTACCTTTAAACTGTTGGTACCCAAAGCTACACAAATCGTTCTTAGAATAAAATGTTCCGTGCTATGTTTTCGTCTATTGGGTGGTTTGATTTGTAAGATTGAGTATATTTTCCACTTGCTAAGAATTCTAGAGGAGTACCACTAACTGTTGAGTTTAAGCAGCAGCTGAAGTATTTAGAAACAACGCACACATAGCTAGTAGGTATCATTTTAGCCAATTGGCATTGCGTGATGCAATCGAGTCACGTGACCGGCACGATAACAGGTGTAGCCAAAACAATGTGTCTCGCCTGATGAGGATTTCCTTCAGAACGGTCTCGTTATCTGTATCTAGCAATTGTCAACGTTTTTCATTAGTCATATTTTATCTTTTCTGTGACTTTATCTAATTCTTCCGCGATAGTGGCTGAGCGCTCAGTCGTCGCGCGGTGTCGCGGTAGCACGTCGTCGTCATGACCGATCACGACGATCTCTCGAAGGATTACGACCATTGTTGCTGTCGCACTATAAGGTTTTTCTTGCCCCCAGTACATTATTTCATCGTTATATCGGATGTCCCCGTGTTATTTCAACAGAACATAATTCTGTTAGTAAGTTAATGTTAATGCCTATTCATTTGGTTATGCCTTTAAAATTGAACCCAGGTAAATATTATCAACTGAGTAATTAGGTGCAGCTGCGTTCACTGTATCGGATAGAATAGTTAATCGATTTTGGAGTTCAAACGATTACCCTCATGATGTTGTTATAAACATCTGGTTGAGTTTAATTATTGGGTTCAATAATTTATTTATGGCAGGTAATATTAAAATATGTAAAACGTCGCTGATATATTTTTTTTTTTCTTTTTTCTTTGAGTTAAATGTAAGGATAATAACTCAGTAACGATAACGATTCGATCACTTTGTAAAAACTATTGGTCGAACGATAATGTTTCAATCGAGGTATTGATATGAGAAAACAAAGCGATGTCGGCTCGTCGACACTCACCGAATAGGCAGAGGGGCTGGCGGCGGCTCACAGCGAAATTGTTTCCTTCCTTGACCGCTCACAGCATGACATCCGGGACATTTAAGGCGAAGACAACCGTCGATGTACTTTTCGGCCGCACAATTTAACCCTCTGAAAAATATAAAATCACTGAACATATTTATCGAAAATCGCGAGATGGTTTGTGTACTTGATAGAAGTTTAATGTTGGAAAACGTGTTAGAATAGAAAATTTTATTGGCTGAACTGTGAAATCGAACTGCACACAAATTAGTTGCTTTCGATTTACGATAAATAAGTTCAGGGTTTGTATATGTTTCAAAATATCAAAGTTTGCAAGCGAAAAGTTGTTTCACGGTTTGCAACGTCTTAATTTCCGAATCCTTCCCGTTTGTCCTGTAGTCCCCGTCTTGGCACAATTCACCAATACGTTACAAAATGTTACTTGTACTTCAGCTAATCGTACCGTCTATCATTATCTAATCACCCTCTTCTAATAACTATTTCGCATTCGACTGTAAATCGTCGTAATTAGTGGTGGGGAGGCCTATAGGGGATGCCCGGTAGTTGTATAGTCTAACTAGGTGTTAATTGGTAAATTGGAATTGTCAGTGTTGACTGTCGGACTCATAATTGAAACGTAATTGTAACCACAGAGAGCACACGTCCTGGCGTTTGCAAGTCGTGTAATCTGTTGAGTCCGCTCCTTGCTCCTTGCCGATCAGATATCGGCTCCTTTTACGATGACTTCTAGATAACAGTAGTGAGCGTCCAACATTTGCATGGTGTTGTTAGTGTGCGCGGAAATGTGCTAGTGTCAACGCCGGTGATGCGCGCTCGTAATTTACATAATATGTGGAGTCGAGTGGTATTCATGAAGTAAGTTTCGCGGCTTCTCGCTATATGGCGGATACTTATCATGTTATCTAGCTTGATCTGTTTAATTATTTTATGAGTGTTTTCGTTTCTACCGCAGTGCGGTAGGAAATTCTTGGCTAAAGAATCAGTCCGCATTTTAATGAGATAAAACTAAAAATAAAATAATAACCTTATTCTTCAATACCGAAAGCCTTAAAGTACACTTTAAAGTAAAACAGCAAATAAATAAATCTATGGACGATAACTCCTTTGAACCTTATGTAAGCTCCTTGCCATGCTCACCCCGGTGTGTCCGTCTATCGGTCTACCGTCTATCTTTATTCCCAAAGGAGGGTCCGAGGTAGGTTTAAACGCTTATTTTTTGCAGGTTACCGGTAATCTGCGATTTTTTTTATTTCAAAGTATTTTATTTGCCTCGTAGATAACCGACATTTGAAATAGTTATCTGCTAAGAAAAAAATAAACAACTTATTGGAAGGGGTAATTTTGCTTCTTGGAAGATACTCGGTAACTGTATATTTAAAAGATGAACTGTCTGAAACTGGTTATCGTATAAAAATGTTTTTTCTTGAACTACGTTTAACTTATTATTAGAAATGATAAAATTACAATGGATACTTCGATTGTTGGATGTTGGTGGCTCAATTACCCTAACCACTAGACTGATAGGTATAGATGAAATTTGGAAACCAAAAAATTTGTTTTTGGGCAAAAACAAAAAAATAATAAAATTAAATAAATTTGTTTATTATTATTATTTAATATTTTATTTGTAGAGTTATACTAAAAACTAAACTACTTAAGACTCTACAAAGAAAACAAAATCCTTTAAAATAACAAGTTATCTCTGAAGAAAAATTCTTCGCAGATCACCAGTTATCTGACGCCGGTTATGAGCAAGGAATAAGCGGGCTTAAAGGCTTCAAAATTTAAGGAACTATAGACATACTTGACCACAAAAAAAACAATACCTACTACATTGATTTTCAATATTCGATTTCTATGTGTATGTCAATAAAGTACTTGATTACGAAGGTTTTTACCGCGTTTGAAATTTAAAATCATCAAATAACTGTTTTTTGTTTGATTTTGGTTTTTGTTTGATCCTAGCGGCTGGCGTAAGTGCCATCGCAATTATATTGATTTGAACTTTATTTCGACGATGTTACGTGTGTTATTTGAAAGTGCACACGTCTAGGTTCTAATCTACATCAGAGATTTTCGCCGATTCGAACTTGTCAAATAAAATGCTGATATCTCACCTTACATTATGTGAGAAGCCGAGAAATGTGAGCCTAACAAGTTTTTACACGCTCGTATAAGCACTCGTATATCGCTGCTTAATGTATACTTTTGATTTTTACCGTTACTAAACTCGCACAAAATCTCAATTAATCCATCAATGACGGATGCCGATTACCAGATATGAAAACGTGTTAGGATCAAAATAATTTTTGTTAAACTGGTGTGTGAAATCGAATTGCACACAATTTAGTTGCTCGCGATTTTCGGTAAATGAATTCGAAAATTGTATGTCTTTCAAACGGTTAAAATGTGTGAGCGACAATTACGTTGACGGTGGTCCGTGGGGAAACCGGCATGTCTTAGAACCTAAAAAGATCGAAAACATGTGTCATGTGACACGCAAAAAGGGCCGTTCGAGGTCTACTTGCCGATATAGATCATAATTTCGACTGTATTTCTATACCTTACATAAAATACCTTTTCGTTTCTAGTTGCTTCAGACTTAAAAGAGGGGTGACCTAAAGTTTAGGCCTTATTGTGAGCATTTTTATAGTTCTGAGAAGGTTGTTATGAAGAAATCCATGCAGGCCTTTCCATGCTCTAAGGATATTCAACACCTCGGTCGGCGGTTTTATAGAATTGTAAACGATTTAAATTAATTTATATTTATTGGAATAATAGTAAAATATACCAGTGTGAGACGCGTGATATCAATCCGAGCTTTGCGGTCGAGGTATCTTATTGCATAGTGTTGTGGTTCCCGACCATACGTGGTAGGCTCATTGGCACGCCTCATAAACCATGTTTTGGTCTATAAGTACTATACTCGCAGCCTTGAGCTGTTATCTGACACGCAATGAAAGGCAAATACGACACTTCCCTACTAAATGATAAGGGCTTTTGAGGTTCATTTTAACTTTAAATAAGATCAGTTAAAATTTTACTAAGGTCTCCTTTTTAGTTTCTCCTTTTACTAGACGAAGTGTCTATCGGGATAAAGTTACATAATATAGTTTTTGTTTGGTTACTAAGAACTGTTTTGACTTATATCGATCATAATTATGCAATTATTTAGCTTGTTTTCAATTTCTACAATGTTTATTTATTTATTGAGATGTTCATCGAACATTACAGATTCTTCCAATTCGTTATTATTTAGAATGCCTATTACTCAATAAATAATAATTTTTAGTTTAATTAAATTAACCCTTGTCCAATATTCCTAGGTACTCGAGACCCTTAATGAAGCGAGATTGGCCCTATTACAGTAAAACCTCGGGTTAATAGAATAGGCTATCAAATATTTTATTTACGAACGAGGGTGGAAGGAGGGGAAGTTACGGGTGCCAACATTTTAGTATGGAATCTAGTTTTTTTTTAAACTTTTATTAACTTGTAACAAATTATAAATACTAATTTCTGTTGCAAATGCCCTGATAAGATCAGTTGAAATAGTGATTCCTATGTATTCTTGCAAGGAGGCGTTGGCTGGGGCTCAGCAGGAAGCCAAACCAGCCTAAGATAGACAAGACGTCTTCAAGCGGGTCCCAGTCACCTGCGCACGCTGAAAGACCACCAGCACACGTTGAAAGACCAGCTCCGTTGAAGAAGACCCCATCGGATAAGAAACTCAAGGTAAGTCTTAGTAATGCCTACATTTTTATTGAACCTATAATATTCATGTAATGTTTAAGGTCACCGACATAGCTCTAAGAATAAGTCAGTTGAAATGGGCAGGTTATAAAGCTCAAAGAACCGACAACCGTTGGGGAATAAAGGTTCTCGAATGGCGACCACGAACCGGAAAACGTATCGTAGGGCGCCCACCCACCAGATGGACTGACGACTTTGTTAAGATCGCGGGAAGTCGGTGGACGGAAAGAGCTCCGAATCGTTTTTCCTGAAAATGTGTTGGGGAGGCCTATGCCCAGCAGTGGACTTCTTCAGGCTGATGTTGATGATGAATATTCATGTTTAAAGAAAAATAAGTTTTTGACAGTTTAGAAGTTCCCAGACGCACGTTACTATTGCGCAAATTTGAAAAGCCCAACCGGATGTCATGACTGTGATATTTTATTACTCAAGAACCCCTGGCATTATACCAGTGTTGCACTGTCACCCATGTTAAATAGGTCTCGGTGGTGTTGAGCCAGTACCTATTAACCCTTCACTAACAGTAACTGACTTACCTCTGCGCTCTATATTCATCGTACCACGCAGCGTTTTACTGCTACATTATAGTTTCATTTATTTTATCTTTACACCTTACTCAAATTGTTGTGAACTAATAATATGTTTTTCTTTTCTTTCTATATTTGTTTTATACCACTTGCTGGAAACAAGGAAAAATTCTAAATAAAAGATAAAATTAGTAGTAACGTCTAAATTACGTTCACGTTCCTGTACGCTTTGATACTTCATTCTTGCAAAATACTCCACTCACAGCAAAACAAAAGAAAAATTGCGATGTATTACTATTTAGACGATTCCGACGTTTCATCGCAAAAACAAGAATTTTTTATTAGAAAAACAGTAATTCGTTTCGTAAACGAAGACTGGCATCTTGGATTCAAAGAGATTGTGTTAAACTGATGAAAGTTTGTGATATGAATGTTTGTGAGACAAAAAATGAGATGAACTCATTTTTTGTCTAAGATTCTTATCAATTGGACGCTAACTTTAACATTATTATAATGATGATTGTTTTTGGAACGATCGCTTAAAAACTATGTGATCAGAAAGGTAAATCAAAAACAGCTTTCTATAAATAAATCTTTCCTATAAAGTTGTTGCTTCTTCAACGAGAAAAGTTATATTTACGTTGGCTAAGCAATTATTAACTTGGATAAAGTTACGTTACGTTACGTTCACAAACTAAAACCAACAGACCAAGAGTCTAACATTTACTCAACTGCCCAGGAGGGTAACGTATTTGGAGTGTATGTGCTTGTCAGTTCCTTTGTGCGTCAGTGCAGCGTGAACGACAGATTTTAGTAAATAAAGTGATGTTGGTTTCCCTGAATCTAACAACTCTTAGGTCTAGGGTGTGGGTGCTGGTGAAATTACTGGCACGTGAGGCTGAACATCTGTGTGATTCAACTTGATGGACGCAGGGCAGTGATCGTAGGGCACGTTCCTAACGTGCTGACCTACGGGGCAGTACTTTTTTAAAGGCGGTCGTTACTACTTAACATCAGGTGGGCCTTATGCTTGTACCATCAACTATTGTATTAACAAAACTCGAGAGTGACATGGGCTATTGAAAACATACGGTAAACTGAACACCGATGTTGCTGCAGGACCAATTAAAACACCATTTTCTCAAACCTAGTGTCGAGCGGGTTTTTTGTTTTCCCTATAATTACTCGTTGTTTGTTTTGAACAGCTGCCATACTCGAATGCATCGGAAAACAATGGCGAGAGCAGCCACAGCGCTGCCGACGAGCCGGAAGTCGATGAGGCCGAGCTTGAATTGCCGCCGCCGATGAAGCCGATACAGGTGAGTCTATAGTTTCATTTTTAGGGTTCCGTAGCCAAATGGCAAAAACGGAACCCTTATAGATTCGTCATGTCTGTCTGTCCGTCCGTGTCACAGCCATTTTTCTCCGAAACCGTACAAGCTAGACTGATGAAACTTTGCGAGTAGATGTATTCTGTGAACCGCATGAAGATTTCGACACAAAAATAGAAAAAAAACTAATAATTTTGGGGGTCCCCCATACTTGAAACTGAAACTCAAAAAAAAATTTTTTCATCGAACCCGTACGTGTATCTATGAATAGGTCTTCAAAAATGATGTTGAGGTTTCTAATATCGTTTTTTTCTAAACTGAATAATTTGCGCAAGAGACACTTCCAAAGTGGTCAAAAGTTGGTCCCCCCCCCCTCTAACTTTTAAAATAAGAGAATGATAAAACTAAAATAAATATATGTTTTACATTACTATGCAAACTTCCAACGATATTTGGTTTGAACGAGATCTAGTCAGTAGTTTTTTTTTATACGTCATAAATCGTAAACCGCAATTTACCTTTCGACGAACTACAAGAACCTTTATATTATGTTACTTGTTACTACGGAACCCTTCATGGGCGAGTCCAACTCGCACTTGGCTGCTTTTTTAAGTTACCAAGCCGACGCAGAATGGATTTTCTTCATAGACTTACTGAAACGGGACGGGAACGAAAACTGTAACGGGGTTTTAAGCGAGCCGCGCATGGCGGAACTTATTGGTCAAAAACCTTTGGGATTTGCCAGAAGTTCCAACAAGTGACATCCCTGAAACTGTGGAGCATATAGCACTGCTACGCAACAGAAGAAGCGAGGTCCAAGACAAGGCTCAAATTGAGTCTTGTTTTCTACATCCACCAACCGGTCCACTGGAACATTGTTGCCATCAACCCTAGGTCCTACTGCGCTATTTTAAAGAGTTGAGCCAGCTGGGGTTAAGTTAGCAAGGGGACAATGCACAATACACCCCATAGCGGGACGTCAGTGCACACTTTATTCCCCCAACTCAAATTATAAATGTCAACAATGTGGCCACGTATCTCTGAAACAGACGTTTCAATTTCAACTCGGTCTTTGTCAAAGCGCCGGTCGTCATGTATGTCATTTTACAGACTTGCGCATATCTAAGAGCCTGTCCAGATGGGGCGTTTTACGCGCGAGTGTCCTCGCGCGTAAACATTCGCGCGTTCTCCAGATACTAGAGCGCTATACATCCCGTCCAGACGCTGCCGTGCGATTCCTCAATCGCGCGTAAAACGCGAGCAACTATTTGGTAGGAGCGCGCGTAAAACGCGGCATCTGGACGCAATATAAATTGAAACGCGCGAGGGCACTCGCGCGTAAAACGCTCCATCTGGACAGGCTCTAAGCGATTGGCGGTGGCGTTCAGTGAAACGCTGTCAAATATGACAGCGATGATTGACCGCCATCTCTAGGATAGAAATAGAAATATTTATTTAACGTTCAAAACATGGTACACACAAAAAATATACAACAAGCAATAAGTGACGAAAAAAAGGCTTCCTCAGCTCTTGCCATAACTCAGCTTTTGCCATAAAAGCGCAAGGGCTTAATACGGCGCTGGTTTTCAGTGGTGCCGAGAGCCATTTTGTACAAAATAGTTAGTTACTAACTAAATATAGTGAGCCTTATTTAAAGAAAATACATTATCGAAAATACCCGATTATGTGTAAAACCTGCGAAAAACCCGTTGCAGTCATTTCCAAGATCATCAGGCCGTCATTCTTTGTTTAAGAGTTCTTTGTTCGGTCATTTTGTTATCTCAAATTGCATGGCGTAAGTTGAACTTGCACACTTTTGTCGTGAGTCTATTGATGTCCCCACTTCACGTTCAATAAAGTTACTTCATAAATAATCGTGCTTGACGCTCATTAGTCATAACCATGTGGAATGATGAACTAACTTTCTATTGAACTGATTTGACACTACTTTAAAAATAATTAATGGTTCGACAAATTATAATAACACACACAGTTAATTATCACATAAATAATGAATTTTCGCATTCAATAAAGTGGCTTACGTGCATAACTTTCAATTAAAATATTCAAATTTATTTTTTTATATTAACTACATAAGAAAATTAATTATCGCGGAGCGTGAGCGTACAGGCTCCACGATAATTAATTTTCTTAGTTTATATTCGTCATCCGATAAAAAAACTAGTATTTTGTAGGTGCTTACGTAGTCAGTCAACTGAATTTGTTAGTTTTGCATTATCCAAACTTTGTTGAGTCGAGTCCCTCTGAGCTTCTAATTTATAATGGAGGACGCGCAGGCTAGGTGTATTTGATTACACGAATGTATTTTGCTGTCGTGCTCGAACGAATAAAGCTTGAATTACTCGTAGAAAAAGGTTTAGGAAAACACAGGTTCGCTGAAAATTTATAAACAGACAGATAGAAGTTTTTTTATTGCACAAACAAAAATTACGCATTAACTTCCACTTAGCCTTTGTGTAATTTTGATACTCATAACGGGTAGTGCACAATAAATATGTAAAAGGGAGCTGTTTTCTAAATATTTGAACTAAGCAATAAGTAATATAGGATAAGTACTTACAAAATATAAAATTATAAAATTTTATATTCACTAAAAGCATATAATTATTTATCTAAATAAGATATTCGATAAGTTTAAAAATGTTATAATTTATAAAATACGTATATATATAAAGCTAATTTATACGTACAGACAGAGGATCCAAACCACTAATCCCTTTCGACGATTCCCCTCTATATGATCTCATTGATTGATGGCTTTATAGAGTCAGTCTGACTCTATAAAGCCATCAATCAATGATCTCACAATCACAAACATAAACTTGCATTAAACGCAATGCAAGTCGGAATTCATTTCATTATTAGAGTCTCAACGGGCGATCTGGTTGTTTACCTGCTCTACTAACCGCTAAAGGCCTGCGCACATCTAGTTCGCTGGCGGTAGCGATCAGTGAAACGCTGTCAAATATTCGCTGTCAAATCTCAAATCTGACAGCGACATTTGACAGCGTTTCACTGATCGCTACCGCCAGCGAACTAGGTGTGTTCGAGCCTTAAGAAGGGCAATCGTATTTTGTTTCCAGCCGTCAGCGTTATTAAGAACATCATGCTGGAAGTATAGAAGTAATATTAATAAATTGCTTCGTCTGCCGAAGTCCAACATGACTCACTCATCGACATACATTAAATTCCTGGTTCTTACATGTTGTACTACGTTTTACGTTATTTATCGCGCCATTTCATGTGAAGCATGTATAAAAACGGCACGTGGTGTCTGGAAAAATACAAATAGCTACGTCATCATTTTCAAACTAACCCACTTTAATGAAACTGTGCTATGTGTGGGTTTTCCTTAAACAGAATAGGACTTAGGTAAATTCTTTATGATATATTATTTAGTCACGAAATATATGCATGCAAGTTTATTCTAAAACATTACTATTTTTAAATAGATTTTGAGGGCAATAAAGGAAGGAAGGCTTTTCGATGACAGATTTACTTTCGCGAATTAAACAACATAGATAACTCCAAAAATAGGTGATAGTTGTAAAGTACATATTTATAACAAAAGAAGCGCACAATGAAAAACTATTCATGCATAGACTGACTTTATTCCATTCCACCCTCAACATCAAATATCACCAACATCTCTCTTCTTAAAATCAATAAAACAAATCAAATGCCTACATCGCTACCCACAATTGTTATTTTTCCTACAAGGACATTAACTGGCCTATACAGGGTGGATACGACTGATGAGACAAAAAATAAACTGCATATACTAGGCACCATTTTCAAGCTCTGTACCAAAAATCTTTTAATTAGGAGCAGTAGTTTAGCCGCAAATAATTTTTCAAGTTTTTCATATTTTGAACACGATGTATTTTTCATAGCAGATGATTACCTATACATACGAAGCGTTTTTGCCACTCCGACGCAAGTAATACACACACAGACTCGCATTTTTACTACGAGAGTGACATAGAGAGAGACAATGACATAGCAAAAATCCCGCGGGTAAAAGAAATAGACATAGGTCAGTGCGTTCTTTCTTATTGCTACCTAACTACTTTCAACTTCAGTTCGCGACCGCTGACCGTTCGGAACGGATGTGCCTACCTACCGGAACACGGAAGCTTACGTTTTTATTTTTACGAATTGAAAACGAAGACAGGCAATTTGTGATAGGACACTAAATAAGTTTAGGACAGTATTTCTTTACTCTATTGTGACAGGATACGTAACTTGGGATTATTATTATTTAGTGTTAGTGTTTTTATTGTGATTGACTGTTTTTTATTGTGATGTGATGAAGACACGTTATTAAAATTTGGTTTTGTGTGTTCAACAATGCCTCGTGTAACTTACACGGCGTCAGAATACACTGACATGATTTTTATTTACGGCGAATGCCGTGGAAACGCATCTTTGGCTCTACGAACATACAGAGAGAGGTTTGGTGACAGCCGCAGTTGCTCTAGAAACGCCCGCACTATACAAAAGTACTACTTATAAATTTAGTGTTTGTTGTTGTGATCGTACCTACCCAATTCAAAGGCGGCTCAGGCCTCCACTCGCGTCGCGCCAGGTCATCGCCCCGGCCGCCGCGCCGCCTGCCTGGGCATGTCGCGCTCCGGCAAGCGCGCGAGGTTGCCGTTTTACTATCAAGGGTGTTTGCGTTTTACTCGGATCGGTAAGCTATTTAGTTTGTTTGAAATAAAAAAAATCTCATTTTTGTAGCTTTTTATTTTTATACCGTATCGATTTAATACTTAACACGTATAGTGTACGTAGTGTAATTTAATGCCCATCTGTCGTATCCACTCTGTATAAATTAAATATTCACCACAAAACAAATAGCCAAGCAACAGTAATGAGTATCCAATTTGTCTGTCAAAATATTTACTCTGTTCGACTCGGCCGTAAATTAGGCAGCGACTAACAAGAAGGGGCCAGGCGTGACTGAGCTAAGGGTAGTTAAGGTGTAGGAGAGGCCTTAGCACTTTATTGAATTTTCCACGGATTAAATTAAGGTGAAGACGTTGATGTACATAAATACTTATCGCTTGCACATTTTTGACCCCTTGAAAGATGCAACGCATTGGCTATGTTGTTTATAATTTGTATTTGTCCTGATAAGGTACTTATTTAGACCGTCATAGCTTCAAGTGATTTCTCTTTTCATCATTATAAACTGCTATAATAAGTTATATCGACAACCCTAACTAAGGCTACGGATAATTAAAAATGTAGGTACTACACTCATTATTAAATAAATCAATATAAAATAACTGAATTTATTTATCGAAAATCGCGAGCATACGTCTGCACGCAAATAAGTAATTTTAAACCTGACAAGTTTTCCTACTTCGAGCGAGAAGTTGTTTCATGTGTTTCAGCTTTTTATCCCCACTAAGGCGATTAAAGTAACAAAATGCATCTCAGAGAATAAACTTCTCAAATGGCTCCGAACTACTTTGTAACGACAACATACGATGACCGTCCTAAATTGACAACCATTATGTAAAAATCCGCCGAAGACCGGGCTCGGTGGTGCGTCTTGGGAGAGACCAACATCTAGCTTTACTTACTTATAGGTTGATGATGAAAGAAAAAAAGCTTTTATCCTATTTTATAATCACAAACAAGGTGATTGATGATTTGGCGTGGCGTGTTCCGTGATATGTGTCGATGTAGTGGCTTATCTGAACACTCGCTACTGGAAATATTTAGGCGAGCTCTTTGACGTCATGACCGGCGGCGACTCATCCAAGAGGCTTAGCAGAAACGGATAGTTACAACACCGTCATACCAAAAAATGTTAACGGAATACAAAAACACACAAATACTGTACAAAACTGGCAGGCTTTTACGTGTACGAATCAATAAATATACTTTTAACTTAAACCTATTAAAAAAACATAGTGCGAGTGAGTTTTACAAGAGAAAAATAGTCACACTTTTCAGAGTTTGTAATTGGTTTTCAACCCCTGATAAGTTAACAAACAACTATGTCGTTGACACTTGGTTTAACTATTCCTTGTAAGATCGTTTATTGTTTGGTAGAACTTAGAGCAGGTTTGAGCAAAGTTTAGAAGTACGTGCTTACATTAATTAAAACTTTTCCGAGTATTTAACGAAAGCAAGGTTTTGTCTGCTATTAACGCTAACGCAAAGAAGATGGAATCTATTATTTGAAAGCTCAATAAAAGCACAATTGTTTTAAATATGATTTAATTAGGCACGCGTCTTTCAAATTCGAGCCACGAGCACAGACAGACTGACCGGACCACCTCTTCAGGTCCTCAATACACACAATGCATATCAACAAATCCACCAGTTCAGCATTTTTACTCATACATATTATATCACAGGAGTGTTTGGTGCTTTTGTCCAAACCGACAAACTGAAAACAGAACAGATTATATACTCGTACTTAAAGAGGTACCTACTCTCCGATCTATTTTGAGCTGAGATTAAGTTTACAAAACCTGCGTATTTATTTATAAATAAATTATACATTGAAACAAAAAAAAACGTTCAAACAAATAACCACATTAAAACTGTGCATAGTAGGTTTACGCTTCGCTCCGGGGGCACTTAACAAGAACACTTCAGGGCGCGTTTGATTGATATTGCAACTCGTTATATCAAGCTACTACCCTTCAATTGTATTGTTTTGCGCTTCTACCCCATGTTGCAAATAAAAACGTCTGGTTAATAGAGAAAAATTTGATGAAATATTTCAGTTAGCCTTCATTACCAATGCTATAGAATTAGGTACTTCAGCTTGACGAACACAAAACAATACTGCTCAACCCACATCCAGTTAGTATTTAAACCAATTGTACCGAGGGCCAACCATTATAATTAGATAAATTGTAAAGACCTCGATACGTAAAACATCGCGATTTTGTTATTCAATTTTCATAACATAATTTATATATTATATATTTGGTACGACATTTTATTTGCAGAATAAAAGCATTTACCGGACTTATTCTACAGAGCTTATGAAAATTTTAAGGATATTTTCTTGTAAATATTTTTGCCTTAAGTATAATCAGTCGAGCTCACTTTCCTTTTTAATTAAACTTGAATAAGTGTTTACAAACGTATATTTAGAAGTGTTTGTAATTAAATTGTCGTAGGATGTTTAAGTTCGAATAAAAGGTAAATTATTATAAATGTAGATATTAGGATCGAAAAGCAGAACAGCGCTACCAATGTTTTATACCAGAAATTTAAAAATCACTATTGTGATAATCAGGGGATAAGGCAATCGTAAGGTCATCTATGAGAGCGGCCCCTAAAATAGTTTTATGTCACTGCATGTCGTCAATTATCTGCCGGAAAACCATACGGCTAACTTCTCGTTTGCCTGGGTTCCCCGCCCGAACTTGTGCTGGGTTCAAACGGATTCATAGATGTTCAGGAAATAACTTGCTTAAAGTTACTCACACTCGACATAACCCTGTGTTGTGCAATTGCGTTCAATTCATAACCAAGTTTAAGCTCTGCATAGGATATCCAAAGTTTCTCAAAAGTTATTGGCACAGGCTTATAGACAACGATGAGATCTACAAAGTAAGCTTATTAGGCTGGTAAGAATATCACCGTGTAATCTAGCAACAGTAATCTCACGAGCCCACAAAAACTCATAGACGCTCATCGGCTATACCTACTAATATTATAAAGAGGAAAGGTATTTTTGTGTGTAACGAATAAACTCACTACTAACTGATACTGGTACTGATATAAAAAATTACTTCACCATCAGAAATCTACATTATCCCTGAATGACATGGTCTTTAATTTTTACTAGCGACCTGCCCGGCTTCGCATGGCTTCGCATTTAGAAAAGAGAAAGTGTAAAATGTGAAGAACCTTTGAATTCTTCCACCCGTGCATAGCTGGGGCGGATCGCTAGTTGATATATAAAATGTACAACACAAGGACAACAATGCTAACGATATCTACAGCAAAGTACAATGGACTATCTTAAGATCTGTAGGCGATGTTTTCGCACGAGCTTTTGGATGAAAGGTCTATTGTCTTAATTTTAAGGCTACTTTAAGCATTCCTAACTTATTTTTAATGTTTAGGACCCGCAGACTGTCCTGCAAGCGCCTGCGCCGTCAACACAGACTCCGCAAATAGAACGCGTAAGTTTTACTACGGCATTGTTTTAAATCCTTCCTCATAAATATAATAAAATAACTTTCACATTTCAATTAACATTTTTCTAACCAATCGGGAATTGGCAAAGTTAGCGACAAAAGTCCAGAACAAGTTCTACATCCAGTACTCTTATTTTGAGTTTTACCCAATCAGTTTGAACAAAAAAAGGCGCTAGCCGCTTCGCCTACGTGTCTCTCTCTTTTGTATGGAGAAATGATGAGACATTAACACGTTTCGATTGTTGCTACGTAACGTTTTGTTGTAGTCTCATCATTTCTCTACACAAAGGGGACGAAGGCAAAACAAATTGTTCAAACTGATTGAATAAAATTTAGAATAAGGGTATCTTATAAATAATTTATAGTTGAAGAGATAGAAATGATGTTTATAGACTTTTGTCGCTCACAACGGTTTCATTATGGTGAACATTTTCAGAATCTGCAAATGGATATGGAAGCGAACGGAGCTTCGGCCGATATCGCGGATCTCGAACAGATCGTGAAGACTAGCATTGTTCGTACTCAGTAACTAGGGGCATGTTGTGTGCATGCTTTGGTTTTGCGATCTCTCTCCAAATACTGTTTGTGTTCGTTTCCGTTTATCAATGCCAAATCGCACTAATAGTCACTAATGAAGTTGGTGGTATTTTCTTGTTTGAAGTTTTTAGTGATTCTTTTATTATTTATTTATTTATCAGACAACTTTGTGGTCCATTTGTGTGGGCTATGTTAGTATGCAAAAGCAACGCAACAAACATAGTTTCATTAATCATTTTAGTAGTTTAATGTATTTGGGACCAACATTTTGATTGAATGACATGAGTATCTGTAAATTTAATGAAGTATTGGTATACCTTTGTATATTTGAACTCATCAATAGCTGTTTAAAGATGAATTGTTATATGGTTCAACGTAACGGTATTATGCCCAATCACGCAACAATAATAACCATCTTTTGTACCATTTCCAGTGGCAAGAGACATGAGGGGATCATTACAATCGTGAGGGTTTTTTCTTCAGTTGTAAAGGCATTATGCGTGGAAAACACAATTACGGTGTCAAATTAAAATAGCATAGTTTAAGCATTTATCGCCTTACCGGTACTTTACAGTGTTTGGAGAGTGGTTTTCCTTTGGTTGCATATACGTACAAGTTTTGTTTTTGTTACGCCTCGTTATTTTTGGTTTATTAGTTTGATGACTAGGTTCAATATAAGTATTTGTGGCAACATTTATAATAGTTGCAAAAGATTGTCCTACAATCAGCATCCAACACCGCGGGAGGGACGATGTTGCAAATAAAATTTAAAAAACTTTTGATCAATAATAAAGCCATAGAAATAAATAATCTGGGATTTGATACGAATTAATTATTATTCGTAGACATAGATTCGTACTTTAAAATGTTGTTTTGACACCTTACTGATAGCAAAACTTTATTTTGGTATTAGTTTGCTTTTTATTAGTATAGGCTTGGTTTTGGATTTGCTTTTTCAGTATGTTTCCTCTAGTTTGGTTTTATTCTGCATGGTGTTCATTTGTGTGTGCTCTTAAGTATATAGTATTGTACCTAAGTAAATGCAACAGGGTTTGTATGTTTGTTCCGTCCGTCCGACGATCCGATGTGTATCCGTCGCAATCCAAGTTTTGATCCGATTGCTTCTTTAGTAGTACTAAACAGGAGAACACCGTGATGAAACCGGCATGTCGTAGAACCTAGAAGTTCGAAAATATGTGTCAAGTGCACGGCAGAAGCTTCTTTGAGGCGCACTTAAAATCCATTCACCACACTTGGTTCGAAAGAACCAGTGACGAGATAAGAAGAAGAAGTACTAAACAAGCATGTGTCCCTTCTAATCAAATTGCATTGTTCCGAAAGGTCGGCAAGGCAATATTTACCTATCCCAAACAAGGCAAAATTTACAAAAGGCTTGGCATTAAACATTTATTTTCTCATAATATTGAACAAATCCACTTATTGAGTTTATATAATTTGTTTTATAGTAATAATTGTTCGTTGTCAGTAAGCGTAAAAGGCGTGAAAACAATAAGCATAATACTTAACGATACATTTGAGTCGCGACGCGGTAGCACGACACGCAATGAGAACCGTTCCTGACCTTTTTTTATTTACATTTTTTAGATTAAATTGAACGTTTCGATCGATTTTAATCACGGGAAATGTTCTTTTCTCTCGGGAAAACTATTCAAACGAAAATGCAGAATACACCTAATTATTTCAGTAATTTAAATAGTCTTTGAGTCTTTGGAAATAATCATTTTTTGACACCGTAAGCTTCACACTTTCATGAGTGCACATCGCGTGTCATCCTCTGCACATTTCGACTGCTACTATCATTATCGCGGAAGTAATTATTTGTCCATACAAATAGGAGCAGCATGGTGCTACTCCCGCCACGTCCAAGGCTGAGGAGGATGGAGAGCAACAGCCAACCAGCACCCAAGTTGTTGAGGCGCACGAGGCCATTCTCAAGAAGCGGGAGTACGTGCTGAAAGAACTCGTGGACACTGAGGAAATATACGTGACTGACTTGCGTCTTATCGTCGAGGGATACATGGCCCATATTCATGTAAGTCGAACAACAACAAGCTTTTTGATTCCTCTTTTATAGTACGAACTGCCAAAGAATGGAACTCTCTACCGACGTCAGTACTTCCGGTACGTTTTTACGGTTAGAGTGAACAGGTGGATTATGGCTAAGCATGCTTCATCTTGGGCTGCATCCGCATTGGAACTCAACTTTGATAGAACATTGTGATGGCAGCCAAATGCTTAGCTATCTATATTTAAAAAAAAACAAGGATGGGGGACGGACGCTTTTCCATTGAAGTACTTGATCGTGTATTGGATGAGACTGAATGGGACGTGACCGAGTCAATTGACCAACTACAAAAAAGATACGTCACAAACTGATGAAGCAGAATCTAACGGACCAACAAAAGATGTCAGATGTAACTTTCAGCTCTTTTTGTATTTGATTTACTACATCTGTTGTTACATCAATGTCATCATCATCAGTCTGAAAAATCCAGTTAAGCTGCTCCAGGAAATAGATTTCTTAGCCCTCTCCATCCGAATTCCCAAGATCCGTTGCAATACGGCTGGCGTAGTCGTTCTGAAGTTAGTTGCTTGGTCATTCGTCGTTGACCATTTTCGTACAAACGGCTTAGATCAGACTCGGAAGTTTCACCTGCCGAAATGTGCAATATCATCGGTTATGTTATACCTATATTCTTGCAGGACCACCCCAATGACCCGCCTCTCCCGGAGGGACTGCGCGATCGCCGCAACAGAATGATATTCGGCAACATTGAGATTATATACGAGTGGCATAGAGAGTGAGTATTCTTTTAACTTATGCGTCATTTGTTACTTACTTACTACCGTAATTTTTACATTTCGAATCTAAATAGTTCAATTCATATTAGTTCAATAACATTCTACTGGAATACCGCGAGAAGGTCTTCTATTGAGCACAGGCCCGTTTGAGGGGTGCTTAATTAAATAAAATAAAAATTGTTTTATTTTATTTAATTAAGCACCCCTCAAACGGGCCTGTACCATTCCGATAGGCTATTATATACTCTAGCCAAATTCGATGTAATATGTTCGTCAACAAAACCTGTTTTGTTAGAATTCAACATTATTGGCAAGATCTCAAAGCGACAAGTAGGTATTGCAAAATCTGTAAAAAAACAACGACATGAAGTAATTTTTAGGTTAGGTACGTACAGTCGCGGTATGAAAATGTTTGTCACCTTAGAGTCGGTTTTCGCTTGCACCAGTGCCTTGATCATGAACACATTTTGACATAATCGGCGTATTCTGTCTATTCAGTTTCAAAAGGTAGTATGTGATCGTGATACGTTGAACAAATCAAGTTGAATATCGACGAACATTTTCATTCCGCCACTATACATATTTGTTTTCTACATTGAATTTGGCTACAGTATTATGTACATTTTAAGATGAGCGAGTGACTTATAAATATAGATAGATTGTATTCGAAGATATCGACAGAAGATCGACTCAATATGTTAGGATTGACTTTGCAAATGTTGCATTGTTGTTGTGGCATTGTTATTATTTCAATAACAATGCTACAACAACAATGCAGAAATTTTGTGTGATAAATTATTTTAAAACAGATGAGACTTAAACCGTAACAATGTATATGTCATGCCTAATCTAAATATATAAAACTCTTACGTTACTGACTGACTGACAATCAACTCTCAGCCTAAACCATAAGTCCTAGAAGCATGAAACTTGTAGGGTATGTTCCTTTTATAGCGTAAGGGTGCACTAAGAAAGGAAATAGGAAAATTATTGCCCTAAATGGAGAAAAAGAGGAAAAACTTAAAAGAAAAATCATCAGGGCGTAACAGCAGCGGGGCGAGCAAAGCTGCGGGCGGCTGCTAGTTTTTATAAAACAATACCTATACCTATTGAAAGGCTTTTGCCTCGCAGTTCGCTGAACGAAATAGGCTGAGAATAAATAAAATACCTATTCAAAGGCATTATGTCCGTATAAAAGGTCTGTCACTCGATCTGGAAGTATTTTTATATCGCTTCAGTGACTTTTCTTTGCGAAAGACGTTTACATCTTCTATTGGACACGAAATATGCCTAACAAATAAAGATTTAGCTATAGAATAGAACATTCTTTATTATACACCTTTTAAACTAATAATAACAATGTTAAGAGGGAATCACACAGGTGACTCTCCATACAAACGTAGTCCCCTATTTCCTCCCTGGATAATGCCTCTAGAGTAACCATTTTTTCTCATAAAATTCAGATCTGCTATATACGTGCTCGTATGTTTTCCTTTTTTTCAGAAACTTATTGATAAAGAAAATATCACCTCCAATTTATATTTCGTATAAATCTTAAGAGGGTCATATTTTCTTTATCAATAAGTTTCTGAAAAAAAAGAAAACATACGAGCACGTATATAGCAGATCTGGATTTTATGAGACAAAATGGTTACTCTAGATCTAGAGGCAATAGCCAGGGAGGAAATAGGGGACTACGTTTGTATGGAGAGTCGCCTGTGTGATGCCCTCTTAACGTACGGTAAACCGAAATAAGTATTTTAGTTTCTGAATTTTGGTATTATTTACAAGAAAAACACTAGCGGTTGAAGACGCAGCTCACCTTGGAAGTAATTTTATCAGAGCGATCTTCATGTAGATATCATTGTTTACTCATCTATTCTAGGTCGTGTCGTGCTGAGCGCTTGTTCCTACGGCTGGCGATATTTCAAATAATTTAACAGAAAACAATAGGTAGATTTTTTTTATAACATTAAAATGCTTGTGATAAAATGTTTCGAAAACAGTAGCAAATACTAAATAATAGCGAACCGTCTTGTCACAAACATTTGATGGTGTCGTTGAGTAACAGATACAAATGAAATGCAGATTATAAAGATAATAAATACAAACTTGTACTACGGTCTGCCTGGAAGAGATCGCTCAAAGCAATAAGGTCGCCCATTGTTTTGCTAAAAAATCTTCATGAATCTTGTATTATGTTTCTGTGTGGTGAACAATATAGAGTTATCTATCTATCTATATCTATACAGCCTGAGTTTGAATTCGTATGTTATCCCGAAAGGTATGTGATAGGGACCATGGTTTTGCACAAGCTATGAAAACCTTTCTGTGAAATACGAAATCTAAATCTTCCATACAAAAAAAAAATCAACTGAAATGCTTAAACAAAATGTTTTGTGTGAAAACACTACATCTTGAGCGGGGCCGGCGCTAATTTGATTGGATTCTGGCCATTGCAGGCATCCAATCACATTTTTCGCTAGCCAATAATGATACTTGTTGCGGTAATAAATTTTTATTGCTTTTTGACTTGCCAATGGCAGATTTTGGGTGTCAAATAAGACATAGTTCAACAGAGGTCAAGTAATCAGCTGGTTATAGGGAGGGTTGCTTAGCAAGCATTTAAGCAAAATCATGGCGTAAACTTTACACACCATTTGTTGAATGAAAAAGTCCTGATTCAGAAAAGTCATAGAACTAATGCTGTTGACATTCAGGAGTAGCATAACCCCCTTTCGGGATAACATACGAATTCAAACTCATGCTGTATATCTATCTTGTAATTATTGCACTTTCACTGGTATCCGTTAACTCGATGACAATTCGCTGGCGAACTAACATCTTGCTCGCGTAGTCTTAAGACGATGGCCCGTTCTGACTGAAAGCTCATGTGCCCTGTGGTTTCTGCAGCAAGTTCCTCGAGGACCTCCGCAAATGCGTCGAGAAGCCCGAACTGCTCGGCCCACTGTTCAGGCGCTTCCTAGAGAAGAGAATGTTCATGTACGAACACTACTGCAGGAACAAACCCGTCTCTGAATATATTGTGTCCGATCATGATCAATACTTCCAGGAAATCCGTAATAAGCTCGGACAAAAACTACAGGTTAGTTTGTAGACGTTTTATCTAACTCAATACGAGCTAGGTGGCGTGGCTTCAGATTGCATTATGTTCTGTTTGATCTTAAATTCAATATTTGAACACATACAATTAATAAGACAAAATAATATCTCTCAGTGTATCAAAATGGAGACTATGTCGTTATAAAGCTACAAAACAAAAAGTCCAGATTGCCTCTCATACCACGCTATCTACTGTAGGTAACTAGTGAATGTGTCAGTGTTAATACGATGAACCCCTTGTAGCGGCACATCACTAACACAACGGCACTTCTATCATTTGCTTTCACTATTCACAGGATTTACCCCAAATATATTTTATGAATCCAATCTTCGCACAATGTCCAGTTCGCTTTGTGTATGAACAATTTAATCAAAACGCTTTTGGGCTAAGACCCTGCCTTTGAACCCCAAGCATAGGAATTTCTAAAGTTACTAAGCGATAGGATACTGTAGTTCCTCAATGTTACAGCCTTACTTTTACCACTGTTATTGATAACGTGTAATTTGTGACGTGCATTTTAGTTTTGGATTAATAAGCGCTCAGCGCTGGGCAAACTACGCTGTACTTTAGAGCAGGTACACAGGCTTGTTCATTTTTTAAAACTAGATGCTGCGCTGGTATCGGTATTTGCTATACAATGAATTCGATTCGGCCTATTGATTTTATTTATCTACAAACATTAAATTAATTTTTATTCTAAATTACTAGTTTATTGTCAGTACCAGCCAAGCTCTGATTCTAACGCTGCAGTGTGGCTTAGCCTCACTCGGTAACTTAGAGATTTTGAATTTTTCTTGATGGTCTAAGAACTAAACAAGTATTTACTCTTAACCTTTAAAGAAACGGAACCAGCGCTTGCGATTCCGTTTAACTTTTCAGTGAATGCTCCGGACCATAAATGAAAAATCTTCCTTGTGTGTTGGTATCCGCTTGCATGACTTTACGAGCTTGTTCTCACATCCACATAACTGTCTCACTCTATATTTTTGATTTTGGGGCCTTATTTCGTTTTTCACGAACAGACATTACACACACCACACTTACATATATGTCGTGGCTTCTAAGTCTTTGCACTAGCCGCCGACGAATATTCGAAACGTTGTTGTCTTGTATTCGTCGGTACTTAATTATGATGGAGTCTTTAACAGTAGGGGAACATTTTCAGCTTGCGGATCTGTTGATCAAACCGATCCAGCGCATCCAGAAGTACCACCTTCTGTTGAAAAAGATCCTCGCCTACACCGAGCAGGCTAACTGCCCCACGCACGTTATAGCCTCGCTGACGGATGCTATGAAATGCTCCTCCATCATTCCCAAGAACGCTAATAACATGATGGACGTCGGCCGCCTGCAAGGCTTCACGGTAAGCTCCACATTTTACTTCACTGCACACAAATGTCATTATTATTTGGTACTATGCATTAGCCCTTATAGGTTCCTTGATTATTTTATTTATTTTTAAGCCTATTTTTAAGTTTATTTTGTGTTGCATTGCGAACCTATCTGACGAGCCCTACCTACTTGAAATGCCGATTGTTAAATCTGAATTGCTGATTATGAATACGATGTCACGCTGCAGCTACAGCAACCGGATTACTGAGCAAAAGCATTTAAATTGTGTTTTTACGTGAGGAGAAATAGAATTGACGGAATACACTTATAAATTTCTCGTGTTTCACTTAAAGTAAAATCTTACGGAAAACAATGTACGGAACAGCTTCCACGTTCTTCATTTTACTATCGAACGTAGAAATTTAATATAAAGCATAGTAAAAAAGGCATTACGCGAAAAAAAACAGCAAATTAGACCGTTCGCGATTCGTACCAGCATTATAGGAATTTCAACAACGTTCATCTTACTAAAAGCTCTATTGCGAGTGCACCTAATTTAATTAAATTCCGTTTCATTGCAGTCCATGATCTTTTTTTATTAGGACAAGCAAAAATTACAGTTTGGTTACTTGGATCCTTAGTCGATCGACCTAATCTGTACCCTTTGGGTTAAAACATCTAAATTTGAATTCCGAGTTGGCCTTGTATAATCTGGGACCAACTCGGTTCGTACCATGTATTGTAAAAAGGCAAACATGACACCAGTAATCCAAATTAAAAGTGTATTTATTCAGTAGGATTGCAAGATTCACTTTGAAACGTCTTAAAGCTAGATAAGTCTAGGTGCCAGTTCCACGCGACCAAGGTATAGGTAATCAATAGGAATAATGGAGCATCTCCAAGCTCTGAATAATGGAGAATGAAGCGATTGTGCTCTCATAATCATTTGCGCCTAGCATTGATTGCACTCAGTTCAGCTGAGCAGCGAAGTAGCCCACAAACCAATGCCAATTCCAAACAATAACAACCGATTTACTACACAATGCCGAATCGATGGATTGTTTACTGTAAATTTTTTAATACAACGGTGGTCTGCGTATCTGTTTGTACAAATGCCTATGTTTGTTTGAACTGATTCATTACTCTTTCGTTCAAACAAAGGGATTTTATGATAGATAGTACAATATACTGCTCAAAACAGGCGCGAGTACAAACTTGAGTCATTTTAAAATTCAGGGTTATTCATTATTAGCTGCAAATACTCAGGAATTAGGTTCAACAAATAAAATAAAAAATATTTATGAATTGATTTTTTTTAAGTTTTGTTATGAAAATCCCGAGAAAATCGATAAAGGAATCATTGGCGCCTGACCTATTTTGACCTTTGATCCGCGCCCGCGCGCCGTGAGTGACACTCTGCGTTCAGTCACCGCCTGGGTGGGTCATCGTCCTGTTCTCCATGGCAATCATTATGCAATAGCCGCAAAGAAATTAATAAAAATAAAATGTTGATACAAAAACTTGAAAATTTTTTTGATCAAATTTAAAAAAAATAATTTCATAAATATTTTTTATTCTATTTGTTGAACCTAATTCCTGAGTATTTGCAGCTAATAATGAATAACCCTGTATATAGGTAAAGAAAATGTATTACATTTAAACAATTAATTAAACCTAGTTTCTTATAAAATGTAATTTTTATTTTTTCTTTTTAATTAGGTATTTCATGTTGTTTAGTAATAGTTTTTGTAAATAATGTATATTCTGTTGTAAACAATTAATTGATTCCCTTTTTGTAAATAGGTAAAAAAAAATGGCATGCATAAATAATTAATTGACAACGATTTTTTATTATATTTATTTCTCAAGAATGGCTGAATCGATTTGCATGATAGCTGGTTGGGAGGAGCTTAGAACCAGAAGATGAACAAAGGATACTTTTTATCTTTAAAGAGTAACGGGAATGGGGCGTAGCGGAAACGGGGCGAACGACGGCGCGGGCGGCCGCGCTAGCTACAAATAAAATCTAACTTAAGTCATTCTTTCAAGGTTTTTGTAATGAGATACCAAGCCATCGCTAGCGATTTAAATATATGCCATGAAACGCATTGCTGCTCTAAACTGATAGGGCTCGTCATTGTTTGCAGTTTGGTAATTTCTGTTTGTTTAATTTACTTCTTATTTTAGCTATATTTAATAAGTTACTACTACTATATTATGCTATACAACTAGCCCTTCATTGATAATCTCAGCACTCTAAAACACAGAAAATAGATAAGTTACTAAAACGGCCATGTGATCGGAAAAGTATCGCCCAAAGCCTGAGCATATACGCCTGGCTGCAAGCAAAATTGTTAGTTGTCAAATAAAATCGGCCTTGCGCAATAATTACCTACTTGCCATGCAAGAAGTTAAGCGATATGTAAGAAGAAAGAACTTAAGAGAACTAGAATCCTTTTTATTTAATTATTGTTTAGATAAAACAGTTAAAATATGGACTGCCGACAGCGGTTTCCATACACGCGACGAATAATCGCTTTTTTAACCTCGATTCTGTATTTTGGGCTTCAACCCATACATGGCTAAAAAAATAAAATACAGAATAATCCTTTCTCGATTTTACAGAAATTTGCTCAAGTTGCAGTATGATTTTTTCAGGGAAACATCCAAGCCCAGGGCAAGCTACTGCGCCAAGACACAATGTTCGTGACTGACATATCGAACAACGCCAGCGACAGAGGCCGCGAGAAGGAGACGCATGTTTTCCTGTTCGAACAGTGCGTTATATTCAGCGACCCAGTCGGGCGCCGCTCGCAGTTCGTCAGTCCCACTTACCACTACAGGGCTCATGTCCAGGTTAGTTTAGCGTTTGTTATTAATATATTCCCCATAGAGGAGGCATGGTACGGGCATGTCATGAGGAGGGATGTCATGTGACTAGGAGAGTGATGAGTGTGGATGTGGATGGATAATATGTGAGCCGCGGATACAAGGATAAACTGTGTGAAAGTTGACATGTATAAGAGAGGAATAAATTCACTGATGAAGGCTGACAGAGAGGAATTGAGGAGGAATACATGTTGTGCGGACCGCACATAAAGTGGGATAGAGACAGGCAGAAGAAGAAGAAGATTCCTGACGGACAGTGACCACGTGAGCGACCGATCTGGACGTCTTACAAAGAAGATGGTGGGAGGTGGTTTAGGATAGAGAGAACTGGAAGTCTTTTGGGGTGGGCTATGTCCAGGATTTGGACGAAATAGGCAAGGGTGGTTAAAAACAAATAATTTGTTGCTTGTTATATTATTTTGATCGTAGGTACAGGCAGCACCGGGTTATCATAGTTTATATACCCTATCCAAAGAGATGGCTATCCTCAGATAACCTCCAGTATCATTGTTCTACTATAATGAATAAATAAATGTTTCGTTTAAGGATGTGAAAGCAATAAATGATTTCAGTAGTAGCTCTTTGTGAAGGAGGCGTGCCCCACCAATAATGGTGGTAAGGACTTAACTTAGGTAAGTCTAGAAAGAATGCGTATCCCCCGATTAAAGTATCCCAACTCCCTGCAGATGAACAAAATGGAGCTCAGTGAGAATAGTGATGCGTTTGTGATCCACTCGCTGGACTCGACCAAGCCGCGGCAGTCGTTCGTGTGTCGCTCGGACAGCCACGGCCATGAGTGGCTGGACACTCTCAAGAATATCATTGAGAGCCAGTTGAACTTCGGAGTCGCGCTTGAGAACCCCGGCGCTTATCTTCGCGAACTACGCGATCCCCTGTAAGTACCCGCGACCCGCGACCAGCGACCCGCGACCAGCGACCCGCGACGCGACGCGACCCAGCGCATCCATTCATTTAGTCTTAATCTTTCAAAGTGAGATTAGATAATAATTGGGCGGCTGAATGTTTTCCGGTTGAATTTTTGCGGTTTTTCAGATGAGTTGCATCCGCATTGTAAGTGAGAATAACTGCTTGTGGGTGCTCCTATGCAATAATATTTGAAACAAAATATTTAGATATTTTTAAATGAACGATACGCACAAATCGTTTAATGTGGTTTTGAATTTGTCCGCAAATTGGTCTGATTTGCGGGGGGAGCAGTCGTGAGTCGCGTCGCGATAGTCGCGCGCCTATGCAGCGCGACGGCGACCGGTCGTGTGGACAATCTGCTGACGCTAATGCGTGCCCTTAGCAAACGGTGTAGCTTCAAGCTCAGGCTGCCACGTCTGCTAACGCCAGCTCGTGCTGGGAACCGACCACAATGACGCTGGGTTAGGTTAGCCGGCGGTGTGACCTGCGCTTCCATCGATCGCGCACACCCGACCTCTATGTTCGATGGTGCAGGCTGCTGTCGCCGCGATGCACCGATGGGCTCGAGTCTACTTGACCGCTTTCAACAGTATTTTGCCATAATACACAAATTGTGATAAACAATCGTCCGTAACACGATAAGCGACGCGAGCCCATTGAGATCGCTAATCGATGATAATGTGACAGGATGATTTTAACCGAAATGTAATGCCATTTACTAACCGAGCACGATAATGCTACTTGTTTCCACGCAAAAATGTTCAGGAGTTAGCATGCTAATATATATTTTTATAGAAGCTTAATGTACTATAATTTTAGGTCTCTAGGGATGAATTGTTTTTGATAGTTGCATATATTTGAGCTGTCTCTTGATGTTTGCGAGACAGATTAAGCTGTAACGATTCCGTTCGAGCATTTTGATAGTGATTTATGATCGGGCTGTTGTTTTTCAACGTTTAACTCCCGAAGATTTTTGTACTTTTAAAAGTGTAGGTACTGCCATAAAATTATGCATGTCATTTGTCAATGACTGTAATTATGTACGTATTTAGTTTGTATTTCTTTTAAGTATTGTTATTTAGATAAAATAATGTGTTTTGGATAATGTAGCTAATTCGATCGGCAGAAGTAGGTATTGATTATTTGATAAATGGTCCATTATAGGTAATCATGAAATTGGAATTGATAATATAGATATACTTTCATATAGTTTTAATGTTTCAGATATTATTAAGGTTAACTATGAAGAATAAAAAAATGCTTCATAGCTAATGTAATTTTGGGGTTATTTATACTGTCGAACACGCACCCGATCAATGCTGTCAAAAGATGTAATTGTTTTTTAATGAAATTACTGAGCGCGTTTCGGTTCGCTCTATCAACAGAAGGCAAGAGTATTTTTTAGCTTTGTATGACTTATTTCAAATATCAACCGGTTAACATAGAACGTGATCGTGAAAATTAATTTCACTATTGAAATGTGGCTTCTCCCATCGAGATGTTGTACGACTCTTGCTACTATTATAGTCGTACATACTTTACTTGCCTATGATCGCGGATGGGGAGTAGACCAGACGCTTCAAAAGAAAGGGTCTCTCTCCTAGTATTAGACTTCAGCGAGACACAAATCTTGTGTTCAACCCGTGTTCGTTCTTTTAACATTCTATGATAATCTCCCTTTGAAATATTCCAACTATCTGTAGTATTTTATCTCAATTCTCAAACATAAAGATTGGTTACATTCCCTCTAGTCAAAATGTATTGGATTTTTTAATTCTTTAAGATTAAATGCATGTATAATCATTAATAATTATGAATTGTAGACACCCAATCGATGTAACTCGGTATTAAATATTTCAAATGTAAGTAGATAAGTTTTAATCATTACACTTAGGTAAGACCGGACCCGGCACGGTGGAGATATTAATTATCCAAAGTTCCTGAAATATTAATACATTCGTTAGAACTCTAATAGAACCGAGGGACTAACGTCTGCAATGCTGAGTACAATGTTATATCTTTGTAATCATTCTGTAGCTCGGGGAACGCTTTCTGACAATCGATCTGTAACGCTTGAATGGTCCGCTCTACATCATCGACCTAGCAATGCAATCGTCTCATCTACTAGAAAGCAATGGGTAATAGTTAATCGCCAACACTGCCAACATGCGCACACGCCATGTCTCATCATCATAGTTGTAGCCTCGAACACTCTCGAGTTAGAGTTCATTGGAAACAAAGACTGGCAGAAAATATCGCAGTGATTTAATACGCTACTGGGTGCTAGGATAGGTCATACTTAAAATATATAATCGCATACTCAAACTTTTTAACATTATTGTCTTAGTCAATCTCATATCCAATAAAATATATTCCAATAAGCATCTTAATAGTATTATATAACATATCTTAATCGAGGTATCTAGTGCATCATTTTAAACTTAACGTGAAGTAGATTGTTTGTTATCAGTAGGACGTTGCCGTAGTATACACGCTCATTTTATGCAATAAAATAAATATTACATGTATGGACTTCAAACAACGATTTTATTTTTAAAATTAATTGTAACTCTTCACTAAACTGTTTGTTCTAATGGACTTTACACTCTAAGAAATAGGAATTATTCATTCAAAATAGGTCAATATTTAAGCATAGTCACTTAGCTTTCGGTGTTTAATAGTTATAAGAAAGTATTTGGTAGCCATGAAATACTCCACTCACCGCACCGATAGGTTGGCTTTAAGAGAACATCTTATTTAGACTCCGCTTAAAATAACAATATTAACACAACCTATATATTAAAGTCCTTACTTCAGTCCTTACATTCAGATTGTAGCCATTTTAAAACATAATTATTATTTTAAAAAATAATCCCTAGGCTTTTTATAAATGTTTAACTATAACAATTCATTATAACTGTCTCTTATTATTACTGTAGAAACTTACTAAATAAATGGTATGAAAGCATCTCTACCAGCATAGAAGTTATACTGTTTCTAATCTAAACTTAAAATTAGTTGAAATGATGTATGTTACTAATACTTCTGAACTTCCATATCGACCAAAATTAAAAACTTCGCGCTGTCAATAGTTTTGTATCCTTTATATGTGTATATTTGACAGCTATATTAATTTATGTACATATCTATTTACTGTATATTAGTATTTAATTGAAAATAAATGTGTACTAAAATGCTTGTGGTTTTCTGCTTTTAGTCCCGCATGCTTTTAATGTTCGATTTTATTTTGGTATTTGTTCAGGGCCCAGCTTGAGCTAACAACTGTCGAAACACACTGAGACCAGAACCCAGACCTTATCATATGCGGATTTACTCTCTGTACTTACTACCCTATTGAGTTGTATCCACTAAACAGGTGAAAAGTTTATGTACAATTTACGTCAATAATAAAAGAAGAGGGAATGTATTCCTGCTTCTACCCATGTCTTTCCTGTGGATTAGGCCGACTAAGCTGTCAGGATGGTATAGGTGCTGGGCAAGCCTATCCCATCTAAAATCCTGTCCCAGGCACTAAAGCGTCCCGTAAGTAGGAGCATGAGTAATCTCAGTTGCCCCTGACGCTATATAAATCATCTACAATAGATGCAAAGGCCTGTTTACTTACTTTTACTCTACCTATGATTACAATATTTCCTATCATAGTATAGACAATATTCCAAAGGCGGTTAGATAAAAGTGCTAAGGAAAAAATTGAGGCAAAGATCAGAATATCAAAGGTGATCATAGGCACATCAGAAACTTTGGTATTTCCGTACGTCATCACTTGACTATTGAACAGAAAATAAACAATTCTGAAACCAAAATTAATCACACAGAATAAAAAAAAAATAAAAAAAAGCAAGCCATATTAAAAACTGATCAAACCACCTGATGGTGTGGCACCTACCGTACTGCCTTGTTTACACATGATAACCTAAAATGGGTATAATGTTTAATTTTCGGCAATGAGTTAAGTAACTGTGGCTTTAAAGCGTCTTTATCTTTTTAACTTATTAAGCAGATTCCACGGATGACTAAAAGCCCGATCAATTAGTTGACGGTTGCTTATGTCAAATTTTTGCAAATTTTGCGTAAGCACTAATAAACTGTTGATTGAACGCTCCGTGAAAGTGGGACAAAGTTTTTAAACTGCTAAACCCGCTTGTAACCAATTCCATTAGAAATGCTCAACCGACAAAAAAATATGCTTAAAAGTTAAGCTCAAGTGTACGTTTTTCGAGCTTATATGTATTACAATAATATACAAGGTCATTTGTAAATAGCGCAAACTGATTTGGTTGCATAATAATAGTTTTTTTACCAAAATAAATAATTGAAGTTATAGAAAGAAATCGAATTACATAGAAAAAGTTCTAAAAGTTTATAAAGATACTATATCCGTAGGCTTATTTTGACTAACATCATTTTCGCGTTAGCTTAAATTCAGGATGCGAGAACAATTTTTTTTACGTAGCGCCCGTAAGTCATTATATTAGTTTTCGCAGTCCCGCCAGGGGCGCTCATCGTTTCTCCATACAAATCAGAGTTGACGACTACGCTAACGATAAGTCATTTTGCGTTGAGTGAGCTTGACGATAAATGACGTGAAAACTCAGACTAAGACCTCCGATGCGCAGGCGCGTCGCCAGACGTAGAGACCAGAGATTATTTTAAAGAATCAATATTTGTTAAAAAAAACAATGCCTATCAAAACTTGAAATTTTACAGATTTGCTTTAGTGGTTTAAGAAAATTTATGAGGTAGCAATCCAGCTATGGAGGATGGTCATTAAAAGTGGTTGACTGTAGTGCCACGTCGTGCCTGAACTGGTTTGCACATTTTACAAAATATGACTCTGTATAGCTAGTATAGGTAGGCACCTAGGATAATACAACTGTACAGTCTAGAGCAGTAGTGTGAAACAGTTTGCAAAGAAATATTGAAATTTGTATGATCACACTTTTGTATGATCTTAATAATCACTAGCAGATTAAATATAATCGAAATCAGATTTAATATAACAAACATTTTTTAAATAAATCGAGGTATTTTAAATTTTAAACGTTCACATGACTGCTCTTGCACATACACAGTAAGGAGTAACCCTTTAACAATATTTAACAATATCTCAGTGTGATTCGACAAACGCTACTAGGCACAAAGTAAAACGCATTAGATGACACAACGCCATTAACACTAGAAGCTGATAACATTCATAAAATGAGTAATTAATATAGGATCTAACATAACATAGAAGAGACTAAACATGGACCCTTTTATAGAAAGAGCAACAGCATTTTCGATTATAGAAAAAAATAATTTCGTAGAAAGCAGGTATTCGGCACATATTTCCCGGCGCCGAAAAACCCGCTATTACTACCTACATAAATTCCATTATAAAATCTGAATCATACATAATCGTTTATATATAAAAAGCCTGTAAAACTTTTATTATCGACAAAGAAAATGCTGTCGCTTAAAGCTGGAGTGCCCTTTTTATTTTATTTTGTTTTCGTTAATTGTCCTATCCCATCCCTTCAAGGCAGCATAAGAGCACGCCGCCGCCAAGCTCGGGCGCGTTGGAGCTCCGGTCGCGCTCCCAGCGGCCTCACTCCAAAGCCAACACCATCAACTTGCCCACCAATATCCGCTACGAGGAGCGGAAGGTCGGGGGAAGTGCGACTATCAGTCCCACTTCTCCACCGCACGCCAATGTAAGTATTGAATCGCTATTAACTACTAACTGCCTGTTCAGAAAAATGATACTTATTACTGAAAAAAAATGGGCTCATCTACCGAAAAACAAAATAATTTTAAAGACTCAGAATATATTAAAAAATTTGATGATTTCGAATATGCTGGTTTTCAAGAGCTCTTATAGAGCTCTTGAAAACATAAATCCATGCATGACATAAACGGCCTCTGTATCTATACAGAGGCCGTTAATACGTTAAAGTATTCTTAAATCGGGTTTAGAAGAAAATTTCACACTGGCACACAATTCTACCCAAAAGCAAACACTCGGGCTCATCAAAACTGAATTGTCAAAGAAATCATACTCCCGGCATATTATATCCCGGTACCAGCTTTCCGATAAAAATCCGCGGGTATGCTGACTTGGGTTATATGTAATTTTGAACAAATATAAACTGGTTCAGGGACATCTATGAAAAGCTAACCCTGGTCGATATCGCTAGGGGTAATAAAATAATCTGAAACCGGTAGAACCTGTTTTCTATGTGAATTTGTGAATAAATTGGAAATCGCGTAAATTGGCAACACTGCACCTGTTACCGCGCTTGCGCTTGCGGAAGGTGGGAGGGTGGGGGGAAGAGATGGGGGAGGGAGAGCTATAAGTGCAATAGGTACCACGCCCTGGATCCTGTCTAAAGCTGGGAGCGCCAGCGATACGTCCTTTCGCGGAGTGCATCAGTCCTCACAATCAGACTGAACGCCACCATTTTAACGCGACGTGTTACAAATAAGCTAAACCAACCTATTGAATACCTTAAACATTGAACTTCCGTTTGTTTGTGACAAGTGCACACAGTACTCTAACGAGGACTGGAAGTACAGGCTCGGTACTTAGGGGGCGGACGAACTCTTAAGCTATGTTGGAACGTTATATACGGTTATTTTATGAATATGTTGTCCTATTATTTACTAATATATTGCACTGGGGTTTACCTTATGGACATGTTGTATTGTTATTATTTCGTACCAAAATGTTTTACCATGGTTTTTATCTTTATTTGTGTCTTTGCTCTGCAGTAACTATAATTTACTTACCCCTTTTAAGCCCATTATCCAGTCGCATTCAACTAAATTGTACAATATCCTTTTGTCAAACTTTCTCGATATATTTTGTTTGTATTGGTTTCATATTGTATTGTACATTTTGTTTTGTTGTAGGTTCATTAACGACGTTTATTTATTTCTCTCCTCGTTCAAGTAGGATATAAATGTGTGCTTCGGTGTTACTAACTTTTGAATCAACTATCGGTCACTAAATACAAAACTTTGTTAGCGCAATATAAATAAACCTAAGAGAAATGTGGGCTTGCATGCATCGCTTGAGACGTCCGACGTGATCGGTGAGTGTCCTGCGGCAGGGGCTGTCCAAGCGGCCGTGGGCCCTGAAGCTGCGGCGCGGCGCCGGCTCGAGCTCGAGCGGCAGCGGCGGCGGCAGCGGCGCCAGCGCGGGCGAGGGCAGCGCGGACCCGCATGCGGGTGAGCTGCGGCCGCCCGCGCTCGCCTCGCCCGCCGGCAACGTGAGCGCCGTGCCCGGCGGCACCGCCACGCTCTCGTGCCGCGCGCTCGCCGGGCGCGCCACCGCCACGTGGCGCAAGACGGCGCCGGAGACGCGGCTGCTGCGCCACGGTGGCCGGTTCGCCATCTCGCTCGCGGCCGACGGACTCGCCACGCTCACCATCCGTGAGTGTCGGCCCTCCGACGCGGGCGTCTACTGCTGCCTGGTGTCCAACGAGCTGGGCGAGGTGCAATCGTCGGCGCGGCTGAGCGTGGCGGCGGCGGACGCGGCGCCGGCGCCGGGCGCGCCCACCGTGCGCGTGCTGCCGGCCGGCGGGCTCGGCGCGCACTGGGAGGAGCCGGCGCCGGTGCACCTCGACTACTGCCGCGTGGGCGAGGGCGAGTGGCGGCGCGCCACCGAGGCGGCCGCGAGCGCGGGCTCGCTCGTCCTCGAGGACCTGCCGGCGGGGCAGTACAGCTTGCGGCTGGTGTCGGCGGCGACGGGCGTGGCGGGCGTGGGTGCGGCGGCCGCCACCTGCGGGCCCGGCAACTGGCAGCGCGACCGGTTCGCGCGCCGCTACGCCGTCGAGGAGGAGCTCGGCCGCGGACGCACGGCGCGCGTGCTCGCCGCTCGCGACACCGGCACGGGACAACGCGTCGCACTCAAACAGGTACATCCTATTGAAGAACCAACAAGGTTTACATAAAGATAAAACAACTAAGTAATAAGATAGTGCCTTTGTTACTTTCATCATCCGTGAGCGGACGTTCCAATGTTGGCTTGGAATATGGGGCAGTAAGTATAATGAGTATGTATGTATGTGTGTGTGTGATCAGGTCCGCGGCGGGGTGGGCGCGGACGCGTGGCGCGAGTACCGCATCCTGTCGCGCGTGGCGCACGGCGGCGTGGCGCGTGCGCTGGCGCTGTTCGCGGAGGTGCCGTGCGCCGGCGCGCACACGCTGGTGCTGGAGCTGGCGGGCGGCGGGCCGCTGCTGGAGTGGGCCGCCGCCGCGCCGCTCGCCTACACGCACGCCGCCGTCGCACTGCACGCCGGCCAGCTGCTCTCCGCGCTGCACTATCTGCACGACAACAATATCGCACATCTCGACGTCAGGGTGAGCACACTTACACATACACACCTAACACATACTAGTATAGGTAGCGTCACATAACTTTAGCGCTGACCGTTATTGCGCAGAAGTCAACAATAAGGTACCTGAGGGGGCAAGGGGTACGAAGGGCGGGCTGATTGGCTCTCCAGTCGCACTCCGCTCTTTAAACCAATAAGACACTCTGCACACATCCCATGCGCACACTACGACGCATGCGCAGCCATCCAATACATAATATTGCATAACATAATATGTGTGTAATATGCCTGGAAGGCAATATTATGTCTACAAGGCAATATTTACACTATATAGGGATAAGGGCAGGAAGATGATGATAGGCTATTGCCTACCTTGAAGTATTCTTCAAGGTCACGCACGACAGGAACGTGCCCTACGATGCTCCACCCTACATACTACATACTGCCCCACATCGTGGGTCAACACAACCTCCTAAGAATCTTGTCTAGGTTTAATTATAACAAAATAAAATTCACTTCCTTAACTGAATCTTACATCCATTTATTTATTATTTTATCCATTATAATGAATGTATGCAATGTATTATATTCCAGCCCGAGAACATACTGGTGGAGTTAGGCGGGTCGTCGCCGCAGCTGAAGCTTATAGACCTGGGCTCCGCCGTGGAGCTGGCGGGGGCGGTCGCGGGGGAGGGCTCTGGCGGAGGGGGGGTGTCCGTGCGTGAGGTGCTCCCCCCCGCGCCCGCACAGCTCGAGTTCGCGCCCCCCGAGTGCGTGCTCGGCCGTCCGCCCGGAGCCGCCTGGGACGCGTGGGGCGCCGGCGTCTTTATATACGTCTTCTTGACCGGGGTAAGTGGCATATCCATCACCCATCATGACAATTATGATTTTCACTTTATTTGTGGTGGGTGCTGGGGGCGTCTGAGCAGCTCGTCCAGCGGGTGCTTGGGGCGACTGGTTAGCTCGTTCAGCGGGTGCTTCGGAGCGACGTTGCTTGGGGCGACTGGTTAGCTCGTCCAGCGGGTGATTGGAGCGACTGGATAGGTCGTTCAGCGGGTGCTTCGGAGCGACGTTGCTTGGGGCGACTGGTTAGCTCGTCCAGCGGGTGATTGGAGCGACTGGATAGGTCGTTCAGCGGGTGCTTCGGAGCGACGTTGCTTGGGGCGACCGGTTAGCTCGTCCAGCGGGTTATTGGGGCGACTGGATAGGTCGTTCAGCGAGTGCTTCGGAGCGATGTTGCTTGGGGCGACTGGTTATAGCTCGTCCAGCGGGTGATTGGGGCGACTGGATAGGTCGTTCAGCGGGTGCTTCGGAGCGACGTTGCTTGGGGCGACCGGTTAGCTCGTCCAGCGGGTTATTGGGGCGACTGGATAGGTCGTTCAGCGAGTGCTTCGGAGCGATGTTGCTTGGGGCGACTGGTTATAGCTCGTCCAGCGGGTGATTGGGGCGACTGGATAGGTCGTTCAGCGAGTGCTTCGGAGCGACGTTGCTTGGGGCGACTGGTTAGCTCGTCCAGCGGGTGCTTGTGGCGACTGAGCAGCTCGTCCAGCGGGTGCTTGGGACGACTGGTTAGCTCGTCCAATGGTTGCTGGTGCTTCTGGGCAGGGCTTCTAGCGGCCGCTAGGTATTCCTGAGCAGGACTGCCAGCAAAAGGTAGTTGCTTCTAATTATGGTCGTGGTGATCAGTATAACTCGGTCACTGGTTGGCAATTGATTTATTATTCAAAATAATGAACTTATATGCTAATTTTATTCAATAAACACTAACACAATTTTGACCTAGTGTGTCGTCGGTGTAAACGCCGACACAGCTGCTCTCATTTTGGACGAACTTTGTATCTGTGTCAAGCTGATGCTGCAGTCACAAAACAGATAGGTATTTTGTGCTACACTGCTTAGGTGTGCCGATACACAGTAGTTAGAGTAGTAATTATAATGGTATATTAATAGAAGAATTATAATATTCATACACTAGTATGAACACACATGTTCATTGAATGAACAAAGATGAAATCTATCCATCTTTATAACACCAAGAACAATAATCTTAATTGGTTCTCATTGTAAAGTAAGTAGTTATTTTTTAGTACAGCATTAAGATTAAGATATGTCTGAAAAAAAACCTACGCATTACGGAGATATCTTTTATTTATTTATTTATTTATTTATTTATTAGGACATCCAACAAAGGAAACACTTGAATAACAAATAATACTAACAAAACGTCTTAAAACTATGTGTCCCTCCAGTTATAGGATGCCACAGCATGCACAAAATTATCATCTCAACTAAACTAAACAGACAATAAGTACGTTACATACAAACATATAAAACTAAAAACAAACTCAATTACAAAACACAATCTTCGAGAAAAAAAAAAAAAAAATCTTAAAATGTAAAAGTCACACCCAAATAGTGCTTACTAAATAGCCTTAAAATTACTAAACATACTCGTATTAAAGAGAAAAAACAGCGGGTACAAAGTTTATCCTTAAGATCCTCACAACCCTCCATATAGTGATGTGTCTTGTTGCCCGGTCTCAATAGTGATGTCCTATTCCCAAAACCGACTAACAGTATTAATAAAACTTAACAATAATAACTTAAGTACTTGCCTGTATATATTTTATTACAGCTTGGTACAGCACATTCCCACCTAATCATAGGTGTTAACAATCGCCTATAACAAATCATGCATGGTTTCGCACTGTGTGAACATACCCGTACAGGCGTATTGATTGACCCTTATGTACATGTAATTTCACCCTCATCCTTCAAAATGAAACAGTAACGTTGCTTTGTAACAGTAATAATTCCCCGGACGTACCCTTCATGAAGAGCTCTGCAACAAAATCCACTTGCTGCTACTTTTTTATTGTATCGGATTATCTTTATCAAATTTATTTCTTTATTTAATAATAAAGTAACTTAGAAACTAGTGATATTACGAGATGTAATAACACTATTTATAACCGGACCAATAAAGTCACCCAAACGTAATGTTGTTCCCAGCTGTTGCCATTCCTGGACAAGTATATCCAAATACCGCGACTTCTTTAATGTATCGGGTTATCTTTATTACCCGCACCAATAAAGAAGTCAGTTGTAATGTTTGTTCCAGCTGTCTCCATTCCTGGACGAGTGCGTTGAGGAAACAGCCGAGAATATAATAAAGTGCGACTACTGCTTCCCCGCGGAGCACTGGCGCGACTTGGAGGCAGCACAACCCCTCGTGCAGGGGTTGTTGCAAGCTGCGCCGGCGCAGCGACTGCTGCCTAAGGACGCGCTGCAACTTCCCTGGTTCAACGAGGTACCTACTAGTAATTAATAGCGCGAAAACTATCCATTTAATACAGTTAAAACTCTGTTTATAACTAAGACAACAACAATCTACGCATTACGACGCCATCGTTGTATTCTCCGGCTAGTGATGTGTCTCGTTGCCCGGTCTCAGTACTGATGTCCAATTCCCAAAACCGGCTAGCATAATGTGGTGTGGAAATAATAGTGGTGTATAGTTATGATAAAACTAGCGAACCCAGGTGGCTACGTTATCGTGGTAGCGAGGAGTGCTTACATCAATAATTAAATGATCCTTTTTATTGTTAACACTTGTTTATACTATTGCTATGTGACGTTAAATAATTAACTTTAGATTTTGATTTTATATAAAATTCAGTTTTTCAGAATTAAGTTTGTTGGTAGTTTCCATGGACTAGCTACACATTAATAGCCTTATTAATAAAAATATGTCAAAAGATAAGCTGTGCTTAAACTATTGCCATCTCTTACCACTGGGTAATGACAAAAAGTGACAGGGCTAACTTTAAACCATGACTAAATTTAAATTGCGTTTATTAATATGGCTGATAGAGCCCTATTGTCTCCTTACGTCTCTCAACTAAATGACAGCTTCACATTTATTTTCTTTCCTTTATTAACTCTAGTATTTCTATTTTCAGGCGCCAAATACTCCCCTTTCCGTCACGCAACTCAAGAACTTTCTGGATCGACGACGCCCGACGGGATACGGAAACGTATTGCATTCCTTGCGTTCGCCGTCTGAGCCGTGACGCGACGCGACCTGACGTGACCTGACGTGACGCGATATAACGTAACGCACATAATGCGAAGCGCCACGAAGTAACCTAGACATATTCACGTGTTCCGACTAACGGCACGGTATCCGTAATTCGGCTTATTAAGAGCTAGCAGATTCAGATAATTCAAAATAAGGTATTCATAGTGATTACATTATTTTGATTTATTTCTTAATGTCTTGAAAATTTCGTGACCAAAGTGTATTGTATTTAAACAGTTAGTAATGTTACCTCCATGCTTGTTTAAGTAGTGTGTGAATGTTGATAGATAGTTTTGAAGGATGGTTCAATTCGTATAGCGGTCTCGCACCATCGAAATGATGAGCTGTCGTTTTGTAATTGTATAACAATATTAATCATTTATACATCTTTCATTTATATCCAAGTTTTAATGGAATATGAAGGTCCTAGCGAAGGTGGTATGAAATTAATCTTTATTCCACATCACGTAGAGTCGTAATTACTGTAAGCTGTAGATTACTTCGTTCTTTACTTTGTATAGTCGATATACCCCACCTGAGAACTGTATAATTTAGTTGTGCGCTACGTTTTACTGCTTGGCTGCCAATTCATAGCGCTATCAAAGTAACTAAACTCAGCAGCGTTCAAATCACGCAAGCTTGCATGTCCAAGTCATTTTAAAGTCGTTGACAGTCAAATGAACAAGAAAGCTATGAGGGTTTAGATATTGCCATGGTCGTTAGAACTCTATAGGTAGATAACTTAAAGAATCGCTGTGCAATGGTCCATTTGATCAATAATTCCGCTTGACTCGGGCCCTGGAAGGTCCCTCTGACAGAATGACCACATTCAGGTGAATCAATGCAACAGTCAAATGTGACTTTTTATAATTCCTAGAGTGGCCGATCTTAAGGCAAAGGACTGTGATTTATTCTAATTATAAAATATTTCATGCTTATATTCCTAATTTGTATGTATTTGTTAAAAACATATTGTATATTAGTTGTAAGTTTTAGAGTGTTATTTTATCCTAATTTGTGACCAAAAGCAAAATTTTAATCTTTTAGTTATGATATGATCGGTGTAAGTAGATTGAGTATAATCTGTATACCTATGGTATTGATAGTTTTAAGCAAGACCCGTGACATACCACGTGACGTTTAAGCTGCGTTTTTATTGAGTAAGCTCTTACATGCTGGAATACAACGTGGCATCTAACTCGAAAGTGCAAATGCAAACACAGCTTAAAAAAAATATTTGACGCAAAGTTTGGGCCGTGTTCTTCTCACGTACAAGTCATCGACAAAACTAGATGAGTTCTCGTTGGTAAAACTGATTGTTTTTAAATTAATTGGGCATCTTTCTTGAAAACCATACTATTAACAAACATTATTGTAACCATATTATTAAAGTGTCATCATTTTTGATCTAATTTTGTCGCTGACTGTACAAAACGCTGGTTTTTCAATATTTAAACAGTAGAATCGTGGACATGAATTTGAATTCTGAATATTTTAAACTAAATATTGTACTATAGTATTAGACCGCGTGTTCATACAGCGCGTTTTTTTAGCTAAATCATGTAGATATTAAATCGACCTGCAGATTGCAAGTAGTTGCATAGTATAAAAGCTGTCTTCACTTCCAATTATATTTTAAATATATTCTATACTTTTAGCACATAACATAAAAATACCTTTGTAATAATTCGTGCTATTTTACGCTTTTAAAATCAAATTATTATGTATTATTTTTTTTTTGTTTTAAAATAATTTTATTGTTTTTTAAAATAAAGTTATTAACCTGGCAGTCTTTAAGAATTAATTAAAAAACTGCGGTAACTTAAAAAGCCAAATAGAATAGTCAAAAATGCCAAATTTTAAATTTTCTGATATCACGTGAAGCTCCTTTTATTGACGCACAAAACGCTACTATCATAAGGAATTTCCGCCTTTTTTATTACTTTGAATTTAAATTCAAGATTTGTATTTCGCTAATATCTGTCCTGTTTATACATCTAAGTATCTTTGAATTGTATTATATTTTACTCATTCCTAAGTCAGGGGAGAGCATTTTGAGTTTCAATGTACTTGCTGCTTTTTTTTGCTGCTATAATCGAAATGCTCTCTAAACTGGTTATGTTAATATTAGTTTATAAGTTCTTTGGTCGGCAAGCCGCTGCAGGAGCTCATGTATAAACTTAAGTTGAATCTGTTCATGAACTTGTATTATTATATTGATGTATCTAAATAGTTCAATACATAATTCTGTAACGAGCTTTTGGTTTTATTTTCACATCGCCCCTATATATTTGTCATCGGAGAATAATAATCTAAATGTTATTAAAAAGACGGTATAGACGTTATGAATTTATAGAGAACTTTAGTCAGCTTTTATAATATTTTTAGGAAGTCCATCTCCAAACGAATCATCCTGGAAATGTATGAAGGAGGCCTATGTCCAGCAGTGGAATTCGTCAGGCAGATGGTCTCTTTATACAACTAGCTAATGGTACAAGCATATGGCCCATCTGATGTTATAGTGACCATCGCCTATAAAAGAGCATTGCCTCGTAGGCCACGTTCCTGACGTGCCCCACGATGCACTTGCCTTGCGTCCTTCAAGTTGAGACATGCAGATGTTCAGCAAGTGTCACTATCATGATTTAAGCCGCTTGAGCCCGAAACGATACCTACTCTCCAACGTGGAAGCGTTCGTCACTAGCGGTCACCAAAATTCGATGGTGATTGCGCAAAGCATTCCTTAGTTGTATAAACGAGACTCGTCGAGGATGCACCTTTGTTTATCGGCTTGGCAGCATGATTAAGTACTATTATTTGAAAAGTTCCGTTCAGTGATTTGTAGGCAGCAGCGTAGATGTTACTCTCGGGTATCTTGGTTGACAGAGTGTAGGATACAACCAATTTATGGAAACAAAAAGTTGGAAGAGGAAGACCACGGCGCATGTGTCTCGATCATATAGCATACATTTTAGAGAAAGGCCAGGGTAGGAGTACCATAAACCGACGTCCATGCATGAAGAGTTTTAAGCGAGCTAATAAAGCGAAAGAGGTATGTCAGGATCATAGCACGTGGAAATCCGTGATCTCTGCCTATAATGGGAATGAGGCGTGATTTTATGTATGTAAACAAAAAGTTCTGTATGTGTCGGCTAGGGGCGCTTTTCGTTTTACCCTACAAAAAAGTGGCAGACGTGGCGACAGGCGTCAGACAGAACGCGCGGTAGGGATCACAGGACAGTTTCTTCCTATAACCTCTTCCTACACATTGAACTATAATTTGTCTAGCTTGAGGGTCATTGTACCTACACTCATCAACAATGTCTAGGGATATTCAAAATTTTGTTGATTTTTACAAAAACTGTGAATAATTTCTTTAAAAACTAGGTATGGTAATCTTTATTTTATGTTGTTTATTAATAGTATTATAACACAACTGTTTGATATTATTTATTAATAAAAATTCAAGTGGGAACAAAATTTCGATAAATCAGAACATTTATTCGAAATGGAATATCCCTAGATGTGATGATGGTTGATGTGTGTACCTACTTACCTACTAATGTCTCCATCAGCGCAAATATGTGTCAAGTGCACGAAAGGAGCCTCTTTGAGGCGCACTTAAAATCCTTTCACCACACTTGGTTCGAAAGAATCAGTGACACGATAAGAAGAAGAAGCGCTGTGGGTAGTTCAATTCCAACGAAAAATAACATTGTGATGCACATGGATGTTTGTTTGTCTGGGTGTTATTAATCCGTATAGGAGGAATGAAATAACTGTAGCATAGATTATCTCCTGTCATATCGCACAGCTCCATACATAACGATCCTGTGTCCTATGTACCTAAACCATAAAGGTACGACCAAGATACTTTGGTAACAGTGGTTCGGTAGTTTTACCTTCCATAGGGTCGAAAGTATTTTGAATTCCATTTCTTCCTAAGTAGGTTTTAGTAATCAAGAGGAGGTAAATAAAACAACGTCTAATTTACATGGAGAGATTTATTTTTACAATTACATTCATTGTTTTACACCGCTAATACATTTATAATAGATTTGTTAGAAGCCTACATTTACAAAAACAAAATATTTTAATTACCTACATGAAACTAATTTTATTTTCACTTTTATTTATGGAACATTAAAAACTACAGATGATATTTTATGGAGACAAGATTTCAATCGCGCCCACTACTTATTCCACTCCCCCCCCCCCCACTTCACTTCCATGCCACTACTGTATCTGTACTGCTCACATGTACTAATAATACTTACAGGGTGCAGATGAAAATGTATTAATTTATCGAATAAAACTATACTTAATCAGAAGAATGTTTGTGTAAATAGTATTTTTGAATATGAAAAAAAGATTCAGGTTAATTTTGGATGGAAAATGCTTCGATTTCATTGGGTGTATTTTTAAATTAAAATGGGTGCAGGGGTTAAAATTGTTTAGGTTTAATTTAGTTATTAAGCGGCACCCTGCTTATTCAAGGGTGGCAACAGAGCCAAAACCTACCAAGCACAATATGTCTATTTATTTAGTTGTATTTTGTTTAAACACACGCCTATTTATTGTACATTAGTATTACATTAAAGTGGTAAGCAGTTTCTAAAATTATACATGGCAAAGGAATGTCACAGTTCTACTTACTTGAAATAAAAATGTAATTTGCTGTACTTGAATATTTTTTTTGAAGATTTTTTAACATGTGAATCTGAAAATATCAGGCAACTCCTTTCTTTGAGCACAAAACCAATTCAGGAACAATTTATTTGCAGATTCGAAAATAAAACAAGAAATATATTGATTGAGTACATACGCTTACAGATTAAATATATTTCAAAAAGCACAATGTCTATCTAAACACAATTTCATATATATCGTTGCAAGATTTAAAATATATTCTACCCTAAATAAACATCATAAGCGACTCGTTGTAAAATGAAATTTAGAGTAAATATTTTTTTAAACTTTAAAATAATACAAGCTACGGAGCTTAAGTATGAAATTGCCTATGCTACAAATGGGAAAAGACTGCTGTTCTGCACTGGGAAATACTAAGGTAGAAAGCGTTTGTAAGGTACTGATAAGACCTTAAAGCTTTTGGTGCCAGTGCTATAAATTCACTATAGAGGAATCGCTTTTAGAGCGGCGTGCTTAGTGAAGATAAGTATTGAACAATGGCGGAGCCAGAACGCTTCCTTGCGGTTATCCATTTTTGCATCATTGGCCTTTGCTAGATGGATTTTAAACCAGTGAACCTCCATGAAAGAAAGGAGCTGACTAGCTATTTGAAACGTCCAGTCTGCAATTTCATGCTTAAACCCAGTACTATAAAATTCAAACAATATCTAAGAACATCAATCCCAAAATCGATTTATCTACGTACACCAATATTTAATACTTAAGGTTACATCAATTATTATGTGAATAGTCATCAAAAGAATCAACCAATTACTTGGTTTTAAAACATTCTCTATTTACGATCTATCTAAAAGGTTGGATAGATAAAAAAAAAAAAAAAAAAAATATTGATATATATAGATGCATCAGAATGTTAGAATACTTTTTAACTTTTGTGCTTGACAGCCTGAGTGCAACACTAATCAGTGACTTGTCCGAAAGTCGTATAGTTTTCGAGAAGGATTGATTATTTGATGACCTGCGAGAGACACGAATAAAGGTAAATACTTATATTGTAATACATTTTTGATAATTGTAACATGATGGCTTATCTCTAGTGTGTATCTATAGAGAAGGTGAGGTGCTAAGTTTAAGGTGCTAAGTGAAATTGTTAAGTACAAGGATACAAAAATCAACAAAAATGTTGATGTGAAAATTGGCACAGTATTTAATATAATGATCTCTAGACTTAATTTAAAGTTGGTCACAAAGATGAATACGTTTACAGTCTCACCTAGCTCCCAAACTTGTCAATATATTCTTTACAGATCAATTATAATTATAAAGAAATTCAATGTGAACCTGGTTGATGTAGCACACGCAAGACAAGAATACCGACTTTATCTCTTCATAACGTCACTCACTTTCAAGTATTTTGTTCAGTCACTGCACTACAATATGTCAGTTTCATATATTTTATATAGAGAGATTTTGGTATCTTTGACGGGCTGGTTATCATCACCATTGGAAGCACGAGTCTGATTACCATCATTGTTCATGCCTAGATGATTCATACTTCCCGTGATCGCCAGGTTCAGGTTCATCTTAGTGAGCAAGTGAGACTCGCGGTCCCAAACTTGTCAATACATTCTTTATAGATCAATTATAATTATAAGGAAATTCAATGTGAACCTGGTTGATGTAGCACACGCAAGACAAGAATACCGACTTTATCTCTTCATAACGTCACTCACTTTCAAGTATTTTGTTCAGTCACTGCACTACAATATGTCAGTTTCATATATTTTATTTATAGAGATTTCGGTATCCTTGACGGGCTGGTTATCATCACCATTGGAAGCACGAGTCTGATAACCATCATTGTTTATGCCTAGATGACTCATACTTCCCGTGATCGCCAGGTTCAGGTTCATCTTAGTGAGCAAGTTAGACTCGCTGCCAGTCTTCTTGAGGTCGGGTTGCGCGTTTGGCGGCAGCGCGGACCCACTGCGCTGGATCATCTGCAGGCGCGCGTACTGCTCCTGCAGCGCGCGCTGCTTCTTCAGCAGCTCCTGGTGGCGCTGCTCCAGCAGCGAATGCCGCGAGGTGTCGGAGTCGGGCGGCGAGCCGGGCGGCGGCGGCGACGCGGGCGAGGCGGGCGAGGCGGGCGACACGGGCGACGCGAGCGGGGAGCGCGAGGTGGTGCGCGGCGGCGGCGGCGGCGGCGCGCGGCGCCCGGCCAGCGCCAGCAGCTCGGGGTGCCGCTCGGGCACGGGCGGCTTGGCGGGGTGCTGGCCGCGCGCGCGCACCGGCGGCGACGCGTCCGTGTCGCTGCCGCTGGGGTAGGAGGCGAGCCGCCGCAGCGCGCCCTCCCCGCGCCCCTCGCCGCGCCCCTCGCCGCGTCCGTCGCCGTTGCACGCGGCGGGCGGCCGCTCGCTCGGCTTCGCGAACGTCTGCAGCTCGTCTAGTAGCGCATCGAGGGCGTTCTCGGGGCGCACGTCGGCTCCTCGTCCGGGTCGGAGCCCGCTCCCGCCCTGTGCACCATTCCACCAACTCTAGCTTTCTCCGAACATCGCCTAGTACAGTAAAAGCGCGATTGCAAAAGCATGTCTTGATGATGCATTAGTGAGCCAATTCACGTGTATAGGTGAAGACGAAGGTATTCTTTAAATTTTATAATGCGATAGCTTGAGAAATTGGGACTCGATTATGACTACACACAAACTGAGAATGCGTGGAGTTTGCAATCGCGTTTTCAGTACTTAGGTTTATTCGACAATTATAACACTTAAACATTGAACAATCATTCGACCGTGAAAACATATAGACAAGTATCACATTTAATAAAAAAGACACTCATACACAATATAAAACAAACTTATAAAACAAGAGGCAAATGCCCGTAACGTCTTCAAACAAAGTTTTTGCATTGTTTAGGTGAAATAAGTTTTTCAATCAAGGTAGCTGCCACATATCATAATATTGGCAGGCAGTTATTACTTTATGTTCATAAAGAATCTTCTAAGAGATAAACTTTACTTGAAGACGATAAATTTTGCAGCAACCTATCAATAAAATAAAAACCAAAACGGTGGTAGATAAAGAACTTAAATACTGGTGAATAAAAATATCAATGATAAACATAAGTAAAGTAAATACTTATTTATATAGTCGTGAATATATGAAAGATATAAAATAACAAATACATTTTTGTGTTCATCAATGCAAGATACAAAGTGAAATTTTAATTTCACTCTTAACAATTGATGATTATGCCATTAGTCAAAAGCTTATAAAAACGAGAGTGAAGTAGCATTATACCAATTATCTACTAAAAAGGAAGCTAAAATTAATAACTCCAGTAAATCAAAGAATACTAAAAGCCTAAGTAAGTACTAGTAATAACTGCAATTCAGATTTAATTTATTAATCGATGTGCTATTAAACGAGAATACTCGACTAGTACAACCTACGTGAAAGCATGTATAAATTTAGAATATAATTTACCTGTGCTCCAGAGTGGTGGGTTAGTATTGATCTACTTGCTAAAAGGCCAATCGGTGGGGTTATGTTAGATGCAGGCACATCGTGGTGCTGTTCTTATATCTTTCATACTCAATCACACTTTGATATGCGTTTATATTGTTGCGATAGAAGCAACGACGCGGAGAGTGATTAAAGTACTTATAAAGAAATAATAATGATCTAGTAAGAAGGTAAGGAAAATGAGAGGTTTAAGGCATTTCATTGGTTTCCGAAGATACTGGAGAGTGTGCTGCTCCTGATATCAATGTGCTGCAACAGAACAGAAAACAGCGAGATGCACAAACTATTTAACAAAGCCACTGTCAACAAACATGCATGTTATACAAAAATATTGGTGTTTGTACATTTGCTGTCGATTTTGTTATTACATAACGCTTCGTGCAATAATTATGTTGGTAAAACTAGTACTCATGTATTGTTTCAGGTCAGCCCCAAGACTATTGCGTACTGTTTTTATCACGATGCCTCTAAAACGTTTAAAAGCACTCGATATGCCAATAGATACACTTTTACGATTTTGCGATTTACTTGAATAGTCAATACTATTCAAGTAAATCGCAAAGGAAATAAATGCATAACTTCTATCAAAAGCAAATGTATAAACATCCTAAATTTTAAACAACCAATATGGTGCAACTATACTATACTTACGTAACTATTATTGTGATAACTATTATTATTAGTATTATTAATAATTCGTGATATATCAAACAGATATTATGTGTTGTTGTTGTTTATAATGAATGGATTCAATCTAAATAGTAGATTTTGAAGTTGTAACTATCGCCTATACCTAACAATGCATAAACTTTTCGAAGTTAATTTAAGAAAGAAAAGTGTTATGGTACAATATGGTACATAATGAATACAACAAAGTTTCAGATGAAGTAGGTATGTACTTGCACCAAATTGATAAGTTTGAAATCGACGCAACCCGACAGAGAGCACTACGGGTCATGACGCTGCATAAAATAGATAGGCATCTATAGTTTATGCATTTTACTAAAACAGGTGAATCATCGCATTTAGTTTCATATTTCAACTTCAAAGGTCATCGTACCTGTTTTGTTTATCATCATTTAAAATGAGGCAGGTATTACCTATATTCAAATTTATTTTTGCAAATTCAATATTTTTAGTCGTTGCTGACTGTCGAGTTGACAAAAACGTTGCCTTACTAATGCCGCCTTCCTACGGTGCGTGATATCACGCACCGTAGGAAGGCGGCATTAGAATCGATATTTTTCGTATTCTCGTGGCCATAAAAATGTGTCTCATAGATCATTTTACTTTAGGGAGACATTTATTAATTAAATAGTATGCCAATTTCAATTGAAATAATGTACTTTTGTAGACAAGTCAAGACAGACTCTGCCTTTAGATTAAATTATGAATATATAATGACCAAATAACCCGTTTCTGTTAAAATCAAATGAATCGATCGTTTTGTTTTGTTAATGACGACACAGGTTAAATCAATTTCTACGGACACATTTCTAAGACGTGTAGGTATAGTGTAGATAAAAAATATAAGTTGTGCTTTAAAATAATAATTAATACTTATAATAATGGCATAAATAATTTGACGGAAAGCATGTGTACTGTACATGCAACGTGCAAGTGTCGCTTGATTTTTATAGTTTTATGTCCTGTTATTACGAGATACCGTAAACTATATGATTAAAAAATACGAGTTATAGAAGTACTGTATTGACCCAGGTGGTGGGTATAATCAAAGTTATTGAATTATACCTGATTAAAAGTTAATCTACGGAATAACACTATCCATCAAATAAAAAATGACAGTCCTTGTTTTTGACAAGCATAAACAAGAGATAGATATATCTTTATTCGACGGATAATTTTATCTGTAGATTAAACAATTAGCCCTAAGTGTCAATCAATTATCAGCTAAAATGCAAGATTTTCTATCTCAGCCAATTTTTATTAACTTCAAAGACAAATCACTATTATTAAATATTATAATCAGTATATAGTATAAGTAGTTCATATCTGAATTACTGATCATAATCATTGTTCAATAATTTAATAAATGTGTAACCCTATTTAGGTATTGGTAAGCATAGGAGAACGTCTAGTGGATATGATCTGACTAATGTAACATTTGAAAACAGCACACGTTGAATTACAAAAACTGCGCTGTTTTCAAAAAACACTCATTCGCTATTCACATACCTACTCAAACAAACATAGACATTGATGTTATAAGTTAAAAGCATGCGTACCAGTGGTGAAGGTAGTACTGAAAAAGGCAAAAACTGTTTAAATTTTCACAATGATTTACGAAAAAAGCTATGCACTCAAATTGGATAAATTATTCTTGATCAATATAGCATGGTGAGTCAATTCAGTGCACCGACATGCCTACATACATATAGTAAAATTCGTGGGAAGAAATTCACTTGAATATAATAAAAGTAAAATCAAAGTAAAAACATACGGACGTGGTTAGATAAAATATCAAAAATAAACCGTAATAATGACGAAGAATTACTCGTTTATAATAATAGCTTCCCGAAACAGGTTATGCTCTCTCCACGCGAACTGAGAGGAAATGAAATGCATCGTTAAATCAACTCGGCGACAAAATACAGAAGGCTCTAATAATGTATAACCACGTAAACAATATGAAAAATACGTAGAATGTGATTCAGAGTACATGGTCAATGATCCAGGAAGCCTTAATCCAATATAACAGCCAAGTAACATGATTTTTTTAAAGTAACACAAATCGCTAAATAGTAAATTTGTATCTTTATTTAAAATTATTCAGATCATGTACGATGTGAAAAGCTGTTTATTTGTATGGTGTTAATTACTATCAGAAATTGTATCGAGAATGTTAGACAAATTGCTTGTTTCAAATTGTTTTAATTGTTGTAAACTGGATTACAGCCCTATTCTTTTTATATCCTGTAATTTTGACCGTATATTGAATCAAACTCTATAGCACATTACAATTCAATAAAATTTTGCACCTTCTGCCTATCTAAAACCAACACAGTAGTAGAACTACTGCTACACAAGACATGTTGGTGAAATATTATTTCTGGACCTTCATCTATTGTACCTTCATGTGTATGCATAATAAATGTATTCCAAATATTCAGTAGTTAAAATTGGCATTGTTTTCCTGAAGCAAGGGTAGTGCTCTTCTTGCGGGAATAAGTGCAAAAGAATTTAAAATTCTCAGTATTCTGATGCTAAATTATCACACTCTGTCTTTATTGTCTCTATTTTAGTTTATTATTTCATAAAAACGATATAATCCGAGACCATGGCTTTTCACATATGACCCTGAAAAACAGGTTATTGCCTAATTCTCACATTATTGTCAAGCTTTCATCGTTCGTGAAGAATGACATATTATTGATAAAAACAATTTGTGAATTATGATAGTTATCTTTATTTTTTGAATGAAGAAATCAATATTGTGCACGTAAACGGTTACTAAAACTTTATTAGCTTGTTTGTTAGCCTGTATTGCATAATTTTAAAATGTATCGAAGCGCATCATTATTCTATCTTATACGATCTCCAATTAAAACCCGATCATAAAATACGTCGTAACTCAATAAAACTTTATAAGAGCGAAGTAATTTATTATGGATTATATCTCTTTTACGTAGGTATATCGACGTAATGATTACACCCTCGGTACACGTTGTTATTCAGATACCACGTCGGTTATTTTTTTATAATCGTGTACATATAACATATACATATATCATCACATATAACATTATTTCATACAACAAGACAGAGTGTGATATAAACTAATTAATTTAGAATATATTACGAGCCAATTCTTGTAAATGTTTACAAGTAGGTTCTTACATTAATATTCGTCGTATTGTTATACAATTATAGCCAATTCATGTTGATATACACAGAATACATGGGGATACACATTTCATAATGCGCGGAGATCTACTTAGAGGGTTCTAACATGTTGAAATAAAGTTACAAAGTGATTCATCCAACGACTAAGAGGAAAATGATGACTGAAAGGATTTAATAGCATGCTTTACTCATTCTAATAATCTTCAGCACCCGAAATCCGAGTTTTGCTACCACATTTCGTTATCAAATGTTGTTTTCGTTTCGCCTACATGTCTGTCTTTTGTATGGAGAAAAGATGAGACAGCAAAAATACGTTACGTGGTTAGAGTTGCTGTCTCATCATTTTTCCTTGCAAAAGAGAGAGACACGTAGGCAAAACGAGAACTACATTTTGGTAATGTTGTAAATGCACTGGGACTTTGAGTGCAGGTGTCGTAAAAAGGATTCATGCATAAAGAAGGTAAACTGAGTGCGGTTTTAACGGAAATGGATCTACTATTAATAGCCAAGGGGTGAAGGGAGCAAACTAGAATTCCATTTAAATAGAATCGGAAAAAAATGCAAATTTTATAACTTTTGGCAAACCTGCAATTGTTAAGCGCAATATAATTAATATCAGACAATATATCCTAACAACAATTGTCATCTGCATATTTCTGTAACTCAAGTGGATTAAATATGTTTAGGAAGAGAATTGATGAGTCTTGAGAGAGATCTATGATATCATTTTGTGAAAGCAATCCATATTTTACTTATTAAATTCAAGAAAATATGATATAAATAATTGCCTTCTTTCAGGCACCCCACAGATCTTATTTTATCAAAGGCTCTTTGAAGATGTCCTTGATCATTGTAATCATCCAATAATACTTTTAGATCTTTGCTACCCGACAACGAATTCAAAAACCCGTTGCGTAGCGATAAGGCGGCCAATTTTCTGTACTAGGTTTTTGTGAGCAATAACGTATTTTCCATCCATCTATAACCATTATAATCAACGATCTGATTCAAGTTGAAATTAGCTAATATTGTAAGAATATTGGCCCACCTAATGTTAAATAACCATCATATAACAAAGTATTGTCTCGCAGATCACGCACGTCACCAACGTGCCATACGATACTTGCGAATTGCATTGCATACGTCTGACTAAGTGAAGTGGCACCACACTGGAACTTCACTGCTTTTATTTTAGACTATTTTAGATTTGTTTGGATCATATAAAAAAACGGTAGGAACCGAGCCGTAGTTTGTTGCCTGTTCTTCTAGGCTTGGTCGCGTGGAACTGAAACCTAGACTCACCTAGCTTTAAGACGTTTCAAAGTGATTCTTGTATCGTATTGAATAAAAGTTTATTGAATTTGAATTGAATTTGAAATTTGAATTTGAAATAAATCTATAGCAATAAAGTTAGTACTCTCAATTGTCTTCCTACGCGTGGTAGTGTCATGTGTTAGTATGGGAGTCAGCGGTTACCTTGTTGTTGGGTGTCTGTGGGAGTGAACTTTCGGAATAGTCGTCAGGGCCTGCGAGGCAGGTGGAAGAGCCATGCAACGAGCCGGGGGACAGACGGCCGTCCGCCATCGGCAAGCGTTGCTCTTGCACGCAAGCCAGTCTGAAATGCATGCATCTATCAAAATAAGAAGAACATTTGAGAATTAGTGCTGAGCCTACCTATCGTCAAACTGACAAATTTATTTGATGTGTTTTCTTTTTATTTGTCGTGTCCTTATTTATTTTTTTTAGAAATAGTGTACGCTATGTTTCATAACCTCCTCTAATGATATTACAATCTAGCCAAAATTTCGGCTAATAAGTAATTTGTCATTGACCTAGGTTCTTAGTAGCTAGGCATTATGCTGATTAAATACCCTTTTGTTGCTGTAGCACACATAACTCGACGCACTTCTCCAGTATATATGTATCTATTTGTATCTTTCTTCTTTTAGTATCCTTGTGTTTTACTGGTTTTTGTGTGCTTATGTGCACATGGTAAGTGAGGAGAACCATGAACATTTTAGATAACTAACGAACAAAAAACACGTGCTAGCATAATATAAGAAATGTAGTGATGGAAGAAGAATACATAATATGCTTAGTAGGACATTAAAATAGTGTATCTCAGTCCCACATGAAGACGTCACAAAATGGTATCCAACTCAGCTTGATGTTGTGTTTGGTGTAGACAACACAACGCTGATTAGATTGCTGAGTAGGTTGCTTCGTCAGGAACGTGTCCTTCGATGCACTTCCCTGCGTCTATCAACTGAGGCGTACAGATGTTCAGCCTCATGTGCCAGTAATTTCACTTTCACCCACCTTCTAACCTAAACAAAGCAATGCCAACGCACGCCGTCGATACTCGGCCTGTAGAATTGAGTTTGTTATCTCTAGATCGTGTTTTTTACGTACTCTTTGATACTGGTAAATTAATTAAAACCTTTTTAGTGTAACCAGCGTGCCAGTAAGTTTCTTGCATCGTCGTAACGCCAGCTCTAGTCTCTCCGGTTCTTCTTCTAACATTTTCTCTTTGCGCACCACCTTCAATAGAAAACACACCATTTATACTTACATTTATTTGTACCAAGATGTGATTATATAACAAGTAAGTATTTAGGTAAGAAAACACCCGCCTGCCTCTGTGTGTACAGACTTTTAGATTTTTTAAAGCCTATGTTAATTTTGTGATCCAGAGGAATCCAACCACACCTCATAGACCAAAATTTATCGAAAATTCATTTTAGGACGTACCGACGCCAGGCTTGCTGCACAATAAGTTAAGTTTTTATGTCTGTGTAGCACGAACAAATTAAATATTTTTAAATCTGAAAATAGATGCATTGAATTGAATTGGAAAGGAACCTTTAACAGATTGCTCTCCGGGGCAGTAGGGTAAAAAGCAAAAGGGTCGGAGCTGCAAAATATTTACGCCTTTATCACTGTGTTTCTTAATAGTAATTATAAGAAAATACTTAGATGTTTTCTTATTTCTGGCTCACTCTCTCTAGACACAAAACTATTGAGTGGGTGTTATATTAGCTTGCGTAGTTTACAACGTCAATATAAATGATTTTACACTTGTATGTGATATCTTGCGGTTGCATGAGTAGCTAAGTGCTTTCATCTATGAATTAAAATACCAGCTTTTGTGTAGTCTTGACCTCAACGTCGGTTTAATTTTTTATGTAAGTAAGTACTACTATGATGAGAGACTATTATAGCAGGCTCTAGTTTTTCTAAAGTTTACTATAATCATGGTTTTAGGTTATATGTGGTATATGTGTTTCAAGGATTTTATGTGTTTATAATGTCTTCATAGCAAAGTTGGTAGTAGATCTGCCTTCTGCGTTGGAGGGCGTGGGTTTGATCCCCACGGATAGCAAATGTTAGTTTAGTGAACATACATGTTTTTTCTCAGTATGTACATACATACATAAAATCACGCCTTATTCCCATGGGGGTAGGCAGTGATCACGGATTTCCACTTGCTACGATCCTGACACACCTCTTTTTGTATTTACAAAAAATGATTTTCAGTATTATATCAGCTATTTGGTTCCTATAGAACAAGCTATTATTAATTTGGGGCTAGATATAGTGTTGTGTGGATCCATAATATACATACTTAGATAAAGTAGTTGGTCTGCTCGGCTACTAAATATATCAGTTGATGAATTATATAAAAGTATTAATGGTAGTTTTGTCTGCTCCACATTTGTGTGTTGAAACATAATTGACATTAGAATTCATACCTTGTCCATTTCCGCAGATAGCTTGGCTTTCATAGTCTCCTGTAGAACTGGAAACTTCACTTTCCAATCGGCTACCGTTTTGCTGCTTTTCGACAGCACCATTGCTATGCGTTCGATGTCAGCCATATTCACTCTTGTTTCCCTTAAATTTTAAATATTGTGATATTAGAATGACTGACTGGTTTATACTCATAATAGGCTAAGGAATTGTATGGATAGGTTTACTTGTATCTGTTCGCGGCTTGGCCTCGCAAACGTTCCACCGTCGCCTCCAGCTCGTAAAGGTCGTTCTCAAGCAGTAGCATGTCTTGGCGATATATCTCTTCTTCGCGAGTCAGCTGCTGCAATATTTATTATAAGTTAACTGGTACCTTTCAATAAGAAAAATAAGTTACCAATAAGAAAAATAAAATACCGTATCAGGGGCTGCTTCAGCAAAAGCCTCTGCCAAGTTCCCGATCTGAATGATGGTCTCGCCCATCATTTGACGCATCTGCATCGCATGACCGAGCGTCGAGCGCCGAAGGTTACGCGTCTGGCAATCAAAAATATTTCTACTAAAATACAATTTTGAGGATAACAGATGTATCTATCGCCAAAATATTCACACTGGAGTTATGTTTTTGTGTTGAAGTTACCTCGATCCTTAGATCTCGACTTTGTTTCTGCAGTAAACGCAGCTGACTGAAGAAATCGGAAGATACGTTTATGCCTATCATCCTCTGCGGGACCATCGTGAGCTGCTGGCCAGACAGACCAGCCGGCTTCGGCGGTGGAGCGGGCTTCAAGCGATCTCGTTCTGAAAGATATTCAGTAGTTACATATGTTTCTACAGAAGCCACAAGAAAAAGCTGTCGACAAAGAAGCTCATACGTCTTTAGTCCCGCATTTGTAAAGGGTTATACAAGGGAAGCGCCCCACCACTCGGAATTGAAGCTATACGGGTAGGAACCTCAAGCATCGGTTGCAAGTAAATGTATACAAGTATTACCTTGCGATGATGTCCGCGGCAACGTTGATGACTTTATTGCCGGTTTTGTTGGTTTCGTATCAGCTATTGCAAAGAAGTAAGCGGAAAGAAATTCAAGAATTATGAACATGGTTATGACAATAACTACAAGAATGATAGACAGTTCATACGAGCAAGGGGATTAGCTTTGAAAGCGAAGACATTATATTCCAGATTAAATACATTCTATTAATATTTTGTCTTCGTCTCTCGAAGGTTTATTCCTAAAATATTATATGAGTATTGGAATTACTGATTCTAATAAATATGAACATGACATTTACGAGAAATTCTATTGTTGTTTTCGGTTATAAAATGTAATTTTATAATCATAACCCATTGTAATTACTAAACTTGTAATAAACAGAAAAAAACAATGAATTTCCCGACCAATAGTCCATGAAGCTAAAATAAACGAGAAACCAAAACTGTGTTGAATCATGAAATGACTTTTATTAGATAAGTATTCCCAATACCTACTGCCATACGATACAAAATGCAATAGTGATTTCATTCAAACCGCAACCACGCATATACCTACACCAGTACATCCAGCTGAGTGGGTACGTACAGTACTAACCACAGCCATTATTAGGGGACTAATTAATACTGAGCGTCCAGGTGAGCTCATTGCTAATACAAACAGTAAACCTCGAGTTTACAGAGTATAATCACAAAGTGTCAACTGTTCATAAAGTGGTCAACACGTAGTAATTAGGCATACCATTGTATCGAAACCGCCAAACACTTGGTGCCTCAGTTCTCGTTAAATTATATAAGTATACTTTCTCAAACGAAATTTACTTATTAATATAGATATGTACAAATTTAGTTAACTATTGCAAGGCAGCCCTGGGTTTTGTAAATAATTAAGTTCAATAAATAATGATTTCCATTGATTTCATATTTATACATAATACTAGTATTAATCTAGTGAACATCACAATACGACAACCAAAAATAATGATCTGTTGACACTCTGTTCAATAATATAAACACAGTGTAAGTATTAGATACCTAGATAAGTATTCTAAGTTACGCTCAAATCTACCCAGAACCTGGTTATGTCAGGAAAAGGGAACCATAGCCTAATAAAACAATGATTTGTATGCATACCTGAATGCTGAGGTGAGTGCTGTTTGGGTGAATTCATATCTGGTGGGTCATCGCTAAATGATACTGATTTCTCAAACGAGACAGACTTTTCTGAAATAATAAATAGGTTTTGATCAATCAAACCGTTAGTTGTATCTAGCTATCCATTGCAGCTAACTATTTTGAAACTAATAAACGATTTTATTTACTAGAAAAGTAAATTAAAGTTAATAAAGTACCTTATAATACGGCGAGTTATAATAAAGAGAAATGGCTTTTTGAGCCGTGTTTTAAAGTGTGTGCGTTTGTGTACAGGTGAAAATAAAATTTAGGAAGAATAATTGGTTGTTGATTTGGACTTGATGATGATAACGTACATTACAAAGTGGCGAGAGCATTTGAGTGAAATAAACTGTAGACAAATATTAAATAAATGTAAACCAGTATATTAAATAACTGGTTCCCATAATAATTAAAGCTTTGCTTAATTTGGGATGAAATATCTCCCAATATTGAATTATTGAATACAACAAACTGGACGTACAAAATTTAAAAGGATCAACACACTATAGCATGACTCTCAAAATAAATACGCGAGCGCTCGATATAATGATTCAATAACTGGAATGTAGAATATACTCACAAGGTAGTGAAACGCACTAGGTGTACGTGTATTTTGATTGATGTACCTAAAGGTACTTACAAACCCATCCGTATTAAAAATGGTAAAGAATAAAAAGCTAACATGATCGTTGGAAGTAAAGAAATGTCAGCTACTTTGGTATCGCGAATAGCTCATGTAAAACATGATTTTCGAATGAGTTCGAAAGAGATGAATTTCGAAATCAACGATTGTATTAGGCAAAGGCCAATACCTCATAATGTATAACGTCAAGGTCACGCAACGATTAATTTTCTCAGGATTTTAGGTTTTATTGAATAACCTAATACAATCATTTGTCTGATGAAAGCTGGAAACAAAGGAACAAACACTTTAGAGCTGGCAAGCAAGCTGACTGCGTGAGGTAAGTACTTGATTTGCATGTTCGTAATGCTCGATACAATACTAATGCCACTATCAAAAACTTGGTGAATAGGACATTCAAGTATAGTGTCATTGTTTGACTGTCTGTACACTTTATTAGGTAAAGAGTGAAAGCGACTTTCTCTCTTCAAGTCAGATGTGCGGAAGCACCATAGACTTTGCGTTTTCTAGTCTGCGATTGGAATGTGGTGGAACCTTTGCTTTGTGGTTTTGTTTTTCTCCCTGACTACTCCGAGTTAATCATAATTATCATCTTCTTTGGTTGTTTATTAATGTAATCTTACAAAACAAAAGTAGTCGTAGGTAATTAGAAAACATTCGAATGGTTTGCATAAAAGCAGACATTAGTAATGCATCGGTATAATTTATCGCGACTCAATCACACTTACGAAATTTATCTCTCCCTAATTTAGGAGGCCTCTCGGTGCTCGCAAATCGCGCCGCATCTGAGTGCAGGAAAAGGCATGGGACATTAGGCACCACGCCTCTCGACACGATTTACTCCAATCAAATTAAAGCCAATTGAGTTTTGAGTATAAATTTAGAAAAACAAACGCATAATTATGAACACATTGACTGAAGTAGAAAGCAACAATAACATCGCTGGTTTCTGTAGATTCGTTATCTAGATAAATTTTACCTGGTCCGTTTCGTTGGTAATTGATATCTTGACGTGGAGCGACGGCCGGAGGGGTTCCGGAGCTCGGCGGCGCTTGCAACGCTTTCTGCACGAGGCCCGTCAGATTCGCAAGCTGTCGCTCCATTTTCTCTACTCGGATACGTTGCATTTCGTCCATTTGTGGAGGTACTCTAGAAATTCGGTTGGGGCTTATAATCCTAAATTTAATTAACACTTAATACCTTTTGTTGTTGCCTAAACGAATAGATTGTTTACCTTGTCTCGAACTGTGGGCGCGGTACGGGCCGCGGAGCGCCCATGGTGCCGTACATTTGATAGTTGTCGTCAATAATAACGGAATCCCTAAAACGAACATTAATCAGAAATCTAAAACTGATGCGCTGACGCAGTCTGAGCAAAAATATCTCAAAATTGCACGAGTTGTCCAAAGCTTAACAAGACAACTAAGGGCCAGTTTAACGGATTGCTAATTGTCAAATATTCCATTGGTTCATTAGCAATCCGTGAAATTAGTCATAAAAGAACGATAATGTACCCATTCTCTTCATCGATAACCGGAGTTATAGGTGGTCTGGCTGCAACAGGGCCCAGGAACTGCGTGTAGTATGGATCTTCGTAAGGGGCCCTGGATACACTGCGCTCCGGAGACGACATATAACCGTCATGACCTGCAGGTAACAACAGAACGTGACCTACAGACCCTGCGTCTAGTTATACGCAACTATTACAACATTGAGATTTAAAATATATATCCTTTGAGTATTCGAATGTGGTAGCACAAACAAAGCTGAGTATATTGTTTGGTAGCATTGTCATATCATAACATCGACAAGATAATTCTTTCGAAAAAACAAAGCTCAATATAATATAAAGTCAAAGCATGCGATTATAATAAGTATTAATTAAAATTGTGCCTGAAAATCATGAGCCTAGACAAATATTTTCAAATTTTAATAGGAATTTATATGGACCGCTGGAAAGGTAATTTTTTGACTGGTAATAAGGAGGACGTACCTAAAGGAAATGCCAAAATTGTTTCTAGAATGAATAAGAGTTATTTTCAGAAGAACAAAAACTGATTAAGCGTTGATACAAAACCTCTTTATGGCGAAGCTGCAAAATATGTAGAGGCAATAGAAAATAAAGGATAAAACGGCGTGAAATAAGATTTGGTGGTACCGGGGATGGTATACAGTTGTTCGCCCCGAGGGCAAGCAGCGGCTGCGAAGGGGAAACACCGTTCGGACCCACTGCCCCGGATGTATGTACGCATGGGCTTGGCAGGCGTGGGACCTACACATAGGCACAGCCGCTCTGTACGACGTCAATCACTCTTTTATGTTCTTACTTATAACTGCATGCATTTCAGAATCAAGAGAGAATTAAAAAATAATAAATTCGGATAAATTGAAAATAAAAAACCTATTGTAATCAATACGATGTGATTGTGATATTATAATTTACTACCATACATGCAGATACATCCTTTAGCGTTTCATTCGTTTTAAAATATACAGTGGTATTGGCCAAAATAAGCAGCAATATTATACCTCCTGAAGGACCATTTTTGACCCGGTCGGCTGGCACTGGGGGCGCTGCTGGGGAGAAGGCATGGAGCATAGGCCCACCACGCGGCAGCGTACTTGGTGCTTGGTTGCCGATGTAGTAGGCGGGGGCCTTGGCCTGCTGGACAAGAGACAACGTAACATTAAACTATGAAAATCTAAATACATATCACTATTGTGTAGGGTAGGGTTGCACTAAGAAAGGCCTTCCCGAAACTCCTAAAGGTATGCAGCGGGGGTTGAAGTTTGTATGGAAAACCCTTAACGTGAATGAAGTCGCGCGGGATAGATAGATAGATCACTCTTTATTGATTACTATGACACATATAGGAATACAGTATTTTGCTTAAAAGGGATTCCACTAGTATACTATAAAGGTGCGAATGCAGCCCCAAGAATCACCATATCCATTATCGCTTAAATTCTAACAACAGAATTGAGATCATCGCGAGCTCCAAACATTCGCAAAAATTAACCCTCATTTACTTTTATGTCTAGGCGCCAAAAGAGAAGTAAACTTTTGAAATTCTCATCTTTATACGCAGATCGACACACACTTATTAAGTATGGATTGAACACAAGTCGTATCAATACGATGATAGTATAAAGAAACCAAATAGTCCATAACATTATTTAGCGTACGTGTGTTTTTAAAATTATTATATGAAAATATTTTGTTCCTTCTAACTCTTGACTATCTCGTAGGTTGTGGGTTCAATCCCCACCGAGAAAAATGTGGTGCACATAGATGTTTGTTCTCTGTTTGGGTGTTATATTGTATTCTTATAGTATGTAAATACAAATTATATATAACTATTTTATCAGCTAACTGGTTCCACAAGGTCTGCTTAATTTGGAGCTAGATACTGTTTTGTGGATTGTCTACAATATTTATTATCTTGTATTTAACTATACCAACATACATACTATATGTAGGTATTAGTGTTGTATTTAGCCATTCATCACTTTGACTTTAACCAATGCTATTGGATAACGCAGAAAGTTTATTTTCTATGGTACAATCATAAGGTAAAAATGTGTGCGGCATAGCGGTTTGTAAACATAATTTATAAACTAACAATTGTTTGAAGCACCAGACTCTTCAGTTGGCACTTTGTTTTCCCACAGAAAACACATTCTTACTATCTATTTAGCATACTGGAAAGAAAAAAGAGCTAACATTATTGTCTAACTAAATTTTTTGAATATTATAGTCTTCAAAAAATAAACCAGACATATCAAGGATTTATTAAGAAAAATATCAGCCTCATCAATGGTATTTTGTAGGTCAGTTTTCTCAATAGCAATGGCATGGCCTATTTATTTCGCGTGCTTAAGTTTCGTGTTAATAAACGCGATAAATCGCCCGGTGTACAAAATAGTTCTCACGCAAAAGGGATACGCCCAGGTATGTTGCTATTTTTATTAAACAAAATATTTACGTTCCTTTTTTAGGTGGACTTTTCAGATATTTTATACGTATTATGTACACAAAGAAACATACCGACGTAGCCGTAGAACAGAGTTCGATGTGCTCATAGAGCAAAAATGAGTTAAATAGCTAGACGAGATAAGGAACACAAACTCTACAGATCTGCGTTTTTAGAATTTTTGTATCTTATTTAGTTTCGGAAATATAGAATCGAATAACGTTCTATCTGACATTAGCTCCGCATAAAATCGCACCGAGTGATCAAGCGACGGACCGCGGGGAGCGGGCGGCCCGTCCGTTCGTCAGACCGGTCGTTGTTTGTTGGAAAGAGGTTGTTTTTATGTCGTGCGCTTGGTTTTTTATCAGTGTGATGAAAAAATAATTTATCAATTGTTTTGTATGAAAAAATATATTTTTAGACATTTTGCGATCGATTTTTATAAAGGACGTTTTTTAATGGAGAGGTCTATTAACACATTATTAGTGCAAAAATACGATTGGCTTATTGCATATCCACATAGTAATATTTTTTTTCTGAAATAATAAACAGTAAAAAGTAGAGGTCTTATGAAGTATTAGGACAATTTTATGCGAACATTATTGAACTTTTAAGCGTTTCATGTGAATATAGGCCGTTTTTCTACGGAATCTATCATGCGATTTGTTGTTTCGATATTAAGATGGGACGTTATTACTGGGATAATGCAATCAGTTAGGACGTTGTTCATGTAAAAATATCGTCAAATATGAAGATTTTTATAAAAAAATTGTAAAATTAGTTGCTAGGTACATCTGTCTTACAATTACATTAATAATTATATAGCTTTTTTGATTTCGGTTGTGAATATTGATGACAACGGCATAATACAGCAAACGTTACCTTTGCCTCCTGGTGCTTAAGAAATCAGTTAAGAACTAGCTGATTTATGGGAAGAAGTTTTGTATGAAGATGGTGGGACCAAAAAATTAACCTGCGACAGGTTAATACGGAATGTCACGTCTGATCCGTCTGCCAAGGAGGCTTTCAGCAATCCACCAAGTACCTACATTTTCCTAAGAAGTGCCTTGTCGTTTCGAAAACTCAAGCAGTTAGAAGTTTTTTTTTTTATGTAACTAGCTGATGTAACAAGCATATGGCCCACCTGATGTTAAGTGGTAACCATCGCCTATAACAAAGCAATGCCTCGTAGGCACCACAGATCTATGTACGCTGGTTAATTTTGAACTGTCAGTGCCAACTCCTATGCCATCTCCTACTATTTATTATTCTGCCCTTATCATTTGGACAGTCTTTCTATGATTTCTTTATCGTCATTTAGCACTATGAATTCACCTGCAACTTCCCACTATAGAGGTATCTTCTAATTCTACTAGAATACGACAGAGGTGCCTAAAAGAATGGACAGACCTTAAACGTAAATGCTTTTTAGAACTTAGGTATGAAATATATAACGAAAAAAGGGAAAAGCAGTATACAAAAACAATGGGGCCATCATGCAAACGCCGTTACAAATGCCTTGATATAATATCTCTCCCACAGCAGCTTGACTGCTTCACAAAATTATGGTAACTGCGAGATCGAGCTATGTATGCAGTGAAATTCATCAAATATTCCGATAAAACTATACACCTTATAATAGGATACATACTTTTAAGTATTATCTTCCGCTGATTGAAGTAGGTATGCCAAACTATGGTATTTAATATTTTCGCCGTTTCAACTCGTATCCTAAAGACTGTGTGGCATAAGTACGATGGAAGTGCTATATTGTGCTAGGAAATGTACATTTAGGCGATGGCGATGGTTATCAGCTGAAACCCTGTCACATATGGCTGTCATATTTGACTGCGTTTCAGCTGATCGCTATCGCTATCGCCTAGATTCGCCTACATTCAAAAAGTTCATGCAAACGGTAGTGATCCCAACTAATTGTTTTTTAAATATGACTTGACTAAACCTGAATACAATATTTTAGTGATTCGGTACAAACTGAACTAAAACCTGCATATTTTATACCTATTATGGTTCCTGCTGATAAATATAAAGATTGAATGGCCACCCAGAAGTAATTCCTTTAGAGGATCATCCATATTTTAATTCTTTGCCAAACTACACCACTGTTGATGTTTCTGAGGAATCGGTCGATTACCTATTGGGATAAGTAAGTAATATTTTTATTTCAATTTTTTACTCCTTTTGATAGAGCTGAATATATTTTTTTCAAGACTGTTTATTTATGTCCGTGTAGTAGTCATAGTACTTAGTGAACAGCATGCTGTGGTACGATATGCCATTTAATTACTATTTTAAGTTTTAACTATTACGCCCCCAAGGCAGTTTTAGTACAGTTTAATTATTGCTAAGAATAGAGCTTCGTCTTGGTAGATGTTTAATGTTATCTATTTTGAGATTATTCATCATGAACCATTTAAAAAAATAATTTCCTATTTTTAATTAGCTATATGGAGGTGCAGTCATAATAATAGCTATTATATTATGTTTAAAAATAAAGTATATACATTTATTTACTCGTATAAATTTACAATTAAACAAATATTTACAAAATTTACAAAATACACACGAAACAGTTAAAATATTTAAAGATGGATAATCACAAAGGACTCTTACGGGATGGATAATTCCAACAAAAAATGACCCATATTAATATGGAACGCCAATTAATTCAGACGTCTCCGTAAAACAACGTATAATGTTCACTACGGACCCTCGTTATTCCGCCATAAAACGTCTTATGTTGATATGGAACCCACTATCTCGTGATATAAAAAGATAAGAAATATACTTTACATACCATTTAACAAGGTAGGGGCATTGTTACAACATACCAAAAAATCAAAATGTCAAGTCTTACCGTTTAAGAGTTACAAACAAGTTTAAGAGTAAACAACTTCTCTAACCTCTACTGAAAACTACCAACCTTGCAGATCGGACTTTGTTCTACGGATGAGTCGATACAATTAAACAAATATTTACAAAATGTACAAAATACACAAGAAACAGTTGAGCTATCGTTGCAGATCCTTACAAACGATCTAGAGATAGCTCAACTGATCCAAATCAGTTTTACGTTCTTGATACAGAAAACTCAACTCAATAGAAAAATATCTCTTGATCACGAAGATAATATTAGAACTTTTTAAACTACTTTAAGTAGCTATCAAGTTTATGAACAACTCTCATTAATCAGCTATAACTTGATTCAACTGGTGATATAACATGATGTTGATGACTAACGGTTCAACTTATGTAAAACCAACTAAGGTCAATGCTCACATAACTCTTCTGCCCGCAGTTTCTTCAATATGATGTAGAGACGCCGCCTCTGAGAGAGTTCACATTTTGTACTTGGATACGTGTTTACGACCTTGAGAAAGACCAAAATATTTTCGCTTATGTCGGTGAGTCTATCATTTATTAAGAAATATGAAAGAAATATGAACTTTTCGCCTACCACAAGCTCTGTCTGGCTCTGTCTCTGGCTATGGTTTTCAGTCTGTGTGAGTGTTGACTTAATAAATCATGCATCAGTGGTAACAAAACCCAAAAATATATGCTTAAAAATCTAGGATTACCGCATCCAATTAAAGTACTGATGAAGAAAAACCAACGGGCTAACGGCCCACCTGATGGTAAGCGGTCACCGTCGCCTATAGGGACGTCACGTTTCTTTATTTTTTACATTCTGTTGTTACAAACAAGCCTATTTAGACCTACTTACTGAATTCCAATTGACCTTTGCGCATACCTACCTATATAGTTTCTATCAAAATACATACAACGCATTGTGTTTCGATAACCGAGGTAAACAGACAAATTCACGGAAAAATAAATGATTTTTTTTTATGTATTTGGCTAATAAAGTGCCCATCAGTTTGATGAGCACTTTAGTTCTATACAAGTTTGTTTTTTAGAATAAATAAACTAACAGCGTTCCATAAAATACCGAATGGATTATTTGGTAAAATGATTTCTATAAAAACAAACGTAAATCTATATCTAGGCTTTGACTACTTTACTCGTGAATTTGTGAAACATCAATTCATATTCATACAATAGTGTAGGTAGGTAGGTATATCATTAGGTGAGGTGTACCAAATGTAGGTACCTACCTCATAATGTTTAAGCAATTAAGTACCGAAACATTAAAAACAAAATTGAGCAAATATGATTGCATTATCCTACGGTGTGTAACCCACTTTAAAGCTGAACTTGTTGCATTTTGAGTCCATGTTGCGCAATTTTGGTTTTTGCTTCACTTTCGTCACACGAAAACCAAAAATGACATTATCGAGAGAACGTAAAGTTGTATTGATTAGCCTTTAAAATCGAAAGTACCTACTAACATGCCCTGATTCCTCAAGCAAGTAAATACGTACCTGATTGTGTTTGAACATAATATGTATAATATTTGACCACTCTCTGTCTGTCACAACAGTACCGTTTAGCAATGTCGGGATTATACTGACGGATTGAAGTGTCCATCCAACGTTCAACGTATTCACACCACACTGAGCAAAGTAGGGTGACAAACCATTCAACCAGTAATGACCCTTTATCATTAATAGAGTACCTAACTCATAAAGGCTTTTGAGCGAGGTCATGAAACAGTACCTATCCCTCGATTTATTAAAAGCAGTCAGTTAATATTGCCCGACAATTGCTTTAATTAAATTCCTTCAGAAAAATCTATTTGCCGGATTCAAATTAAAGCTTTCGAATAAACTGAGCTGAACATATAAACTTGAGCTCTTCGATTGTGAAATAATAGGCTCTGCTTTTTATTTGAGTTTTGAAGTAGCAATAGGATTCGAGTACCTAATTGTTAAAACTAAGCTGCTTTCTCACCGAATTTGCTGCATTTTTTTTGTAATTTTACCGAAAAACACTGCTTTAACTAAAGTAAAACATATTTGCATTTTCTTTATTAAAGTACCTGTCTAATTAACAAACAAACACAACAAACTAAGTAAAGCTGGGAACGTGCCGTTAGGAGAGGTCATACGACCATAATAATAATATAGAATGAGAATATTATAACCGCAGAATAGAGAAACGAATTTATTAGTTCTGTGATTAAAACTGATTCAATGTTTTTATTCGTTTTATAAAGTATTTACGAACACAATGGATGATGTTTTAATAATAAATAATTTAATAAATAAATAATTTAATAAATAATGTGACAATTCACACAACCCTATCTAACCCCAAACTAAGCAGAGCTTGTATGATGGGAACCAGCAGGGCTACCACGAGCTCCATATGATTATGGCTATGGCTGTCAAATTGTGTACTACCTATAGATAGGCTGACCCACACATTCATTTTCTTCTTGGGTTTGAATGTGTTGACACTGTCGACACAATTTTGACAGCCATAACCATAACCATATGAAGCTCATGGTAGGCCAGCAGGTAGCTGATACAATATTAGAATATACTTACTTTTTTTTGTAAATACATACTTAAAATGCATAATAATATGCATAGTACATCAGTTGTTTTAATTTCAGCAAAAGGTAACAATCGAGCAATGAGGTTGTGGTTGGACCCTGGTGGGCACTACATGAAGATTTCTATTAAGGGAAAAGTAATGTCTAGCTTCCTTGTAGACATCGTAAAAGATGTTTGGCGTCACGTATGTCTTTCCTACCAGTCCGATTACGGAGCATGGGCACTGTACATCGACTCTCAACTTGTGTCCTGCGAGGCATCTCAAAGCGTAAGTTATTTTTGAATAGGCGTATGAAAACTTTTCGTATTGTTTTTTTTTTACAACTAGCTGATGGAACACGTATATGGCCCACCTGATGTTAAGTGGTAACCATCGCCTATAACAAAGCATTGCTTCGTAGGTCACGCTCTTCAAGAGCGTGCCCTACGATGTACCTACTTCCCTGCGTCCATCAACTTGAGGCATACAGATGTTCAGTCTCACGTGCCAGTAATTTCATCGGCACCCACAACTTTCAAACCGAAACACAGCAATGCTTCTTCATGGTAGAAATAGGCATGGTGGTATTAGTACTTCCTCAGACGATCAATCTCATATCAATCGATAATAATTCTGCCCTCATATTAAGAAAGGCCGTAACTTAGTCAAAGTTGATTTCGAGATAATCGAAGTTTTGTCCAAAATGACGGCCGGCGATTTACTAAACGTTTTTTGTTATTGAATTTTATTTTAGAATACGTAAAAAAAAATGTCTTTGTTTTGAATCATAATTCGTTTTGATTTTTAGTTTCGTTCACTTCCTTATCTTATTTTTTATTTTTTAATTAAGCATAAAAATTATATTTAATAAGCAATACATCACTTAAAAGGCCTAATTTCATAGAATGTAATTACGGCATGCATGTAAAGCCGTAATTGTGCAGTTATGACTTTTCTCGCCAGGAAACTAACCTACTCAAAGTTTTTAAGGCTGGTATTGTAAATTAAAATCACTGAAAATGAAGAACCAAGAAAATTATATGATCATCACATCAGGTATGAAATCAGATACAAGCAATCAAGCATAGATTTCTATAGTCAGATAAAGAAAATAAGACGCTAGTTAGATACGAATTTTACGTTGATACAAATGTGACCCCAAACCACGACCTGGAAGCCATAGCAAATAGATGGCGTGAGTACTGTGAACAGCTGTATATCCAGGCACTTCCCGTAACTGACTCTCCGTTTTTTGACTGGCTCTTATTAGAACAGGAACCCTCAACCCTGCACGTAGAGATTGAGACTGCCATTAAACGACTCAAAGATAAGAAGGCGCCTGACCAGATTACGATGGAGGTGATCAAGTGCTTGGGCGACAACGGAATTGATGTTTTACACACGATCTGTAAACACATCTGGAAGCATAGTGACTGGCCCAGAGACTGGACAGAATCAATTATACTCCCGCTACACAAAAAAGGTTCTGCCCGCAAATACGACAACTACATTTGACTTATATTATGAAACAAAAACAATTCTAATGTAACAAAAATATCTTTTTCTAACATGTAATTATTATTTGGCGATCAGTCTTCATTATCTACCAGTAGGTTTGCAGCAGCATTGTTTGTATGCAAATTTTCCCAAAATAATTTTCGGTTTGCTGGCACCAATTTGGCCTATTTTTTGCGCTCACTCGTTATTCCTTTTGGTTTTGTTTTTTGTACGTGAGCAGAAAAACCCTTCTTTTCGATGGTTTATTTCATGCATTCTAGCTGTAGGTATATAATCTGGGCTATTGAACTCGTTTTTGTAAAATATTGAAGAGCCTATACCTTTTTCAAAGCATATCTCAGACATACCATATCACGTAAAAATAAGCTCGTGGGTTGGATTTTTGAATTCTGATACTGGAGGTATCTTGGTAATTAAGGCTTTTCATGTTAGCGAACATAAAGTGATTTTAAGTTGTGTCAATCTAAAAGGCCTTAAATCAGGGAATAACGGCCTTACAGACAAGCAAGATGAGAATACTTAAACAAAAAGCCGTAATTTTGAAATTAAGCCTTTTCAGACAAAAAAGACTCAAATTTTGACGTAGTTACGACGAATATCTGTAGGGTATCTTTGAATTTATTAGAGTTACAGCTTTATAAGTGAACCCATAAGGTAGCATTTTGTTTGCTGATTCCAAATCTGTGTCTAACTCATTTTTGACAAAACTGTAAGTTAAGACCTTTCTTGGTATGACGGCAGAATTGTCATAGTCATATTTTGCATAACTTGAGGGCGAAAGAGGCCACGCCACGACCTAAGACCCGTATTAATAAAATTACCGTGCGGTAAATTGGCATAGACTGCGTTACGAAATTAGATCTCAATACAAGGCTGTTCTGGTACCCGTACAGATATAATTCCCACACATTACGATCACCTGGGGCTATTCAACGCCTTGACAAAGTTAAGCAACAAAATGTCACATTTTAATCTTGCTAAAATTACACCATAAAATGAAACAGTGACTTTTTTTTTTTTTGTAAAAGTGTTCTAGAACAATAAAGACCCGGGGGACTAGTATACAAAATATATTTTCTGGTGGTTCCAACTGTGCTCTTGAAGACAAAGTTCTAAGATAAACGATGGCTTGATTTACCCTAAGCAGCCACTTAGATGGCGCGGGCGCTGCTCCCTGCATGATAAAAGGTACCTGGTTAATAAGGATAAGATGTAGTACTATGTATATTATATCCTTATATTGTTCCCACTACCACAACTGATGAAAATTATTATTAATATTATAAATAGTTATTGTAATAACGCCTAGGAAGGTCGGACAAGGTATTGCGAGAGGCACTAAGGTAATGCTATATCTATAGGTACTAATCTTTTGCAGGTCTACGGTTTCGTGCTACCCCAGGGAGGCAGCGTTATCATCGGTTATGGAACTGCAGATGACGGTTAGTCTAACTTTTTTTGTTACATCAAATTGCTGTTGTTTTTAGAAATTATTGTTTTACAAACATCAGCAGCATCATTTTGCTGTTATTCTAGATTTTTTTATAGGATTTAATGAATCTATTTTTTTACTGTTATAGGGGCACCTAACGGACTGGAAGGAGAAATCTTTGGAGCAAACATGATACTTATGTCTACTATAGAAAGAAATTACACAATACGGGAGGACCCCCTCTTTGAACAAAAACTTTTTTCGAAAAACAAAGTCAAAAACAAAGAAGTCAATTTGAATAACTACATTATTTTAAGTGATCTGCAAACTGATGAAATACATAATAATTATGAAAAAACACTTGTCTCACCAACAGCAAATTCGACTAAGAGTTTTATAAAATTCCAAACACCATATACATTCATAGAACACGATGTCGGTATTGATGCGTCACCAAGGAACCCGACAGTGGTAGATAGTTCAGAGGAAAAAGAATTTATGGACTATAATACTGACAAATTTAGAACAACAGCAAAAGGTACAAATGATCTTTGGAATTTGGTAAATACCGCCGGATCAACTGGAAAATTTTACATTCAAACGAACCCCACAAAAGAAATAATGTTAGGTTCTGGTACCCAGAAACTTTCTACTGTGTCTGAATATGAGACGCCACCTCCACCAGGGCCACCGAGTATTTATTTTGACAATAGTCTTGAATCTGAAAAGAAAGGCTTTACCGAGTCTATATACAAAAACTCCATAAAGACAAAGCCTAATTCTCAATTATCAGAAGTAGAAACTCCACCACCCCTAAATAAAAACACGAATGTTTATGGTCAGTGGACCAGTTCTAAATATGCGGGGACTGTGTTGAATTACCTTAAAAGTATCAATTTTCAAGCCCGAGAAAAGAACATGAGAAAAATTCCATCGACCATACCTTTATCTAAAATATCCGACTCTTACCCGTACGCATCTGATTTTAAAATATCGAAACTTCGTCCACCTCCTCAGTTTAGCAGAAGAAATATTATTGAAAAACGATACGATACCGTCAAAAAAGATCCACAAATTAATGTGCAGATTTTAGAAGACGATTTAAGAAGCCACATTTTAAAGAAACATGCACAGACACACCCTAAGCAAGTTGAAATAATAAATAGAGGCCAGCCAAGAAAAAGGCTGGACCATCGATTTTACCGCAATGTCAACTACGACTCTGTTGAAAAAATTCATAGTGTTGAGGATTTTTACACACCTCGACCATTTATGTCGTCGACTGATAAAAATAACCTCATTAATTTCAATAAGCCATCTATATCCACCAAAAAATACAAATCTGTACTCCCGTTTTTAAAATCATTGGAGTATCTTATAAGTGATTCGGAAAAAATGGAATCACAAGCAGTGGTTCATAATGAAGACATGTATACAAAAAGTTTGGCAAACGCCAATAAATGGCACAATATAAAGTCGTATAATAATGATTACACCCCGCGTCGTATAAACATGGAGTCCGAAGAAACTGAAACAAATCACAAGCAGCAGCATCCATCGATACGTTTGAAATACAAGCATGAGAAAAAGCGCGTTGAAAAAGATGATGACCTATCAATAGTTAAAGGCCGACAACTGGCAGTTGAAGTTTCCAACCAGTCAAATGACAACAAAGATTCATTATCTTTATTGAAATATAATCACGGTTTTTTGCCAACACATGATAAAAAGGTCAAAGTTCAAGACAAAATCAGTTTGAGGCCAAATATTAATTCAAAGCAAAATATTGAGGCACACGGTTTTAACAAACACGTTAAATTAGGGAATGCATTGAATGAGAGACATGCATTAGGCGGGGATGAGGATCAGAAGCAGAGTTTTGTTGGTGGATTTGAGAATATTCCGGATATCAACAGGTACAGGTCTAATATTGATAATGAAGATGAAAGAGTGCCTGCCTCTCTTGGACCGAAAGTATGTAAAAATGTCGAGTTATATGATCGAGTCCTTTATGTCCAACAGGATGAAAGTATTGATATGACACATATTTTATCTCCGGTTAGGGCGAGGAATTTAGCAATAGAATTTATTTTACAGAATTACAAAAAATGTTCTTTAGCTGAATCGTTTTTAGAAAAGAACTCAAAGCTTTTCATAGATTGGAGCAAGACCCCAGTTCGTCTTTTTGGTGGGGCATATCCTAAAACTACTACAGATCTCTGTGGCTTCTTTTGATAACAAAAAAAAAACATAAGAAAACAAAATTCGTCCAATTTTAATTATCTACTAGGTATATCTATCCTTAGCAAAATTCAGTATTATATATTTATTAGTGTTTCAGTTTTTTAGGTAAACTTTTTTGTCATTGATATTTTCGCGGATTATACAGTCGATTTAAAATCATGCAAAATTTATTATTATAACTTAAAATCGACAGAAATAATAAAGTTTATGATTAAATGGTTGTGGTTTGTGTACCACATCGTATTTGGTTGATATGTATATCTAACTTACCAGACTTAGCACCCATTGTTAGATTCATTATTGTCAAATATTATATAAAAGTAATTAAATATAATCATGGAAGAACAGAGTGTTGTTAACTTTTTTTATACAACCTGATGGAGCAAACATGTGAGTCATGCTGCTACTCCGTCTACTGGAATATCGGCCGATCTCCGGATCGGACCTTTCATTAGGCTACCATTGTAGGTCATAGTACCTTTTCTGATGTGTTCAAACAGGTTTTACAGGTTGTAAGCGAAAGAGAGCAAAAGTTG